>CM052270.1:963368-1620325 GCA_028455795.1 Lasioglossum marginatum | reverse complement strand
CGTGTCTCGTGACCACAGTAGTTACAGATTTCCTCGAGAATCTCCTTCTTGGAATTTCGCTCGATTCTGCTATCGTTTCTTTGCCGTGTCGAGGTGAAAAAAGAAGGGAGATATGGAATGAGTCTTGATTTTCTGCCGAGAGAAGATCTCATTAGCGGTGACTTTAGGTTGCTAAGTTCCTTCGCGATCGATCCGGGGACCGGTTCGGTATTCGAACAACCAAGTAATTGATCGATCGGAATAGTTTCAGTATTATTATTCGAAGCTGCATTCTAAAGGCTCGTAATCAAAAAGTGTACAATTTCTGATACCTATGCATTAGCATCTAGATAGAAGATAAGCGTGCAGCGACAAGATCGACGTTCGTTTTCTGTCTGACCAGTTTCTCTGCTCATCCGTTGCTCGTCGCACCGACGACGGGCAAAGATCTCTCCTTTTTAGAAGGTACTCGACTGAACCACGCGATTTTGTATTAGCGATCGTCTTCGTATATTTGCCTTAAGATCGTCGAGTCGGTGTATTTTGACCAAGACTCGCATTGTTACATTGAATTAGCATACAGCTACCGTTATTTTTCGTCACCCAACCGTCGGAACGAACCCCTGCGGACTCTATACACACAAGGTGTACCGAAAGCGATAATCGATAGATGTTTTTCGTTTTGGTTCTCATTTCCGAGAAAATCCAGATTGAACAGAACACAGCTAGCTAGTTGTTGACTGAAGAAGGGTAACATAACAGAAGGTCCATTCTTGTGTTCGACATGTTACAGTTATAATCTGGATATGTTAATCGAGATAATATTCTTCGTCATTGAAACATTTTCCATTCAGTTACAAGATCACGTTTTTCACACAGAATCTGTCATTCCTTACGTCCAAGTCCGAAATAAAATTCTATTCTTTCATAATCGAGATTTAAGGAAAACGCATCTTCTTTTCCTCTTCGGAAATTCATCAGTGGCGGCAACAATTTTCACTATCGAATGCAAATTGGGAGTTTTTTAACTCGATAATAACAGCGTCAAGTTTTGTTAGTTCGACACCTTCTGTACGAGAACCATGTCCAGTGGTTAGTTAGCAAAGTGCTGAGCGTAAAATGATGAGTAGACAGCGGACCTTTATGCAAAATAAAAATTGTCTATCTCAATTGCAACAATCCGGAGTAAAATAGAAAATTATTTTCTTTCTTAATATGTTCAATAGATTGAAAATAATATAATAGTATTTATAAATTCTTCTAATCTTTTTACATTACACCTATTCATTTTTGTCATAAATGCATCAAATCCGCTGTCTAATGATGAGACTTTATTTGATGTTTCCGACGAACCTGTTGTCGTGTGACCGGTTACGGTACACCTTGTGCAACCGCGCTCGAAGGACCCTTGTGCCTTCTCAGAGAGCACGAATAACTTCTGGGTGCGCCGTTGTCGGTGCACTATTGTACATACACGAGAACGAGGGGGGATAGCAAGTAGGTAGTCGTAAAACCCTTAGAAATAGGCTCGATAGACTGATCGGTCGATGATCGTCGGCATTTCTCTTGGCGTGTTTGCGATGTAGGTTTGCGATGCGGCACGTGCTTGGATCTCGACACCCGACAATACACAAAATAAAGAGAGAGAAAAAGAGGGAAGACTCGTAGAGAGGGCTGTAGCGTTCGAGGAAAACGTTGCTTCTTCCATGAGAACCGTACTCTCGTTCTTTCAAGCGTAACGATTGATCCGTCGAACCTCCTCTCTAGAATAGTTTCTCTAACCGTCGAGCACGAGGACATCGAGGCTAGGAAAACGGCCGATTTTCTCGCAGCTTGCTGGTCGAAGTGCTCGTATTTAACGCGGTGAATCGATGGGAAGATAATGGCACTTTTTAGCGTAGGAACGTGTAGCTAACAGCGAAGAATACGTCTATTTTCTATTGAAACGCGGACCGTATAAAACGACCGGTTAAAAGGAACGGGTACGTTAGTTTTTCATCGATCCCGCGAATGCAACTGTGTGTAATGTAAACCGTAGAGACGTTGTACGGTCCCACAGACGATGGAGAACGTAGAACGAAGGAATTAGAGAGGAATATTTTCCGACGGGCTAAGAGTTTACTAACTCGGGCCTCGTTCTAGCGCGGGGGGCCATTGACTTAATAACGACAATATTAACTGTAGATATTATGAACATACGTACTATCTTTCATACTACGTAACTATTATGTGCGTTGTGTGCGTCTGGAGAGCCGCAAAAGTATTCAAAGGTGTCGTAGACGTAATTTATATTGTTTTATATTGTAATTACTTAGTTTATATTGTTCTGTTGAAATTTCCATGCGGCAGGTGTAAAATAACGTTAACAAGATTACGTGCAATGTTGTTTGAATATTTTCGGTGCTCGCTGTACGAATGTGTGTATGGACACGCGGTTACCGTGCGTGAAACAAACTGTACGACAATAGGACTTATTACGTTTGCCAAACTCGTAGAGATCGAAATTCGGAAACAACGGCTTACCATGGGATCGACATTTTGTAACGTCGTCGGCAGCTCCGTTGCAGACCTCAAAATGTACAGGTTGCCTCAAGATAAGTGCGAGATATGATTACCGGAGGTTAAAAAGCATAGTAACAGCGCTGCTCGAAGAGAGAAGATTCTGATCGCATTCTTTCCGTGACAAAACGAGTGCTAGTGTTACATTAACGTGGAAACTGCAGGCTTCTTAACTGCGGTGAGCTCTGTATGATTCTATGAACATAATTAATTTTATACTGGTTCAACAGTAAGACAAGCGGAGATAATTTTGTTAAAAACGTAAAATTATCTTGAATCAACCTCGACAAAATTTATACACAAATTTTCGAGTCGCCCTGTACATGGGACGTTTGAGCGGCTGTCGTCGACGATCACGCGATTTTCTACGTCGGAACATGCATTCGTCTAGACACTTTCTAGACTATTGTAGAGTAAAAGCGATTCGTGCAATAATACCATCCAATCTCGAGTTTGAGAGAGGACTCCGTGTCTCTTAGGAGCGAACAATCAACAAGAAAAACAACAGCATTTGTATTTTCTATTTTTATATATATTTTTATATAGTTTGTAGAAGCGTCGAGTCTGCATCTGTGATCGAGCGCCTAGTCTCCACGGATGAAAATATTTTTCACGGCCTTATGCTTGTTTCGTAGCGATGGGGCTGTAAAACGGAAAAAATCGATTCGACTAGTTCAACTATTTCTCCATTCCGAACATATTCATTGATTCATTGTTTATGGACTCCAAATCATTGGCCGAGATCATGGACGTTGGCCTGAGCATATCAGTATAAAAGATACAATAATACAATAGTTCTCCCGCGCGATCGACTCGAGATCTGCGAATAATAATATTTTTTTCCGTGCAGCTATCGGCATGAACTTCTTCTTGCACCTGTAATCGTTTACATCCGTGAGTCATATCCCTGCCATATCCGATATTCTAACGAAGAGTGCTTGCTCTCTTGTACAGCAGCGTGTACTTAAACCCCGATGACAAGATGTCTTCGTTTTTCCGGTAGCTTCCGATACCGACGACAAAAGAATAAGAAAAATAAAACAATGATCTCTACGCTCGATTCGCGTTCCTCGATCGCGAATCCGACTGCGGGGAGTCTCCAGTAAAACATATCCTCCCGTATTAGTCGTTAAGCTTTCTCGCAAAAAAGAGCGGTTAGGTAGTGTTGAATGAGAGAACAAGGGAGAGAAAGAACGTGTGCGAAAGAGAGAATAAGTTTTACGAACAAATTAGCGCAGGTGCAATGCTCGTGAAACGAGTGCGCGTAGAATAATGGAACGAGACGAGAAGGAAAAAATAAGCGAAAAGAGAAAATGTACTCCGGGGTTCTATATACATATATATATATATATATATATATATATATATATATATATAATTGTATAGAAAAAAACATTCTTCGACCATCGTAACACACAACTATCTCGTTTTTCTTTAGCCGTATCGAAGCGAAAAGCGTATAGTATAGTATATAGATATAGATATAGTACATAGTATTCTTCCCGAGAAAAAATTTCTAGCGTCTCTTCTATTCTAAGTAGCGGAAACAAACCCCTTTTTCTCCCCTAATTAATATCGGACGACATCCTTCTTTCGACTATAAGTAGCTTAAGAGAAGCAGCGAGGTAACGAGGAAAATCTGCACTGTGCACTCTCGTGAACTGAAGATTTTATTGTAATCAATAGGTGTAGCGGTTAGACCAGTCGAAAATCAGACACGATGATTCTCATTGCTGCACGCGTAATTGCGCGACTGATCGAGGAGTCGTTTGATGCAGGCCGTGATGGGGCTATTGTTTCGAGAATCGATGAAGAATATTTCTACTTCGTTGCATTTCGACGTGCTTCATTTTCTTTACCAATCGAATTTGTTTGAAACTGTTTAAAGGGGAAGGAAGTATAACTCTTTGCAGTTATATTTCATAAATATTCGTTTGCTTAGAGATTATAAAGACAGACAATAGGCAGAAGATTGATTTAAAAAGTAAGATTCATTTGCCTGGAGATTATAAAGAGACAGTAGGTAGAAGATTGATTTAGAAAGCAAGATTCGTTTGCTTAGAGATTATTAGAGACAGTGGGGAGAAGATTGATTTAAAAAGTTGGTTTTCAAATCGACGAAACGTTTAAACGTTTAAAATCGAGAAAACTTAGAATGCGTGCAACGAAATTCCTTCAAACATTGGAAGATCGATAGCCCATTTTGAAATTTGAAAAATTGGAAAGAGTGTTCCGTGGCCCGCATCATCGCTCTCTGTGTTTGTATTATCCTGTATACCATGTGCGCGCGAACGTCTGTGTATATGAGCCGAGATAAGAATGATGGAGAATCGCTTGTAGGTGTGCGTGTTCGGATTGATCTTCCCAAGGGAAATAGATTTCGCCGAAAAAATCCGACACATTCGTATGTGTATGAGAAGGTATTTAGAAACTCAATAAAAATGAAAAGAATAATTTCACGATTTCGTACAAGAATCTGGTTCGATCATTGTACCGAGAGAGTACGGCAACGCATCCGGGCATTAAAATCGCCACGGCCTGTCGAGTAGGCTATATAAGTATATAAATATATATATATATATAAAAATATGTCTTCTATTTATCGACAATAAATTAACGCGAGCTATTTACAAGTTAATTGACAATAATGGGACACACACTCGAAGGAAGCGCTGGCCGTCACCGAAGAGAGATGTTCAAATTGTAGTTACGCTAAACGAGAAGAGAATATTCCGAGATCGTATTTTCCAAAAGCTGCGTACGTTAAGGTTACAATAGTATTACTATACTAAATATATATATATATATAAATATATAAATATATATATATATATATTTGACCTAGCCTAAACGGGTCGCGCCTAGCTTCGCTTGCTAGATTTAATATTTTTGTAATGACGCTTAGGTGTAGTTTGTTTATACCTTTACAAAGTGAAACCGATTTAAATTTGTGCGCCGTCGCTGACGCGCGAAATTCAAACGAGAACGCGGTGGTTGGCCCGCCGCTGGCAGAAATTCGATTATAATCAACCGTTTAAATCAAATTAATCAGAATTGGCACTGTGTACGAACATTATCGTACAGCTAAATGATGAATTTAGTTGTGTAAATTGTCAAAAATCATTTCAGAATTTTTTTCTACGTTCGTTTACGATTGCTGGACAAACATATATCGATCATAACGAATTAAAATATTTCATTGCTAGCGGTCATGGCAGTCGAGCGTTCCCCTGAATGACCACCGTTCGAAGTATAGGTATTTACCGTTGTCTCCAATCGTATGTGAATTCTCAACGATAGCGAAAGCAGAAAACAGAAGAACGAATTTTCTCGGATTGAAATTACGCTTCTCCTCGTCACCTGTATACGGACGTTAACGATCCCCTTCGATTTACCTTAAATCTAGCTGCGCGCCGATCTACTGTACGTGTATCGATCATCGAAAATACATATACGTACGTATATCGATCATCGAGAGAGCTCGAGTTGCTTAGCTGTTCATCTATCGAAAGTAGACGAGGCCGATACTTGTTTTGTCAACCGTCGAATGAAAGTCGATCGAAGAGATACGAATAGCACAAACAAAACAATCCTGCCTAAACGGTGGCGCGAGATTCGTATTTTGAAAGCGAGGCGCGCAACTTCCGGTACAAACGGTGTACGCGCCCCGTGTATTTGTGTTACGCGTTTAAAAAGAAGAAAGAAACGTATGTACTTAAGTCATAAACTTGGTTAGCGTCTGCGTTTGTACCTCTCTAGAACGTAATGAACGAACATACCGAACACACGCTATCGCTAAACGACCTTCGGCGGAACCAAACTATTGCGTGTTTGTATAGTGATCCATATACACCTACGTAAATGCCAAAAGAAAGCAGATATAATCGTCAAAAAACACACGGTTTTCTTATTCACCACCACCCGACACCTCTTCGCCTATAGAACGTCGACGGACATCAGAGATTTGGAATTTCAAATTTTTCATAATAAATTTCAATGATTTTCTTCAAATAATATATCTATTCTGATATAATATACACTGTCCGTAATTTCTACAAAACCCCCTTAAGGAAACTACAATATTAGCATACATTTTTATCAGAATCTGTTCAGAATAAGGCAAGGGGTTCATGCAACCCACTCTTTTTGTTAAACCAATCGATCCCTTTTATTATTCTACGTATAGTAACCAAAGGTCATCGAAATGTCAATATTTTACGAGATATTTGACAATTTTGTGTCAGAGTAAACACGGCATTTCTTGCGGTAAAATACGTTTCAGACTTTTCCTATTTCCGTTGATTATCCTTCCCCGACGTACAATGGCGGCCATCTGTGCTCGAGATAGCGTACTACGCCGCACGGAATGGAGCATTCTGAATATTCAATTTGAAAATTTAAAAATCACTCACCGAGCTGCGGCACGGACACGTATGTTTCGCAATCCACCAAAAATTGACCAGTTTGCACTGCTCCTAGAGCGACCACTCTTTTCGTCAGGAATTCAATCGTCTGCGGACCGGTTCTATTCTCGATCATCGGGTACTGTTGCAACCTAACGTGCCACAAAATGCCGGTTAAAAACAGTAGTTCGTTTCTGTCGAATTTACGTGGACTCGATTGTTTAGAATAATCCGATTGTAGAACAAACATCAAAGCGAGAGAATAGAAACGTTGTAGAATATTCTTTCCGTCGTAACATGTGCTAATCGCGCAACATAACCTACAAGTATCGAGAAATACGTGGGCCGTGATAAGTACGTGAAAGTGGTCTTTAACTATTTGGTAAATGGTAAATATTGATGGATATGTAAAGTAGCAAGGTTTATTATGTTACTTACACGGTGACACCCATTTTTAGTAGGAGATTTCCTACACACCGGGACGCACAGAAGCAACACGATACAACACTTGTCAAACATGAAAACGCGCGTAACTTAAATTGATTCCCGGTGTTGTTGCGCAACTGTGTAGACTATCGATAGATGGCAGCAGTGATGTGGGGTGTGGGGAAAGTTACGATCTGAAATATCGACATCGTTCGCTACAACTCGGTTCCTTACGCCCTCTATGCTGATGAACGATAAATGTTGGAACTAGATCCACGAGAACATTAGATCGTATACACTATATTATACATATCTGGTTGAAGCTAATTTCTGATCCTTGCTACAGATTTGATAACAATCAAGCGAGTTCTGTTTCCTTGTAAAGGCTAAAGAGGATGTCTCTGTACATATACAGTGTTTTATCGATATAAGTCCCCAGCACGGGTCTGCCGAGAGACATTTATGCGCCAGGGATAGTATTCTTTGACTTTTGCCGAACGTAGATAAGGACAGCCGAGCTCGAAAAGCTCGGTCGCCGAGAAGTGTAAACATAACTAATCTGAATTTCTAACTTCTTTATTTTTCATTATTTTTTTATGGGATTTCGAAAAACATATTCGTGGCATTTTTCTAATGCAAAATCATACCAAATATGATATAATTCCGAAGATATTTACATGTAAATGATATTTACTTTAATCGCCTATTACAAGTAAATATCATCGGAATTATATCATGTTTGGTATGATTTTACATTAGAAAAATGCCATGAATACATTTTTCGAAGTCCCATAAAAAAATAATGAAAAATAAAGAAATTATAAATTCGGATTAGTGTGATCTCACCGATATACTCGAGCCGCATGATATCATACTTCTCGGCGACCGAGGCCTCTCGAGTTTCACGGCCCCTCAAGGGGGTATACCCCGCAGTAGTGGGGATAGATATGGGACATTTACAGGCCAGACTTTTGGGACATTTATGGATAAAATACTGTATGTTCTAAGAATTCTGTGATTCCTTTGATCGCAACCCTACGGTTCTGAATTACCGACACTGTAGAAAATACCCCAACGCAACAGCGGGGGCTTGCATGGGGTACCAACTAGGGATGGCGTGAACTTTTAGATCACGTTTGTTCCCGTCTTTGCACCCCATCACTTGTTACAACATAAAAGATGTGTGTCTGAGAGATGTAAATTTTACAGCGTTGTCAGCCTCTTGACAGAGCCGGTCAACATTCTTGTTATAAATGTTTCGAATATAAGTTATATATATGTACAATATAAAGAGTTTAAGTATGACTCTACAATGAACAATTAAAGACATTGTTAAAGACGTTGAAATAAATATATATATTTATTGAGCCACCAATTTTTCCCGAACGTCCGACTTGACGTTGAGTTATACTACTGAGTTTGCGGAAAATTCTCTGCCTTCGAGTTTCTCGTTGAGTTGTACTACTGAATTTTCGCGCCACCTCTTTCGCTATCATCTTCTCCTAGTAGAAAGCCGAAAATCTCGAAAATTGAGTTTTGTATTGGGAGAATATAATATCGAAGGAGGTGGCGCGAAAAATGCGCAGCCTACGCACCGTTGTATTAGTGTTTTAATATAAATAAAGGAATTAACTATTCTATGCTCGTCACGATTGTTTCGAATCCTGAGGGACCGCAGGACTGTTGTTTCTTATGGTTATTAATGCATTCCGTTTTCTACCCTCGCCGTCGGAAAAATCCCGGTGGTCATTGAATTTTTAAAATTACAGCTTATGCAAATCATTCCGCGGCGACCGTTCCCTCCATTGCATTATCAATTGGAAAAAGGGGGTGAACGCAGATATAAAACCACCGGTAAATCGATCGTGTTGCAGTCACGCCCTTGACGTCGTGTCACGATGATTGTCGTCGACGTTGCTCTTGCTGATGGTGATCTCGATACTGTTTGGAACATCTTCTATCTCGTGATGCTGTTCAACTCCTGGCATTGTTGTACAGAAGTCAGTAGTGTTCGTTTGCATCGCGTTGACACATCGTCGAGAATTGCAAGTCCTCGAATCGGTTAAACGATTCTTTACGACCTGGTCAGGCTACGTGGATACTTTTTGGAATGAAACGGTATTCAACACTTAAAAGTAATATAGCGTAAATTGAATCGGCATGCGGCAGCGAGAAAATAAACCTTCGCGTAGCCAGATGTTTGTGAAAAAGAGATGAGCGTGTTGCTGAATGTCTGATGGAGAACTGCCTGGCCTGGATGATGGGCGACACGAAAAATATAAATTCAAAGTGGGCGTGAGTTTAACTATGAATTAAGTGGACTCCTCGATTAGAATTTTCCGAGATTGGTGACGGTGACGACCGTCTCAACTAGAATATATCCCATTTATATGTTTATTTTCGTGATATGTGCAGGGTGTTTCAAAATTATACACATGTCGTTAACGTCGAATCCCAAGGTCAAAATTGTATTTTATTTTATCGTATATAGTACTCATCGCAACGAACAAAAGTGTGAAAGGAACAGGGTAATGAGACTGAAAGGGATTATCAAATTTCGGATTTTTACTGTGTTTGAACATGTAATTGCTTCATAAATGTGAATTCATTACACTCTTCTTCCTTTGTCGCGTGAACTACGCAGGATCCTAACAAGTTATTTAACTAGCTTACTATTTTCAACTAGTACATCGTGCTATAAAGGAAATTAAATAATATTTACAATCGTGAAGACGACACTTACTAACGGGTTTACTACTCGTCGCTCAATTAATCTTGAGACTGAAAAGACAGCATTATCGTAAAATAAGATGAAGACAGCTTCATCAACTGGAAAGCAGAATTCAATAAGACAGGGTTTAATCAAATGTAATAAACGTATAAAATATAATATGAATCTGTACATGTCAAACACTGATACAAACCGATGAGAAACCTTCAACCGTCGCAGTATAAAAACCATAATAGTCGAATGAGATCGACTTGCTGGATTTTAACAAGACAAGTAGTATACTCTTCTGAAAGGCGACTGACTTGCGGTACCACGGATAACCGTATCTGTAACATGAATGAAATTAATCTTCGTGTTTAATGAATCGGTCCCAGCATTGCTTTTCATTCATTACTCGCTGCTTGTACACATACTCCGCGACAAAACTATAAGGTCCTGTGCAGAACTACCCTTCCGCTCATAAGTCTTAGGACACCTCTGGTTTTTAATAAAACTCTGATATTTCGTATAGATTATGAACCTTTAACTGTATTAACTACATAATATAAATATCCTCATGTTCAGTAATAATTACATGATAAGAATAGTGAAATTAATAATTTTACTGTCTAAATCATTTGGATCAACTTCGATGTAACAATTCATTAAAAATTATGGGATGAACTGGATAGACGGGTACGAAACTTTTGCCCTACTTCGAAAACGCATTTATGGAATATTTTGGAACGAGAATGGAATAATATAACAACAGAAAGTATGAAAAGTTGATCACGCGGATGCCAAGAATAGTGGAAACTGTAATAAAGAATCGTGGCGGATTCTTCGCTGAAAAGAAAATATAAATATTTTTTTACTTCTCGGTAAGATTTTTGATATACAATGAGTGCAGCATTCTTTCCTTCACATGTAAACCTTTAAATAAGGAAAAATTTGTTCGCATCCTTCAACGATTATTTCATTTTTACAGAGTTCAATACAAATATGATCACTGTCCTAAGACTTATGAGCGGGAAATGCTTCAGACGCACCTCGAGGTTGAACTTCGCCTGAGAAAACCAGACATTTTTTTATATGAACTTTTTTTATATACAATCCTGTAGATTTTGACGAGAAAATGCCGAAAATCCATATGATAATCTTAGGAATCCACTGGTTCAAAAGTTCGTTTTTTTTATTTTTCTGCCATTGTGCAAAGACGAATTTAGTCTTATAGCAATGTCGCGAAGCGTGGTGTACCGACAAAAGACAGATATCGAGAGCTTACACAACTGTAGATAAATTAACCGCATAGTCCCCGACATTCTGCATCAGATAATTTAGGTAGAACATATAGAAAAACTCTCCAGAAACTAATACTGTGACCGATATTATCTCTTGCATATCGTGAGTCACACGTATAGCGGTGGATATCTGAAAACATATTTCGAGACATTCGTGATAATAACGTCTACATATCGTAATTAATGAAGGTAACAGATCGACATACACGGAATAAATTCATTGCCAATGTGGTGACAGAGAGCAGAATAAGGAGGCCATACCAGAATGAGAATTTCTCTTTTATGTACGCCACGAAGCTGTAAGAACAAAGAAACCAAAGAAATGAGTGAACATATTAATATTGATAAAATCGAGAGATTTCGTTGAACCTGTGCTAAAGGAGAATCATTCGGAGAAACTTTCGTTCTTCGAAATGTTTGATAATTTACCTCTCAGTTTGAAATGAAAATGTCAATTCAATTCCCAAGCATAGCGACAACGGAAGCTCTAATATTCCACTCACTGTGCACAGGCTCAAATCTTTCTGGCAGATGACTTGTTAATTGACATTTTTCGGCGAGTATAATATGATTTGGCGAATACTAACTTGTATCCCTCATTCTGGTATCTAACCGCGGATGCGAAACACTCGTGTCTGTAAACCTCCATCTCATTCGTCGAGGTAGTCGACGGTCTGTCGGTAATCCCTTTTTCGAAGTAGTAACTAGAAATCATTGGATGCAGCATTCAGGATTTAGATTGTCCTGAAATTGCTTCAAAATTCTCTAAGCGAAATATCAGCTTTGTAGCTCAAAATAATGTATAATAAATCTGTAGATTATAATTAGACTGCGGATTTTATGGATTTATGACAAAAATGGGTGGATGTAATTTAAAACAGACAAAACATTCAGACGATTTAAGGACATCCATGTGTTATTTTCAATTTATTACAATTGTTAAAGATAGGAAGAAATTTTTATATGGTTTCTGCATCTTGTGAGTGACGAAGAAAATTTTTATTTTGCATAAAGATCCGCAGTCTAACTTATTTTATATTATCATTTATAAGAAAAATTAGTAGGTGTAATTTAAAACAGTAAAAACATAAGAAGAATTTAAAAATACTGTCATATTATTTTCAACCTATTAAATATATTAAGAAAGAAAATAATTTTGCATAAAGATCCGCTGTCTAATAATAATATTTCTTAATCAAAAAGCTTCACGCATTCCAGAATCGGTCGTTTCATAAACAACAATGCAATAATAACAATTCTCAGGCCCTAATATTAGGTACATAATATTTTACCTCGCCAGTTCAAACAAGCAGATACAGTGCTGCAACCACATAATGTACAAGGTCTCCATACCCGCAGGTATAGTTGCAGTGAGGAAGATCGCTACAAATTGATGCAGTGCTATCAAGGTGAAATATTTCTCGTAAGGGACCAAATATTCCGTGAAAAGCGGGAAAGGATCTGTCATATTTGGCTCCGGTGGTAGTGTTTTGATATAAATGTAGGATGCGACGCGGCATATCATTAGGCTAATTCCTGAAGGGTAAAGAAATACTGCAACATACACACAAATTCTGATATATAAAAATGGCTCTTGTCGGTCTTGTTCGCAACGCAGTAACGCATTGATAAATCGCTCGAGCATCTGGTTATGTGACAATTATGCGATCTTTCTAATTCCGAATTAGAATTGTTGCGATTTTTGCAACACCGTCGTATTTCCTTACTTGTAAAAAAGATTGATTGTTCCCTCCCTAGCTTGGTCCGTCTCTCTATAATTTCGAGCGTATCTCCGTGTGTCGTGCTCCACGTATTCTTTACGCTGTCCATTAAGTATCTAACCTGTATTTGCAATCATCTTTATTGACCGATTTGACGCGTTCATTTAACTAGAAATCGTTTGGCACTCACTGCATCGCCATTTATCATGAAACTGATGAATTTCGATAGATTTCCGGCTACTATCAGTGCGAAGCACAGGGTCTGTAGAACTATAGTGACATCAAACTCGTAAGAGCGGCACTTCAGAAATGTGAACTGAAAGAATAAGCCATATGGAATTAAATCTGAACAGTGAGACACATTGTTGTCGTCGCCCGTGACCAAGATGTGGACAAAAACATTTCTTCATTGGAATCATTGGACCGCGGATTTTATGCATTTACGACAAAAATGGACAGTTTAAAACAGTGGACTTGTTAAAAATATTTAAGGACATCAATGTATTTGTTTCAGCTGAATACAGATTTTGCACTACAAATTCCCCCTGTGCAAATAAAGTATTTTTAAAAGCAAGTTTCTGCAAGAAATCAAATCAAATGTAAATCAATTGTAAAGAAATTCAAAATATTATTTATTGCAAAGATGTGCATCAATTGCTTATTTCAAAGTAATTACCAATTCAATAACTTTGTAATGTATGAATTTCTCTGAATTTACGCCGTGATTACCTAACTTTTGGCCGGTAGTGTATATATACACTAATGTTAGAGACAGTTTAAGTGGCTGTACCTGCACAAATATTAAAAGTCCAACAGTAAAAAGCACGCTGAAACTTCGGATGTGACGAAACATCGAATCGTACGGCCAGACCCCTAACCATTGCATCAGACGTATGCTCAACCTATAATGTGTGCTCACGGGATCCATTGCGAGCAAGGGTTGAAACGTGACTCACCGACTTCCTGTTTTGCAGTTTCAGGTTCTACGTTTTCATAATTTCCCCCGTCGGGAATACTTTCCCGTACGATATAGAAAAATTCACGGATGTGAGCTTATTACGACTGACGTGATCTGTAATTACAAACTCACTTATGCACGCGTACGGATCAAGCGACAGATCGATATGGTCCCACGACGATAATATATGCACGACTATTACGGAAATTACACGACTCTACGAAAGGGTTATGTTTTATACAAAACATGTTTGTGTAATTACCGTTCGATGCTCTTGTACTGTATTTCTCCTCGCATTTGCCCGACTCGGTATTCCTTGAAAATCTTCAGTCTTTCGTTGGACGTCGAACGCGAAACAAGTAGAATTGACTTCTGGCTTGACTTCTGAAAATATCCCAGACGAAGACAACGGTATTAGTTCTCAACAGGATTGAGATCCTACACACGCGTCAAGAATAGTGTAAGAATGGTTCAATTCTCAGCGACTACAATTCTAAATTGACCAGCGCAAAGCCTATACTTAAATCCGATCGGATTTATTGTTTGACAGTTGATCGATTGAAATTAAATGAATTTGTTCTTTCAACCATCCATCCAAAGATGGAAGATGGAAGTGCTTCGAGGTGGACAGGATGTAAGTACCAACATATCGTTAATTCGTAAGAAAAGTAACACAACTGAAAATATATTTCTAAAGAAAGTCTAATAACAAATGTATAAATTGCGGTGTACTTAATAACAATACCGCGGATTTTATGCATTTATGACAGGAATGAGTGGGTGTAATTCAAAACAATAAAAAGATTAACAGAGTGTCGGAATACTATTT
Organism: Lasioglossum marginatum; assembly: GCA_028455795.1. Taxonomy (NCBI): domain Eukaryota; kingdom Metazoa; phylum Arthropoda; class Insecta; order Hymenoptera; family Halictidae; genus Lasioglossum; species Lasioglossum marginatum. Next base: position 1,605,439 of record CM052270.1, on the reverse strand, counting down.
TGACCGTATCAAAATTATTAATGAGCAAAATCAATTTTTACTTAGCTCATGTAGATTGCGATTGATGTATAAACATTTTATTGCTAACTAATGTACGTGACAATTAACCCAGTTTCTAAATAACAATAAATTATTTTACATTTGGGTCGGGTTCTCTTGGGTTGCATTAAAGAATAAAGTGCAATTGCACATGGCGGCGGCGCATCGGTGCATTCACATAAAAAATAAGGTCATAATCATTTTTATCATTAAATTACGACCGTGCTCGTGATTCGGCGATCACTGTCGGCGATCACGCCATCGCTACTTGCAGCAACACTGAGGTTGTAACGTTACTGTTTGGGCATCTATGCCGGCCGTGCGGTTTATTTCAAAATACGTGACATCAATGCAAGGATGTGCGGTCGTACGCAATTCCTGCTCAGTTCGTATGCGTTTAATAGGTCGGTAAAATTATAATGCACAGCGAAATGAATATTACAAGTAGCTACGCGTTCGAAGGACCAGAAACGTTCTGCGTTTGTAGGCGGCGGGTGTTAAACTGAATATATTATTAGCTGTATGTGATTCTAATTAAACATGTAGGCGAATTGAATAAACTGAATGCGTATGTATCTAGATTCCACAGGGAGCATTAATAATTCTTTGTAGCCAGCCAGATGCATTTTATGCATACCAGTGGCTAGAATTATTACGGTACCAGTCTCTGTGACATTTGTAAAATAAATTCTACAAATTATTTATAATTAATCGCGGTAAGTAGGGTGTTTATTAACGTTTCAGTTTAATCGTATCGGCAAATATTATTTTGTTATTATTAGACTGCGGATCTTTATGCATTTGTAGGAAAATTGAGTAGATGTTTAATGTTAAATGATGTTGCCGTGGTTGGCGCAGTCAGGATTTCAGGCGGAATTTGTATATTTCACTTTACAATGTTCTCGCCTATGCGTACGTGTTTCTCGCGATCCTCGAGTAAAGTCTGCCGCTCGCTCTGATCATGAATCACCGAAGCCTCAAGTGTTTCGTCAGCTTTGGTTCGTGAGTAGATGCCAGCTAGGACATTCAAGTGTTCTCGATACTTTTATTTTAAAGTACATATGCTCCGGATTTACACCTGCAAGTTTTAGCAACGCGTCATGGTTTGCTTTGTATCGATTCCAGTGTTCTGCGAGTTTTTCCAACTGAGCCGTAGTTGCTCCTCCGGTCATTTTTGCTCGACCATTTTTCTAAATTGAGGAATTTATCGATCTTCTCAAATAATTCGGTCTGAAACGCTATCAATGCATCCATGTTTGTGTAATGCAAATGTCAACCAGAACGCACGAGTCAATCTCGGAACAAGCAGACTACCAGGGTGAATAACGAATATAATCGTTCGAAAATACAAGTCAATATTGAAATTGCGTAGTTACAATAAGAGTTCGCTGTTGTCATGGCCGTTGCCTATAGTGAATCGGAAGAGAAACACACTACAGCCCGGATAAATTAAGGCCCGATGGATAATCGAGACCCGAGGGAAATCATTAAAATGTACATTATATTCCAAAATGAATTTTTTATTTTTGAAAATTTATGTCCCTTCATAATATAATCATATTTAAAGGCATATTTGTTTATAATCGGGATCCGGTTAATCGAGGTCCTACTGTATTTGTATGTACCGTGAACGCCTAGTGAGAGGAATCCCACAGTCAACTGTTGACTACTGATGATTATGAGTAGACTGCGGATCTTTATGCATTTATAGCAACGTTTAGTAGATGAAACTCAAAATTATAGGAAAATTTTGAAAATTCAAGATGCCCATACATAATTTCTTATCTATTAAAATTATTAACCCTTTGCACTCGGTTGTCCCCTCTGAGGCACCACTAAAAATTGCGATATCATTATTCAAAATATTGTTTACATTATTAAATATATCGATATCTAATCAATTACTAGATATTTAGGTATTGTATGAGGTATTATACCAATTTCATATGCATAAAATTTCAAAAATCATAGGGAATGGAAATATTCTAGATCGGAAGAAATGTTTAATTTTTCAGTTAAAATAGTTCCGAGTGCAAAGGGTTAAGGGAGGAAATAGCATTCTGTTTATTTTTATTTTGCATAAAGATCCGCAGCCTTCTTATGAGCATGTGGTATCGGAGGCTAGAATAGAGCGAGATGGGAGCAACTCACCCGGGACAGTATACGTAACAACGAATCTTTGCCAAAATCGTCTTCAATATGTCCCAAATACTGTTGTATTTCAATCTGTTTGTAGACTCCGCAATTGTAGAATCTGCAATCGATGTTTGTAGACTCCGTTCAAGCTCAAGCGATGATCAACACTCGTCCAGGTAGCCCAAAATGACCGACTTTTCTTCGTCTCTTGTTTCGCCACGTGGTGAGGGAACAAGAGATATGTAATTCTAGACCAGTTTGCGCTTTAAAACTGTACGAGGATCGACACTTGCGTTTCAGAGTTCACACAAGCTTCCGTTTTTCGAATCACTAATTCCACAAAGTAATTGTCCGTCAGCGTGAAATTCGGCTCGAAGGACCAAAATGTTTAATGTTAAATGATGTTGCCGTGGTTGGCGCAGTCAGGATAGCACAATTTGTATATTTCACTTTACAATGTGCTCGCCTATGCGTACGTGTCGCCTATGCGTACGTGGCATCGAATTCGCATAAAAGGGGAGGGGGTCACGTGATTCCCCCTAATTGTCACGGTAGCATCCAGAACATTCTTTCCGCACGCATGTCGTGAAATCAATATACGATTTCTCATCTATTAAAATTATTATGGGAGGGAATAGCATTCTATTATTTGGTTTCTATTGCAATCGACGCAGACGATAGTAGTAAGTTATCGTAATGGAAAATAAACGTTTACTAAACAATAATAAACTGCATTATAAATTTCCAAAGAATGAATTTCAAAAATTTGAAAATATACGTTTAAGAGAAAATTATAGAAATATTGAATGGGAAGGTGACTTACGGGTAATCTTGTGCTAACGAAGATCGAAAGTCACGATCAATTTGCATGGGCGTTTCTCGATCGACCAATACCATTTTTCCTTTGCTTCCGAAGCACATCGCTTTGAAGACGCAAATGGTTACTTTGCGTTCTCGTCCCAAGTGCCGACTCTTACCGGCGCTATTTACGCGGCAAAGGTACGCCGCGCTCTCTGCCAAAGGACTTTAATAAAAACTGCTCGGCGGGAAGGGAACGAAAGAGTGGCGGAACGTGGCGAAACGCTCGCAGAAACGGAGAAGAAAAGCGCATGGGAAAACGGGTCATTCCGATTAAGCGGCCCGGTTTCTGGAGTGCGTTAAAAACTCAGCCGTCACAAGGTCTCGTTTATTGAAACCGCGCGACCGGAATCGACCTTAATCGCGGCACTTTTTTCGGTCATCTTCAGCGCGATTCCGCGAACCGTTCCGGGAAAGTCGTGCGGGACGAATGCATCCAGTATTCTCCCGCATTTCAGCGTTTCTCTCGCTTTCATTCTCGCATAATCGAAACAATGATGAGTCCTACTCAAGAGCTTGATGGAACACGTTTTTCCGGAACATGGGCTCCGCGTCCTGTTTCCGTTCTGTTCGAAAGGGGATGATCATGGATAATATTCTATTATAATGTAGTATAATGTTAAACTTTATCTCAGGAAACCAGAAATTTTTAACTTTTCTTTTACATAATCCCGTAGGTTTTCGAAGAGAAAATGCCAAAATTCAAGTTTTAATGTTAGGGATTCAGTAGCTCAAAAGTTATGCATGTTTAAAGTTGGGCGATTTTAAGCCATGTTGGTATGTTCTCAGCGGAGCCGCTAGGTGGCACAACAAGCGCACGATCATGTCGATAATGTAGATTCCCACTAATCCGTCAAGAACGTTTAAAATCGCTGACCTTTAAACACACATAACTTTTGAACCAGTGAATTCCTAACATTATAATCTGGATTTTCGGCATTTTCTCGTCAAAGTCTACAGGATTACATTTTAAAAAGTTAAAAAGTTGTTGTTCCCTGAGAAGTTTAGCCTAATATAATATATTTTTATTGTGACTCCATATCGTCTCGCTTCTCTCGGCTTTGTCGAGGACCCCCCTTCGTTCTTCTACAATTTGATATAATATAATTTGCTATAGTCTTGTGTGTCTATTCACGAATCTCAAACAAAACTCGGATAAACTGAGACAAACATTGGATTCTTTCACATAACTGTGCCATTGTTCAGGCGAAACTAGTAAGGTTGATGAAGAAATTAAACTATGCATGACGCTACTTATCCAAATCTTTAGAAATTATTCGATCTCTGAGAATTTGATAACGTGGATCCCACTTGTCCAGGAAATGCTCGTTTACACGGAAACTGATGTGTTTGCAACTGATTATGCTCTTCCCTCGATAGCGCGCCGTCTTCGAATGGCGGTGCTCATTAATCCTTCTCGCAGTTCCATAAATTCCAACTGCGTCGGTTTCTATGGTATGGAACACGGAAGGCATTTCACCGAATCTGCCCGAAGATGGATACCATCGACCCATATCGCGCGCGAGTAACGCACGCCAATTCCTTTTTTCCCCCGGACCGTTCTGTGTCCATCTCTCTTTCTTTGTCTTTCTCCCAGGATTTCACCGGAACCGGGAAAAGCACGCTCGGCCCTTCGCCTGCGACCCAAATTTCCAGATTAGGAGAAGAAGTCGGCAGTCCGTGAATTTCTGCCGGGAACAATTAGCTTCGAAACGGGGACGTCTCGCGCGACCTTTAGAGGCGGCATAGAAATCTAAACTTCTTCGAGAATATCAGCGATCACGCACGATATTCATCGGATGAATGCAGCTAACTTTAAAGAAAATATTCCCTATATTTTTCTAGTCAAACAAACAAATTCTGGTAATTATTAGACAACGGTTCTTTATGCAAAACAAAAATTTTCTACCTGATTTGCAACAAACTAGAGTGAAATGGAAATTTATTTTCTTTCTTAATATGTTTAATAGGTTGAAAATAATGTAGCAGTATTTTCAAATTTTTCTGATGGTTTTACTGTTTTAAATTACACCCGCTCTTTCCTGTCATAAATGCATAAAATCCGCTGTCTAATAATTATACAGAAAAGAGTACACCTCGTCGATTTTGATGACCTTGACAGGCACAGTTAAAAAATTTTAAAATCCAATAATAATTAAACAAAAAAAAATTATTTACACATTAGCTAGTAAACTAACCCTTCTCCCAGAAAAACTCAAGTTGTTGGAGTATTATAATAATTGATTTTGAAATATAATGTGACGTAGATCTTAGATCACTTTTATAATTACGGGCAGATATATCGAGCGAAATACCGAAAATAGGCGGGAATCGCAGCTAACTAACAATGAGATGTACACCGGCAGGAAACTATGACCGGATGCCCGGAGGCGCGTGACTTAAATGCAGAATCGGGTCGGTAAACCGGAGACTTAACGTGGATCGTTAAATATTCTGTCGATATTCAACGGTAGCGGGGAACGGCTAAAATTTCGTCTCGGTGAGGAACACGAGTTCCATCCACCGTTGCACGAAATAGTTCGTGCTTTGTCGTGGCCAGCGCATCGTGTAATTTCTGTTTCCTTCCTCGGCTCCTCGTTACGAATAATAAACGACTCTCCTTGATTATTTCTTTGCTCGGCCTGTTTGGCCTACCAACCATACCTCGCCAGTAGTATTATAAGGTTATCTATATTACGTCACGTCTATGTTTATCATCTACAGCAGCAATCGTTTAACCTCTCAAATCAGAGTTTATTAGTTACCTAAGAAATGGCATGATGTCCAAGGCATATAGTGCCATTTAAAAGAAGTCAGGGTGACCTTTACTTTCTTACCTAAAACAGCATTTTTCATATTTAAGAATATGCGTGTACCTGTAGCCCATCAAGAACTGATAAAATTTTGTCTGAAACCTTTTTGAATTGCACTGCCAGAAATGCCTAGAAATGGTGACAAAACTTAATTGGTAACAAACTAATTACAGAGAGGGTGCAACCAACAATTTCATTTGACAATTTTCATTTTACCGGATAATTCCGATTGGACCAGGAACATTGGAAAGATCCCTGGATTGCAGAATGTTTGTCAACGAATTCAGTTAGAAACGGAAGGCCGTAGACTCGTTTAATTCGAAAGAGTGCAAAACCGTCGCGGACGAACTTTGTACGTAGCAAGAATAGCATTGAAGTGGCCGAAACTCTCCCGCCGGTGCCCCATCGAACTCGTTTCTCTAACCTAATATAATTGTCTAATTAATTACGATAAGGAGATTACGTCATTTACCGTAAAGTCCACGAAGTAGCGAATTTCTCCGATGGCATCGCCGCGCCCGTGCCTTCCGATGCATCGCGGAAAGTTGAATTCCAGCACCGCGCTGAGATGCTCTTATCTACTTTGAATTACACCGAGAAAGCCGCTTTGCGCCGGCTGAGAGTGGCTCAGGCTATTGGTCTGTTTAACGTTGCACAGAGACGGGCATGTACGATTTATTTCGGTGCTTAATACGACCTAGATGCTGCAACGAAAACAAACTGCGCCTGGAAAAATGGATAAACCAGTCTCTCTCTCTTCGTTACTTCTCTCTTCTTTTCATGCGGCTTTCGGACACAATTTCAAATACACTGTTTGTATCTGAAAATATGGCTCCGAGACTTACCCAGAGTCTTCTCTGGTCGCAGCCCCGAAATCCTGGCAGAAACCCGAAATACGAAGATTCAAGAATTGATGTGATTATCCATCGGTAAATTGTAATTAAGAATATCCTCTTGTAGAATCAACAAAAAATAACGATGTTGAAAGTTCAAGTTCGATGTCATTTGAGTTCAAAAATAGATGTTCTAATAAGTACGTAATTAGCATTTCTTGGGCAAAACGCTTCGTACCATTTGCCGTCTAAAGTCGGACATTTCACAAGCGACACAACCCAATATTTCTGCTTCCAGGCGAAACAAAATCGAGCCGTAATAAAATAAATAAACAAACTCAGACCTGCGGAGTGCTGCGTAGCAACAAGGGAGACGAAATTCGCGGGCCACTTCAGTAATTAAATCTTGCCAGCCGCGGAGCGCGTCGGTCGAGTGACGTGTCCTGGTAATGAAGGTAAATCCGACTAGTGCAGCAAATGAATGCCGTCTCTGTAGTCTCCGGACGATATTCTCATTGAGAAAAAACTGATATACAGCGAAAGAAAGAAAGAGAGATGAAGAGAGAGAGAGAGAGAGAGAGAGAGAGGAAAAGATAGAACGAGCCGTGACGCGGGTCCATATCTGCGGTTCACAATCTTCTCCGTTCAATTCTGTACCAGGAAGTGTGATCTAGGTCCCCAGCGATCCTCTTTCGAGCTGCGCGCCCTATCTCGTCAACTTTCTTGCAAACGCGAAAGCTTCTGTGCAGACAACAACGAATATTTGTCCGGTGATTTATGAGTCTTTTCCTGAACGGGGGCTATCTTTAATTACTTTGGTTAGTTCGACGCTTCGAGGGGAGGTGAATGAGTCGTTCGCCTTAGCGACAGCGGTGCATTTGCATTCGTCGCGACAAGCAATCGAGTATCGAACGTCCCGGATAGTTGACCCGATTCAGTCCGCTTTTGCGTTTCAATATTTTTGCACCAACCGATTCCTGCGACATTTTATCGCATACGGCAATTATGTATGACAGTTTCGACGGGCTGGCAGACATCCATCAAGCGCGGACACGTCGCCGAGGACAGAGTCGCCAACACGCTGGAAAAACTTAATTCATTTTCCAACGGTCGCCTACTTCCGACCGCGGATGGAAATCGCATTCGCAAACTCGTGTCGGGTCGGGTCGGTTCGGAGCTGCTACACGGCAAGCTGAGTTTAAATACATGCGACCCACGTAGCCGTCTTTCTCATCTCCATCACCGAAGAGCAATTCGGTTGCTCTGCAATTCAACTTCTCCTATCCTCGACGAGTCCTTGGATCTATACAATACGGTTCCCTCTTCTTTTTGGCTGTTTTCCGTAAGTGTCGCTTCGGGTCGATGTGTCGTTCGTTGCATTCAATCATCGGTCTCGATGCTGGTTGACAACCATTTATAGAATCCTTCTGTAACATTATAATCCCAAATGAAGGTAGGTATTGAAGGATCTATCGATGTTTGTTTGATTTTGTTTGATTTTGTTGTAACTGTCGCCCGGAGAGATTACTGTACTCGCTCCTAAGTGGTGTTCAACGCAGTACCTCTAAGAAATCGATGGAAATAAACATTTGTACTATTATTAGGTCGCTCGGACAGTAATTTGTAATTCTGTCATCGGCGTCTATCCCATGATTGTAATTGATAGAAGTTTTACATGGATAAAGAACGACCTACTTGCGAAGTTCAACAATATAATTCAATCTCTCTCTCTGTGAAGCGGGCACTGGTTCAGCGAGCAATGTTCAGTTCTACGTAACTTCTTCGGCAAGCAAAGCGCGAAGATTTATGCAGTACAACTGGTGCGGTTCCGCGTACCACGGAATTTCTGCGGAATGTATGGACCAGCTCCCATTTTTATTTTTCCGTTGATCCCGGCTCCAAGCTGACGAGCTCGGCCCCGAAACTCTGTTGTTTGCTCGGAGTCGTATCTTCCGTTGCGCGGCTATGGTTCCGAGTTGTATCGCTCGAGCTCGTTCTGCCCGTGATCTCGTTAGGTCGAGTGGTAGCTTTATCGAGTTTCCAAAGTCGCTGAAAAGGTTGAGTTCACGATTTTATTTTGTTTTCAGATCGCCCCGCCGCGCCGCGCCGGGAGATCGGCTAAATCCGTCGGGGATGCTCATATCGGCACGATGGAATGTTATTGTAAGGGTCGGTGTGCAAGCTCCAATCAAATTCCAGACATAATGGAGCGTAGACGGCAGCCAGCCTTTCCTTTCGGACATCTGTTCGCATTACCGACAAGTTCATCGGAACCTAAGCGTGTGTGCGCTGTCTGCAAGCTACTCGTCCCCGTTGCACACACGCTAATCGCAATTTGCATTATTTCAACGGTATGTACCGAACAGACTGCGGATCTTTATGCAAAATAAAAATTGTCTTAATAGTTTTAATAGATCAGAAATCAACAAATTTTGCTATAAATGCATAAAGATCCGCGGTCTAGCACCGAACTATTAGGACGTTCGGAAAGTCATTTAAGAATACTTACGAATACATCAGTACGAAATATTCAAAATGGTTCTTCCATTTCTGACTTTCCACGGTTCGTATTCATTCGATCAGTTACGGATATGAAACAGGCAACGGAGGATGCTATTAAGTTCTACATTGTCGCAATTAAATTTGATATCAAGCTTATAAAAAGCGGTCACCTAGCTGGACGAACGGTCGCGTATTTCTTTCGCTGTGAACCATGGCTAGCAGCAATCGTCACTTCATTCGTTTGAGCTCGGCTCGTTTCATTAGTTGCACAGCCAACTGAAAAAGTTCATTAACGACATTCATTATCCTCGTGAAAGAGTTCCCTTTGGCACAGTGGCCGTGCCGTATCTGTGAAAGGATCGTACGATTTAATGCTTCCAACGTTTCACTCATAAAGTCCTGGATGGCCTTTGTAATTAAACCAGTGTCCACTTAACCTTGATCCCCTATCTCGACTTGATTGTGAAGATTAAGAGACTTAAATGGTCTTCCAATGTTACCGGGACCCTCGTGACAAACCAATAGACCGACTGTAGTTTACCAATTAACGCAATACATCTTAATTAGTGATTTCTGTATAGAGTACAGTTGAACGGACCCATTTTCCTGCTTAATTGACGCTGAATCGCCCTCACCGATTCCTGGAATTGCTTTCATAATGCGAGGGACCTCGTTCTCTCTATTTCATTCACGCTCGATGTTTTCTATTCTCGTCTTCGATGCACTTAGCAAGCGAACAACAGACTGCAAATATTTAGAACACCAACCACCCTCGACAACATTCCTCGTGCGTCCATTAACACCCATTCCGAACATAAACATAGTCAAATTATTATTATGATGATTATATTGTTATGATGCTTCTACCAACTATTTTGTAACATTTTTCTGCTTAGCCCTCGTACGTTCCACAAGGTGAAAATTCATCCATTTACGTTTTCTACATATTACCATATAAAACGATCGATTCCTTTCTGTCCTTTCTGTTGAACATTTGTATCATGATATATAATATTTGACCTTGTGGTTCGAAAGAGCATGAACGATAAATAGAAAACTATCAGGTATACGAAATTCAAAACTAATAATTTTGAAGGCAAATTTTAAGAAAGAGGAAACATGTAAATGTTATTCTCAGTAGTCTTTGTAGATCAGAAATAAATAAAAATCGTACTAAATTCTGTGGAATTTTATTTCCTAGCATTTTTTGAGACCATAAATGCATAAAGGTCCGCCGTCTATATAATAATAATTACTGAGTTGTATGTGCCGCTCGATACCAAACAACTTTCGTTGGAACAATTTCCACAACAAATAGTTTACTGTCTCTACTGTCTGTAAGTATTAAAGACAAGAGTGGCAACAAGCATTATATGTATCCTTTCCATTCGTCATCGTTCGTCGGCGCGGTGTCTCTCTACGTTTCTTCGTGGTGTTCAGAAGAAACTTCTTGTCTCGTCTCCGTTGCGTTGGTTCGCGTTGATCGTTTGGATCGCGGGAGCGGCACGAAAGCGATTTTTTCGTGGTGTCTGGTAACCGAATCGTCTATCATAAAAACGACGATGCGTCAATGCCAGGCCGGGACATCTGGTATCGTCGTGAACGCGTTCCCGGGCGCGTGAAACCGCTGAAACCGAAGGCGTAGTTCGCGACGCGGGCTGAGAACCAGGGAAAGCCACGGAATCGAGGGGACTAAGTAACGAGTGGGTGTCCGAGGTAGCACAGGGGGATCGTTGTGAAAACGAGGGGAGCAAAGTGCGGAATGAATAGAAAGAAAAAAAAGAAAAGTGAGAGGCTAGACAGCTTACAGGGGCGAAAAGAGAGAGAGAGAGAGAGAGAGATTTGGTAGGAAAACGAGAGGGAACGGATAAGAGAGGTGCAGTGGCACTTAACGCTCGAGATGAGTTCGTCGAGTTGAACCAATTCTCACCCAGTGACGCGATCGTTCCCGTGAACTCTGAACCGTCTAATGAATCAGCCAACGTTTATAGCGAACCATAAATAATGCGGGCCCAGCCAGACGCTTCTCCGGACAAGTTCAGCCGGAGAAAGAGCTTCGCGTGATTTCCTAAAGTGTTTTCGATTAATCGAGAAGCTCACTGTAGCTTGTACTCGCTTTTTCATTCAAGCTTTTCTTACCGGCGAGCAATTCTTCATAGGTAATATCAAGATTTACGGCGTCCAATCGACTAGACGCTCCTCGACCGCGTCGTCGAGCAAAGTGTGCTAGAGATTGCGCCCCAGCGATCATGCTCTTCCAATTATTCACGATTCATCTGTGGCTTCGTTGAAGTTTGAGTTACGATGTCGGGGCGTAAGCACTTGTTCGCTGGTCCCCGTAGTACGATTGTTATTAATGTTGTCAGCTCCCGACTTTCTGTGCACCCTGAGGAGCAGGTTGACTCTGTTCACCCATGGTCGATAACGCATGGTTAAATTTAATAGGAAATAGACATTTAATAATGGAGTTGATCTTGACAAACTATTAGATATAATGTCGAACTAAATAATAAGCTATTTGTCTTCTTATATTCGAAACAAACATACCGACGTCCACGCCGTTATCCACTCCATAACACGTTCCTAGAACCTAGTCCATAGAATCTAACGAGCGTCTCTTCGGGAAACTAACGCGAAGTGGTCGAAATTGTTTTGTTGTTGGGATTATGCAGACCCTGACACAGTTCTGTGCATATTTTTACGTACCAGCTCGTATTTTATGAGAGAATGAATTAAGCTGGATTAAACTAATGCTGCGTGATCGTCCGACCGTACAAAATGCTCTCGAGCTGTTCGTTTCTTCGAAGCCTGTTCCCTTAAAAATCCAACCGAGTGTACTCGCCTTTTTAAAAGACGAGATTGAGTCATCGGAAAAGTTTCTTTTCCCGAAACAAAAGCGGGATCCCCTAAATCGTTCCGTCGCGGGGATGATTCAGCCCTTGACACACAGAAGTGCATCCGGAGACGGATGTTCTGCAAGAGAAACAAAAGGTAACCGCGTGCAGCGTGGCGTCGTTCCTTCTGGCTGAAAGTCGAGGCCTTTTCAGCTATCCCCCGCGTCCAACGTTCTGTGTTACACGCCCGTTGATTTCGTTGTGCGCGGCTTCAAATATAACCGCGCGCTATGGAATCTAAAAGTATCACGGTCGGCTCGTTGTGAATCATCATGCGCATTAACCGGACTGCATGCTGCATATAACGGAACGGGGCCTGGCTCCTTGAGTCACGTAGTGCGTACACGAGCACGTACACCAAATAATTAAAGTGTCCTCGCGCGGGGTGCACGGCGAAATGTGTTTAACGGGGGCCTCGCACGTTCGCGAAAGTCCCCGTAACTAGTCGCAAACGAGACTCGCGAATTTATCAGAAACCAGTGGTAATTTTTGCCATCTTTACTTATTCACAGCTCGTGAAAACATTAACTCTCGCGTAGCCAACCACAGCACAGTATCCAAATAACAACAAATTATTTTACATTTCTAAGTTGATGATATACAATAAAAAGGATTGGCTATTTTAGGTGATTTTCAAATGGCACTTCTGTAAAATTTCCTCTTTCGTGACTTGTGTCACTTTTCTTAAAGAACGCAAGTTGTTTGGCCCAATTTTGAAAATGTTATTGGTCTTTAGAGGGTGTCGCCTTAATGTTGTTCCCGACTGTATGGCTGGTAGCATAATCGAAAATCCAGGCTAAAACGATACTGAACGTGTAATGCAGAGGACAATGATCCTGGTTGTCTAGCTTTTACGACGCTGTTAAGGGTGTATGTGCGTCGTGAGTAGCGGACATAACGCAGTCTGTAAATAGTCCGTGGTTTTCAGCGGAGAAAGCTATCCCGGTTGTCTAGTTAGCACTTCTTGTTAGTCCATGATAAAGGGATCGTGTTATACTACGTAAAACAAAGAAACAATGATGATCCCCAAGAGTCGGGTGTTTCCGTAGACAGCATAGTGTTTCTAATAATTTTATTCTAATAAAAAAACAGAAATTCAACGAGCATGGGATCTTTAAGTTGTCTGAAAATCACGAAAGATCATAGAACTAAATAATTGGCTTTGATTTTCCATTGAGAGAACGAGACGTCTTTCCGAAGGATCTAATACAATTGTTTTCGTGTGCAATTCCGAGGTAAGAGAACTGGACGGAATTTGTCCGTGTCCAAGGAACGTCGTCGAAGAGGAATCTGAAGCGGCAAACTTGGCGGGCTCTCATAACTGGTCTCTGTCAGAGACAGACTGCTTCTAGGAACTCTAGAAATGGATGATAGGGTCTAGACATAGTTCTGCGACGGTGTACACGTTCTCCAATCGCAGGAGTTAATGCACGGGAACCTTAAGGCCCGGTCGTGGCCGGTCTGTTAGGTGGATAGAGAACATTTTCGACTTCCATAGAGAAACGGGAAGGTTTCCTACAGTTTACGCGGGTTCAGGCTGAAAGGTCTCTCGCTTGTATTCACGGTCCAGAAGGTTTCGCACGAGGCGACGCGGGATACCGTGGACGCCACTACGCAGACACGCCAAACAAAGCTCCCCAAATGAATACGCGAGAATTTAAAGGGAAGTGCGCCGGATGCGGCAATCCTTAGTATTCACCGCGGCCGACGCAAACGTTTAAGAATCTCCGGCGCAGACCAGAGAGGAGAACGAGGAACACCAGGCAACTTTTCATCGGAGCCAACCACGTTTTATTGCTCTCGTAGAAAGTGTTCGCTGTCGTTCGTCACCGAGATTTCCAATGGACCCCTTGCGACTCGGCACGAACACCCGAGATTTCAGCAACTCGAAATTGTCGCCGGTGCCATTCGACATTTTCGAGAGATTGCTCTCGCTATTTTATTGACGAACTTTTATTTCCAGCAGCACAGTTGCAGAATGCGCTGCCATGTTCATGCGCGAAGCAGGCCATACAGCTGATGCAATTTTAATCCATTTTACTTTTAATAAATAATGTACATATGTACTTCAAATATCGCTCGTACACTAGAGAAACGTCACAAATATAAAAATACAACTTTTACAGGAGAACCCTTCAAAGTGATTTGATAGTTTCACTAGTTGCAGCTGCATAATTATGAAAGGAAAAAGGATATTAACACTAAATTAATTCCATATAACGTTGAAATAACGAGCACTATTTTTGACGAGTGTCGTCAAAATTACATTGATTTAATTTCGCGAGTATTTTAATGCAGTAAAACGTAAACTGAAAATATTTGAGTTGCGACTTGTGCACGAGCGATATACATAAATATGTGTACGAAACCGTGATTGAAAAAGGGTAATAGCCCTTCCGGAGAAATTCTGAAAAATTGGTTAGAAAAAGGCAATCAGAACTAGAATGCCCTGTTAATTGGAAATTATTGTTCGTTTTTCAAAAGACTAGTTGATCAATGATCACAATAGCCGACCTACAGTTGTCCTCCTAGAGTAATTGGAGTGCGGTAGACGGCTATTATGATCGTTGGTGTACCCAGCCTTTTCTCTTTTGAAAAACAATGTAGTGTAGTAGTGCCTACAGTATGGCGGGAACATTTGATTATTCACAGTATTCGTTTCGCCAAGAAGAACTTTACTCTCTACTGTTTTCTTTACAATTACATTTTCCGAAAAGTGAAACATTCGTTCACATCTTTTGTTTCTAGAGACCTCGTTGTTCAGTGAAGTAGCGAGTGAATATGTTTGAACAAAGTGTCGAGTAAGTAATTGAATAACTTTTTACCAGAAATGTTACAGGGTGGTTGGAAAATTATTAATCCATTTAAAATTCGACTCTGTTTATAGAAGAATAAATATGAAAATGATTCAGCGACTTTTGGGCCACTCTGTACTAATTAATATTTGGTTAGGAAACATTCGCCATTCCATAAAAAAAGTATTTTGTGAAACATTCGGAACACCCGCAAAAATAGTACGAAACGGCACTGGCTGTTCGTCTGTGTGAAATGCAGAGCGTCGCGTCGCGTCGTCGGTCAAGTAAGCGCAAACAAACTATAGCAATAAAAAGTCAGCCGCAATCAACGGGACGCGAAAGCAGTAAAATTGTGGACGCCTCGGGCGTGCATCTGTCGGCGGAATCGATCGAAATAATCCCGGACTCAAAGACGGTCCGCAGCTACCGTATCCCACGCTTAATGACGTAATTAGGGATGAGTTATTCGCGACTACGCCAGAAGGCATGCCTATTTCCTCGCCGCTGATGTCATTGGCAGTGTGCTGCAGTTGCTGAAATTGCCGTTCTCTCTCTCTCTTTCTCTTTCCCTCTCTCTCTCTGTTACACGCTGTCGGCAATCATTGTGATAGCTCTTAGGCGCGCGAGATATTTGTACTGTTACGCATCGTCCTCCGGATATTCACTTCGTCCATTCCTAGCCCCGAACAATATTAACATCAATCCTACTCTAATTAAATTCCGTAACATGTGAAACAATGCTTCGAATATCTCTCCTAAGTTAGTACAACAATGCACACTCAGGAGAAAAAGATAGCACGTTTAGATTCACAGTTAGTCGTAAAGATTAGTGTACACCAGTGTCGAATCTACATTTCTTATTATGAAATAGGAGGCAAAACAGGAGCCAAATAAAAATCGTATTCTTCTTTTAATTATCCTATTAAGCTGAAACTAATAAACTAATACATTGATGTCCTTAACTATTTTTAACATGTCCACTGCTTTAAAATATACGTGTCCATTTTTGTTATAAATGCATAAAATCCGCAGTCTATTAAAATATGTATCAAAGAAAATTGCAATAATTACTGTACTAGTGTCCAAGTCCAATTTCTATAAATAAAAATCTACAATGATGTAATATGAATATTAACCTCCATTCGCTTCTAAAAAATAGTTGCAAAAAACAGCTTAGCACAATAATTCACCCATTTTTGCTCTACACTTCACATCAACAAAGTGTGTTTGGCCGTGTACGAGGACAAAAATAATAAACAGGTGAATTTTCACCCCGAGGAACGTAGGAGGGTTAACTAAATACCCAAAAAATAATTAGCACATTCTATTGTTATCCACTGAAAAAATATCGAACAAAATGTCGCCGGTGTAGTATCTCTGATCGCATCGAATTCCAATTTTAATACATATGTCAAGGGATTAATCCGTGAAATTTGCGAGGTAAATATAACATCCAGCAGTTCAGCTGGACAGCACACGCACACGTGTCTCTGCGCCGCGAGATATAGGGGGTGAAAACAGCACGTGCTTCGATTCCTGATGTTTCGCCGATCCACAGATCGCCGATTCGTCTTGACGGCTCGGTACCCGTTGCGAATAATATCTCAGGCATTCCCTGGCCTCATCTCACGCTGGTTCTCATCTAACCGATCAAGCATCGGAGCATCTCACGGGGTTGTTTCTTTCTCGCTACTTTCTACATCCCTACCTCTCGATCCGTCGCGCGTCGATACACGCCGCTTGTATTATACGTTCTCTGCCGATACGTCGAGACGGCTTACGAACTTGTCCCCGAATAATGTCTCGGACGGTCGACGAGCAACGTCAAGCAGCGTCGTGTTGGTTCGACGACATACTCGTCAGCGGTTCTCAACGAATGAGCTTCGTCGGCGAGGTGTATAGGGGTGCGCGGATACTCGAAGATTAGGGTTCAGCTTTTCAACTCAGATATTAACGAGCGATTTATAATTACAGATCTAATACCTAATTACCTAATTGTACGCCTAATATTCATTGATATTCGGTATATCGAGGAATTGAGAAACTCGCCACTGTGCGACTCTTTTTCATAACCTTTCTAACTTTCCGGGTATCCGTACATTGAAAACTTCCAAGATCCTGACCCGCGTCAGAACGATTGAAAATACACCTCGAGCGATATCGCCGGGAGCCGCGCAGCGCGGAAGCACCAGCGGTCTTCAACTCGGAGCTTTACGATCTCGGCCACGGGCAAAGCGGCTTATTTTAGACCGTCGCCCTGCCTCGTAATGCTTTTAAACGCGTTGCGCATAATGTTCTCCCTGTAATTTCATTTTCGCTGTTCCGCAGAGGTTCTCACCGCCACCCCGCTCCACCTAGGTCATAGTCTGACCATGATTAAGTCTAGTATCCTCGTTAAAAGTAGGTACAGCGATGTCTCTGTATACAGTAGCTCCCGAAATCATTATGGAAATTACTAAAGACAAAGGAGTTTCAATTATTGTAGCTGTGGAGAAACAATTTAAATATTCATGAACCAGTCTATTACAGGGTTTGCACCCCAAAATCTTTTCTACAGCTTCGATCCCGGAATTCGTTGTAAAGCAGCCACGTGACAGCGCTTTCACGTAATCAATTTTTGTTCTCCGCGAATATTTAAAGAGACCTGGCACGAGAAAAATGTAATTTCGATGTCGCCAGCTACGCGAGCGTATTTTTCACGCTCGGGGAACTATAACTTTCGACATACCGTGTAATATGCATTAACGGTTCGCCGTTGAACGACAAAAATTCACATTTGAGCTGCCTCTGCGCAGCTCTCGGCTCTCAGCTCGAGTTTCGTTGGGACGAGGAAGAAGCCTGGCGCCGCGTGCGCTTAAAACAAATGGAAAAGCACGCGTTAAAGGTTTTACCCCTTGATGAATGAAGGAAGTACAGCTATAGCAACTCGCCCGGCCGGGTCTGGCAGCAGATTTTCATTCGTTCTTGTTAATAAATTGGACGTTTCGCGCGCTACGAAATCCAGGAAATCTAATTTCAGTTCCTTCGGACAGTCGCTTCGCAGATTTCTGACTGTCCACCGACTCGCACAGGCGAAACTCGTTCACGAGAAGTTTCTCGGAAATCGGACAATCTTCTAACCATCGAGACGACGCACATGGACTGTCCAAAAAGTATACATAGTTGGATAAGATTCTTCGTACCATTCGATAGAGCCCTCGGAGAAAACCTTCTATGGCAAGTTTCAAGTCGGTATCCCTACCACGAGGGTAGCTATAGGGTGAGTACGGTTCAATGCATTATTTCGTCAGTTCCGCTTAACAAAAAATTACGAAAAAATTCAAGAACATTCTATCTAACAGCGTACACCACTGTGAATTTTTTCGGAATTTTTGAATACAAGATCAATTTTTAAAAAATCCCAGGAACTTAAAATTGCTGATTTTATATCAGATGACCACGTTTATTTTATTATGGTAGTTGCGTTTTAATATGATTATTAATATGTATTTTTTCAGATTTTTCGGATTCGACAAAATATTTTTTCCGCCACGATGCGGTGTGATGGCTACATCGCTAACAAATGGAAAGTTGGAACCCGCGTCAGATGTCCACGACAATGTCTCATCTTTCCCGGTATCTGGACGCGTCAACTCAGTCCTAAAAGGAGGAAGGGCCATCAGCGTATTGTACTTCGAACGACATGGCGAGCCCGCCACACGCACACCCTTATTTTCCCATCTATAGCCTGTCACCAGACCGATCATTCTGATATCGTTTCGACCGATCTCCCAAATGTATCTGACACGCTCGTTTCGGATTCTACAGCTCTGTTGCTGCCCCCTCCGATCCCCTTATCGCCGAAAACGGCCCAGCACGTATGCAACACAGATCGTTAGCCACTTTCCTCACGATTTCTTTCGCAAGCTACTTTGCCAGATGAATGCTAACGCATCGTGGACCGGATATCTTATTGATAATCATGGACGGTAGCCGGCCACCATTTTGCGTCGAATATTTTTCGTTTCTCATGCTTTGCTGGTCATCCTTTCGCTTTTGCGGTTAAATTAGTAGTCGAATAAAAATCTTTGTTTCCACCATGATTTTATCGTTCAATGCTATTGGACGATGAGATATCTCGTGTATCTTTATTATTAATATGAAGTGTTTTCTTTGTGACACATGTAATCGATTTTTGAGACATATTATTGCTGGTGAAAGGTGCTTAAAAATGATAAATATAAAATACTCCATATTTGACACAATTAAAGTTTTTATTGTTTCTTTTGTATGGAATGCTTGAAAGCATTGTGAAATGCATAATGTGACGGAACAATTTTTACAGAAATATCTGGTTTCCTTTCGTCGGCCATTTATTTTGCAAATTACACATTCTATTGTTGGAAGAGATCTTTTTCTGCGGGTTGTATTCTTGTATATCAGATCTTCTACATCGATCGCAATTATCCCTCTGCATTCCATACAAAATAAACAATCAAAACTCTAATTGTGTAAAATATGGAGTACTTTATATTTATCATTTTTAAGCACCTTCCACCAACGATGACATGTCTTAAAAATCGATTACTTACCAAGGAAATCATGAAACGAGATATTTCGTCAATTTTAGCGGAAGGGTTAATAATTATTCACTGTTACAAATAATAATTATCATCATGCTTCTTGCATCAGCTGAAACAATCAGGCGCGCGTTGAACAGTAGACGGAAGTGATAGAGAATTGAATGTTCGCTGTCGGATATCAAAGTGACATTTTCATTTTGAGATCAACATTATGCGATATCCCGACGAGCACGCGGCTCCTTCCCGAAGGAAGTTGTTTAGCCTGGTTGGTATGAGACCGTTTGTATAGTCATCGGGTAGTGAATACATATATGTATGTTACGAAAATAGAATCGCGGAATCAAGGAACTTCCAGCCGACGGAGCCGGGGGGATACCGAGAGAGCGCCGAAGGTAATGAAACGCGGTTTCCGGTGACGCGGCGGGAGAAAAGTTTCGGGTAATTCACCGAGCAAACAGGTCATGTGTTTGCAGAGGAAAATTTCATGAGACTAGAACACGACTTGCTCTATTTCAGATACGTATATCTCGCCTTCGGCGTATTTGCTTTAATGAATAGCGAATTTCATTCGGCCCCGTTCGGACGCATCCGACTTTGCTCGTATCTGTATCAAATTTCGATAAAAGCGCTCGCTCGCTCGCTCGCTCGTCAATGCACTTGGCTTTTTAATCGATGTTTAAAATTCTATCACGTCCGAATTGATTCGTGAATTTAATATTACGGATCGGATGACAGTGTTCGTGTTACGCGAGGTTATACGAATACAACTGAAAATTGTTCCGAATATTGGATTGCAATTATAAATTCGTTAGAGCGACATTCTCTTGTTTGTCTCGTTTGTAAGGAAGAACGCCGCATGTCACAATTTCAAAAAATTTAAGTTTATGCATTAAGCTTTAGAGTATATGGGATTTACGTAAAGACCATAAAAGAAGTCATGAAAACAAATTCTGGAGGTCTGGAAGGCTGAGAGAATAATGCAATTTAACTAATATCCTATGTCAAAGAATTAGTAATCAAATCTTTGAATGGCAATATTTCGAAGGTGAAAGTATGCGACATGCGGCGTTCTTCCTTACAACCACGTAGTGAGAGCGTTATCTTGTAAATAGTTGCTATATTTTCCTTGGCTACATCTTATTTGTGGGACTGCCCGAACAATTTCCTGATGTACATATCGCGACGACCTTGTCGAAAAAGGGGGCGGTATCTCGCGCGAAGGGCGAATCTCGGGCCGTCGATAGTTAGTAGGAAAAACAACAGTAAAAATAATCATCCGCACCCTTTCGTTGGTCGCCTGAGAGGTTCTCAGCGGTTCTCAGCAGAGAAGGAGAGAGATAGAAGAGGGGTGGGAAAAATGGAAAGAGAGAGAAAGAGAGATGAGCAAAGCAACCCTCGTGGCGTTGCAGGGAGACGCGCGAGGACTTCGATCGGCCCGCTGCTTCGCTCTTTGTGCTTGCAATATGGCGTTGCTTCCTCGAGGGATAATTTTGCGTGTGCACCACTGTCTGCTTACTCGGGGCAAATAGGTATGCAGTTATTCTGAGACTGCCGGGGTGAATGGCCAGGTTCTCGGCGGCGTTGCAGCTTCTCTCCGCGTGCTCGCGAAAGCTTAAATCAAATATCGCAGACCGCTGCCCGGTCCTTGCCCATGTCTCGATCATCGCAATAACACGCCGGATTGTTTGACCATCCTAGCCTCTCTCTCGGCCTAAATCTATCATACAATCTCTGAGAAACTCCACTCTAACCAGTTTGCTTGATTTTGAGTTTTGACCGCCGACCAATTTTATCAGGGCCCCGATTAGCGTGAATCGATTCTACCATTTAACGTGAACAAGCTGGATCAAAACTGAAACTGTATGCTCATGTTCTGAAACATCGCTTTAGATACCTGATCGCTTCGGAGAACTTGTCGGATTTGTGTTATATTGGTCAGTGGTAATCATTCGCTTTTGGTAGACAGCCTGAATCTGGCTATCTGTGTGGGTAAGTATAACTGTATTAATAATAATTTTTGGTATTTTCAGAATCCAAATAATTCATAATATTTCAATCTTCAATGTAGGCCCGAAATAAAAAGTTGTGCAAAACAACTTTTAGCATTTTCTCTGCAATTCCGACCAATTGCAATTGTTTGAACTAATTGTTTTAACTTCTAAAAGAATGCAGGTCGTATATGGTCCAATATTTAAAAAGTTGTCATCTTTTTAAAAGTGTCCTAATATTACTGTGACGGACTGTATGTGTTTTATGAGACAGTGAATGTACAAACAATTGTTTAAAAAGGCTGTGCATCGACTAACACTAAACACACGTATGTACAGTATTTTTAAATAATTCTTTGATGATGTTATCGGGAGTCTTCTGTATGTAATCCTCAATTTTTCACCAATTTTTCACCGATTTATCTCCAATTCATCTAATCTGCTGAGTGAACCTTATGGATCGCTCTTAATTACGATTGGTTTATTAGAAAGAAGCAATCATGTGAATACCTCGGCCAAAAGTACACCGTAACCGGATTATTGGATTCATCCGATTTCCGTTCTCCACGGATAAATTATTTCCCATTTCCTGGATCCAGAGTCGACCGCAGGAAATAGACGTTCCACCAGCGTTTGCCGAAAATCAAATTTGCATATTATTTAAGCGACGTCGAGCGCGGTTATCGAACCGTGCACGACACTTGTGCATGCATCGTCTACGGAATTATAGTGCTCGAACTACTTGCTAAATATTTCTGTGTTACCGCGTAACAGAGACAGATATGCGAACGCATTTCCGTCCGTTATGTCACTGGCTCTCAACTAATTATTCGTGTCATTCGCCGAATTTAAATGCACGCGCTAAGCTTCATTCTGAAATATCTGTCATTCCTACTGTGCTGACGTTTGTGGCAGGGGTAGGCGAGCAGGCTTAGATCTGGAAGCTCCGACGCGCTTAGATTAGGACATGTTTTTGTCAAGACAGAAAGTTGAAGTAAGCTCATTAGTGGATCTTTATGCGTTTATAGCAAAATTGAGTGGATGAAATTCATAATTGTTAAGAAATTTAAAAAATTGACATCTCCTCTTTTAAAATCATTAAGAGAAGAAGTAATATTCAAGTTAGTTCCTATTTCTTTCAATCTATGCAGACAATTTTTATTTTCCATAAAGATCCCCAGTCTACTCATTAGTAATAATAGCGAATATGTTCCATAATTGACGCTTTGGCTTCCGCTTGAGCAACTGGAGAAACGAAAGAAACGTTATTATGACGGCCATTGAACGGACGGGACTTTAGCCGTATTTCAAAGCGTTCGCGAACGTGAACAGGGTCGACTCGAGTTCCCAAGTAATTCTACGTAGTAGCTGGGCCTACACCACTCGAAATCCTCCACGGTTACGTAACATGCGTTTCAGCCAACTATTTGGAGAAGCAAGACATCGCGCGGCTGTTATTCCAAGTGCAGCGAATCGTAGCCGTCCGAGCCGTGGCTGATAGTAAAGCGAAAGGGTTTCAAAGCGGAGATTGGTGTCGATCAAACGGCGTGCAACGCGAGCCTGGCGTTTATTTGCCATCATCCCTGGTTAACTGGAACAGAACAGCCACGGGAGGACTGAAGGCAAGTTCTAATGGAACGTCACGCGCATGCTTGTCCAGAGACGAGTGGCCCGTTACGATAGATATATATTTCTAATTAGGCGAACTACCACAGCTCTTACTCGTACTTACATATACGCGAGCAGAGTAGTTTGAAGTTCACGCGCTTTCTCCGAGGAGGCTTCCGAAGCTTCCGGCGAACCCTCATCAACGCGGCACAACACTTTCGGCCAAAGTAATCGGCTCCCCGCGCGGACCACGGCCACGCTTCTCCGCAAGAAACTCTAATTGTAAGACGAGTCCACAATCATCGAGGAAACTCGCCACCATCGAACGAAATTATCGCGGAACTTTCGCCTGATTTCACGCTACCACGCCGAGACCGCTTCAAATTGAAATGATTATGGTTCGAGGCTCTCCTCTACGCGGTCTGGGAAACTGCCGAAATGGTGTCCGATGGTTTTCGGAACGGGTCTTTCTTCGAAAGGGAAAACGGTGGTGTTTAATCCGGAATTTTCTCGGAAACTCCGACGTTTTAATTGTTATGGGATTGAAGTGATCTCTCGAGATATTTTCAGTGTTGTTTGCAAGCTTCGGAGATCAAGAATTTTTCAGTGGGATTCCTTATTCTCCGTGACTAAAGAAATTCAATTTTGTTGACCAGTGTTATAAACAGGTACGCATTAATCCTTAGCACTCGAGTGAGACACCACTAAAAAATTGCTGTACCATTATTCAAAATATTGTTTACATAGAACAAGCATAAAAGTATTTCTGATTGCAGAACGATGATAAACGAAGCATGTTTCGCCGTAAAGCCGCGATTCGTCTACAAGCAGACGTCCGATCGATAATGCTCGCGGTTCTGTCTCATTCAGGAATATTCCAGTTCATTCAGAGGCTCGCTTTAACCGCTAATTGATGTCGCGTCACGACACGTCGTTCGTCTGCGTTCAGTCGACTGCGGTAAAAGTATAATGCGAACGATGGAACGCAACGATTACGCGGAAACGGTTCGTTGATGCCTGATAAGATCCGGAGAACAGCAATCGGTGGTTAACAAATCGATGTTGTTAACTCGTTTTCAACGCTTAACTTGCTAACGACGATTATGATTATACATTTACACAATTCGACGAAGAAATGACAAAACTTGGAATTCTAGAATAAACTGAATAATTCACGAATAAATTTGCTCGATTTTAAGCGCGTTTGATAGGTTAAAAAGCTGCCATATTAGAATTTTCTCATCGAATTGTATAATATTACATTCAGGTAAGTTGACAATTTTTGATCTCTTTACTGAAAGTTCAGCCAATTAAGCTTCAAATGACCTCGGAAGAAACTCGACCATTTTTGGAACACCCTGTATACTCGTGGAAGTTTGTAGAAATATCGATGACGGACGTCGTTTATTTTTACAGTGCCGTCTGCATTTATCAGGAAGCGATTGTGGTTTTCTTGATTTATCACGAATTACGAGAACTAGACCTCGGCGTATGTTAGCAAAGCAACCGGAATTACTCACGAATCCGTTGATAATCCGTGCTGAGATTCCACACTTATGCGAGTAATCAGAGATAACGTGGGAAGTTCAGCTGATTTATTCGATGTTCCACGAACTGCAACATGACCAACTTCCGCTGACTGCGGTCTGCGAAATTTCTTGTTATTCGTAAGTTTATCTTAGCGTATGTAATCGTATCTGTGACGTAATTCCTAGCAGGCAATGTTTGATTAACGTTATCAGTCTTTATGCATTTATATTATTATCTATTAAAATCATTAAGGGAAGACATAACATCCAGTTTGGTTTCTCTTTCTTGCAATCGATGCAGGCAATTTTAATAATGAAAAGACATTTCATAAAACTAGTGAAACTTTCACGCGTGCAGTGTCAATTAAACCAAGGATTAAACCAAGCAATTTTTATCACAAACGTATAAATTCCGCAGTCTAACGATGACAATAGAAAATACATGACTCGTCCAATCAGTGAACAATTATTGTGGCAGACGTTTTGCTGGTTCGATAGAATACTTATTGTCTCAAAGACCGCGAATCTGAATTCGATGAAATGTTTGCGGATATTAGCACCGATTGATTGTGAGGGCGGGGGTATAGCGCGGCCTGGAATTCTCAGTCGGGGGAGAAAATCGATTGGGTATTGTTCTGTTTGATTTGTAAGTGAATACCGCTCCCGACGCCACGCATGCATTGGTTCATTGCGCTTCTGCAGTCGTGCATCGGCATTCCTAGGTATAAACACCTGACAACAAAGTTGAAAGGCCGACCTAGTTGATGCTATCTAACTGCGAGTCCGTGAACAATGGGTCACGAGATACGCATTAACTGCACGCGTGGAACTGGGTACGCTCTTCTGAATCGAGGTGTCTGTGAATCGGCTGTTGCGGAACATTCCTGAAAATTCTGGGAAAATGTGCTTGCGAATCCAGTATAACGTACTCTGCTCCTTTGTGACTACGCGTGAATCAAAAGCTTTGTTACTCCTCTCGCGACTGAATGAGCAAATATTTTAACGCGTTCCTTCCCTAATGCTTTCAGAACTCTTCCTCCTCTCAAATTGAATTTCTCCGAATTTAGAACAGAAACGTTAAAAATTTTTCATGGATTCGATGGCATTTCTTCAGAAACTCAATAACTTTCCGATTGAGGTCTTTAATACTTTTCCAATTTTCAATCGAAGTCCACGGAACTTTAATAATCTTTCAATTGGGATTCTCGAAAGTCCAATAATTCTTCTATTAAAATCTCAGGAAGGTTAATAATTTCAAAATTTTCATAATTCCACACTTCGATCGTTCTCAGTTCAAAATTATTGAAACCTTAATCGCTTCGACCCAAATGTCCTGAACTTTTAGTTCTGAATCGATTGAACGGTCGGAAAAAATGGTAAACCTCCGAATCCCATCATTTTCATACTTTTCGAATGAAACTTTCAATGTTTCCGTCGCACATTCGATCGAATCACTTTTTATTTTCAGTTGAACAAAAGCAAAGCGTCATCCTTATATTCGGACCGTACTCTATATTCGTTCCACGCCAAAAAAAGGAAACCGAAGAACTCTGCAGTTCGGTAGATTCGGTCATGCTAGTTTGAAATTTATTCTTTCCGAAGTTTCTCGGAGACAGTATTAAGCACGAAATTTGCATCGAAACGGACTGTCCCTCTGCCAGCAGAATCGATTCTCCACCGATGCGGAGGAGTAAGAATCGAGCGAGCGACGGAATCGGACATTAATTGCCAGTTTTGCAATCAACGTGTCGCGTTATTTGTGTCGCCGCGACGAATATCGTCCCACGTCATTTCCCAGGGAAGTCGCATTAGAATATAATTTCCAGAGTTGTGCAATTCGCCGCGTTTATTGTCCGTTTAAACGCTCTCGGTGCGAGCGAATCGGTTCCACCTCGATGAATGCCATGTTCCTCTTTTGATTACTATTATTTCCAAGCTCGACGTGCCTGTTTTATGCACATAGAAGAACCTAGATTAAAATTATTAGAATTATTTATGCTGTAAATAGTTTTCTCTAGATCCACTAAGAAAATTAGTAAGACTGTCGTAAAGGTTGTGACACTATATTCGTTTTTTAGTTGGAAAGGTATTTAGTTGCCAGATAACAACTAAACAAAAATTAGAGTCAAGTAAAAAATCAGCAACTTTTTAAATTTAACTTTCAGATTAAAATTTTTGTTATTCTGAAGAATTTCGCAGCTGGAAGTTTAGACCATTTTTCGTACCAGCTATTTTCATTCCTTATCTTAAGTTCCCTAGTTCGATTATGAGTAGACTGCGGACGTTTATGCATTTATGACTTAAAAAAATTTTCAAAAAATGCTGGAGTATTAAATTGAACAGAATTGAGTATGATTTTTATTTATTTTGGATCTGCAAGTGCTATTACCACCGAAAATACAATTTTATTTGGTATCTCATCAAAACCTCAAATATGTTGTAGAATTCATAATTCCAAGCAACTTTCAAGGCGTACCCTTTTCTATATAATTACCATTGTTTTTTATACTTTCTTACAATTACATAGTAGGGATCTCCCGAATACACGATCAACACAAAACGATTTTTCGGCTGGGTGGTTTTCACGCGCAGCTAACAGCACGATCTACTTATCCCGAAAAGGAGTAATTCACAATCAAGTAACACTCTGTAATTATTAATAACGGGTAAAAATCATCGTGCGCCTCGAGGGTGAGGACCGGAAGTGAAACCGATTTACATTCGGGACCAGCTTCCTGTTTTTTTCGGCCGTGCAGAGCTTCCATTCATTATTCCAGGGAGCGTGGTTTCTCGGTTGGTTCTCGATGATAATCATCGGAACATTTCACGTGCAATATTCAGTTACAACATTCACCCGAAAGTGTAATTTCACACGATCCATGTCTATTGTTCGCGATCTGTCAGTCTGAATTTTTCAACCAAATTCTATATTACGAACACAATGGCAGCGGAAATGAGAGCAGTTTCAGGGGCGTCCACGCGAAGCTTCTTCGAAGCAGAGTGCGCTATTTGTTGATTGAAAAAGGCTCGTAGCTATAAACTTTTCTTCGAAGACAATCGGAAAATGAAAAAGTAGATGCACCTGATCACGTGAGAAACTCTTTTCTTTTCTGAGGTTCCTGAGTGTATTCTGTAAATTATTCAAAATCGACGAACGAATCCATTATATGATTTCGTTCATATAGTTCCAGCAAGCCAAATGAAAAATGGACGACCAGAATGACCAAAACAACAGCCATGTAAGATTTCGATAAAAATATGTTTCTTGTAAATGATACAGTTTATTAGTAATAATTAGACTAAGGATGTGTTTATGCAAAATAAAAAGTTTGTGCACCAATTGCAAGACACAAGGGGCAAATATAAATTTATATTCTTCCTTAATAATTTTAATGTGATGAAAATAATATATTAATACTTTTAGTCTTTCAATATTTTCACTGTTTTAAATTGCGCTCGCTCATTTTTGTTATAAATGCATAAAATCCGGAGTCTAGTAATAACAGTCGAAAATGATATTGTTATACTGTTGACCCCTGGTCCTGCTGTTTCGTCGAAAACTAATATTAGTAGTCTGTTTGCCGTGAATCACGTAACAGAAAGAGAAGAAAGAGAAAGTCATCGCGAAGCAAAAGAAGTTTCTCCACGAAAGGGGGTTAATCCGCATTAAAATACACGAAGCTCGGTGCTTGCAGGCCCGTCGAAGCTTTCGTTCGGTCTAACCCAGGCTAGGGTTCAAGCAGATTCTGGTATAAATAACTCGAACAGAGTCCACGTACGTATTCACACGGGAATATACTCGAATACGTGTACGCCCGAGTTCCTCGAATGTTTCATCAGAAACCTCCAAACTGTTTCGGACCTTAAAGTTCAATTATAAAAGGCATAGTATCTTCTTAAATAATGAATCAGCTGGTGCAAGCTCACCTGTTACGTCAATAACCGAGTACATGCTCGCTTTCAATTTATTTTTAAAATCTCGGGAAATTCTTGTTATTGTGACGTAAGAGTTAATACTATATCTGGTCATCCCTGAAGTAATGCGAAGAACTTAAAAATACTGTTATATTATTTTGAACCTACTAAAATAAATTTTCATTTCACTTCGGTTTGTTGCAGTTCCGGTAGAAAATTTTTATTTTGTTAAATTTGACAATATCTCGTTATCGACATTAGGTTTAGGACATATGAAGGTCAACACATTTTTGATCATTCCATTTAAAGAAATCAAGGTGACCTTGAAATCTTCAAGACGCCATCATATCACAATATTTCCCCTTCCATACCATGCAACTTTTGTATAGATAATTTTTTCATATTATTACAAGCGACGGACATATTCAAGGTGGAGAAAATTATTGGACCACCCTGTATCATGAAAAATGCGGAATGTATCGCTACCAAAAATAGTGATAATTTCTTCTAGTTGGCAGGATAGTATTGATTGAGTGGTCCGCTGCCTGGCAAGTGATTGGTTCGAGATGTTGACGTGTTCAGGACTCGTATCGTCCTTGTTCCCGATTGTGAATTCATTTCGAAGGCGAAACATGGCGCTGTCCGGTGTGTTGCTAACCCTAGACCGGAGCAGGTCTCTTTTGAATAATGAAAGCGACGAGAGTGAGTACTTTGTCTCGGGTTATCAGAGTAGAATGGAATCGCGGGCCCCGCTATCTTCACGGAGAAAAACCGGGGTGGAAAGGAAAACATCCGGAAAGCTGTGGAAACAGGAAGAAGGGGAAACGTGATAGAGCGGAGTCTTGAATTGGAGACAGGTTCTTCAGCTGGGCTTGCTTACCTACACGTGTCTCGTTTCGGAGACTCGTCTGGTCTTTGAGTTAATTCATTGTGGTTGCAATCGCACGATTCCAGTCGGAAACGATTTTCCATAGAAAAATCTTATCTTCAGGACTCTTTCAAAGAAACACTAAAAATGATCAAACGAACCTCTGCAATAAATCCTTGTTTTTAGCCTTTTAAACCGGTCACTCGCCAATTATGAACATACTTACGAATTTGGTTAATAAATTTGTGTACACTTTGTAATTTTTTAAATATTGCTACATTCCTCGATCGAGAACGCAGAAACTAAACAAAAATCGTTGTTCTAGACCCTGAAAAAAAATACGTGTCAAATATTTTTCAACAAACTATATCCGGTATAAATTTCATTAAAATTGGCGTGTTGCATTTGAGTAATGTCCCTTGCGAGTAGGTTACACTCGCTCCTTGTGCCAAATTTCACGAGGATTGTGCTGGTTGAAATAAAAAGCAGAGAGAGAGTGAAATTCGGAAAGGGACAGACATCGTCTCAATTTTCCGAATATCTATAATCTAAAAGAAGATGAAAATATTTGGCAGGACGCAGAGCTGTTTCTCCGAGAATAGGCTAACCGAGAAAGGTTTCTAAATTCGGCTCGCAATCACAATGGTCTCCGATTTGCGGGAAAAGCAGTTTCCCGTCGACGAACAAAAATGAATTAAGGGGGCAAACAACCGGAAAGCTATTTCGGATTTCTCTGGCATCGTCGCGGTTTCAGAATTCAGTATTGTCGCGGGAACAACTTGAATCGTGGTCGCTCGTCGGAGCCTCTATATTAAGAGATGCTTTGGTATTATTCAACCCGCTGCCCTGCGTTGTCCGGATAGTCGAGATATCCCTCGTAATTGGATAATACATTCTCGCGGAATAATTTCAAACATCGCGCGCGTTTCCAGATCGTCGGACCGATGCTCCGATAGGACGGTCTTGCATTCTTGAAATGAAAACGTCGCGTCGCGCGTCCGTCGATCGGCGAAATCGAATTATTTAAATAGCTTCCGTTCGACGATTCTCACCGCCGCGCTGTATTGATCCAAGTAAATTATCGTGCTTCGTTTAACCGATTTATTCGTACCGTATATTCCGTTCTTTTTCTCTCTCTCCTTAAAGCGGCGACCGATTGAAATTCCACAAGAATAATCGCCTTTTAAATAAAACGAATCAGAGCGTAATCGCTGAGCGTTAAAAGCCTTCTTTATTTCTAAAGTTCCGCATTATCTCAACATTGTAGCAACTAAATATTCAAACTCGATAAAATAGAGCGCGAGCTTCGAAGTTTCTCACTGTGAATGTGATACTGAAAGTGTACTGTCTCTGTGTGGGGGTTCTGTATATTTTAAATAAAGTTTAACATTTACACTTTTAAACAAAGTGTACATCTCAAAGATAGCCTACTGGAATGCGTTAAAAAATGTTTGAACTTTCTGGTTTCCTCAGGTGAAGTTCAGTCCAACATTTTGTTTGTTTAGTTAAGCACATTGTATAAGTGTTCGATGTTAGAACAGAAAACCCTTGTTTGGTCGCGTCTGAATTTTTTGCTGATAGTCGTCTCCTCATCGGATAGGCGCCGAAATCCTACCCGTGGTTTATTCCCTGGGACACCACTTGAGTGTTCCATATCGATAAATGCTTATACCACGACTTCGATTGTCGTTCTGTCGTCGGCCCGGCGCGGCGTCGAAATTCGACCCTGTTTAGTTTCTGGAGTCCACTCGTGGGCCAGTTCCCGAAAGGCATTTTCCTTGCGACTTTCCCCTTTTTCAATTGATACCCCCACGCGTTGAAATTGTAAAGGAGAGGGAAGGACTGCGTATCCCAGGTCAGATTCTTTCCGACTGTCGACTTAGAAACATCGCAACATAGACATCTTGTATCGACAGTTGAGTTTCTCCAATACTTTAGTAGCTTGAATAAAATATTGTTTCAAAACCTTGCGTTAGTCCTTCCCCTTGGAAGGTGGTCCTTCGAGTTATAAATTTAGTCGGCACACCACGTGCAAGTTACGAGTAGTGCGAAGATCATCATTGATCTTCAAGAACTACTCAACATTGTTAATGGCAAGTTTGAAGGAGTACCCACTTTATTTCTGATTGCTCTTTGTTGATTCGCTGAAATTATCCGAAAGTAGAGCTGCCCCGTTATTAGAGCAGCGTCTTCAATTGTTGCGAAGCATGCGACGAAGTTAGGAGACTTCGGAGACCGGACGAAGCGGATCTTTGCTCATTGAGGAAGATGGCCGATCGCGGGATGGAAACGGGAAGATATGGTGGAACGCAGATCAGAAGCGCCGCGGAATGGAAATTAACGAGCCCGCGATTAATCGGGTTAATGGGCGAAGGCACGCGATACCAGCCGCGCTTCCAAGGAGGCGGGTTGTTGACCGGCCGACTGACACTCTCGGCTCCTCATCTAGGACACCAGCCTCCCTCGATTCATCGAGAGGATCATTCTTCTTCGTAATCTAACGCCACTCAGCACGCCATGCGAATTACTCGTCGCGTCGCGTCGCCACAGTGGGACGTTTGCCCTGAAAAGCTGGCCGACATTTTTATTCACTTTACTTTAGACACTTGCTCCAAACAATTCTAAGTGGTGGATTGGGACCGAGCCATAAAAAATGAACGAATTTTTGAGAACTTTTATCTTAACCAATGGGCTGAACCAATCCTTTTTCAATTTTAGGACCATTCTCCTACGCTGTTGAACTATACATGTTTACAATGTGCAACGAATTAGATATTCATTGCTATACTGCGGATCTTCATGCAAAATAAAAAATGCTCGCATTGACTGCAGAACACAGGAGCCAGGTAAAAAAATTGTATTCTTCTTTTAATCAATGTTCTTGTTTTAATTTGATGTCCTTAAATGTTTTTAACATGGCTACTGCTTCAAATTATACCTGCCCAGTTTTGTTATAAATGCATAAAGTCCGCAGAATTAGAGTTTCAATTATTTGAATTCTCGAAGCAATCAAGTGTGTTTTAAAAAATTGATTATTGCTGGTCATCAATTCTATTCAACTAAAAATCTTGGAAGTAGCACTGATGCCTCGAAGAGCAGTGCCGACCCCACCCTAAATCTACATAAGACTCTCTTCACGGTTAGCTTACTATGGAGTTCAATACGTCAACTTCCTGTAGTGGTCAATGGAACAAATGAGGTCAGCAGCACAAGACAGCATGATAAAGAACGATACATTTTATCTGGAACCAGCCGGCGGATTCATCAGGAAAAGCTCATGTCTCAGACAAGGGTGTCTGGGTTATCGTAGAAGCAAAAAAATCATAGTCCTCGCTATCGCTTCACACAAGGATCCCCCAGGGAATGATCCACTTCAATGGATTGATGGTTAGCTGTGAATCTTGCAGGGTACAGGAGCTTCATAGCACTGGAGATCCTCCGAGGTCTTCCCGCAATTGTAGGAAGCTATCATGCTCCCATTCTAGATGTTCAAACTCGAAGATTTATTCCAGGACATCAGTATCAAACTGATATTCTATCCTATTAGGTGTACGAATTAATTCACAAAACAATTCATAAGGAAAGCGACACAACAGCAAAATATATTTCTAAAACAAGTATAATAATAAATATATAAATCGTGGTGTGCTTTATAATTAACGTACATGACAATTAATCCAGTATTCTGCATAACAGCAAATTATTTTACATTTCTAAGTTGGCTATATACTATAAAAAATATTGGCAATTTTAGGTAATTTTCAAATAGCTCTCCTGTAACATTTCCGCTTTTTTGGCTTCAATGGTGATCAATTTTTCAGAAAAATATTCACACTTAGAAACGTGTTCACTTCCGACCCGTTTATATCCAACAGGAAAATGTGGTTTCTTCTCTCGTATCTGGCTATGAAAATTGCCTCGAATTAGTGAGTACACGGTGCACTTGATCCCATCCCTACAGCCGGCCGTTAATCAATGAACCCGTGACGCGCGGTCAGGATTAACGCCGCCACGATAAAGGTGCGGCACGTTAAAATATAAATCGTAATTGCGTTTCCAAAATTTATCGAAGAGGGGGGTCGTTATCGCTGCAAGTTGGATCACCGGGAGCTTTATCGACATAGTCGGGCCGCGACACCGCGCCGCGCCGGGGGCAATTTGCGAGCGGGAAATCTCGTTTTGTTCCCCGACTTTCCGCCGCCAAGAGGAAAGAGTGGGGATGCAGCAAGAGGCGACACTCCGAAAGAAAACTTTTAAAGGAAGATGAGATAATACAACCAATTTAAAAGTCCGTTCGGTAAGGATCGATAATCTTCGGGAATAAGGGTAAAGAATTTTAACACTAAACCTACCGAGCACTGAAAGTGCTCCGAAAGAGTTCAAAGAGTGCTCTGAAAGAGCACCGAAACTTACAAAAATGACGAGGCTTTATATTATATTTATATTATGTGCTTGGATAAAGAAATTTATCGAATCAATTTCCATGTAAGCAACTTCATACTTTCAATAATTGCTAGATGAGAAATTCGGTGGGTACCCGGGTCATGAACCAGTGAAGTATTTGGGCTGTGAACAAGAGGGTTAATATTTATTGAACAAATCCAGTCACCTGGTCTGAAAACACTGTGGAGGTGGAAAGGTGCAAAGGCGCGGTGCCTCTGAAGCGCAGGGAAGGTGAAAATCGTTTGAATGCCGCGTTACGCGATGCATATTCAAGCGTGTCACGACGTCCATCGTCGGATTCGTGGTTCCCGGCTCGCAGACGTCGCTCTGGAACGCGAACGTATTCCCCTGGACCCACTAGGTCAAGTATCGACGAGGAGAAAGGCTGCGTCTTGTGCATAACGCGCGCACGATTAAAAGGAGAACTGCGATTGTTCTCCGCGCGACGCGATGCTACGCGCGGAAAATCCTCCGCTCCCGTCGCAGTGGCGATGTGTATAGGGAAACGCTGCTCGGAATGTCTCACGTAAGGACTGCAAAATTGCAAGTCCCACATTGTATAATAAATTTTCACACAGAATTTCATAATTTATCCGAATTTGAGAAAAAATATTAGATATACCGTTTAAAAAATTGAAGGTGACCCTCGTATCTCAATAGAAAAGCGATGTAATCAGAAACATATTAGCGCACGTCCCCCAGGAAACCATGCGACTTTAGTTCGAAACGTTTTTTCGTACAACAAATAACTGACGAATTATTTGAGATTTCGATATTCTCAAAAATGTCGCTATTTTCTCTATGGAAATAAATTGAGAAGGAAAATTGAGATTTCGATCCTGTCATTATGGCGTCGAGCCACAAGTTCTCCCGTGCGGGGCGTTTCCTCGATCCTGTAAACTGTGCGTCCCAGAGGATGTCTCCTCTGACTAAACTGCTGCTAACATTACGAACCTGAATATGAATACGCTAGAAGCTCGAAGTGCTCTAAAAGGGGGTAGCAATTGAGCGGCAGGTTGGAAAGATGAAAAGATGTTTTCGAGCGACATTCGGTATTTCGACAATGAACGACTTCCTCCGGGTAATCTGATAGTCTGACGCTAATAGAAAATGGAAGCTTCAAAGAGGAGGAGCAAGTTTGAAAATAAACGAAACCGGAAGATCTTGAGAGGACTCCAGGTGGATTCGAAAGGTTTCCAGCAATCCGTAGAGAAAGCTACGATTCGCGAAATCGATCCGGAGAGAGGTCGGGCACAGGATCAGGAAGCATCTCGATGGTAGAAAGGTGGGACGCGTGTTGCGGACGCGTCGCGGCGCGTAGCGTCGGGTCGGGTCGGGTCAAGTACCAGGTCAAAAAAGGGCACGGCTTCGTACAATTAAAAGATGGCTGCGCCTAGTACCGATTGTTCGCCGGTTCGAAAAAAAGGAGACACAGAAACACGTTAATGAACGATCCACTGTACAGGGCATTGTTCTCTTAATGGTGGGGCAGGGGCGGGGTATCCAGGATGTCAACGTCATTACGGATGCGCGCGAATCCGACACACGGCATTAACCCACTTTTGTTTAATCACAAAGGCAATCTACGATCCGGACGGGTTCAACGTCTCGTTGCACCTTTGGCGCCACGGGACGCTAATTGCTTTTCGATCGAAACCCGCAAACGACTAACCCCCTTTTTTTCTCATTCTAACGATACTGACCATGGATACTCCGTACTCTGCGATACTTTTTACCCGGGTAAGTTCATAGTGGTCAAAACTGGAAAGATCGAAATAAAAATGTGCGCACCAGGATTTAAAAAATAGAGAAATTGTTGAATTCATCGTTCAAGTAACAGTACGTAGTGTGGGACTACGAAGGGCTTAGGTCTGGTCTTTTCCATCGATCTAGATCAATCGCACCAAAAGCAAGGAATGAAGAATAACCAGGTCTATAAATATTCGCATGCCTAATAGTTAATAAATACTAACTATCATAATAGTTCGAGTTAACCCTTAGCACACGGGTGGTGGAATTATTCTTGGTCGGAAAAAAAGTTTAATTTTCGAGATAAAATAGCTCCGGCTGCAAAGGGTTGATAAACAGTCACAGCACTTTCAATCTTCGATCGTCGTTATTCGAGCAGCTTCCTTAAAGCAAATTTCAGTCCTCGGATCACGTCATACAGGTATTGTAAAATTCTGTCGCGTACATATATGTAGAGCTGGCGCGGCGGCGGTTCGACAACGAAAAAACATTGTGAATCAGAGTAGCTTTCGGGATCCAAAGAAGGATCGAGGCGCACACAACTTCGCGAGCTGTCGAGCTAACCGAGCGCACGCAACAATTTGCATGGTAACTCGTCGACGACCGAGTTTGTCACGGCAACAACCCATTTCTATGCCGATTGTTTCCTTATACCTACTTGCTGTTCAATCCCTTCCGGTGACACCACTGCAACCCCTCGCTCCGGAATCGCAAGGCAACGGGAAAATCCCTCCGCAACCTTCGGAAACTCGGTGAATTATACTTGGAGCATGCGACCGTGGATTCCCTTTCGAAGTTCGAGGATCATTTCCGACGACGAGTTTCATCGTCTCCCAGCTTCCGAGAAGCCGAGAAATCGATGTCGCCGGTTCAGACGCTATTTCATTTACTCAATTTGTTCGTATTTTATCGCACGGTATCGATTTTTCTACGGATTTTATCCGGTTCGCATGCTTTAGTAATTAGTACATGCGAGAAGTAGAATGGGTTGGTGATGATCAGACGCGTCAGAGTAGCTCCATTTTCAAACTTGATTTTCTCGAAAACGAAGCTGCAGATGAAAAAATGTTATACCGAAATTATTTCCTATTTTTTCAGGATTCACCCCTGCCCATTCGTACTACGATTTCCGGTCCACCCTGTGTACGTAATACAAAAAAATATACAAATCTTATATTCACAAATCTTATAATAGGAAATCTTATATTCAATGTCGATTCAATGTCGAAATTCCTGGCAATCTTCTGGCATCAAGTACTCGAATAATTTCCCAGCGCAACAATTGTATTATTCGAAATCTAAACTTTAGCAATTCCAGCGCATCCGAGGAGAAGGTGTCCCGTGAGTGACTCACGAAGCCATCCTGGTTTCCTCGCCTATTTTCAAGTGTGTTTACGAAATCAATTGCGTGTGTCGGTATATCCGGCCTCTGAGTATGACTGTATGGGCCTTAAATACCGATGCCCCGCCTTCTAGTTACATACTCGTCACTCTCCATCAGTATTCACTCACGGATAATAATTCGATCGAGCAAATTATGGCACACCGCACCGGTCGGGAGCCGATGCTGCACTCGCAGCATAATCTTTCTTCTCAAATTTTCAAGTTTGACAGCGTCTTCGTATGTTGGCCTTCATAAGTTGATCAATCTTCATGGAGTCGAATGTAAGAATCTATAAAGAAGATTTACTTCATATAATATGTGGAAAATTGTTTCATTTGAAATTAGAACGAATACAAGATAATTTTGCTAAATCCAGATATAATTGCGGAGGCTATTAAATTAAGCTAATTAACTACCCACCCTGGTTGCCACCTATTAATTTGGTATCTTTTTAATTGTAGTAACGTATGGACTAGCATGCGAGTTAATTGCCGAAACGGCTAAATATCACAACCTTCCATTTTTCCAATTTTTATTTGTTTCTGATTACAACAACCGGCACGCACTTAATACTCGAGTAATTGCACAAGCGCGAAGCAGCTAAAATATCACGGAACGTGTCGGTGTTTTTTCAATTATTATTCATTTCCGATTATAACGACGCACATGCACTCGATACGCGATTAATTGCTGAAGCAGCTAAATATCACGCACCCGAAGCGATTCAAATGTCGCTTTTTTTTTTAATTTTTCGTTATTCTTTATTGGAGCATCGCAAAGCCAGCCAACATATGAATATTGCAGAGCAGATGGTTCTCTGTTATAGCGAGCCGCGGCGGCTAAGGGATTAAAACCGGGGTTATTCTGCCATTCCGCGAGAGCGAAGTACCATTTTTGAAATTAAAGATCGAAATTAGTATAATATGTACAACGAAGTTCCAGAGGTCTAACTGAGTCGATTCCGTAAACAGCTTACAGTCTATGAATTAGGCTAGATTCGTGGGGTCGCCACCGAGTTTTATGGAAATGAAGCCCGCGGGAAGGCTCGGTATCTCGTTCGTTCGGGAACGGCTGCGATAACCCGCGTTTTATCATATCAAACGACCCTTCGCGTCGGTATTTATGCGCGCATCAAAGGGATCTAATCAAAGGCGAAGAAAAAACGAGATCAAAGACCATCGATCGCGCGACTTTCATGCGTTGGCGAATCTATTTTTATCCGCAACGTGATTTCAAAGGAGAGGGAAAACCAACGAGGAAAATAGAGAGAGAGAGAGAGAAAGACACGCTCCCAGTATTTTATTTCGGTTTTGTTCCACCTCGTCTGGAATGCGCGCCCATTATCTGGGCGCCACTGTTAAAATAAACTTACGGCAACAGAACCTGTGCAATAAACATTTTTAGAACATCTGTATGTATCAACTTGACTGATCGACGACTATCAATAACCGTGACAACACTGCGAATCTTTATGCATTTACGTAATTTAATGTACGATAAGTACAGTGGATCTAAAAAATATTTGAGCGCTGAATTTATGATTCTCTCGAGGAATCATCGATATTCGAACTATGATAATTTCGCAGACCACTATTTATTTTTTCTGGGACAAGAAAAGTTTTTACTCAAATTGAATCATCTGTAAAAGCATCAAAAAATTTCTTTTCAGAAAAAATCTATTACAGATTCGTAATCCAAAGTTTTTGAATTCTCTGATTCAAGGATTAACAACTTGGTAAAAATGTAAACAATACAAACATTAATTTCAATTATTCGCTAAATAATTTATATACAATAATTGAGTAAACGAAGCTCTCAGACTAGTAACATTAGTCTGATGCAACTTTGTTGATACGCATTTCCACTATCTGCCCACTTAGCTTTGTCCTCGACTGTATATCAGATGTCCTCCTACCGTCAAGCCTTCCACTATACAATTCCCGATTCGGACGTACTGTTGCCAATAGGTTATCTAACTTGGCCAACCAATTTACTAATGATTGCTTTTTCTGCTCAACTGTAATCAAAGGGTTAAGAACCCCATTTTTATAAACACAGTTGTCCAATGTGAGTAATTCGTTGGAATTTTGCGGCGCCGGTACAATAACAGGGAGCATCCACAATTTCCGGAACACGCCGCTCGATCAAACAGGCAGAAAAGCTCGGAAGGGGTGAGGCGGCGGGTAACCATCCACAAGAGACCGACACGTGTGCAATTGCAGGAGTGGAGTAGAGAAAAATGGGTGGAGGCAGGCGTGTACACTGCGCACACAGCACCCACGGTTACGTGGTGCTCGCGCGAACCTGGCCCGACCCGGCCCGCACATGTATTTTGGCGTCGGGCCAGGATTAGTCATCGGAGACGAGGATCTCTCGCGTTCTCTCGTACGTGTGCGCACTCGGCAAGGAACTCGCTAGCCCTGTTTAGATTTCGAATTTCAGGTGTGCCTTGATACCCTCGTCCGTCGACTCCGTGGCAATTCCTTCGGGAGTGCAGAAGCCGGACGCGATTGTTGCGAACGGGATACGGGGGAGGATCAGGAGGCCGGGGATGGTTTGGAGACGCTGAAAATTTCAGATAATACTTGCCGTGGAGCAGGCTGGCTTACGAGTTAGTCGTTTCTATAGGATATTAGTTCCCCGATCTCGCGAAACTTTTCTCGGACGATTGCTCTTCGCGACGCGATATCGCCTTCCGGTGCGGATTTATCAATTTCCAGGATGATTTATCGTCGAACCGAGCGGATCCTTCCGTTTCTGGGACTCGCGGCAACTTTGAAGATGGATCTTGGTTCTTTGTTGGAGTAGTAGCTTCCCTATCTACGATCCTGACTTTTTCTATAAATTATAAGAGATACTACAGGTACCTGCTAAAGTAATCATTTTTCAACATGTATAGGGTTAAAACTTTTCAATAGAGAATAAAAACTAGAAATATACTGTTTCATTTAAAAAGTCGAAGTTCACCTTTGAATCTCCTGAACCTTATAAAGAAGCCTCTGTCCTACTCTGATATCTCAGAAACTTATTGTTGGCGGGACTTGAAAATTTCTACCGATTTATGTCTTGATGTAAGCTATTATTTCGGATTAAAAAGTTCCAAAATCAAGAGGCCCAAGAGAGTCAAATTTTTAAGACGTACACACTCTTATCGAGATTTTGATATTTGTATTGATGTTTGTAGACGTGTTCAGTATTGTCTCGACCTGACCCGACTCGTTTCGTTCTCTCCGGAAACAAGCGTGACAGGTTGGCTGTATCGTGGCCGGGCCAGTGTTTCGTTAAAATCTTCCGCATTATTTCATGACTTTCGCGACCGGTTTATTCTTTACGTTGGTCGTAACACCCGTCGGGAAACACCCTAGCTATCCCAGCCGGGAAACGAGCCACTCAAACGTAGACGAGTGCTTCTTCTCTCGTAACGGACGACGAGTAACGAGACGGTCTTGTTACGTTGCGTTTCCTTTCCTGCGTCGCGCTCACCGCCACGTGACTCGCTGTTTCCTATTTTTCTATACACCGTGAAACACGTGGTTCGCGGTACTGTCTCCTTTCAAGAAAAAGCCGGCTCACAAAGGCGGCGTCTAGTCAATGTTTGTGAAAAATGTATTTGGTAGCTTACGCAAATCAATTTCCCCCATCAAGAATATTTTAAATTAATTACTAGACAGCGGATTCTCTCTCTTTATGCAAAACAAAAACTTTCTGCCTGACTTGCAACAAACTGGAGCGAAATGGAAATTACCTTCTTAATATGTTTAATAGGTTGAAAATTACATAACAGCATCTTTTAATTCTTTTAACGTTTTCACTGTTTTAAATCTAAGTAAATTACACCTACTCATTCTTGTCATAAATGCGTAAAATCCGCTATCTATTAATTACACTACAGAGTAGTGGGTCTAGTACAGAGGGGATAGAGGCGATAACGAATCATCGCCCTTGTTAATTATGACACAATCAATCTACGTGTTTTCCTTAATTTTCGCCTATTTTCGCGGCGACGGCGGCTACGTATTCGGCTGGGAACGAAATCGAAATTGAAGTGACCGTGGGCGGGGTTCGATCAAGGTCCGCCAGGAAACCGGCCAAAATTGAATAGCGTACCTGCTCCGGACTAACGAAGCTGATAAAGCCGTAAATATCGTTTTCGTGGAAAACGGTTTTCCTTGGGAATCACAGTCGACCGACGGAGGCCGGGAACCAGGAAGATAATTGTGGGACACAGCTGGCGGCAGTCAGACAAGTGTCTGAAATTACTTTGATCAATAAGTTTAACGAGAAAAAACAGACCAATACTGTGCGCAGAAGACCGAAGTAAAAACTTCTATGGCGATTGCGCACCTGGCTGCGGAGTTGTGCCAATTTAAATACATTGTAATTGAATTACGTAATTTAGTTACATTGTATTCTGTATATTTATATACACAGTATTTGAATTACATTGTAATTACAAAGAGAAAATGAATAACATCGCTAAGAAAGATTTGATTATGAAACAGGCCAGTGTATAGTCCGCGAGCATTCTATCCAATTAGAAGTTTCCGCGTTTGCGTGGA
The DNA here is from genome assembly GCA_028455795.1 of Lasioglossum marginatum. Taxonomy (NCBI): domain Eukaryota; kingdom Metazoa; phylum Arthropoda; class Insecta; order Hymenoptera; family Halictidae; genus Lasioglossum; species Lasioglossum marginatum. The sequence continues at coordinate 1,563,964 of CM052270.1, read as the reverse complement.
AAAGAACAATCCTATTTTCCCTTTGTCCGCTCTCTCGGGGACGGTTCACGGTCTCCCGGCGATTGTTCTCGGAATTTTTTCTGGGAGTAATTACGGAAACTCGATTTTATCGTCGCCGCTTTTCTCCTTATCTTTCGGGTGTTTCTCCCCGGCTGGCATTGCGGGGAAAACAGAAATGCGTGAACTTGAACGCGCGCCGCTATCAAGGTGGAATGCGCGGAACGCGAGCGGCCGTAATAATGAATTCATTTTCCTGCAGAAACTTGATATTGTAGAGGTCGGTGAAAAAATGTATCGGGAACCCTGCTGCATGGTCCGGGGCCTCGTGGAATGTTCACACAACATATCCTTTCATTAATTAGCCGACTTTTTTCACTAGAGAAATTGATTCGGGTGCTCTGTATCGCCCGCAAGTTGGTTCATCGATTTGAAACTCTAACTTTAACCCTTTGCAGTCGGAGCTGTTTTAACTGGAAAATCAAACATTTCTTCTGACTTAGAATAATTCCATTGTACATGATTCTTTCATTTTGTGGATATCAATAATTTTAATAAGCCAATGCTAATACACTGAAACTTTTACATTCTTTCAATTGTAGATTATTTTGCAGGATATTCCATATATGTGCTTTTTTGAAGTCTTAAAAATTTTCGGGTTCCACTTTCTCAAGGGTTAAGGTCTTATAAAGAGAACTGCGTTTTAAAAAATCCTGTAAAATGAAGCGTTAAATAATGAGCAAATCCGTGGTCCGAATCGGCCGGGCGAGGCAAGCAATGCGAGAACGCGTTGATTGCCGCGGCGGCCCAGCCAGTCAACGTGTATTGTTTGCCTCGCCCGGAAAATTTCCTCGGCCAGCTCAGGCGTTTTTTGTGGGTGAAAACCCTGTCCCCGTCCCCTGGTAAGTTTCGCCCCCTCCTGGAGGGGAGGACTCTTACGCGCGGGTACGGGGAATGCATTTTTCCTACGTAGAAAAAACGTGAAAAGGTCGCGAAATATCGGTCTATTTGGCAATACCGAAATCAGCCGAAATCCATTCGGGATGGGACATTTTGACCGCTGCGCGAAGAGCCGAACCGTGCCTCGGGCCTGCCGCGGCCCGAGGCGCAAGGGTGGGGGACCAGCGTCATGGAAGGGAAAGAGAGGAGATTTAGACGTTTTAGTATAACTTTTGAACCATAAGAGATATCGGAATGAAATTTCTACTAAAATTCACTAAAAAATTATTCCTACTGATAATAATCGTAATAAATATCTATGTTTTGTAATAATTTTATAATTCATAGTTTAAATTTTATTCTCTTAAAATAATATTTGAAATTGTTTACTTGTTGAAAATAAAATTGAATATCTCGAATCTGACAGCTGGGAAAGTTGAATCCTTGTACGCGTAATCCAAGCATGCACAATGATAGCTCGACCGGTAGCTCATCACCTAATCAAAATCAAATATGTAGCCGCAGTAATGAGCCACATATATACGCGTCCGGTTATTTATACAACACGCGAAATTCTGCGGTACTCGGATCGAGCGAATGTGACGGAGAGCTGACAGTACGGTTGTATTAGCATAATGATAATCTGCACGGCAGCCGGTCATTACGCGGGGATTAAACGCGCCGACATTATTGATACTCGCGCCTTGTACGATCTGCTTGTTCCTCGGGGCCCGGTTCAGCTAGCCGCGGATAATATCGGCCTCGGCCGATACCTAGAAATCGAAACACGGTAATTCCTGGCGATCGAGTTCCCGCGGATTAAATCGGATTCCCCGGGCATCGAATGTAAATCAGAATTGTCTCATCGAGCGTGGCAGCGCGTTCTCGCGTGCTCGTTTCCAATTGGATTTATTCGCGACGCGGGCTGTTAGTGTTCACCGACACGCGTGATTGAATGCATACCTTGTGAAAATCGCCGAGCGGACTAGTAATAATCGTCCGGCCACCACCGACACAATCGACCATTTCGAAATCCCGGCACTTCTTGACTTCTTTCTCGCACGGTTTCCCAATTACTGATGTATCATGCTTCGATCGTGCTTTATTTTAATATCATAAATGCAGAAAATGTTTACAAACTATCATAAGAAATTCTCTAGTTGATAAATTGAGATCGTTCATCATCCTGATTTTTATAAAATAATCCACGAAAGCCGGAATTTCCATATAGATCTGGTAGTGACTATTTATGTATATCTTGCGATTACACACGAAGACGTTCTCGTGAGAATTTGTTTACTGAACTTCTTCATTCAAGCACTACAATAAAAATTTAACAAAATCTAAATAAGTCCAGTCTTATTATTATTATACAGCTACATGTGTCAGTTAATTTATTGCTTGGTAGTTCTGGTATCAATTGCAGTCAAAGCACAATGAATAAACCAATTTTACCTGCGATTGTTTTATTCAAATTTGGATAGTTTTCTTTGAGTTTGCAAACTGACAGACTCGGAACTTTTCCTGCCAAGGATGCATTAACGCCGTAAATGAATCCCCGTGTTCTTAGTGTACGAGGATTCAGACGCTTCCTATCTGGACGCTTCTCACGGACGCCGGTCAAGTTTAAACGATCTCGCCAGACCGCTCACAGGTCCTTCCTTTCTCTCGGATCTTTTATCCCGTTGACCGGTTGTTTTCTAAAATTCCAGCTTTTCCGGCGGAACGTTAACAACCCCGGATCACCGGAATAGAACGAGCAGAGGGAATTGTTACGTCCGCCGGAAAATGGTCCGAACCGTCGCAATTCCGTATCGAAGTCGACAAGTACTTTCCAACCGGTCAATATCTCTGTTTCGATACGAGCCGCTGAGCAGAAACCATGGAAACGTATAGACAAAAAATATATATACAAAAACAGCGAAATACTTGCAAGAGGTTTCGATACCTAAACATTCCTTAATACTTTTGCACAAAAGATTTCGATCGAATTGATCGATTTCTCATTTTCGAATTGATCCTATCCGTTTTAGAACTTCCCACCTTCGGAAGTCTTTCAGCTGCCATTAAGAAATCTCCCGGCGGATGTGAACGCAACGCTCTCGTAAATAATTCGAACGATTGATTTTCGATTTTCGGTAGCGGACCGTGATTGCTTTCCGATTTGGGAATGGATACTTCGGCGCGGGAAGTAGGACGCGAAAATAGCGAAACAACCGTCGCCGCTCGACGATTCCGGCTACAGTCGAAATTTATTCGAAGCAAACATCCTTGAGGATGGAACAGTACCATCCCCGTTCCGTGGAGAAATATACGGGAACACGTACAGATATCTTGAATAATCCTGAGTCTTCGAATTTCAGACAGACATTCTTCTTATAAACCTTTAAACCAATGAATAAATAATAATAATGACAACAGCATGAAACACAATATTGCTCGAGCGATCATGGAAGGAAAGAGTAGGTACTGGAAAAGTAAGTAATAATATAAGGAAGATAACGTCGAACCTTCGGACAAACGTACGACTGCTATTTCCTTCACGGTTCATCGAGATTTTTCGATTTGCCCGCATCGCATCGGGACAAATTTACGAGGCGCACTTTCTACCGGAAGCGGCTTCGCAAGTAAAAAGAACGCTTCCCACGTGCAATTGCTTGTCTTCATCCATCTCTTCTCAGGCCACTATAAAAGCTCGGTTTTGCGGTGGCCTTTTTTGCGAGCCGCGCGTATCAACCGGGAGCAACTAATTAAAGGAGCCACTGTTATCTCTTCCCCTCTTCGAACCGGCGTTACTCTGTCGCCTGCAAAAACAAACGACTGATTGATATTGTTCTCCTGAGCCTTTTACACACCTACATACACATAGACGGCGTTTGGTTCCGGAGAGGTAAACTTCTACTGCGTGTAGATTTGTGAAACTACAGAATTTAATTACGGCAGCAAGAAACGGTTGTTCGTAGCTACCTATGGAATCGAGTTCCGTTGTTCCGTTGGCCGCAGAAGCCGTCGGCTAATTAACGCTAGAACCGAATAAATTCAATCCTATTATTATTATAAAGGGATAGGGAAAACCGGAAAAAGTTCCGGCTCCGCCCAACGACAAATAGATGAACAAATATAAAGAACCTATTTTGCAATTCTGGAAACGAGTCTATCCCCTTAAGGCAGGCTGCTTCTACTGTTCACATTGTGTTACCGAGCTCTCTGCGAATCACTCGAGAAGTTTGTATTTTGGATCCGATCGACTATATACGGGGCTGACCCACTATAAAATACGCAGTAAAGCACGCCATAAAACGGTCTCCTATTTGTTGCCACCTGTACCGCAGATTAATAGCGGCGATTTCCCATTTCCCAAGCACGCCGGTCAAATCTCTCCTTGGCTGAAACTTATCGCGACACATGATCGAAACGCATACCGTTCAGTCGGGCAGCCGCAGACTCGAAGCCAGCAACTCGCACGATGGATCGATCCCATTCACCTGTCGCTGCTAGATATATGTTGGTCCGTATGCAGGATCGAAGGAAGCTAGGAACAAACCAGTCTCAAATTTTTTGGCATTCCCGGCCGGATATATCTGCGCTCACACTTCGCGAGACCCGGTAAAAACGGGCGTCGATGCACGATAACCATAACGACCTATCGATCGATAAAACCTGCTGGCTTTCAACCCTCCGTTCTCTCTCTCTTTTTCTTTTTCCTTTTTCCGGCGAGGCGGTTGTTAGTTTTTTAGCTGGTTGCCGTACACGCGTTCCGTCGTTCCGGCGCATGAAACGCGACGCGAACCATTCGGAAGATCCGAGCTCCAATTTCTCTGGTGTTGGACGAGCACGCTACCGCCGAAAAAGAACGCGAAAAAATGGCGGGAACTAGCAGTTTCGCCGCGCGTTTTGCGACGGGATAAACCGAGGAAGCAATCAGCTGCGGTTACCTGCGGCCGCTGTACGCGCATATGGCGCACACCGGTCGATTAATGTCGCGGCTGTGGCAACCGGCCGCTCCATGATTTCCATGCGGGTTCCCTAAATGCTGAGTTGCTCTTTTTTAGAGCCACGGTGGTGGTCCTAGAAACCGCGCAACCTACCGTTCCGACCAGCTTTTAGGAAACGAATTTGTTAGCTGTAGAAAACAATTCTTTCCCGTTTTTCACCCGGTGGAAATTTCACTGAAAAAATACAGCATATTGTCCTCATTATTTTTTATGCATGATAAAAATGTGTTGCAACGATTGCGGGCAGCGAGAGTTAAATAAAAAATCATTTCATCCCCTAATAGATTTTTTTTACGCTCTTAGATGCTTCTAATCTTTTACTATTTTATCTTTCTGCATAAAAATCCGCAGTCTAGCGATAAGATGCACTGCAACTCGAAGAACACCGGCTCGATCGCGCGCAGCCGGATGCTGCGATAGCCAGGCGTTGCGCGGCTTTAATTTAGCGTTTCGCCAATAATTGAAACAGTCGATAATCAATTTTAATGGTAGCAGTCGATAGCGAACGGTAGCAATCATGATTTTTCCGCGGTACATCGGCGAGCGATCGCGTCCGATCGATAAGCGGCGGATTCATGTAATCGCGTCCTGTACCGGCAATTACGCCCTTTATCGCGAGTTTAAGAATAGTACGTTCTCGTTACTTAACCATCCGAGGTCTGGCCGGACTGTATTTACTCGGTAGGCGTGATCCTGTTCGAGTCGAAGGCCAGGCATCATCCTCTCCCCGGATTTCCATACTATTGCGCCAAGGTTAAGGATCGCTGAGGGTCTCCGCGCGTCCATGGAGATGAAAGGGGACCGACAGAGACCACCACCAACACTACCTCGTCACTACCACCCTCAATCACGGTGGTAGCATCCCTGTGGAACGCCTCTTATTTCGTCCTCCCGTCCGTCCATTCCTTTCTATTAGCTCCGATTTGAAATTCCCTTCAGCGATATTGCTCCTTCCTTTGACGCAGCGACGAACGGGACCGACGATGTCTCTTCACCTCGTCTACGGCCAGGATTTTCCGCGAGAACATCCGAGGGGCGACGGCTTAAATTGCTAAATAAAAGATTCCACGCGGACTACTCCCTGGACGCTTGTTCTTTCGACTGTCATCTCTCCCCTCCCTCTCTCTTTCCTATCCATCATCTCCCCTCTCTCTCTCGCTCTCTCTTATCAAAACATGCATTTCTTACAAAATATTCTCCGTTGCAATCAATACGTTCTACTTACAATTGTACAACTATAAAACATAAGGTGTCTTAAGAATTTTAACCATTGTAATATCTTTCTTAATAACGGAAAAATCAAAATTCCGGTTCATCCGCGTTTTGTATTTAATCCATTATTATCATTATTCATATTTTCAATGTGGAAAATATTTTCGATCATGATAAAGACAAATGCAATGATAAAACTCGACATATACATACAAAGAATTAATATATAAAAATGTATTTGTTTGTGTTTTCATAATGTACAGAATAAACAAATTATCATAATATATGCGAAAACGTGTACATACCTTCAAGATAGATTCAGAAGAAGCAACATTAAGGATTTCATCCCTTAACCTGGAGAAACTGTTAAATAATACATTCATAATGTATTAACGTATCCACAATGGTCAGCTTTCGACAGCTCTATGATTTCTTTTTTCGGCGTTCCCACAAACGTCCCACTTCCTACTGCGAGTAGGAGTGAATTTCTTCATCGATTCTTCGCAACATCTATCACGGGAAGTTCGCACGGTTCGAGCCGCGTCTGCCATTGAACATCGCAATCCACCAGTCCGTTGAAACCTGTATCCGTAAACGTTTTATTTTCTTGTAGAGGCGGTTGCGATTTCTCCCGTGGACGAAACACACGCGGGAGAAAGAGTGGTCGCACGTCGCCAACAGAATTAGCGTATCGTGGAAATATCTTTCCGCGGAAATGGCCACTGGAACAGAATCAATATCCCGGCGCAACTTCCGTGCAACCGTCGCCATCGTCGGCCGAGGAAATCGGTGCTAACTCTACACGCGTAACTTTACGATCTCACTTTATTAAGGATATATTATTTTCCAGGGAATATCGAGAAGCCCCGAGGTTACAGCTACCCGGATCCGGATCGGTACTCGTTATCGAGCGAGAATCGGGAATCAGTTTAATCCTAACGAAGCAATTACGCCGGCCGAGTGTGTAATAAAACGTTAACGACCGATGGAGGTGGGGGTTGAAGGTGAGATGGATCTTAGAACGGCACAATTTAAGATCGATTAACTGAAAACCGTCTTAGCCCTTCACAGGCTAATAACATCGGAGCTAGTGCCAGGACGCGGGTGCAAGTTTATTCGAGACATATCAAGAATTTTGTTGCTTAATTAGAGCACGCCGGTCGAAACGTTCAGTTTTATAGTATATCAAGGAAACTGGAATCGAACAGAAACTCCTAGGTTCTATTTCAGATTTAATCAGCTCTCGAATGACGTTCGACTATCATCGAACTTGTGTGCACCGTGTTCGAATAAAACTTGATGCAGGGGACAGTTATTATTTTTCGTATTAGATTCGTGTCCGCTAGCGTTATAACTCACGTTGTTTAAGCGAGAAATAGGGAACTAAGGTGCAACGAAAATATGCATTTGAATATTCAACGGTGCCGTATGAATAACTCGAGCACAGTTTATCACTTAATACAGAACGAGGTAATGATCGCTGTAAGGTCAAAATGACCCCACATTCGTTCACTCCGTGGTCGGTCCCACGTGCATTACGAAATGAAATGTATTTGGCTTCATGCAAATTCCAATTTTTATGGAGTATTATTTATTATTTCAGAGCGAAAGTTTATAATATTTTACAAAAATCTGCACGACTTTCATCGCGATATGTGCATAAATCAATAAATTTATTTAGTTACTTTCCACCAAAGCAAGCTCAATGTTTCAATAAATACTACTTAAATGTCATATAGTAAGATATGTATATGCATTTTGAGAGAAAATATTATACGTATAAAAGAAATTGTTACACTTTCCTTATTTCTCAACCGTTCAAAGCCGTCCAAGAAAGGAAATCTAAGATCGGTGATTTCGAACATGATTTCCGGCGTTAAATATCATCGTGTACAGAATTAATCCGGTGTTTCTTTACGCAAAACGCGAGATCATTGCACGCGTGTGCCGTAGGTAGCGAACGTGTTGAGTTTTCCAAGAGAAACTTACAAGAAGCGGTTAGACTACGCGATTCTCGTTTCAGCGAAGAGATCGCGTGCTCTTTGGTGTTGGGCCGCGTTTAACTTCCCGCAAACGAGCCCCGTGGCTCGGTATCTTTTCCCTTTCCTTTCGTTAATATTCCTCGCGCAGCATAATGAATCATCTAGCCCGCGACGTTCCTCCTTGTCTTCGTTTCCCTTGCATTTTCTGCGTCACACGGATGCCCACGTGTCCCCAGCGCCTACTCCGAGTTCTCTCAAACAATCCATTCACGGGATTCTCTGCCGAAGCTAATAATCCTTAACAAACGAATCACCGTGAAACGCGGGCCAAATGTGTATCTCCTACCTGCATTCCTCTTTTCGTTTTTATCGCTGACTGGGGCACGAACAATAACAGGTCGTCAGCATGTTCTGTAACTGATCGACTCAGCATGTAGTATGTAAATTCACGATTTTATTGTGTCGTGTAAAACATTCTGGGAGCTCGAATCAATTATTAAACTGAACAACAGTCTGCCTACCATTCTCAACAACATTCCTCACGCGTATCCAAACTTCCGTCCATTATTACCTTTGCTACAACCAATATCATATGTCTCACCTCCACGATCTCGGTGTGGACATAAAAATAGTCAAATTAATTTGTTGCTCATTCTTATTTGAAGTTATATGGAGAGTTATGATGTTTTATCAACTTTTTTGTGACATTTTTCTGCTTAACCACCACACGCTCCACAGGCTGAAAATTCTGCATGTTGTGAAACGATCGATTCCTTTCTGTTGAATATTTCTATCATGATGTGCAATATTTGATCTTGTGGTTCGACAGAGTATGAACGATGAATAGAAAACTATAAGACATTATTCTTCATGAAGGTGACCTTCATATCCCGATAAAGAAGAGGACTATCAAGAAAATAATTACTAGTTTAAACAATTTTTACAACAAATAGTTTACTGTCTGTATTCTCCGTACTTAGAATGTACATATTGATTGCAATGGAGAATATTTTGCAAGAAATGCATGTTGTAAGCAGGGATTCATACCGGTATAATACCGATATACAAAATAACGGTATTATACCGGTATTACCCCAATAACCTTTATAGAAACCGAAATACCGGTATGACGTCATAAATGGAAATACCGGTATATTTCAAGAACTTATACCGGTATTATACCGGTATTTTCGGTTGTACGTTGTACCGAAATACCGATATGATACTATTTGGAAGTACCGATATATTTTCTGATATTTGCCGGTAATTTTTTAAATTTTCTTATTTTATTTAACAACAACAACAGTGACGACGCCCGGAGACCGCTGCGGATCGCGGAAGACGGAAATAATTGAATACGCGGCAAGGCCGAAGGCACGCAGAATTTTTGTTTTTTTGCAAACTTGTGTTTTGTTTGAACTTCAAACGGAAGACGGAAATAATTGAATACGCGGCAAGGCCAAAGGCACGCAGAATTTTTGTTTTTTTGCAAACTTGTTTGAAGTTCAAACAAATCACAAGTTTGCAAAAAAACAAAAATTCTGCGTGCCTTTGGCCTTGCCGCGTATTCAATTATTTCCGTCTTCCGCGCTCCGCAGCGGTCTCCGTGCGTCGTCACTGTTGTTGTTGTTAAATAAAATAAGAAAATTTAAAAAATTACCGGCAAATATCAGAAAATATATCGGTACTTCCAAATAGTATCATATCGGTATTTCGGTACAACGTACAACCGAAAATACCGGTATAATACCGGTATAAGTTCTTGAAATATACCGGTATTTCCATTTACCGGTATGACGTCATGTATGTATGAATCCCTGGTTGTAAGGAGCAAAATTGAACCGATGAGACCATTTTTCTAGAACATCATTATTTACGATCAACATGTACAGACTTGAATATGTAAAATTTCGAGAAAGAAATTTTATCTCAGGATTTTCTAGCCGACGTTCAGACAAGTCCAGCAACCTACCATATCATGGCCTTGAACCTATAAATAAAGCTGGGACAGTTTTTCCCCGGTGTTTCGGGCGAAATAGCCCACTGTGGGTCGCGTGGCATGCAACAATTTCGAATGGTTAGCATAATAGGTGACGGTTGGCTCCGCGAGCGATCAGCAGCTCCGGTGACGTAGTATTTACTATGTCGATTAGCGCGTCGATGGGGGTGGTCATCCTCGATAAACACGAAAGGCTCGTCATCAATGAAGCGGAGTACCTATCGACGTGGCGTGCCGCGTCGTAACTTCCCGGTGGGCAGCCGATGCGTCAATTTTATCGACACCTTCGACCTTTTTTCCTCTCGACGAGGAGGATGGGATGAAAAACGCGTCCGCTTTGTCGCATCCTGGAGACAAAGGTAGGCTGCCCGTTAATGGTCGATTGGAAGACCGTGGGCATACACGTGAGTATGTGTGATGTTGTGCGAGCCGGTGCGCAGAGGCGGTGGCATCCGGCGCAGCAGCCCTAACTGTTGCATTTCGCGAAGAAGGAGCGCCCGCCAGCCGACGCGACGCGACCCGATGCGACGCGACGCGACGCGCAAGTTATTAACGACAATCGATCTAATTTTAATCTCATCTCTCGCCCACGCCGCCGCCCGCGGTTCTCCGGGGGAAAGCGAGGCGTCTGATGGCGCGACCTCGCAGGGGACACTGCTCCTGACGCGACGCCATTGGCTTGGAATCCACGGCGCCAACGGAAAGTATCCTCGTCCACCTCCACGACACACAGGCAGACGTGCTCTGGTGGGATCAGGCGGGCAACGAGACTCCTCAGGGGAACAGCCGCGTTTATCGGAAAAAGATGGACGGGATGTCCTCTGCAAGGTGAAGCGAGATAGATTTTGCTTTGGGAGGAAGAGGCGAGCTGCTAGACGCTGCTAGAGGGACGGAGAACGATCATTCACTGGCGGGAGAAAGGGTATGCCTCCAGCAATGGGCTCGAGCTGATGCGAGATTGTTCAAACAAATGATACAGTACAGTAGAAGTTCATTTATGCGAACCAATTACAATGGGACTCCATTCATCTGAACCAGCATCTTCGGAACATCCAATTTACCATCTGACTGCTCGCCACATACAGTCGAGGACAAAATTCAGGGGACACCCTTTCAGAACTAACAACTTTTTCAAAATTGGCACACACGATTTGAAATCTTTTTGAAATTTCTATTAAAAAATGAATGATATTTAACTTTTTTGTATATGCTTACAATGAAAATTCGAAGTATACGTAAGTATAAATAAGTTACACCTGTCGTGATACTTAAACTATACTTTCGCACCTCAGCCGCAGCGTTAAACAGAATACATTAGTGATCATTTAAAACTCATCCATAATTCATCCGCGATATGAATAACCCATAATCGCCGCAACGCAAATACGCTCGATATTGACGCGATAAACAACCTCTATGAAATACAAGAAAGAAGGGGTGGCCAAGGATCCGTTACATTTAAAATAATAGTCAATCGATTTCCTGCAGCTATTGGAACCTTGATGAATATTATATTTCAACAACATCTCGGAGAATAAAGTTTTAGAATCAATCTAGAATTAATCAAGTCGTACGATATGTCCTCCTTTCTTTATATATTTAGAAGGTTTCACTCTACATGAAAATTTAAACGAGTATGAGCAGAACACGGTTATTCATTATATTATATGTAGATCACAAACAAAGGATTTACTTCAGCTTCAATATGACAATCCCATCATGAAAATTTAAACATACGAGAGTACGAACAGAACATAGTTATTTATTATAGGTCACACAAACGAGAAATTTAATTCAGCTTCAACCAATTGTACATTTATATTTCAAATTATATACATGCAATCTAATCACAATACAATCCCATCAACCATCGGGATGGTCCTTCCTCTGGCATCTAATCCTTCGAATCCCGCAAAAAATAAAGTAGATCGCATTCAATATAATCATTGTTCGAACCCTTGCAGCACCGGTAACTATCGCTGCAGGTAACGTCGGTGGGAACCGAGCAGAAGTAGAGAGACGAAGAGCGGCAGCGAGGTAGCGAGTAAAAGAGCGAGACATATAGGAAAGGTGTGGAAGTGGAAGAGAGACGACATGAACTCGGTTCATGGATAAAAGAGAGACAGGACTGGTGGAAGAGGAGAATCGGTGTTCGGAGTGGGGGCATCGTGTCGTTTGGAGGGGGACAAAGAGGAGCGATCGCGCAGCAGGAAAGCTGTCCGCCGGGCGCCATACTGCTTTCATTCGTTCGGCACAGTACGCGCCCAGCGCCTACGCGGATCGTCGCCGGTGCTCGTCGTGCTGGTTCGTCGTGGTGGTGTACAGTTCTATAATTTTTTAACGGATTGTCGCGTCGTTGTTCGAATTCTCTCTCGGGTTAACTGCGGTGCGTGTTGATCGTCGACTGCCATCGTTTGTCAGCCAGTCACAGCCTGTTCATACTGATACGTCGCGTCGGGAGGAACGAGGACGGGACTAGCCAGAGAGAACAGACACCATTTCTGTTCACCAGCAGCAGCCGCCGCCGCTGCCGCTGCTGTCGCCGTTTCTTTCTCTCTCGACCGGCTCTAGACGGTGTTTCTTACTCCTTCGGTGCGTGCAGTGGCCTCAAGAAGAAACCACGGGATTTTACAAGCTTACAAGTGGACTCTGGCTCGCCGTCCAACTTCCGGAGCTGACCGGCTCTACACGTTCCGCCAGGTGAGTGAAACACCTCCACCGGAACGCGAACCGATGCGCCGGTAACGTTAGGTTAGGCCACTCTCTATAGGTCTCCATGGAACAGGACACTCCATCGCTAGGCTCCATCAACATTTTCCGTGGGACCATATTTGGACCTTCCACTATGTCAGGACCTTTCCCTAGGATTATCTTCTACCGAGCGTCTAGTAGAAATAGTTCGCTTTCAAGTTTGTCGCTACCGTCAAATGAAAATCGTATCGACGGATGTTTTAGTTAAGTTATTTAATAACCGGCTGAGGAGTTTGACAGACATTGATTTAACGACTTATTTATTTGTAGTTTGTTCTAACGTGGTTGCATTAAAGTAAAGAGATCATTAGCGACCACATGGTTTACACTTGGTTGGAATGTATTTTGCGTCACGTAATTTGTGAAAAGGAATATAGCTAACATTGACCTTAGGATGAGGACGTTCTTGATGCTGGCTTCGTTTAGATTCAATTTTCCATAGAGAATCTGGATCGTTCGAGTACTGTACAAAAAATGGAGATCATTCGTTGTTATAGAAAAGTATTTTATATTCGAAATCGTATATATTTGAATCTCCCGCGTTTATTTGAATAAATGCGTCATTTGTGGTTGATGCGATCTATTATTTGTAATTTATTGCTTCAGTTTGGTGTCGAGTACTCGCGTACAGTTGTGAAGTGAGTTTCATGGAAATAATTGAAGTATGTGACAAACAACAATTGCAGAGTGTGAACTTCTAATTCAGAAATTGCAGGACTAATGAGCAGAAGTGCGTGGGCAAACGTTGTCCGAATTTTTCAGAAAAATTAGCAAAGTCAACGCCACGACGATTACAAAAAATTAGAAATAACGAGAGACATCCACCAGATATTAAAATTGGTTCTTAACAGTGTTGTTATTAGACTACGGATGTTTATGCAATTTTCAATGTTTGTAGAGGAATTTTAAGAAAGTGGTACCGCATAAAATCCTGTTTCCATTGGTAAGAGCACTTGTAGATCCAAAATGAATAAAAATCGTACTAAACTCTATTGAATTTAATGCTCCAGCATTTTGTTTCAATTTTCACAAGCCGTATATGCATAAAGATGCGCTAGTTATTATGTAATCATGCTTCGTTATTTCATATCTTGTACGATTTCGAATGCGAGGTCGCATGTTTGTTTCTGTACAAGTTATTAAAATGTATTAAACCAGAAGTTGATAACTTAATTTTCGTCAAAATGTCCGCTGTACGATTTTCACAGAAAGTCACTGTATATCAGGATTTAGGACCTTACACTTTTTCTCTTTTGATCGAGGATGTAGTAGGGCTAGAGTTTGGTTCGGAGTCCTGATGTTTTCTGGTTAGCCAAAAGCGTAACGAGTCCCAGACTCGATTATAACGCCCGCTCGTGTGCCTCGTCGATACCGGTTACGGTTACGCGGCCTGCTCTTACTTTCGATCGAGGCTGACTCGGCCTCGAAACCCGTCCACACTTTCGGAACAGCTGCTCGCTGCCCGCGGAACCGAGTTTCGACCGATACCGAAGGTTACCGATGCGCCTAACCGCTGCTTGGCAATGTGCGGAGCTCGCGGTAATACTGCCATTGCTCGTCTGCTCCAAACTTCGCCGGGCTTTTGTTTTAGTACTGCTGCTGTTTTAAAAGCGAGCTCATAGCTGATTGTGGACTTGGTTTTGGTCAAAATGTCTCATCACAGAATTTTTATTTCAACCGCCTATACTGCGATTTATTTTACGGCTACACTGATTAAAAAGTTCGAGAAAGTTCGCTAATTATTTATCCAATTGTAATTACTTGTTTCAAGTATTTGTTTCGGTCTTATTCAAGTTGTAAACTCGTGGGAAATTGTGGGATGTGCTTATCTGTACACAAATTATTATTTTGTTTTAATATCACTGTGTGTGCAAAAGTATGAGGAATGAAATAAACCATCTTATCTAAACGTATTTGTGACTGCAAATGCGAGATTGGTAAACATGAATGATTTAAAGTTTTCTATTTGAATATTATTGACATCGGAATAGATAGACAGTTTGTCAGTCTTCTAGCCATGTGAAAGCATTTCTGTTTACAATAATAGCTTTATTATCTTACACTCTCACACATCCATGCATATTCATCCGTAGTTACACATGATTGTATGCTGCTATTAATACCAAATATTTTCATCTGCTTTAATCACTCCTTTCTTTTCACTTTCTCTTCGAAATCGTGTGTAACAGTATCGTGAGACATTGTCCAATGTATTTGTTCATACAATAACGTCGAAGTTATGGAATTTTTTGCTGAAACTGTAAAGATGGTTCTGTCATCACAGATAAATCCTAACAGATCTCGGCAGTGACAGGGAAGGAAATGAAACTGGAAAACGGGACTGAAGATGGACAGTCGCGTTCGCGATCGAATCGGCAATTGTTGTAAAAGTTAACATTGAATTCGACGTCAATCTAAACGACGAAAAGATTGAGCCACGATTTTCGATTGTATATTTAAAAGGAACATCGTTTTCTGACTCTGTAGAATGTGGATTCCGATTATGTTTGTTTTACATTTCTTAATAAAGTCTTCTGATATATTATAATATTTTTCGTTCAACTCTCGGTGATTTTTCCACCGTAAAATGAGTGACTGATTTGTTGCTTCGGAACAGCTCTTTAAACTCCATAAATAAGCTTTACTGTTGCCGACAGTGTTAGGGGACGAAGGAAATGAAGTAGAAAAAGGTTCTTGTAGAGGAAGTTGTAACATTCTGTGCGCGGAACGCGAGTTCTTTTTACCGTTTCAATCCTTTCCAAGCAAAAAGCACAAACAAAATTATGAAAGAAATTCCTTGCAAACGTAAATATGTTTACTTCATTTTTGCAAGTACATAATTCTTTACAAAGATGCGAGAACTGGACTTCAGAATTTCCCGAGGTTCTGTTAAGTTTAACGATGCCTCTTGCTAAAAATTTCACATGCGGCGACCAAATTAATCTACTAACCCCGATAAAAATAAATAACGCTGTTACAATTTTAGTCACGTCGCATGCATTGCGAAATTGAGGTAACATACAATCATAGCCCTTTATATGTACTTGCCAAGCATTTTCATATATCCTTCCAACAACGCGATAATTAATATGCACAGCTAGCATTCCAAGCTGTCGAAAGGAATGCGAAATGCCATTATACTTGGTATTTCGAGGGTTAATTCCTGCGATATCTGTTCAAAGTTGGAAATATAATGGAGACGGAAATTCTATAAAATTTTCTGCCTTCCGAAACTAATGGTGGAAATATTTTTCGCAGCTTTCCATTACAGGCATAAATAAGAAAGATGTAAAAATTCTTTGATTTGCTGGTAAGCTAATTTTTCTAACGTCTCGGAAAAGTTCAAGTCGCTCGAGCCAATTTCTGAAGAATTATTCCGTTTCAATTAGACATTTTGAAAAACTCGAGTTCTCCGGCGGGGGTTGTAAACGATCTATCACCGTGGTTATTTCCTATTTTCAATTTGAGCCAGCTTCTGCCAAGGCTCGCGAACAGCGTCCCCGATTCGTCCAATTTGCCTAGCTTGTAACTTTATAAAAAGAACGAAGAGAAAGAAAAAATGGTTTCGTGATCGAGCGTGGCTGAGAAAGGAGCGCGCGCGAGCTAGCGTGTCTCGGGGCTCGGTCAATTAGTTTGCACGAATGGCTAAGATCCCGAGGTTAAGAAATTTCCTCGACCCGTTGCAGTTCCGAACGAGGACATGGGTGGCCCCTGGATCGAACAAACAAACATCGTAAATTCTTAACAATTGTAACGGAGCTTTATGACGCGTTGCATTGCGTTTGCTCTTCCTCTTTCTCTCTCGCTCGGCGTATTTCTGCTCGGCTTGTCGGCAATAAAACCGTAGCAACGATTGCCGGGAGCCTGTTAACGGCGGATTGATTCACGCCCACCGATGGGCCAATACCGATCATTGGACAGATTGCAGTTTGTCGTCTCTATATTTCATTCGCTTGGCAAACGCGCGCTTTATCTTGACTTATGCTCCTTCATTCGTTCTACGCGGCTGTGTAACGCAGTTCCCCTTCGAAACTGTTCCGTCGTAAATCCCATGGTTCAATAAAAATGTTCAAAACCCATGCGCGGAGGTCGCAGCGAGGCTGCTGCGAAATACATCATGCGAAAACTAATTTTTCTACGACCTGGAAAAGATGCGTAAATTCAAATCAACGTACTTTGTTATTTAAATCGTATATTGTACAATGCACATGACCAAACGAAAGGAAACTATATTTAGAATGAATTTAGGAAATAAGGAAAATACCTTTCTTTCAGTTAACAATTTCCTTGCAGCTTTTAAAACAGGTTTTGCAATTAGCTGCACTGGGATATCGCAGTAGAGAAGATATCCTGAAGATTTTTGTTTATTTTAAATATTTAATTGAAATCGGTTTTTTAATCATAATTTTATTAGTACTACTGAGTGATCATTGGTAGAAAGAAAACATTTCTTCGCCAGTGTTAATGTTATTAAAAATTGAGGAGCAAACGATAAATAAATTCTTCTGTATACATATGTATTTCTGTTCCGTACAATTCATTAGTTTCCTTTGTCAACTTTCCAGCCTGTACAGTTTTTACCCGTGAATGCAGGAACACGTTTTATTGGGAACAAGTTCGCCTCTCAATTTCCCCATTCGCTTTTCGACACGTCCCTTCACCCTTTTCCGCTGCGTCTCGTTGAAACAGAACTTCCTGTTTTACTTCGCGCGCAGTCTTTTTTCAGTCCCTTCTTTGATCTCGTTGCCGCCGAAAATGAAACCCGCTGCCCTTTGGTAGACGCTGTTTGCCGGTCTCCCTTGTCGAAACTCTGCTGATTAAGTTTGTATTTTATCCAGCGTAGGGCCAACCGATTTTCGATTCAGCTCCTGAAGTTTTAATGATTCCCGCCATTACCAACTGCATGTTTTGCATTTCAGTTGACGGAACAATTATTCTCACTACTTTGAAAAGTTATTCTGCTGCTTCTGCGATATATTTAGAAACTAACAATGTACCTAGTATTATGGGATTCGTCGAAATAATAGGTTCTAGTATTTTGAATTCATAATTATTGAGATTGTAGAGATGTGTTCATGTGGAATTATTTATTCAACAAAATTTCTTACATACAAATTTGGATAGACATGTTCGTGTTATTTTTATAAATAAAAATCTGATGAATGAAAAATTTCTAAAAATTTTCTAGAAAAATTCTAAAAAACTTCTAAAAAATATAAAGAATATAAAACTTAGTACAAATACCTAAACTTTGATGTTCGTCTATTCGACGCAACGTGCTGCGGTTGTGTGAGAATCGGCTCGGTACACGGGATTGTAAAAGTGTTAATCGGCTTCGAAAATGAACGTGCGAAGCGTGGCGGGTCTGGTATTTATGAAAGCCGGGGCCCACTCTATTCTTCGAAGGCAACATGCAGCATACCTACCACGCCGGCGGCAGATGTTTCTTGCGGGGACAGAAGACACGAGTCCTTCGCCAGGAGTCGTCGCGCTACGAAAGAGAGATCCGGGGGCTCTTCATGCTCGAAACGTAAACTCCGAGTGGCTAGCTGCATTATGCATGCCCCGCGCGATGCACAGAAATACATATCACCATAAGTGGCAGCGCGACAGGAACGCCTCTCGCGAAAATGAAACCTGGAAACGATCAATTGCCGGAACCCATCAATTCCTATCCTCCGAACAGTTGGATAGCTTTATTCGACCATAACTTCACAGCTTCATTCAAATAAGATAACAAATAATTAGACTGCGGATTCATTTAAATTTAAAATTATTGACAAATTTTAAGAAAGTGACGTGAAATGAAATCCCATTTTCAATGAGAACAGTCTTTGTAGATCCAAAACAAATAAAAATCTTATTAAATTCTGTCGAATTTTATATCCCAGCATTTTTTGTGTAGTTATAATTTATAATTTAGCACGCGTGTTGCCGCAGCAAATTTTATATTTTCGCAACGACACTCGATGCCGCGGGAGACTTCATTCCACGTGTTTACGCTTTCTCGTTTCGTTTCGTTTCGTTTCGCCATCCGGCTTGCACGCGTCTGGCGACTGTGCAATCCCAGGGCCCGTAGGTCGCCAGAGAAACGTGGAAGAGGAAAGCCTGACGTTCCTAGAAGGAGCTGGAGGTTGGAGGGTGGTCGTGAATGAAGGGAAGGGACGAGGGAAGAAGAAGGTTGAATTTCGTGGAAGAGCGAAGGCGTGCGGGGGTGGATGCGACCAAGGGGTACCCGCTGCCAAGCAGCTGATGTAATTTTCTTTTTCTTCTTCCTCGTCTTCTGCTTCTTGCATCCTCGCCTTCGACCCCCCGCCCTTGTCCTTTTCCTCTTACCCTCTCGAGTTAGCCGGATCGACTGAAATCGAACTCCTTGTTTGACCAAGGAGAAGAATCTCCCTCGGCGTGTTTGGTCGCTTGTGAAACTTCTCTGAAATCGGGTGTCTCACAGTGAACCTTAAGCTGTCGACGCCCGACGGACGCGTGTTGCCATGGCGAATTTCGCGTGTCAACGAGATCCCTCGAACCGTGTTAACGAGGAAATGCCGGAAGCAGGAGAAACAGCTTTCTTTCTTTTCTTTTCTTTTCTTTCCTTTCCGTTTTCTTGTTGCCCGAATATACTCGTTACTTTTCATTCCTCGTCGCTCTTTCCTTCTGTTTGAGTTCTTTTTTAAAGGGTCGGCCGGAGGGTCGTGTTCGATTGCTAGGGCCGAACCCAGCCTGTCCCTCGAGTAATAGGGTAGTTACGAGGTAGTTACCAATCACCATGCTTCCCTTCGCTTGCTTGTTATTTAATTATTATTCCACGCTTGTCCACGCTACTGTTTCCGCGCTTGTCAAGGTAAATTGTAATTATTAGCTGATCGGTTAAGCCACCTAACTATGTCTCTTTAGAAACACGTACGTCAACGGAATTTGCATCAATGATCTGAGAATAAATGTTAAATGATTTCGGCGCAACGGTTCGATCGTTTATTACTAATTATAAAGCAATTTTGCTAATTCTCAAATGAAATCAACGTTTCTATCCTAGTTTGGATCCTTCTCAAGATTTATTTGAATGATCTGAGAATGTGGCAATCCCTGGTCAACTTTGTATTAGTTGTAAAAATATAGGTTTCCCAATTTTTCGGTAAGAACTTCATTAAAAAATAATTGCACAGAAAATGTTATTGTTTGTTTTTTGATTAACCAATACAAAGGTTTTCGTGACATCCTGAAATTGAAGATCCAGCAGTTAGGATTAATACCAAAACTGAATCTAATATTATGGTTCCCCTTTAATTTGCATTTGTGCGATTAAAAGTGTTCCAATATTTTTATCCCTAACCGCGTGTACTTAATCGCATGCGCTGCATTTCAAAACAAAATCGATTGACCGGTTTACCGTAAGGCCGGGGTCACACGAGCGTGCGTCGCGTGGCGTCGTCGTAGCATCACAATGTTTTACACAGGATTGGTCATGTGTGAGCAAATATTTTTCAACAAACTGTATCCTGTATAGATTTCATTAAAATCGGCGTGTTCCACTCGGCCAATGGAGTATATGCAAAACTTTTTTTGCATTCGAAGCTATTTTAACTGGAAAATTGAACATTCCTTCCAATCTAGAATATTTCCATTCAATACAATCTCATACAATACCTAAATGTTTAGTAATTGATTAGATACAGAGCAATTTGTAGTAGTGTCTCTCTCTCTCCCAGAGTCACCATTCGAGTGCTAAGGGTTAATATTACATTAACACGGCGGCGTTTTTAAGAGAAGAGGGACTGTTTATTTGAAATTGTACGCGTCGGAAGCGAAGCGTGTAAAATTCGAAATAAACGGGTTTCGGTTCGGTTCAGAATTTTCCATAATTCCGCGAAAGTCGCCTTAATTAATTCCAGGCCCTAGTATACATATACATGAACCTTGCAAAAACAGGCAGCGTAAAATAGCGAAGTTTTCGCCGCGTCTCTCCGGGGTCGTGATCATGGATACCCGTTTAACGAGGTACGGGCTAGTATATAGAATATTAAGGGATTATACCTTTCATTCTGGGGACTTGACTTCATTAGCGACTCGAGTTCCAACGATCGAGCCAGGGTGGTGCAGCTGTGTGGATCGTCGCGCGATTGGCGGCCAATTCGATTAACCGAGGAGCCCGCATAAAAAGTCAATTGCCCCGGCTGAAATTCGTCAGCTGATACGCCGACGATAGCCTTCCTCGTTGGTGAGCCGTCGGCGATGAAGGAAGTCGATAGTTCGCCGTTAGATCTTGATAAAAACCCGGGGCTTTCCGGCTGCACGGTGATTACTCTTCAAATGCGCCGAAAATTAAGCCTTCCGCGTGATCGAGCAGCATGGTATCACGCTAAGAGCTCGCGAATAACGAGCGAATTGTTGCTGGCGAATTTCATGTTCCCTTTCGTTCCAATTTCGTTAATCTCGCTTCGAATCCATTCGCATTTTCTATCCTAGTTTATTGTAATATCTTCCCGAGCTACCATGGCCGAATCGAATTACATATTCTGAACAGATGGCAAATTGCGCGAAGTCGGGAACGAAATTGAACCAATCAAACCATTTTCTCCAAATATTCGTGTGTTTATCAAGGTTCCAACAATCTCAAGAAACACTTTTTTTTTGTTTCAACTTGGGAAACGATTATTGTTTTAACTCGGTTACATTTAGTTTACAGTATCTTATTCTGGAGATTGGTGCAAAATATTAACAAAAAGATATATCTAATATTTTAATAAAATAATAAAGTTCAAGAAATCCAGTCTGTACTAATTTTGCAAACAGGTGAATTTGATTTACAAAAAGATTGATTTCGAGTGCAAAAAATAGGTAGAATAATATCATCCGTTAAAAAATATCTGTGGAAAATATGTGAGGTTTACAGGAGGGAGGGGTGAGGGTTATAAAAGATGCCTCATTCGTCCCAAACATTGTTGAGTCTGTCGTTCACCCCCATTGTGAAGTTGCGACATCGTGGCTGGAGTGTCGTTCGCGCGAAAATTGAAGCTGTCTCGCCTCGTTTCTTTCATTCCGTGGAATACTCCGGTTCCATGAACCCGATCCCTTTATCTATCCCAGAATCAACATCGGCGAGGAGTCATCGTCGCGTCGTATGCTCTCACGCCCGTTCATTAAGACTCATTAGCGGCGCGGTGACCTCCGCAGATCCTCCGATTACACGGCGGCGCTCGTACATCGTCGCCTCGCCGCAGATGCCTCGTTTTGACACGCCTGCCGATATATCATTTAGGATTGCAGGGCCAATCCCCCATGGATCCCTCCTCCAATCATCCTCTAATCATCTAATCGATCCCGGCCAACTTGTCCCTTTGTGCGCGCACGCGTCAATTCGCGGATCTCACCTGCACGTGTCGAAATTCCAGCTCGATTTCGAACAGCCCCGCGGGCCAATTAGCTGCCAACGAGCCCGGACACAATCGGTGTTGTCTTAGAAAGTCACGTCTCTAGTGGTTGCTTTGACAAAAATACCGCTAGAGAATGTTTGACCGGTTGCTATATTTTTAGTTTGAAACTGAAGAGAGCTGAAAACATGTTGAGATCATTCCTGGATATTAGATTAGTGCAAACATAATAAAGTATCCATATTATTTAGCGCTTTTATTTTAACTTCGATAATTGATTACTTAACGCTGATCTTAACAGTTGTTCAAAATACCGATTTCTACAACATACCCAAAAATAATCGAAATCGGAGAGTAGGTAGCTGTTTCACGCGTCCTTCTACATACCGTGTTTACGAGCACAGAAACGCTCGATGCACCCTTGCGAGTCGGAGAGACAGCGAAGGATGGAGAGAGAGGAAGAGAGAGAGGGAAGGGGACAGTGTTGCTAAAGCTTTCGGTCATATTTGTAGCCAACATGGTCCTTTGTATACCGCACCTAGCAGTACATGACCCTATACGCCCCATACATGCCGCGCAATTAGCTAGGGAACGCCGGAGCTTATGTGCTGACACGTAAATACGACCGTCGGGACATTATGGTCACGTAATGGCGACAACAATGGAATTCGTCAAGAGCAGCGACGGGACTTGAATTCTTGTCGGTGCGACGAGTTCAGAAGTACACTTCCTCGATGCGACACGTGTGTTTGTTAATCGGTATCGGTGCTCAGAGTTATGATGTAACTTTCGATTGGCATGCTCGCCGTGAATAACGCCGTTTGACGAACTCGATGAGGAACAGGTGTACCTACAGTTTTTTTTATTGGACGGAATCCACTTTATCATCGATGAATAAAAGGTTTTAAATAATCTGTACATTTTGGTTGGCTACATAAGGATTAATAAAACTGGAATATAATTTTCTGGAGAGGGCAAGACGTGTTTTCATCTTGCAGGCATCCACTGTTCCCGGTAAATGGACACAGGGCTTTGTCCCAGTCGCGCCACGTGTGTCAATGTAATTTACTGCTTGCAGCCTGTGTCCGCAAACATTCTCCACGCATATGCGTTCGCCTCCGAGCAAACGGAGATGTGCCCGCCCTTTAAATGCCCTGATTTATGCCCCAAAAGAAATGGCTCCACGACGGAAATACAATCTGCGAACCGGCGATACTCAGCAGCCTCGAAATTTCAATTGAAAAACACATGTAGCAGGAGAAGCTTCCTTATAAGGTACTTTGAAAATATACGAGATTATACACATGATTGTTCGGGAGTTTATTGTAGGTCGGCGATGAGGTACAAACATGATATGAGATTAAAAACAATGTAATCCAATTTTTCAACATTTTCTCCGCTGGATCGGCTTTTAAATCATTTAAATTTCGCGACACGTTCCGCACCGGTTTATTCTCGGAGATCCGTGGATCAAGCACTTGCGAAAAAGAGAGTGCGACCGATCCGCCTTCAACCCGACAAGCTCGGCATACGAGGTAACCGTCGTCCAGGGACGCAACACTCGTTTTACCGGTCGGGTGGCTCTCTGAAAGTGTTTCGGTGTAGGAGAAAACGCCAGGAGTGAGGAAACGAAGGAAAAGGTAGCTGGAAAGCGTGTAGCACTTGTTGGAAATTGAATCCTTATCTTATCAGCTCATTACCCCGCGTCTGCCGTTACTCGAGCTCGGGGACTCGGGCTGCAACTTTGCGAGCTCCGCGAGCGGAATCGAACGCCCCTGTTCAATTGGGCACGATGCCGGGAAGATATAGTGTCGGTGCGCCCTTCGCGAAATCCTCGACGGCACCGATTACTTTTTCATGCACGATCAGAAGTTTACGACCGCGTCCTCGACGTAGATCCGTTCCGGATAGTGTGAGCCAGCTTAACGCGATAACGTCGCGAGCTACATGCTCGCGCGATTTGCTCGCTGATGGAAAAGGCAGGTCGGGCCGTGTCGGGCCGGGTCGCGCCCGACGTTCAACGTGACTAACTTTCGAAACGACGCGACGCACAGTGGGGTATTTGACCCCAAAATTAAAATAAAAGAATGTACACAGACAGAGTTACTCGAACCTTTGGAGCGTGACGTATTACAATCATTTTTTACATTTGTTAATTATTAACTCGTCGTCTACAACGCGCACCCTGAAATATTTTTTCGGATTAGCTATAATTTTCACTTTGTCTAGAACTTTGTCTAGAAGATAGGTTTCTTAACGCACTGTGCGACACTACGCGACGGCACGCCAAGAAGGAAACGAGAAAACAGGGAGACGTCGTCTTATCTTTTCGAGGAACGAGATGTACGGACGTCCTCTTTTTTTCTCGTTAATATTGATGATTTTTCTGTCGAACCCGCAGACAACGGAGCTATTCTTCGTCTGCTTGGGATTCAGCGCGCGAGCACGCGCGGGCCCGATTGTTTCTTCTCTCTATTTCAGCTGAAGCGAGCCTGCTCGATGGTTTTCGAGAAACGGAGAATGATTCTCGATGGAATATTAATGGCGCGCACCTCCGCCGAGGCTTTGCTTGTCTGAACGTGACACAAGTATAATTCTGCTCGCATAAGGATAAATGTAGTATATTGCGTGGGACTGTTATGGCACCGAAGGTGGAAAATTCCTGAAAAATTTCATCAACAGTTCACCGTACAATATAATTCAATTTCCAATATACAATCCAACAACTTTTATTATTTTCTTTGCAATTCTTTATTTTCTCCAGCAGCTTTTATTTATTAAATACACTCGAATACAGTGCCTTATAAAATTGCCCTCTTCCGAGGCTTTAAACTGTATTTAGCAAGAATTGTTTCTGGAGTTCGCGAATGGAAATTGTTCCGAGAGGATCAAAGAGGTCCGCGCTCGAGTTCCACGGCGAAAACTCGATGGAAACGTGACCGTTTTAATTTTCGACAACGTCTCCTTTGAAACCGGGCGACTCGAGCATTCCGCGCGATTATGTGAGTGAGATTTTTTTTAATGCGCCTCCCGATGGGGTCGGGAGATGCTCGTTCAGGAGGGACAAGGTTCGCTTTGTGTGACCGGAAGTTGAAAGGAGGGTGGAAGCCGCTTCCTTTCGACGCATCGTCGATCCTCACGATAGCTGGCTCGCACACGAGAGCGAAAATCGAGGCGTTCGCTCGTTCCTCGGGATTATTATTCCCGAGCGTTTATTCGATTCTGTGTAACCGTGGCCGCCGCTCATTTTCTTCCACTTTACCTCCCTTTCAATTCCCTATCCGATCCAGTGGATCGTTGTGATCTCTCGCAACTCTATTTACCATTCTAGAAAATCATTTCCCCTCGAATGTGCAAATTAGTCGGTTGTTCGAAACGGGAAAATCTAACCGATGTCCAATACCCAGATACATATACCGAAATTAACTCAGATTTTTAAGTGGAACGTCCTGGTTATGAAAAATCAAAAACCTCGACAAAAAGATATATTCCGCGTTTTCTCCCACTTTCCACGGAACATGGTTCGGGAACACCGCATTATCCAGATCGCGATGCTGACAGATTTCCGCGTGGCGCGAGTAACTCGACGGTGAAAAATCAGCGAGGATGTTCGCGAGAAGGTATCGAGCCGCGTCATCGACTTCCGGTCGGCGTCGTCGACACTTTTTCCGCGCCGTCTAGTCGGAAGCAGCGTCGAATTTCCGACGGGCACAGACCGTTCGATCCACGGCCGTTCTATTTTCCATTTAACTCCGTAAATAGGACACGCTCGACTGCCGGTTAATTAATCATGGCCGGAATATGCGGATGACACAGTGCGTTGAAAAGCCCGTTTTCTGGACAAAATTTCATCACTCGGAAATGTTTCAGACGAAAGTCCTAGGACACAGAAGATAGTACATAACGTTTGTATTTGTTTGACACTGCGGTACCCTTGGCAAGTTCTGTAGAAAAAAGATTATTTATCATGAGATGGTCTCCATCAAAAAAAGAACTTTTTAATCAGACTTTTGCTGGACAATGAGTAAGTCTGATCCGTCACGCTTCGAGATGAAACTCTAGTTGGGTAAACAGACAGGTGTGTAATCGCCGTAGAAGTTTTCTGTTTTTTTTAAATGAAAATCGAAAATTTATAAACTGTCCCTCTTCCTTCCTTCGGAAGAGCAGTTTCCGTGACGAGAGGGCATAGAGAGATAGATGGAGCTTTCCTGAAAAAGGCGGGCCGGAGCAAGAGATATTGGCAATAAGCGAGACGGTGTCGACGGGAATCCGGCGTCAAAATACGCGGAGCAAACTTGGCCGGAGTATTTACGGCCAGTCGAAGTAATGGGCAAAGTTCGCGGGCGAACCCGAGTTTCCGTATCACGGAAATCATCGTCACTCCAACTCCAGTGGAAATGTTACGGCGACTAGCGCAGGAAACTGTGGAACAATTGATTTCCTTGATAGGCTATCGCGCCCTTTTGATCACTCGATAACGCACGGATCGAGCTTTGTACGTGCTCCAGTTACTTCCGAGTTTAATTGACGAGAAAAATGTAGGACAGGTCGCTTTGCAATATTTAAATTCAAGTAACTCCTACAGTAAAGTAAATACAATAAAGTAACTCCACTTTCAGTAAGTTCATTAACTTTTCATTACTTGGCAATAAAACGGACTGGGTTAGGTCTGGGTTAACCTAACCTAATACTTGTGTGATGTAACAATATTAATATTAAATGTACGCATTGCGAAAGAAACTTTTGTGACAACCTAATAATTTACGCATTTGCAAAATTCGCACAGGTTTGCAGTTTGTTGAATATTAAGTTTTGGCAGACATTTTCTATCGCAGAATGTAATATTCACAGATTTGAGATTGAATTCTGAATTTCCGGACTGCTTCTGTCCGATAATGTACTTTCAGATCACGTGCAGCGTTCGAGGAGATCAAAGAGCGTACATCATGTAATTTACAATCGCACTGCTATTAGGAGCAGAAACGTGAAATATTAAATCTGTTAACCCGCGGCTTAACGAGAATCCGATGGGGAACGTATTGATGGGAGGCCATTGACTTCCCCCTGTTCTCATAAGCTGGTAAAACAGCGGGTTTGGTAATGTTAGCAGAATAGCGTTCCGTTAAATGCCACGAAAATGCCATTAACGCGAGCGGCCATCGAAAGTTAGCGGTGCGCGCGGGCCCGAACGAGCCCGATTTCCCGAGGCGATGCGCCGGGAAACTTTTTAATGCCGCCGCGTTGCAACAGCTGACGCCTCCATTAAATACCTGCCCACTCATTTCTCCTCCCATCTCGCTCTCTTTTTCTTTCTTTACTGCAAGGGAAATTACGACGCGAGTCTGACAATGTTGCGCCGCGCAGTCTTCCGTAACGCCATTACGTTCCCCGACAGAAGGATCGCACATCTTACTTACATTTTTGAAAGTTCTTTCTTTTTGTTGCAAAAAGAAGTATGGAAGTATCTTTTCTCAAAACTACATGCGTGGAGAACAAAAAAAGTATATGCGAACGATAGTAATCTTTCAGCCCGAGACAGTTTCAATTTTTTCTGACTTTGATCACTGTGTCTGGAGCTTCCTGTTGACCGCAACACAGTGTAAGAGTGTAGGTATGTATACTCGATCGCCGGCGAACGTTTAATTTGATCTCGATTAAAGCAAGGAGAGGCGGATAAAAAAGAGAAACTTTAATGGAAAGAGTTTCGAAGAAGGTTTCGATTGCGAGCCCCGGCGGCCATTTATTACGAGGCAGCGGTCTATATTTTTAATTCATTGGACGGTTTCGCGGAACGTCTCGCGGGAGACGTCTCTGTCGCGTTCTTTCGTTTAATCCGTGTTAAACTATTTAAAAATATTTAATACATCAACGCATTAGTTTCAGCTTAGTAGGGTAATTAAAAGCAGAATACAATTTTTATTTGGCTCCCGTTTTCTTGCGAACATGTTTTATTTTCTATTATGAACTAAAATACCCTTATATTGTCGTTATTAGACTGCGGATATTGCAATATGCAATTTTTGTAGACGAACTTCAAGAAAGCGAACCGCTTCTCGCGAAAAATTCAGGTCCGCTCGACGAGGGCTTCGTTTTTGAGGCTATTTTGCGGCGAGTTGCTCGCAAGTGGAGCGCGAAAGTTAAATCGCTTCGAGAGCGGCACTCGACGTGTTCGAAGAAAGTTCTTTCGACAATGGTCGCCGCGCCGTCATTCGAATCGACGTCGAATGCTTCTTTCGGAGTGACTGCTTCTCTCGTTCTGAAACCTAACGTTTCCTATACTATAAAACTTGTTCCTTCTGTTGCAGGTATGGTTCTCAAATACTCGAAGCGTTGAGGACGCGGACATTGTATTCTTCCGGAGATCTTCAGGTAACGATCGCGCCTCGTTCGATTCGGTAGTCACTAAATTGTTCGATCCGGGCCACTGTGCAACGTTCTGGTCGTTCCGGAGTGCACAGGGTGCAGCCGGTTCCGCGTAAAGCCGGGGTGGTGGACCCGCGACACGAAGGGGATGAAAACTAATATGCAAACGTTGATTCACGGGGAGACAATGGCGAGAGAGCCGCATTCTGCGCGTCGAACACTGTGAATGAAAGCAGCGTTCGAGAAACTATGAATGAGCTTAGGAACCGAGTGCGTGCGCGTATGTGCACGGTCGCGTCCCAATGCACGTGTGCTGGTGCATTCACGTGCATGCTCGCCTGGCCGAGGCCAGCAACTCGTTCGATTATATCCTCCGAGCCAATAGCCGACCGTTTTGAAATACAATCCCTTTAAATGTCGTGCTCTCCGTGGTGGTCTCTGCCAGCTTCCCCCAAAACAGATGTTTTTTATATCCTCTTTTTCCTTCTCTCTCACGCCCTTCTTGATTCTCTTCTTTTCGGGTAGAATACGATAGGGGAGGGATCGAGTGTCGCGTTTTGTCAATTTCGGGGAAATATGGAACACCGAGAGAGTCTACCTTAATCCTCGACTACCGTTCGGCTAATTGCTACTTTAGTGCGTCGTGAATTAAATTAGATTGAACGTGGCGTCGACTTGAGCGAGCACGTTTACCTGCGACTGGGCCGTAATGTTTAGAGTCAACCGGATCTAGGACGTAATTAAACGTTTACGCATACTTTGGTATAAGGTAATAGCCGCGGTAGAATAAAGTGTCGCTAATGATAGAAGTAAATTACGTGCACTGTTGTTTTTTACATTAATGGTCTCGTTGAGCTCGGAATAATTTACTGATCTATTAACCGATGCTGAATTTCCTAGCTAGTTTTTGTCTTCATCACACAAACAGCGGATTTTATGCATTTATGATAAAAATGAGTCGGTGAAATTTAAAACAATAAAATAATTAGGAAAATATGGAAATGTGGAGACATTATTTTCAAGCAATTAAAATGATTTACATAAGAACATTTTATTTTGTATAAAAATCAACTGTCTACTCATCATAGAATATAAAGCTGATTATATTGTGAAACTTCCTTTAAATTCTCATTCTCACAGATTCTTTCATAAAAATGAATAAAGATCCTCAGTAATAATATTAAATAACAAAGCACAAACCACTCTAATAAAATAATCTTCAGTATAATTTGATTATGGGTGCAAACAGACCCCGTTCGCTTTTCTATAGTTCACTGAGCCGCAGGCACCGGATCGGGAAGCTTATCAGTCGGCAGCATCGTAATTGCAGATAATGTTTATCATGACCGATAAGCGACACGAGAAAAATTCAGTGAAGGACGGAAGACAAATCCCCTCTTGATCCTCTGAAACTCAGGTTTTCCTAACCCAGTTCAAAACCGCGTGGACGTGGCTGAGAATAAGAAATTCTTTTCGACCGAAAGTTCGACGCCTCGGCGGTTCTCGTGGCCGCGGAGTTCGATTCAGTTTGCCGAAGCGCTTCACGATTCTCTTGCTTGCACGAATTTTTAATCGTGTTACCGCGTAACTCGCTTTCCACTTTATCTTCGAATACGACGGTTGTGTACTGCTGTGTTCACCGGGTTCATTAAGAACCCGGCCCGGCAACAACGTTCCGGATTTCTCTCCGCCAGAAATTATTGATCCCTACGTTATCGGGATTTTTCGAAGCACGTCACCTCCCTGGCGTCACGTTGATGAAGAAATTCCTGAGCTGCTGTCAGTCAGCCTCTGATAGTTACTGTCGACCCGACGACGCTAACCGTAACCAAGGCGCGCTTGATTACTAGCGAAAATATGTGACCTCGTTATCGCTCTGGAATCCACGCCTCCACCGTTCTCCATTTCCTGCGAACTCGCGCATTTTTCACCCCTCCCTCTGCTCCCCGAGTCGTCTTCAAATCGAACCTGAAGATGTCTGATATAAACAGTTTATTTAAACTTACAATTGCGCAAACAATTTTGTACCAATATCTTGTGTACTTATCATAAAAAAATACTAACTTATGTGCTTCAAACATACTCATAAATAGACTGTGGATCTTTATACAAAATATAATTTTTACACATCAATTAAATTCATAAAAAAAAATAGAAAAAATTCTTCAGTTGCACTTTGCATTTAGTTCATTGGAGACTATTAGGAACGTCTGCAGCCCAGTGATCCGCGACGATGTGTTTCCAATCAAAATGGCGGGTGGCAAGCGTGTTAACAATCAGTCGCGTTTCCCGAAGTAGAATCGATAGGGGTTTCCTCGGTGATCCTCGGGATAATTGATCGGTTCCACTGTTGGAACGGTTCCCGATTTTCCATCAGTTCTCTCGTGTTGCTCATCGTGACACGATAAAGGGAGGAGGCGACGCGGATGCGGCGGCAGAAGACAGATAGTCGGCCGCGAGCAAACAGGTGAAATGAGGTAAAGGGAAAAGGAGTCTGTTCGGTTGGCCTGGTTATTTGTCAGACGGCGTGCCCGCGTTTTTGGTTCACCGACGTCGAATAAACGCCCCCGACGAGTTATATGGAAAACGGTATCGCGTAACAGTAATCGAAAATCGTAAAAGCCCGAACTAAACTCAAATTTACGACTTTCAAAATTCATGAACTTTGGTTGCAAGGTCACTTCATTTGCTTCAGTTTCTTCAATTTTGTTTATATAAATGATACCATATGAAACCTCAAGAATCAATGAAACGGATCTTCGGTGAATCGCGAACGTCTGAATACCATCAAACGTAAGAATTAATCGGGAATCCTGTCTTGCTAGTGCAAATCGAAAACGCACACCGTTGAACGCATCCTTCGCGAACAGGTTCTGTTTTAAAGCATCCAGCTAAGTCGACGGTTTCTGTAACGCGATGCCTCCACCGCGTAACCTATCGTCTAGCCCATCGTCATGGTTCTCAGTTTCACGACAGAGAACGCAGAAACAGGCTGCCCGCCCACTGGTTTCTCGCGCCAACCTTCTTGCCTCTATCCTGCTCTATCCCTTTAACGATTTTTTGACACTAGCTTCACGGAGCACTAAAAGTGACTATTTTACTGGGTTATCGGCCGTCTTTGATTGGCCCGTATTTTGAGACACCCTGTATATAGTAATGTTAATAGTAAAAGAATAATTAATTTTTTCCCGTTTTACTTTTTTATAGAGATATAGAGATCATCTTGAGTCTTTGTATTGTGAGAAATTTTAATCTTACGATTGAATAAAGCCTGAGTAAAAAACTAATAATTACTGAGATATTCTTAAATAATCTTAATGCAAATATTAAATAATTGAAATGATTAAGAATAATTATTTTCGTGCAACGACCTAGAAACGAAATTCGTCCGAGGAAGGTTAAACCAACGTATTTTATAGAAGAAGAACATGCGGTTGAACGAAGTCACGAGTGTGTGCACGATCAAGCCTGC
Organism: Lasioglossum marginatum; assembly: GCA_028455795.1. Lineage (NCBI taxonomy): Eukaryota > Metazoa > Arthropoda > Insecta > Hymenoptera > Halictidae > Lasioglossum > Lasioglossum marginatum. Next base: position 1,531,886 of record CM052270.1, on the reverse strand, counting down.
AAAAGCGGTTATTGGCTCTCAGGGCAGCTTTCGTAAGAGTTTCGCCGGTTTCCTCGTTCGCGCGCGACCACGAGACCGTCGCATCATATATGGTTCTGTTCTTGAAACGAACGTCCCACTTCTGCTTGGTTCGCCTCCGGTGTCTATCAGGCTTGTCCACGACAAGCCTACTGTGCATTCTCCTCGAACATCGCGTTTCACGCTCGGCGGGGATCCCGTGTGCACTACCGGGCCCGATACGGCCCGACGCGGTCCGACCGCTACGTTGCACACTAGCAGGTAACTCCGTTATCGACGTTCCAAACGGTTCAAGTTGTCTCTTCTCGACTCGGCAACGAATCAAAGTGACCCATTAACTGTTCAAGACGCGTAATTATGCAACGCGTGCACGAAAGAGGCGGTGAAATTCGCGCCGCGAATTCTTCCAAGCGCCTCTTCTTTCCATCTGCCTGAACTGGCCTCCTCTAGCTTGCTGCTAGCTTAACAAGGGGAGTGATATTAACTCCTCGTATGCACTACACTCTGTAGAACATAACTATAGCAGCACTAAAATTTTCAGAAGTTTACGAAATTTGTAAGAGACTTATTGAGTGAACAATGTTTTTTTGTGCCAAATCACATGATCTAAAAAATAAGTATTCAATATAAGTATTCAAACATTGAATATAAGGCATTCTGACTTCATTTCAACATCTACTTCTATTTTGAGGTGTCCCAAAAAAAAGCGATTTAGCTTAAGAGTCGGATAATCATGGACAAATAATATCAGGTCGTTAAGAGTGAAACTTGACAAATAAAACACAATTTTCAAACACACTTGTCAAGTTTCATACTTAACGACCTGGTACAACAAAAACTGCCTCGAAAATAAACTTATTAATGGCAGACATGAGTTTCGGAGTCGATTAACCATCGCTGAATCCGCGCATCAACATATCAGGATTCATCTCGCACAAACCAACTCTCTGTGATCATTTCCAAGATACGGCTACTCCGTCGGTCGGTTGCTCCGACCGACAGACAGAGGTTACGTACGAAGATAACAGTATCTAAACGAACCCTTCGCGGTCGTAATTCTTTCGCAGAGGAGTAACATCATTACAGACCGGGTATAAAAACAGTCCGGAGTTGGACTACCCCAGTCGGAAACGTAACGATTTAGTCGTTACTTCGGGGATACGTCGGAGATAAAGTTCCTCTGGACAAAGACCCCGCTATTCTGAATGTAGATGGTAGATAACGTGTCTAATCTCGGAGGTGTTGTCGTTAACCCTTTAACAGAGAGTCTTTACCTAGGGAAGTAAATGTTTTCAATAAAAGAATCTTCAGAAATATATATACAGTATTGTTCATTAATAACTTTTTAACAACACCGCGGAGAAGATTTTCGCAAAGGGAAAAGTTATTTCAAACGATCATGGAAATTACCCCTTTCAATGAGAGTAGAACATTTTTGGGGCACCCTGTATAATATGCAGTTCGGTGAAATTTTATTTCGCGAACTGAGACCATCGGCACGAAAAATAAAATTTTAATTGGTTTACGCTCGTTCAAGTTATTGTATAAAAATTGCTTAAAATAGCTTTTAAAGAAAAATGGAATGCAGTTACGAGGATTAATGGTTGATAAATGGTAGGTTGTCAGCATCTGTATGAATTCTTTTGAATGGAAAATCGAGGGATTGCTACCGTTCCGAAATAACCCGTCGTGATCGTTAATTAGAATATCTGCAGTAATGGATTCTTTTCAGCCGAAAATTGAAAGAGGTTTCGAAATGACCGGGCACGTCGAACATTTTTTCAGAATTTGTCAGACAATGTCCAGAGGTCAGCAGTCATCCAGCCGCTCCGGCTCGAGCGTGTCGCACACGTGTCGCTTGCCGCGTTGCATTTACTGCGCTCGCGCTGAATATTTCCAGTCCCGCGGTGCAATAAGCGCATTCTATTCTCTTGGCTCGCGTGCACGTTCCGAGCGGTACACGCTGCGGTAAGATAAACCGGAGATGAAAATGCATGCGCTGGAAATTGCGCGCGGTTTCTCTCTCTCTCCCCTTCCTCTCCTCATCTCTCTCTTTATCCCGCGGCGGACGATGTGATCGCTGGTTCCTCGGTCGCCAAGTCTTCTCACGGATTAATACAGCTTCCGTTAATATCTTAATGACGCGATGAATGTTTTAAACAGAATTCACTAAATCTGAATGTCGTGCCTTTCTTTTAGAATGAAATAACAACTTTTAAAACAAATTCTTGCGAAAATCACACCTGAATTGTTCGAAGTGCCGTCATTTTTGAAATGTGCAATTTTGCCCAACATTTTACGTGGAAAAAATATAGTTTTACAATCGTCAAATAATCGAAATTATCATGATTTTACTGCCATAAAAATGTTGATTAACTAACGTACCCTTAGACTTCCGTAAGGATTAGTGTATCTGATCTGTTTGCAAGAAATTCCTAAAAATTGATGAGAAAAATAAGCCGTTTACAGGAACTTCTCCCGTAACAATAACAAATGTCTTTATTAAGCCGCGAAGCAAAACGGAGGAACCGGGAATAAATATCTGCCGGGACGCGCAAAAATCAAGCTAAAAGTAAATGAGATGATGTAAAGGCGAGGCTCAGCTGTATTTATGCCGAGCGTTGCCGCGTGGGTGTTGAATAATACAGCCTATAAATTAAATCCGCGGGCGAGCATGTTGGACGCGTTTCCGAATCCTTTATCACCGCGTGTTTCGAGTCGTTACCGGTCCTGGTGGGCAATCCGTCGCGCAATTGAAAGCGATTCGTCACGTGAGAATGGAAGGTAACAAGATTCGCACGAGGAAAACAGATGAGACTAGATTACCCGCGTATTCCGCTGCGCCGAGACGAATGAAGAATCGAAACGGAAGTCGCTGTCGGCAACCGACCGATAAGTGTCTTCACGGGTCGATAGGATAACCGAGAAAAGACCCCCTGCGCTGATTGGGTGTCATTTTTCGAGCTGGAAATCGAGTACAGGCTCCTGGCTGGTTTGACGATCACTGACGCAAGCAACCCGACACCTGGGGCTCGTTAACCTGACCCTTCCATCGACGATGCTACGTACATCGTGTTACATAGGAGGATTTCGAGTTAAATCCGGCGATGTGTGAACACGACGGTGTCACGGTTGCCTCACGGATTTCGCCCGAGACGTTTTCAATGTTGGAAACACTGCGACAGCAGAATGAATTTGCACTCCAAACTCACCTTTTTCCAAATCAATTTCGACCTTTTACAAATAAAGTGTCTCTAAGTAAGTTTTTGTAAAAAATATGCAAATCAAATGTAAATTAATTGTTCAGAAATTCGATAACTTTGTAATGTACGAAAACTGTGTGTAGATGTAGATATGTATATTCATTGTATCCAAAGTAGTATGTATGAGTCTAACTCATACATTTCTGTAAGTCATAAATTACTTTAACTGTTTAAAACGAACTGCTTTCGACCCTCCGTTAGAACTTTCGATTGCGAGGAATCTACGAAGTCTGCGGGCGTCGGTGAGCGTAGAACGCGAATGCAACTTCATGATTTTTCTCTGGGTGCGGCAGTTCTTTCTCTGAATTTTCCAGCGCGGAAAATACGTGGTCCGTCGGTCGGACATTTCCACGGCGCCATTTATACTTGAATTACATTCCAGTGGTCGCAAATTGGCCGGGCGCTCGGACATTTCCAGCGGGAACACGGAAACACGGCGGATGGACTAATCGCGTTAGGGGTAATTCAATTACCTTCCGTTCCCGTACACTTATGAACGTGCCGCGAATTAATCCTGTTCCTTCGTGGCTCGTCGCACCGCGCATCGAAAGATCTCTGAAGTGTTGCCGGTGGATTAGGCTTTCCTCGCTTGTAATCACTGGCTCGAGAACCTTTTGTATTTCGAGGTAGGTCTACAGCCGCGTGGGTGAGCTCGTCGCACGAGTACCAACGACCTGCGACCTCTCTTTCTCTTTGTTGCCGAATTCTTGGCGTGACTGCGGGAAAATCGGTCGCTTCTCCTCTCTCGGTTCGCGAATTCTTCATCAGAGGTTAACTGGCTCAGCTTCTCCTCCAATTTTGCCAACACCTGCGGTCTGTTTACCGGTAACAATGCCAAGATCGAAGCCAAACACGAAGCTCCTCGGCCAGAGTTATGGGATACTTGGTGTCTTCATAGAGAATCATGATCGCCCTCAATTTTCCTCCAGGGATAGCCATTCCTTTACCCAACCATTTATTGGGAACGCCCAGCAAATTCGTACAGTCGCGTCACGAACTATAAGTATAACCAGTGACGTCTCTCCGCGTCGGCTCCTTTGATGTGTCGACAAACGTTAAGTTACGCCTGATTGCCAATTTATTTTAAAATGTCAACATTATTATGCGTGATAATTACTTTTTCCCTGAGGGCTTAAATTATATCTTTTTTCTAATAAAAGTTCAAACTATAAATGCACATGATTCGCATGAAAATAGACTGTTTTGTATAGTGTTTTCAGATAAACTTTGAATTTATTTTTAAATTTCGATTGATGTCTTAATCAAATAATATCCACACCTGCCTGTCGTTATGGCCTCAGAATATATAAAATAATTGTTTAATCTCCTAATTATTGGTTTTACTATAAAAATTCAGTTGCCCAGATTTAGGCATTTCACCTTAGTAGTCATAAAGAAGGTTTTGTTCAGCTAGCATCTCGAATCGCAGTACTGTGGGGCGGTTCGATGTGTGGTCCGCGGATGTTGCAAAAAGTCTTCGCGCCGCGGAATGTTTTTTCAGAAAACATCTGTGCAGGTCGACTATAGATACATACATCGCTGTTACTAGGCGCAGCCGTAAGGTCAGATATTTCTAGCGGCGAATGGGATACGCGCGATGCGCGATACGCGAAGGCACTACTTACATGTTTGCTTGAACAGCAAACATTTTGGTATCCTCGGCTACTTATTCAGCCACTGGATATCCGAGGTCCTGTCGGATGATTCACACAAACCCGCGGTCATAATTCAGAAGGTAAATTGGGACACTCGAGTAAACGGTGTTGCGCAAATACAACCCGTGCGTGTGTGTACCATCAGTTTGTGTGCTAATGAAAATTAATAGAAACGCTCCGAAGTGTTAATATTGATGTTCACGCTGGGCTCGATATTAGAACTGGTGGTCTGCGTCGCTGTATTAGTTCGACACTTCGAGCTGTTTCTAGAGGAACTGTCACGCGTCTTCCCTCGTTAGACAACGAATTACACTGTTCCGGCTAATCTGCATTGCTAATGAATCGAGAAAGAAACTGCGGAATTATGGATGAAAAGCTGAAGGTGAATTCGAAGGTTGATACAAAACAAGGCATCTGAGGCGATGCTGTTTACGGTAACAGATAGAGAAGCATCTGTGACACAGCTTTTAATTTTCTTTATAAATCATTGGGAATTAGATTCGTTGTGTATCGAGTTGTAACAAATACGATTCAGTTTTTTTAACTTATTTTCCGGGGTGACCGTACAAGTAAAATTAAAATTTCCCTCTGTCATTTTAACCATTTTAACCCTATTAAGAAGATTAGATTCTGGTTTATTTTCTTCATTTCTATTATCCACATTTTTAAGATGAAAATCCTGGTTGTAAAAAATCAAAAATCTCAGAAAGAATAGAAAAAATTCAGATTTCGCATTGAAGTTAAAGGTACTTACATTTAACGTATCCTGTAAGTATATTGGTACGCACGAAAACGATTAAACAGCAAAATCAACAGAATCGGGGAACTTCAAAGAAATGTTCAAAACAATCCCGAGCCTCGAAGGTGGGGGCACGGGCGAACGGGTGAGGTCACGGGATCAACGGTGTCATTCGTGAGTCATCGGTATCTCCAGGAGAACCGCAATCATTCTACCTTAGTTAAACATCCGTTTCTTCCGATGTTTGTAGACGATGACCTCACGGTTGTCGGTGGTCGGCAGTGAACGGTGCACGGCCACGTTGTTGCGGTTTGCAAAAAGGGGAAAACCAAAAAAGAGAAGCGATGTTCCATCATCGTGGAAGGCGTGCAGCCGGTTTACATCAATCCCCAAAAATAACGCGGCCAACTAAAAGGCTAGCCGAGGCGCCGAGGTACGGCCGAACGCGCTTCCGTTGATCGCTTGCCAGACCGAAATGGAATTACTGGCTGAAATCTGGCTGCTGCCGTGGCAGATACCCGTCATCCCCTCCTGTTACTGGCAATTCTGAGAAAATAAAAACACGTGTCTGCCATTGCCACCGCGAATGCTCTTCCAGGTAGCTTATTTCGGATTAGCTACCGGTGAATTGATCGACGATGGACTCTTTAAACGATTCTATTAATCATGAATTAATATTTTTATTTTATTTTTACCATAAGACCCTGTACAGTCAGCAAAACATACTTTTCGCTTAATCCGATTTTTGGAAAATGGCTTGCGGAAATAGGAATTTGTTAGGAAGACATTAATCGCGTGAAAGCTGTCTTGAAACCATGCTATATCTGATAAAAAGATTCTCTACTGATCACGATTCGTGGTTCGCCCTGTATAAAAAGAAATTAATCGTTATCAAATTGTAACACGAGAATCCTCTTCGAAGCAAGTACCGTCGCGGCAGTGTTATTTTTCAAATTCAACTGCGAAAGTTTGAGAGCACATTTTTCAACCGTATCTCTGACTTGCACAAAAAGAAATGAGTTTCGTCAACTTGTTACACGAGAATCCGGCTCGAAGCACGTCCCGTCAGTGTTGAAAGAGTTAAATCGCGAAAAAAGACTCCCGCGAAGCCTTCCACGCAGGATTCGCTGACAGCTCGCGATAGGGAGAGAGAGGGAGAGAGGAAGAGAGAGAGGGGTTGCATAGTGTCCGTGACGCAACGCGATGCATTTCAGGCGGTTGTTAAATCGATAAGAGAGCCACGGAGACCTGCCTGACCATTTTTGGTCGGGCCCCTTCGATCATGAATAATCCTCGGGATAGGAAGGGGCCCGAAAAGAAGTCGGGTGGCTCCGATCGGGTTGGACGCGCGAAACGGGGCGACGGGGCGGTGGTTTACATCATCGGATTATCGTGCGTCGAGGCACACGCCATAACGGTTACTCTATTAATAGGTGGACGTGCAGTCTCTTGATTAAGTCTATTGCCAGGCCAACGGCATTGCGCGATAACGCACTCCGCGCAGCCCGACGCACACGCCGTGCCGGCCGCTTTATCGTCGCGTTTTATAAATGCTGTAATTGCGGCACGTCGCACTTTATGCCGGCCCGGCATTTTTTTCCAACGCGAGTATCATCCAGTGAAACTCGCGTGACCGAGCTTCGTGTCTCTTCGCAATTATGCGTGCAGACTCGCTTTGCTCATGATTTGCTCGTTTTGCTCGCGAGTTAAACTCGTCGCGTTATTTGAAAACCAACTTTCCCGACTATGTCCGCGGAATTTTAAATACTCAGAGTAGCTACAGCAAAGTAACGAGACTATCTTCTCCGGAAATCGTTCTCTTTGTGCTCGTTGTTCGGACATTCCCCAGTCAACTACTTAGGATTATCGACTTATTATTATATGAATAACCTTATTAAATAAATGCATGTTTTAAAGACAATTATAACACGGGTTGTATCAGCTTACGAAAAGACTTGGACAGTTCTAACCGATTTCATGACACGAAAATGGTCGAATTAGTTCCACCTGGTTCACAGAAACGACCGACTACGCGCCCGTGTGTTTCCACAACGCGATAAATATTTCCAAGCGAGCGGTTGCAGTTTGTCAACAGAAAGTTGGATTGAATCTATCCATGACTAAACAGACGGGACCAGGTAGCGTCGGGAATGGCGGCATGAGTCCCAGCTCGGTAGGTGTGGGAGCCCTTAAGAGCATTAGCCCAATTTCTCGAGTCCCCAGAAATGCATAAATAATGACGTGTGACTGCACTTCGCCGAGAAATATTCCGGAATACATTAGTTGTCGCGGCTCCTCAGCGTTTCCGAGCTTAAATATCGGCCGAAAACATGGATCCCCTGTGTGTTCATCAACGGGCGGGGGCTCTGCCGGTTGTTGGGAGGCCGGCTTCTAGGAAGCGTTCGAATGTGTAGCATTAAAATTCAACGGGGCATCAGGAATGTAAAGTGTGAGCGATCTTTCCGGCTGGCCGGCCCTGCCCACTGAAAATTCTCTCTTTACACGGTGTTTAAAGGTCTCCGCGAGACCAGACGACCGTCCAAAGGAGGCAGGCTACCATTCTTCGACGACATAGAGCCGGTGCCGCCCTTCTCTCCGCTCGAAGGATTATCCTGGACGATGTCCCTTCTCATTTGTCGTCCCTTTATAGCTCGACAGTGACTATCCATCTCCAGTTTGCCCAGAGCCTAACACTCGGGACGACGATCCGCGTCGCGCGTCGCTGATGATGTTCACGGCTCGACGCTCTTCCCACGGGTAATATCTCCCGATGGTTTCACATCGGTGTTCTTCCTTTCAGTATGAATACGGTAGAACTCCGTTCACGGGAGCTCCACTTGTGCGAGCGAAATTTTAGCGGGCGCCCGATTAGGGTAAATGTACTTACTGCAACCCCTACCCAATATGTAGTCCGCTTACCTGAAACAAATTGCTCCAGGCCTTGACTATCTAAAAATGTGCTGTTGGGAATTTTTTAGAGGACAACTGACGAGTAGACTGCGGATGTTTATGCGTTTACGAAGAAATTAGTTGGGTGAAATATAAAACAGTAATAGATTAGAAAAATTGAAGAATATTGTAATGTTGGTTTGAACGTAATAAAGTCATTACGGGATGAAATCAATTTTTATTTCATTCCTGCTTCCCACAATCAATACAGAATATTTTTATTTTGCATAAAGATGCGCAGTCTGCTATAGTTTATAATTTGTACGATACACCGGATTTACGGTGCAGCCAGTGTCGCTAGATGAGAGGAGGGAGCACGAACCGTTTGCGTCGGAAGTGTGGGGAATAGCGTCGTGGAAGGGAAAAGGGAAAATAAAACGTGATTATTGTTTGTTTCTGTGCGTCTACAACTTGCACGATGCAACAGCTCGGTAAAGTTTGAAATGTTAAATAGCTACTGTCCGGTATTAGACGCCTTCCGGCGATACGGGAACGTCAAGCATGTGTATATTCAAGTGGAAACCTGCCGATAGAGAAATTCGCGGATTCCCGGGGCCGGTATTGGATTCCTAAATTCCGACGAGAGAAATTCAGCAGACCAGCAACTTCAGAAATGCATTGAATTACCGATGGGTCAGGTAATTCCGTGGTTCTGGCCAATAACGACGGCATATTAAGCGAGTCGCTTGTGACCCTGTGAATGGCTCGGCTCGAATCAAGGGGAAACTCTCGCCCGGCGAGATACTTTTGCCCGCGGACCGATGATTCACACGGTCAGCGCCGCGGAACTTCCTCGCACAGTCTAAATGTTCCGAGTTCGTGAAACTAGTTCCTCGGGGTCTGATTATGCAACGACCACGGGGTTACCGACACGAACGACTGGATAAACATTATCGGAGACTCCTTGTCGTTCTCACACTCCGATACACACGGAACTGTCGATCTGGCTCGTTCGATCACTTCCGCGGTGGCTATAGCTCTAGCACCGCCATAGTCGCTCGTAGAGCTATAGCTCTAGAATAAATGTGCAAATTTCACTGTGGCACACGCTGCTCTGTGGTATTTGTTCCCGATGAGATTTAAAAATGAATTTTTTCCCCGAATAAATTTATAGGCTAAATGTATCTATAACCGGGTGTACGTTTTGAAACATGTAGAAATAAATACTTTGCCCTGAAAAAATTTCAATGAGAATGCATTCTCGTTGGCGAGGCCCACAAAATTGTCAATCATTCGCATATTTTTATAATCTCGTGACTTGAGAAAACATTCTTTATAAAAGGTAAAAATAAATAAGGCTATTTTTCTTCTATCTCGATCACTAAAGGACTGTTGTTCTATTACATATTCATAACTGTAATGTGACATTTAAAGTTTAAGCGCACGATGTTGTGGAGTTCTCTTCCATTACTCCTGGCAATTGATTAACCAATCGTTTCTCTATAGAGATAGCGCTCGTATATCAACGAATAAGTGGTATCGTAGTTTCGACGATCCTTCAAAGGAACGACGTCACGATGATATCGCGGATCGAGATTCACGGTTTCACCGTGGACGATGGAGAGCCGAGTTTCTACTCCATGGATTAATCTCGCACCGTGCCACTTGTAAATCAAGATCGAAACGCGTAGAACCGCGCCTCCGTCTATAAAAGTGTCACGTACGATCGAGAGCCGCGGATTATGAATCACGGATTTGCCGTTGAATCATCGCGACACCGTCACGCGTTTATCGCTTCGTTGTATCATCGGCAAAGCGACGACGACCTATCTTTCCGCCACAAAGACTAATCTAAGAATAACTGTCGAAAACGACGATATCGCACGAGGAAAATGAAACAGAACTCGAACCGGATATGTACGTCATTTTTAATGGAAAAGATTTCTTGATGTGATTTATTATGATTAGCCTGAAAAATTCTTTATCCCGACAATTTTAATCTTACATGCTGGTGTACCAAATCAAAATCGTCATGTAAGTACTGAATTTGTGGCAAATAAACTAACTGGATAGCTGTTGCATTGGAGATATCGGAAAGACTAATGTCTACACAAAATATAATCAAAAGTGAATATTTAAAAATTATTAATTTGAGATGTGAATACATCTCGAAAAATACATTTCATTTACCATCGATCTCTTATGTCTTACACGACATCTACAAACATCGTAATAAATAATAATAGTAATTCTCTGATTGAAACGCTTCATAAAATTCGCATTCCGAAATCGGTCATTTCATATGCAACCACCTAATATTTAATGAGTACACTGAAATTAAACTACTCTGGTATGAAGATCGGCGGCCGCAGACAAACAAAGAGGATAATTAACGACGACGTTTCTTCGTCGTTTTCGAACAGGTTGGACCACTCGTCGTCGTCGGTTTACGGTTAACGAACGATTATGTGGGTCGCGAAATCTGTGTTAATTAGCTGTATCTCGCGCGACTGCGCTCCCGACGATATTGCTTTTGATCGCTTTCTTGTCCAATTATATGGAAAAAGCCGGAGTAAGTAGGCTTTCGATCGGTTTGCTCGTGTGCATGTACCCGATATCGAAATAATATGTGTCTCGAAGAAATAGACCGGACTTCGTCTACGCTGACTTGCTAATCTACGAGATTTTTCTGTCGGCGCCGATCAAGTGGGTGTAATTACGCATTAATAAAGATTAGCTGACACAATTTGCTAGTCGGCATCCTGCGAGATTTTTATGGCAAATAATTGATCAAGTGCAAGATACAATATAATATAAAGTTCGAAACGACGACTTGTAATTCCGGCTTTAATAAGAGACGAGAAACTTTCGACTTCTGACGAATCCCGACGAATTTTCGTCTCAAGATATCGGGAGAGCGACGCGACGAGAACACAAGCCGATTAAACTTGGCCACGATTAATTATGGAACGAGTCCAATTAGTCGGGTGGCATTGCGAGTTAATTAGCGGCGGCCGTTCGTCAGCCAGTTTCAGGGGAGCCTCGCGAGCTGCGTCGCAAGAAAAGCACCGAAAGAAAGCCGACAAAGTGGAAAATGGCTGAGAAAACGAGGCTTCCGAAGCCGAATTTTCATCTCAAAGACTGCCCTGATGGAGCCTGTGATATAATTCCTTTGCGACTCCCGTTAATGTGCTCTCTTCCTTCAAAATTGCAACGATTAGGTTTGCACAGATGATATGTCCGATTTCTAACGCTAAACGAACACAATCTTTTTCTAAATACATAGAACCTATTGATCCAAGCAAGCACCATCGTAGTCAACATATTCTGTCAACGAACTGCAAATTTCTTTATTGTACACTATGATTAGACAATTTTAGAGAAAATTGCGTTGTCTCGGGGAATAAGGTTTTTATCTAATGTTTTCTATATCTTAAACAAAAATTATTCTAATACTTTTGATTTATATACGAAAGGGAAACGTCAATCTTATTTTTACAAATGAAGTTATACTAACGCTAAATGAATTCTATAGAATGTTGAAATAACAAGCGCTATCTAATATTCTAACCGAATCCGATTCGCCCATTTTCAAGGATGCCGATCAGAGGGAGTGGCGAAGCGGATTTCGAAGGTTTTCCGTGTATTGTGATAACGACGCTTAAACGGCGCCGCGCGTATCCCGTGAATGGACCCATTGTGCCGACGGAGCCCGTCCACCATCATTCTTTCAGCCGTTTTATGTTTTACGTCGGCTACGCGGGTTATGTTTATGGGAATGGCGTCTGGCCGCATCCGACGGCCCGCGCCGTCAGCATTTAGCCCTTCCGATCCGTTTTTCTCCCGTTTTATTGAGCCACCCCCTTACACGTTCCCACTTTATCGTCGTTCCGTCCAATACTTATTGCCATTCCTTTATCTCTGCGCCGCTTTTTTTTTTATCGTTTCTGCGCGACTTGCCTCCGGCTGTGCCGACTTTAAACGAATATTGCTTAACGCCACGCGTTCAAGTCTCGACAACAAACCGAAACGCTGCCCGATCTAGGGGCCGTCTCGCACTTCTGTTTATTAAGCACTGGTGCAGTCGCGAGGGAATTCGGGAAAATTATGAAAACGATAATATTAGCTTGGTACACGTGAAATGTGCTCGTGAAACTTTGTTTTCATGGTTTCGTTATTCTTTCATTTTTCAATAGCAATGTTTATAGAATTTGAAAACTCGGATTTTTATGGAAATGGTTTAAAAACCCATTAGAAAAAGAATCTTTTTATAATTTTATTTTTGTCCACAAAAATGCGACAAAAATATCTTCGTAGAAACGCCTTAATGATTTGAATAATTGTAAAATAGAAAATGTGTTGAATTTTAGTCAAAGAATTTTTAGTCAGGACTAAAATTATTTTTTAATCTTTTAATGGATCCCGTATTAGAGAAGTTTAGCCTGCCTCCTCTCTTGGTAAATAAATTATGCTGAGCGATCTTGCTGGTTCTCCGTGGCCGTCATGGAATCAAGGTTTTATGGATAGAAAACTTGACACTTCTCTCCGCAAGGAATTTTTCTCTCAGGCATTCCTCGGCTAAATGGATTATCCGAACCCTTCAACGGGACTCGGCCGTAAAGGAGCGAGATCAGCAAGGTCTCGTCGCAGGCGAGGGCAAAAGGTTGCAGATGTCGAGGCAGAAGCGTGCAGCCGCGCCCTGCATCTTCTTTGTTGCTACTTGGACCCTGAATGCTCGCATCTGCTCGAAGGCTCGTTAACAGTTCGCGCTAATGACTATTCGTCGACGCTAATTCGTGCTTTCTACACTGTGTGTCTGCTCTGGAACACGGTTCCAGTCGGTTTTCCTCTGTTTCGCGGACGCTGATCGATAATTCTCCTTTCTTCCATAGTACTTTCAATGTTCCCCGCATATACCGGAACTTCCAAAATATCCGACAAATGATAAAACATAAATCTTCATACAGTAGAACTCGGATAAATCTGCCCAAACGTACCCTCATCTTCAGTCACTTGGTTTGATTACACGCATAAAGCAAGAAGATGCTGATGGTGATGCACCTACCGGTGATTATAAAAGTGGTGCGAATTAAGATTTCAAATACACGTATTTGCTTCTGTACTTCATCGCACCCACCGTGATTTTGAAAATCGGATCGAGCGATGCGAGTGACAACGCATCGGTATCGAGCGAGGTTGTACAATGGAAAATGAAGTTTCGAAACCGGCTCCCTCGCTCGATCGAGCGATAATCAGGAGCCCGCCGGTAATTACGTTAATTGCGCGAGGCTCGTGCGATGTTTGCGCGACGCAAGATCGACAAGTCACTCGAGTCCTGCCCGTCCGAACGGACGCGGCACGATAATGACGAGGGTGTTGATGCTCGCTGAAATTAATAGGATTCAATCGGATGTCGACTGCGTAATTATGTATCGTTATTGAACGATACGCGGGGACCGAAACTCTGATGGAGTTTGTGCTTGGCTCGTAGAATTTGCCGCGCGCGGAGACAGCCAGCGTAGATCCATTATTACACTTGGAATTAGAGGACACTGGTGTCGACAAGTAATGCAAATATTGGACAGACCAACACGCGCTCCACCATTTAGTAAAATCTTCTGTTTGTCTCGAAATAATTCACACAGGCATATTTGCTTAACAATACTCGCTATTTGACTTCGTCACAGCTCGCCGTTTTCAGCGAACACCAGATACGAGCTCCTACGAATTGAAATTGTAACAGAGTATTTACTAAATCAAGCTCGAAGTGAATATCTGCACAAACATTAATTCGACCACGAAACCGTTTTTTTTAATGTTTTTCCGTCACTTGTAAATTTGAAGGATCTAACGTTGCAATTTGACGGAACAGTAACCGGATTCTCGCTACTAGTTGAAAGATAATAATAACGACGGAAACCAGATATAGTACCGCTTCCATAAATATTTAAAAGTGGGACGAGTGGTCAGACGCCATCGTGAAATTACCGTTAATAACCCAGCCTTATCGCCAGGTTAGGAAAGTTATATTCAGCTGGTAAAAAAAGGATTCCGGGTTTAAAGTTTATTTTCGTGACGGTCATTACGGTCGTTTAAAAACACATCGATATCAAGTAAAGAATTTATTTGTCGGAACGAGAGTTCGCAGCATTTTGTTAAATCAAAATTAAGATACTTATTCCACAGACTTATTCGATATTAGCGATGACCTTGATGGGTCCTGTACGCATTGAAAAATTCGAGGGTGACCTTCACAGGTCATCACCGAAAAAAAGATCTGTTCTCCTCGTCGCTCTTCTCTTTTTCTCATATTAGGAAAATAATCGCGTGCATACGTTTCAGCCACATGCCATCACTGTACACGTTACTGCATGTTCGTTCAGAATTTCCGTGCAGAAATGCGCTGTGCTTTTTGCACATTTATCTCGCACGAACATCTGCCGCCTAACCATAATATTTATCAGTATGTCGAACAATGAAATCACAGAGGGAAACAGTTGTCGAGCGGTCATCGTTCGTGCAAATGACAAACTACACGAGCGACTGATTCGGGGGATCGGGCGGGAATCAACACAACCCTAAATCAACGATCCTCGGACCACTCAAAGAATCCAATTAATCGAATATTTGTCGAAACGAGTCCTCTCGAAGACGTGCTCCCGCACGGAGTCTGCGTCGACGAAACGATTCGAAACGGTTCCGAACAGCTAGGAAAGTCAATTAACACGGTGTGAAAATAACGAAGTGGCGTCGAGAGGTGAGCGCCCTTCGGCGAATCGCAGCGCGCCGCTTCAAAGGGCATTGTTTTAACCTTCGACCGACGAAACGCGTTCGAGTGGGACGAGAGGAAGGGCGTGCACCAGGGGAGGAGCAAGCCTGAAGGCTTGTGATTCATCGACGCTTCTAAATGCCGAATTCCACTGTTATTTACAACCTTAGGCTAGATAGAACTGTCGGACGAAGAAATTTTCGCGAAACAATCCGCGAATTTCGATCTGCGTGTTCCGGAACGTTTCTCCACGAATTACGTGAATCCGTTTTGCGAAAAAAGTGTGGACTTATAGTCGGATTAATATATCTATGAATATGTTCATTTCATCTTTGAATTTCAATTTAAAAGCGCCACGAACTTTCGTTCTCGCCCAATATATACAAAGTGAGTTATTTACAGGAGCCACTATTATATGAAAAGGAAAAAGTTTTTAATATATCCACTGCTTTAAATCGTGCTCATCCATTTTTGTTATAAACGCATAACTGACATTAAACACGTAAGATTCTTTCAACAGCGAGTTGTCGATACATGTGCAAACATTTGAATTTCTCAGAGAAAGCATACAAACACGGACAGTATCGGTTAGGGAAGTCTCACGTAAAAATTAGTGGTGCTTTTAATGTTCGTACAAACAAACGTTGTATGTTTTGATCAAGGGTTTTGAAACTGAACAGACATTTCCGGGGGTGCCTAAATAAACCTATGAAGTCTCGGGTGTTTTTTCTAGCAGGCTGCACTCCTCACAGCTCGTAACGCTGAATTAAAATTCCCCGAACGATCGTCGGCGGGGCCGGATCAGAAACAATAAACGCGTTCGCGTTGATTAAAAATTTTCGTGATCGGCCCGGGGAAAGAGGGCCGACCCAGAAAACGAGTAATCGATATATCGGAGCTCGTTTCACATACTTCGTTTTCGCGAATCCGTCATCTCGACGACTCCTCGGGCAATTCTGAACGCGCGTGATCGCGAACGTTGCGACTTCTCTCCCTAGAAGAGACACTCGTTAGCAGCTTGAACGACTCCAAAGCACAGTAGCCAGATCAGGGGCAAAAGCTATCCTCTCTCTGCCGAATTAGTCACGTGATATTGTGACAGATGCACGACCTTAGGCTATGTACATTTAATGCGGCGGGTCGTTCAACTTTTTATCTGAATGCATCACTAGTCCCCCATAACTGCTGGTGTCCGGAAAACGGGATAAATATCGCCCCGCATATTTCGCTTTTTTTCTCGCTTACAGACGCGCTCGATAAAAGCTCGCAATATCCGGGAAGATACATCACGCGGTTCATCGCTGCTCGAAACGTTCGAGCCGCGCACAGAACCTCCGTTCAGACTTAACGTTGCGGATATTTGACAATGAATTGGGGAGGCCCGGTATGCTTGTCGCATTTTTCAACAGATTATAGCTACTGACCCACCTATGTATACAAAAAGTTAGATTTAGTAAATGAACACGCATCGAAATTCTCTTGAATTTTATTAAGATCGTTTGTTTTTTATTGTCTGTTACAGGTATGCGAGCAAATTCATAAAGTCTGCGGCTATCGAAGTAAAACAGGTAAAATAACATGCATAAATTAATAGTTGCTGGATAATAAAGTTCTCGCCTCACTCTATAATCAAGATAATTTTAGTATTAATTACGGCGTTAATTCAATGACAATGTCACGTGGCTCACAACGTGTCAAATGGGACACGTGTTTGTGCGAACTTCTTTTTCTGCATTTGCGTGTTCAATTCACTTCCGAAGTGGATCCCGCAAATTACGAAACAGCTCGTGCATCAATCGTCGGAACGCTTCATAAAATGAAACAGAAAATTGAATGGACGGAAGATCGAGGTCTGCGAGAAAGCGATCAATCGAATCGAGCTCCTTTCGACCGCATTTCCGTCGGCATAAGACGCTGAAGAGTCCACCGATCGCAATGCACTCTTCAATTTCCCTGTGCTAGCTAAAAGGCAAGACCGTTTCCATTTCGTCCCGCATTTTGAGTCTCCCCAAGCTTCGGAGAGGCTCGGACGGCTTTTCTCCGCCTCTCGGATATGTATATGGAAATGTAGTCCGTCAATATTCGAGTTCGGCAACGAGAGGCTCGACCTTTCACTGGATCCTTCTCGACTTCGTATGCATTCGATGTGTACCGAGGTCACGGAGAAATTTATCGATACGCCTGGATCGATCGATTTTTCATCTCGCGCGCTACCCTCAATGCATCGCGTGTCGAAACCGTGGCGGCGTTTAATGGCGCGCCGCGAACGTGCGCGGAATATTTAAGAACCGTTACGCACTGTCGACCGGCAACTTGCTCCATGAAAGACTAAAAAGTTATACTCGATCGCCAAATTTCGCAATTTGTTTGCGCGGGTTGGACCCACAGTTGGCCCGAAAAGTCGGGAGAAACTATTCTGACGTTATTTATAAGCTCAATGTCATAATTAGACTGCGGATTTTATGCACTTCTGACAAATTACGTTGAGGAAAAGGCTTGCAATTTCGGACGGTTGTGTACTGAAAAATTTGTTTATATGATGGATGTACGTAATATGGAAGTGAATCTTTTTTGACACCAATAACATGTCCAGGCTACGTGCCACAGTACGTACAGCCGTTCCTATACCATACATATAATGTCTTATGGGAGTATGTGTCACGTGTCACGAAGCACCTATGTCGTAAAAGATCCAGAATTTTATTGGATCGACGTGGTTGAAGTTTCATTTCTCTGATATCGGACATCTGCGGTTTATCGAAGCTTTCCCGACAATTTTCAATTGTGCATCGTGCTGTGTTTTAAAGGTGCTAATAAAAGAAGATCAGAAACAGAAGTGCAAAAATTGCGTAGATTGTTATTATAACTCAAATCTGTAATCTGGAAGAAACGAGTAATTTTCGAGTTAAAGTAGCTCCAACTGCAAAGGGTATACATGTGAGTCCCGTACATATATCGAGACATTACTGTACTCGGTCCACTGGCGGAGCAACGCGTAGTAATAAAAAATTCCATTTAGCCGTCGGCGTCGTTGGGACCGGCGACAGAAGCCCGTTCGCTATTCCCTTAATTACAACATTTAGTAGCCCGGTGTCGGCAAGCTATTCTTCCGTGTTTTCCTGGAAACTTGGAAGACGCGGTTTGCTTTTGGACAAAAGAGTCGCGCGGGACTTCTCGGCGAGGAAAGAGAACGGGACACGGACGAAACACGCTAGCGAGACTGGCGCGAAGAGCTGTGGGGAGTTGCCGGAGAAAATTAGATTACGTCTCGTCGTCTTTTCCGCCGGTATTTTTTCACCGCGTCTCATCGTCCGATAATTCGAGATCCGCCGCCTCGGCACCAGGAGCTTTATGCTAAGCGAGTCGAGGGGCTTCATCATCCCGAGAGGCGACACGGTAACTCCCGAGTGTACAGGCTAAACACGGGCCGAGCTTTATTAAATCTAGTTGTGATTTAATTTTCTCACCGGTCGGCCCCCTGGCGAAGAAGCACCCAGCGATGGACCTAATGAAAACCACCATGTTCCTCCTGTTTTCTTTCCATTTTCCTGTCCGACGCCTCGCTGTTCCCTGGTAATACGTGGACGCGGGTAATTATTCGATTACGACGCTTTTAAAGCAGCCCTAATGCCACTTAAACCCGCCTCCGAACATATTTCACGAAGCGCGATCGACGCGAGCAATATGCGAGACTCGCCTTTGTTAAAAGCTCGTTGGGAAACTCTTTTTCCGGAGAATTAATTAGCGGGTTTCGACGTTGTCACGAGGATGTACGCGGTGTTGGCAGATCACCGCTGCCATCGAAAGTGGTCCGATTCTACACGAGGGAATCAGTCGTTGATTGTATAATGAATCAATCTTTTTTGGACCAGCTGTTCGATGTAATTCTGCGAAAGGAGTTCAATCAAAGACTAATTGTTTTAATTAAACTTGAATGTATTGAATGATTTAATGAAAATTTTAAATTATTTACAATGTTACTGATAGTTTTTACTGTGATCTACCCCGGGCCCCGACAAATCAAATTCTAAATTTATATGTTACATAATATAAAAATGTTTTTCAATTTATCCAAATGTATAATCCTTTAAATATCTCGAGACAAGAACAATTCTCTTTGCACAGAAGTTTGTTTACAAACAGAAATAAAGTTGACAACCATGGCATTGGTGTTTCCGATGCATTAATGTGGAAAAAGTCCCAACTTATAATTTTTCCCAATCATTACGACAGTTCCTTAGCAAAGAAACTAGCGCATTTAACGTTTAAAAAATTGACTTTTCTTCGTATGTGAGCCACTTGCACGGCCTCTGCTAACGAAAAGGCTGTCGAATAAGGTCAGAGGACGTCCTGAATTAGTAAAGAGAACGGATATAAGCCTCGTTGGTATCCAGTCGATTACGAATCCGTCCGGTGTCGTTGCTGGCGGCGAGGGAGGTTTTCTTCAAAGAACGGAGTGGCGGTTAAGGTCCCGGCGGACAAGGAAACTTAAGCTAAACGGAGTATCCCCGGGGCCGTTCGACAAAGGGAAACAGCATCGGGAAAACTTCGCAGCCCCCGGGACGTTACGGGAAAAAGTCCCGAACGCGATCGTCTCTTTACATCGACGAAAATGCCATCGGAAGAGAAAAGGAGCCGTTCGGTTTCTTCCTCGACGCGGAGCGGCTCCCAAAGAAAAGCACTCCGGGAATGCTCCGTTGCAAAGCCAAGTCCCGGAGTCAAAGGTTCACAGTCATGCAAATACCTGACCCGGTCGCGTCCTCCTCCTTCCGGGGATAAAAACGGATGACAATGGAAACGAAGTCGGCCCGTGCTTCGCTGGAAATGTCGCTGGAAAAGCGGAGTCTTGGGATCTATCTATCGTTGATATCGTAACAATGTCAGTAACGTTAACGTTGCAAAATTCAACTGAAAATATCCGACGCCACAGTGCGGTTGTAGCTAACTAGTGCACAGACTGGCAATGGAAACTGTTTTAGATAGTAATAGTTTAATAATAATAATATTATATTACATTGATGATTTCAGTTACTTACAATTATTGAGCCTGAGAAAAATATTCCTAATTCCTCACAACTTCAATCTAAAATCGGTAATTTCAAACTTCTGGATTTTCTTAAAAAGCGAACTTGCAACTAAAAATTCTGAGATAATTCACAGTCGCGTGTGCTACTAGGTAGAATGTTCATGAATATTTTCGTAATTTTTAGTTGAACAGAACAGAAGAAATAAATAGCATAATTCATTGAAATGCGTGTAACTAGCGTATAACTAGCCTCATGGTAGACCGGCTTGAAACTTATCATACAGGGTTTTCTTAGGCGGTGCTATCGAATGGTGCGACGAAAAATCAATTTGGTTTGGGGGTCTACTGAGTCCATGTTAACAAAAAGTAATAGCATTTCTACCTTGTTTGAAGTTTTCTTTGGGCGCCTATCGAATTTACTTGCCAAAGATGGATTTGTATTTATAGTACCATGTATAGAGGACGTATCGATAATTCCGCGTTGTTGTGCATTACCCGGCGAGGTTCATGATCAAGTAAATCGCGGAGAGCACGTTGCTCTCCGTTGTCCATTGGTCTGGTTTGCAACCACGTTCCGAAGAGAGGCGAGTAGAAGGAGAATGTTGGTCGGGAGCCACAGTGGTTGAAAAAAGAACGTCTCTCTGTTTTCCGAGTCGCGTCGCGACACGGCATCTGGAGGAATAAAAGCTGAGTAAGCCCGTCCTTCGTGTATACTGTATACAGAGCATGGATTATGGATGCAGCGCCGTCACGTGTGTCGCGGCGCTGTTCTCTAGAAACGCGAGCCTCGTTCGCGATGAAAAATTCACGGCTGATACACATCCGGACGAAACTCTTTTTCTTCTCTATTTTTTTTCTTTTTTCACTAGATCGATGGTGCCGAGAGCCTGGATCAGTCGTGGCACTGATAACGCGGCGTCTAATATTAGCGACGACCGCCGCTTATCTCGCGAGATACACCGTGTTCTCGGTTTAATTGCGCCGATCTCCGCTCGTTTCTTGATCTTACTCATCCCGAGGCGTTCCCTTTGCTCCTCCAAACGGTTCATTCAAGTCTCGGTTCTCGTCGGTTGAAGATCGATCGATCGTTCGCGATTCTCTCGACGTAGTTGAGAAATTTCGGAATTCCACTGGGTCTTGAAGTGATCCATGATTTGTACTCGAAGTTGTATCGTAGACGAACGCAGATCGGGAAATCGAGTGTTCCGTGTGAAGTGAGTTCTCTGGGAAATTGAGATTTCTGTGAGCATCGATCGTGGAACAGTTCCATCATCCTTCAGAGCATATCTTTTATTACTCTGGATTTAAGCGCAATTCCGCTCGGGTCAAAGGTCAGTTGACGTAATCGTTAGGTTTACTCAATCGCGAAGGAAATTGTCTGTTGCTATGTGTAGAAGTAAACTTGAAATCAGTTGGAACGAAGAAAATATTATTGACCGTGCTTTCAAACAATTATCATTTCAGAGAGTAATCTGAATGGAGTTAATCTAATTTTAGGAGAATTCAATAGCGTGTCGAAGTGATTCGTTGGCAAATCGCTTTACTTTGAGCAATATAATTATGATTCCCGGCGTGCTCTAAAGCCAATCAATTAATGGAGAATCCGGCTGTCCTGAATCGAGACAACTTCCAATCTCACTTAATATTCTAAATTCGTTCAATACTGTTAGTGACACAGAAAGAGAGAAAATGTGGGTCTAGATGTACTTGTAACTCTCCGCTACTCACTGTCTCTCGATGGCACAGGCTCGAGAATCTTATTTATATATATGTCGCTAAAAAAATCGAGGTCTATAGTCATCGAAGACTAACACACAGAGGCAGCTGCATTTGGAGCGGGTAAATAACTATTGTAGAAATAGCACGATCGAATAAATAGAAAGCCGAACAAACACAGCGGATCGTGCTCGAACGGTACTCCATTCGAAATTATTCTTTTGTCGATTCCGAACGAAATTATTTACCCGATTGTAATACCGTCGCAATCTTCTTACCGATTCGAGTTTCATGTATATTTGAAAGAACTCTCAAAAATGAAGTGTACAGTTTGTTGGATTCGTATCGTGTCGATAGAAAATGCCACCATTCAATGACCATTCAATGCAGTGTTTAAATAGCATAATATTTTTTCATTTATTTAAGAAGAACCTTAAGTGCCCGACGCTAGGAAAGTTTTCTAGTTATTTGAAGTTTGGTAGCGAATGGAATTGAAATTATACTTACAGTAATAATTTGTTTATCGTAGGACATATTGTTATCTTTTGAATAACACATGAACACGATTTCTTATATTTTTTCGCTAATTTAAATACAATTTAAGTATTGAAAGAAGCTGCTTTCTTTCTGTGCCAAGGAAATAGTAAGCACCCACTAAAAAGATTGAAGCCCCTACGATCGCGTTCGAACAACTGGTGTGTCATTACACAAATCGTTTGATATCATTCAAAATGCACTTCTCCGAAGCTCCACCCATTTTGGTCCCTCGTAACGAGTGAAACTGTCCCGGATCCGAATCGGCAGAATTTATTCAGCGCGTTGTGTGTCGCATCGGCTTTCGCTCGGTTGCCTTTGTATTTTTCACTGGTGTTTGCCGACTAAATGGATTGTCCGTGAAGTAATGAAAAAAAATTGACGATTGGTAGGCAATCGATCGAAACGAGCCAGGTATCCGTTGGACGAGGGCGACGCGACCGATCCGCCACGGGAGAGAACCGATTTTTCCACGCGCGCTGCTGTGCCGATGAAAATCCGCTATGGCGGAGGCTCGTTGCCACGGGACTGGCTTGTATTAACCAATTTGTGCGAGCCGTGCGTGGGCTCGGAGGGCTCGCCGCGAGCCTCAGACGACGATCAATAGCCCAAAGGGCGTCAGGTTGCCCGAAATCTGGTTGCGCGTATCGTCGGCGGGTGCTGGAATTCCCTTCGAACACCGCCGGCTCTTTTTGCCAACGTGCTCGCGCTCGTTAACGCTTCCGCGATCGAACGAACGCTCTCTTCGTTAATTCCAGCACCGCGAGTTGGAACTTCCAGGCGATCTCGCGGTGCTGGGATTCTGGTTTCCTGAGAATTCAAAAGTGTTGCTATTGCCCTTCCTCACCAGCTGCTTTCAGCTTTGTACCTGGTCTGTAATGTTCCTGTCGGGACCGCTGGAATGTCGAAGTAAATACAGGGGAAAGTCGGGTGTAATCCAGGACACTTAAATACTAATGTAATGGGAAATAAATTGTTTAGGGACACTGCTCGGGTAACTTACGTGCAGCTCACTGGTAATGCAAGTGTTCTTAAGAACGATCTTCTTGCACTACGATATTTGTTTTTTAGATTACAAGAATTTTTTTAGAAGAGGAAGGAATTTATATTTGTGGCTTATTGGCTACAACAAAATAGGATCTTATGGGATCCTGTTCGAAATCTTCGTCACGGGTCTGACTTGATATTTTAGCGCAACTGTAATATTATAGTTTATAATCTATGCATGTTAACAAACAGAAGACAGTACCTCGCTCACTGTATCTAAGCCGAGCAACACGTATGTACATATAATAAATTATTTTTATAACAGCCCTACATTCAAAGTGGGCCAATTTATTTTCTATCCTAGCTGCCCTTGAGTTACCTTGAATAACCTTCATAATATTCGATTCGTCTTGAAATGCTCTATTAAAATGTCTTCCCAAAGATCCATCGGATCTCCTGTAAACTTGTTTCGTGCTTGAAGGAGCTCGCGAGAACGCGAAAGAGAGAGAGAGAGAGAGAGAGAGAGAGATAGAGAGGGGGCTCGCAGTCTAGACACTTTCGAGCACATAATTTCTTCGAGCCGCGAACGAGTTTTCTGTCTAAGTAAGATTTCATTGTCCCTTGAAAAATTAATTCCCGGTGAAGGCGTCTCTCTTTCTCTATCTTCCGAGGCCGACAAGAGCGAGGGAGGGACGGTTGAATTTTACAAAAGCTAGAAAACTCGGCTGATAAAAGAGATTCCCCCGTGCGGTGGAATAATTAACGAGAATCTATAGCTCTCGGTATGTTCCACCGGAGGCGATAAATCGCGTCGCGGCGTTCCTCCGTGAATTTTTTAAATACGTCCTCGTCTCCGCGAGAAATATTAATAATACACGGTTCGTAATTCATTTCTCGCTGTTTCGCTGTCAAAAGACCGATATTCCGATGTGTCCAACGATAACCGGAACGAGGAACCGTCGATTCTTTCTGGATGCATATCGCACGGGTACGATTTTGTTTTAATTCGCGACGATGGAATCGAACGAATGAAAGATTACACTTTTGGATTCAATGCGGAATGATTTATTACCGACGATAATTTCTAGTCTTTTCAAGAACTTTTTAAGCGAACGCGATACCAAACGTGACTATGTTCCGACGAGTGTGAATTATTCTGCAGACGAACAATTTGAATAAATAATATAATTGACAATTTCACAGTACGAATCGATTGACAAAACTCCGCCCTTCGTCCGAGACCTGGTGGATCATCGGCGTCAGCAAATATTTGCTTTAAAGTTGATCGAGGTGACGCACTCGCTGGTTGACGCGAGTCGTTGTAATGCAAACAGAGCTCGAAATCCAGCGTCATTCACGATTTCACGATGCTCCCCGAATTCTATCGATTCGACGAGACACGGTTGCATTGGCCCAATTAAAACGCTAAATGCAATTGGTGACCTGAGATCTTCTTGTCATCTCACCACAGTAGGAATCATATTGTAAAGATTTGCTTTCATTTGTTCTCAGAAATACTAGTTAAGTATCAACGCTGTAAAGAAATATTTACGTACTTTCGTTTCTTAGTTTTTAGGAAAACGACTTGCAATAATGTTTTCCCGCACGCGTCAGCGAAGCTCTAAGAAAAATCTGTAACCCCTGGGGAACAAGATAATCTCGCTTCCATACGATAGGCATCGCGTTTAAATCAACCGGCAACGTTTTGCTACGAGCACCGCTCAAACAGAATTATCTCGCTGGAATCGAATTGGCTTCAGTAACCACGCGGTGCCTGTTACGATCACAATAGGTTTCAATGCGTTACTCATCGGCAAGATATTTTCTACTGAAACAGATTCCTTTATCTTTATGAGCTTCGTGTTTACACTGTTATCGATGATGTATTCTAAGAAGATGCTTTCGTAATTACTGTGCCAGATCTTCTCAATGAAATTCGCGTCTAATCTGAAAACCGAAACTATCCGTGATAACAGACTCGTTCAGGAAGTCTGGCCAGAAAATTACAATAGGTTAACGATAAGATATTTTCCAAAATTGCAACACTTTTAAAACGATATCGTGCACGATGGAAAGTTTATCGGCACGCCATTTTGGATCACGTAATCGACCGGCGATCGTGGCCTAGGCAAGCTGAAAAAAAATTAGGGCGCGAGGCTTTATCGTTCCCGCTTTCGGAGCAATAATTACACCAAGTAGCTGAATCTTCGTTGGCCCGATTAACTGAACGGTTACGGAACGGGCAAGTTGGTCGAGTAATTTTGTAACACGAGCCAGCCGACACGCCTGCATAGACCGTCGAACAGACAAAGTTATTGCTTTGAGGAACAATCGATGCCCTGTTCGCTGGCTGAGCTCTTACATCGTTTCCTCACGCCTTCCCGGACGCTTTCCTCGGTAACGTGATTTCAATCTTCCGGTTCTATTAGCTCGTTGCATATGAAATCACCGATTCCGTAATACAAACTTCATCAAGTGTTTTAATCAAGAAATTGCTATTATAATCTACAAGTTTATCATGTACAGACTGCGGATGTTTAAGCATTTTCCAATTTTTGGGACAAATTTTAATTTGTAGATCTAAAATAAATAAAAATTCTACAGAATTCTGTCGAATTTTATATTCCAATATAAAAACTCTTTTAAAAACTCTCATAAGCCATAAATTCATAATGACCCGCTGTCTAATCATGTATCATTTGACGGTACACAGCTAATCTTGTTTCAAAAACGTGGTAAAATGTGCTTCCTTGAAAGAGGTGATTCCCAAAATACATGGACCAATCAGAGCACGTCTACAGCAAGCGGTTTCCAACTCGGACAATGCCAATGTCACACTCGGTGGGAATCACATTCTGATCGATCCGTGTTTTTCGTCGATAACTTTTTAACAAAGCCTCGCACAACATTTTCGCAAAGGAAAAAGTTACTTCAAATGACCTCGCGAACTCTTTTCGAGAGGAAGTACATTTTTGGACCGCCCTATATAGTGTCTTACAGCAAGTGTTCGTCCACTGGACAGGTCACCTTATCGGCTCAAGGTGTTTTTCGAAAGCCCATAAGCTCTAAGGTACAGAAAGGGTTAAATGTGAACTCGATGTGTCAACAGTAGTGACTCGATTGTCCACGCCAGTCACAACACGTTCGATTATTTGTTCCGACTCTCACCTTGTAATCTCCAGGTGCAGCGGTCGCGATAAGACTCGTTGCATTTGATTCGATCGCAGCCGAGACATGCTGATAGACCCTAACCTCCGGCTATGGAAACCTGCGCGTTCTGCAGGTGCTACGTGAATGAAACGTAACGAACCGGTAAATACCACGAGCGATTTTCGAGTCACCGGCTCACGTCGATCGAACTTGACTCAGCTTGATTTATACCCGTGAGGAAATTCTCCGCTTTGCGCGAGCTAGCTGGCCGACGCGACGCGACGTGCGCGAGAAAAGTAACGCTTGCGTGGCGTTCGGTTCTTTTGGAGTACACATCATCGGGTACGGAACCCGTCACAGTGCAGTCAGAATCTATAAAAACATTTATTCTCACCCGTCCTTCGAAGACTGGAAAAAAGCAGTGAAAAGTATGAAAATTTTACTGTCAATTTTACATCACTGCCAAAGTCTTGCGTAAGATTTTGAAATGAAATTTGCATGCTCTCCAATTCTCCTTTTACAGTCGGCGAAAAACGCGCGGAAATAAATCTTTTATAGATTCACGCTACGTTTTCTTCACGAATTGGGAACTTCCTCGATAAAGCGAAGACGAAAAGCACAATTTCATAATTCAAACTTTTTCATACTTCGTCAAAGCATTTGATTTTTTTTTAAAATCGAGCTCAATACTACCGACCAATAAAAATGGAAAGAACTTTTGAAAATGCAATGTGTACTATTTCTCATCAATTTCCTCTAGTTTTTATTTCGAGTTTTTAATCGATTTAACTCGGATATCGTTGCGACGCAAGCGAATTACGATATTTGGAGATGGAACAGATATTTGTAGATAGATAAAACTGCAGCGTTGGCGGAAAACTCAATTAATGGATCGTTCGAGGCGAGAATGAAATTTTACTTAATCGTCGGATCGCGAAGCGGAGTATTTTGGAGAAATATGAGAATATGCGATGATAATAAATTCGTCGGGAAGAAATTGAAGACGAGGCTGGATCTGGCTTCGGTATTTTTAAAAATTTAAAGGTTCGTGCGGGCACCACGCCACGTTTAGATGAAATTTTAAAAGCGGCGGTGATCCTAGGAGCTAAATTTAACAGTGACTCTCCCGTCATTCGACGGCATTCGTTGATTTTTCTGTTTCGTCTGTTGGTCCAGGTCAAACGAGCCGCTTCCGGATGTTCGGATTTCTTGGTCGGACCACCGCGTTCTCTGGTCTTAACAAAATAATTTCACGAAGCTGCTCGTGACTCGGAAAGGGACAGAAAATGTCTAGCCACAAATTCTAAAATAAAATTCTGGAGTATTGAGAGAAATTCAATGAAAAGTGCTTGCAAAATACATTGATACTCTTTTAATCTATTTGATCTTAACCAAGGCAGATTTTGAAATTGAAATAATCTTTAACTTTAACTTGAAAAATTCTGTTTAAAGTAAAAAGTGAAATATTTTTAAAGCTTACTTTTCTGCAAACGATGTATTCGTTAAATGTGTCTGCTAGGCATCGTTTCAAAACGATTTGGTGTCTTTTAATGGAGGTAGCATACCGTAACGGTCGCTTGTGATTAGACAAAGGGCTCAGCTGTATAAACAACAACTTCGCACGTTTAGACTCGATCCCGCATTAGTCATGCCTGAGTAATTTCATGGTAAAGACCGAAAACAATCTGACTCAAGTCTCAGGTACTTAACCCATTGCCCGACAGTCGGGTCGCTTAGAAAATCCTCAGTCTCTGTACGACCGTCGTGTCACGCGAATCTCAGTTCCATATTATTGTTGTTGAAGAAACCATCTTACGTTGTGTAGTGCCACCATTATTTAGGTGAGTGTCGAGTTACAACGTTATTTACTTCTACAACTGGCAGTGTTGTAAAAAAAAATGACCATCAGCTAGATCTTTTGTGTTCGATTGTGTTTAGTTGTTCGAAGAATTTATTTTTCACTTTGCATCTTCCTAAATAAAATCTTTACCGATCCACAACAGTTTCGCAGACTCGTTCGACAGCAAGTACGAACCGAATAAAATAAAAACGAGGTATAAAATGGAAGTTTTAAAATGCTGTCTGTCAAATCATGGGCGCCATCCAGCGTTCTCTGGCGCATCGGTCCAGGAAACGGTCACCGCGTCGATCGATCGATCTCTCGGAACACGTGTTGCTTCGATCATAAGCTCGCAACGCGTCGCGTCGACGAGCATCGACGACTTCGCGGTACGTCGAGGATCTGTCGACTGCATTCGAAAACACGGCTTGTCTGTGCGCGTTTCCGCTCGGCGCCCTCGAGTCTGACAGACACCTGACTGCTACGCGATGCAGCACGCGCGCGCTGCGCCGCCGCCTGCACCTGTCGCGCATTTATGCGCCGCCGATAAAACTCGTCTGCCCGTTTTTGTCGTTTTTTGTTTTTGTTCCCCATGGTTTTTGCGAAAGGGACCCGCGCGAGGTGACTGACACGCGAGGTATGCGGGAGAGTCCGATCGCCGATAGAATAGGCAGATTCTCTCATGGCAGTCTTGATTTTTCACCCTTATCCGGGGAGAGGACGGGGACGGCTCTCGAGCGCGTACGTACGGGAACAAGGCTGACTCTCAGACTGTCACTCAAGAGCGTTGTTAACCCTTCGTGCAAAACACCGCGTCATACTCTTCTATCGTGTACTCCACGGCTCCGGTGGAATGTCACTGGTTCAATGAATTATCGGAGAAAGTCGACCCCTCCCTCCCTCCCTCCCTCCCTCCTCCCGCAGCTTCAAGACGTATTTTCTCTAGTAAAGTGTGTTTTACCTCGAGCTCGCGAGTGGTTAGATTTCGAGTCGCGTTCCGCTTCTTCGTCGAGAAGATTTTTATTCGATCGCTAGATCAAGTCTTTTAACCCTTCCGCTCGTAATAGAGATATTGGCTCTCACGCTTTTGCGCTGGGATAGCGTTTCACCTCGGAGCGTGACGGATCAGACTTATTCGCCTAACCCAGCAATTGTGTACGCGGCGCGCCTAAAGGAGTTTTCGCTTTAAAAACAGTATTTGCTTTAATAGTAATATGCTTTAAAATTAAATGACAATTAAAACAAAATACGAGTCGATAATATGCAAGTACGAACGTTCATATTTCATTTTATTCCGAGTCCGGGGACACAGCTGGTTTATTGAATTATCGGACGCCTACAGAAAAACTCTCCTCGTCACTCATTTCTATGAGTAACCGAGATTCGAATACCCACAAAATGGAAAAAAATAATTTCGAATGTCACCGAACGCAGCTAAATAGAACAAAAATGCCAGCACATGCCTGAAGAACAATGGTGTACAATGAGACGCACGATTTCCCGTGTTAAATCGAATTGCGACGCGTTTACGTCGGCACGTGGGTTAGGTGGCGGTGGGTAGTATTAAAGAGACTATTGTAAAAGTTCCGGAGACGTATGTAAACGCGGACGTAAACTCAATTGTCTCCACCTACGGGGCCCAGGCCTTCTTGCGTCGTTGGCCGTCTTCAGCATTTCCTAGAAGCGGCCAGTAAATTGCGTCGCCCTCGTTTCGATTAGCCTGTACATAACTCGATTCATACTCCGCTTAACCGGTGCCTCCCTGGACGTGGCTCTAGCGCGGCCGTAAAGATCTATAATCTACGCCCGCGTTAGGGTTGTCCGTTCATCTCGTCGTTAGCGCGTACGTGATAGGCGGATTTGAATCTCCCGCCACGCGTCGACTTCGTTTTCTTCTCGCGTTTGATATTTGGCAATAGAGGAAGGTGCTTAGCCTCAAGAATCGTCACTAGACTGCGGATCTTTATGCAAAATAAAAATGTTTTGCATTGATCGGAAGCAGGAATAACATAAAAATTGATTTCATCCTTTAACTGACTTTGTTATATTAAAAGAAACTTTACAATATTCTTGAATTTTTGAAATCCTTTACTGTTTTCTATTTCACCGAACCAATTTCTTCGGAAATGCATAAAGATTCGCAGTCTAATCATTACACACTCTTGTTCCTACCCTAGCATTTATGGTTGACCAACGGTTGGGAGTTGGTTGGTTACAGACGTTAGAAACGCTACTACAACTAAAAACTTGTTAATTATTGTATTTCAAATTGATTTGTGTGGAGCCTCGGAATTTATTTGTTTAATTTTTCCATTTTCCAAGGGGAAGGCAGGGGCTAGTGCTGATGTAGTGTAGGAAAACCGGTAATTGCGCATAAAAGGATACACTTCGCCGATATCGATGACATCCTGAATTTTCTTCATAGAAAAATACTGTATCAAGAAACGGTGAACAATATTATTGACGAACCGAGCGCATTACTTCACCGTTGTTATCGCGGCGCCTCCTAGGTCATGGCTAGGTCGCAGCGTTGCATTGTTGCAGGGACTCATGGGCAATAAAATTGCATTTATTGCTGGGCCGTAACTGTCAGCGGCGGATCACAAGTATGTAGGCTGCATTAATAAGCCGCGACGTTGCGACATTTGGTCAGTGCCTGAGTTTTTCAGGAAGCGCAGGCTGGTTCGTAAAATTGTTATTATAGAATGGCGTTGCCGGCGAGACGGCCTGGGTCGCGATACACATCATATTCACGATGCATTGTCGCCCATTATGGAATTTCAATATCGTCTTGTGAAAGAGCCTTGTGTAGCGCGATACATAATAAACCGAATGCATGCAAAATGCGTACGATTACCCGTCGACAAAGAGCGATAAGTCGACGCGCGAATGATTACGGTGTCGCGAAGTGACATTTTCAGAGAACAATTCGTTCCGTTGCTTCTCGCTGTCGGTGCTGCACTGTTCACTGCACCTTATTTTATATTTTAAAGGAATAAGCCACGTTGAAAAACTAAACCCTGCATTTAGGTGTGGAATATTGATTATTAGACTGCGGATCTTTATGAGAAATAAAAATTGTTGATATGAATTGCGAGAAAAGGTAACCGTATAGACTCTCCTTAGTTGAACACAATACAGTGACAGGCATAAATTGATTTAATATTTGCACCGTTCCAAACTCCACCGACTTGTATTTGTTATAAATACATAACATCCGTAGTCTACCGATTATCATGGAGTACTCTGGAAGATTTTGTTGAGAAACGTGAAAACAGTGCGGGCATCGTTGATTTGTTCTCTGCGCTGAGTGGAGCTAGCCTAGCAAGAGCCATCCCCTACGCCGAATTGTACTCGGCCAAACGACATAGTAAGTAATAGAGGTTGACTGGGGGAATGAACGATGATAGAATAGGGGAGGGAAGGTCCATAAGCCGTGGAGCTTAGGTCGCACAGTAGAGTACCGTAGAGATGGTAGCCTAATAAAAGAAGGAATCAATGAGCATAGAGCGTGTACCCTACGTCCGGCGTAAAGAATGCAGCTAAAGAATGATTCCAGGGTTCAATACCGTTCAGCGAGCAGCAACAGCAACATAGGCTAAAAATAATAATGATAGCGCCCGTATGGTATGATACATAGGATCACGTAGGTAGACGGTGTCGATATGCTCGGCGATGCGAGCCGCGTTCGACTACTCATTAAACACTGTCACGTGTCGTCGGATCAGATATGAACGCGACCATGTCCAACGGAGGAGATACGATGTCGAAGATAATCAAGTTGTAGGATCGCGGATAGGGAATCATCGCCGGCAGATCTCTCGTGTCCTGTCGCTTATAATGTGTCAAACAAACCAGGGACTCGGCGAATCTAATATTGACTCGGTGACTTGCTGTCCAAAGATGGATCACGCGTCCCGACAAGTACATAAACGGGCTCGATTAGCATTCGCCGCGCCATTGAACGAATTTTGAAATTGAGGGGATCACGTTTCCAGGATCACGTTCTCATTTCTTTATATTGCGAAGATGAGGTTTTAAGTCCTATTTTTACGTTTACTTCCGAATAATGAAAATTACTAAATTAATTAAATTTGAAATTTCGGGGCGACTGCGGCCTAGATTGATCTTTTATCTAGCGCTTTTGACTACTGAAAAAGCCCAACTTTGTATATTATTGAGAAATAAGAGAGCACATCCCGGACCCTTGCAATCCTGGAAAAACGAGTCTACTCCCTTAACCGAGACGCAGCCGGCTCGTGGACTGTACCAGGCCTGACTGGCTCGCAAGTCAGAAGTTTTTGAAGCGATCGTTCCTCGGCAGGGAACAATGGGAACCGTTTTCGCGAGCAGAAAAGGGAACGGGAACGCGCCGGGCATCCAGCAGCCGGCCAATGATAGCCAATAAAACGCTTTCATTGCGTTTTTATTTCCTCTTATTGCTCGAAGCCTGTCGAGGACCTACGGCCATTAATTGCCAGAGCTGGACAATCGGGGGGCTCGCTGTTAAGTCGAGGTAGTCGACGCTTTCATGGGGGAAATAAACTGGCGCGGATCGCCATCGTCGCTTTCATTAAAGGAAATTCCGCTACCGCGCGAGAACGCTCGATACCCGTGGCCCACTGAAACCGTTGGGATCGACAGACGATCGAAATTTCCTCCCCTTGCTTTCTCTTCTGACCGATTTTTCTTGGCGTCGCGTCCCACAGTGGCCGGAGAACGCGAAAAACTGACAAAAATTATTTTAGCGTTTCTCGTTGAATTCGCGTCAACACCAGTTAGAATACTTAAAGAATGCTTAAAATTTGAATTTGTAGAGAAGTGAATACCTGTAAGAAAAAATTGAATTTTCGTTTTCCGGAGAAAATTCAGACGAAAGACGTAGAATATAGAGGAGAGTACACGATGAGTCTACCTGTTCGACATTGTAGTAACCTCGAAAATGTCTGCAGAAATTACAATAGAAATCTTTTGTTATTGCTCGACTCTAATTCTGTGAATCTCCTTGTTCCAGGCTCGTCAGCATGATATGATAGCAGGGCCCGAAGCGATCTCCCCTGAAAGATGAAGAATCCTTACATCCTCGCGTGCTTTTTACTGTTGGCGCCCCTGTCGTTCGGCTTGACCCTGCAGGAGGACGACCTAGTGTTCGATGATGTCGGCGACGAGAGCACTAGCACCGCATCGTCGGTGATCAACAGCCGGCGTTTCGATGAGCCAAGAACGAGCTGGCACGAACAGAGTCGGCCGCGAGACATCAAGAGGCACCAGGTCGAGAGGAACTGGGGTGTTCCCGATGTCGTCGTCCCCGTCGGTCATGTACTCCACCTGAGAATCCCGCGGGAAGCGTTCACCGGGCCCGTAGATTATTACGAGGTGAGAATCCACGGATTACAAACAGCTCTCCTCTTTCTCTTCACCTAGTTCTCCACAGACTTGTTTCCTCTCCACTCGACTACTGGACGCTGGCCAACAGCCGTGTACCGATCCTGTACACTCTTGCGAATTTATTTCCCCGCCTACGTCCCGGCTATCGTTACCCGGTCTCTGTGTTCCTTTGGTCTCAGCAAAGTGCGCTCTACGCGACGCACACACATTTTTCAAACCGTTGTCGTTGTCGGTAGATCCTTTTATATATTTATAGTACAGACGACGAAATACACATCGAAATATACAAAGTCGCCAGATTAATACTTGTCTCCCACCCCACCCTTCCCCTTCTACGACGCTATTTCCCCATCACGTGACTAATCCGGTAATGTCACCGAAACAAGCGATTTTTATTTTTCTTGATCACGGCGCGCCTCACTAAAAAATCTGAAAAAATTTGATAACAATATAGTAATCGCTCGTTCGTTGTCTGGCATGGTGAGCAGGATCGTTGTCCACTGCCTACCCATTCCACTGCCTGTTAACGCCGCGTCGCTCCCCAGGGCGGCGACGATTGATGTCGACTCGGGTATATCGGTGTGAGCACCACTACATTGACTCGAATGAATCGGATGTTCAAACTTCTTAATTTACATTATTTTTTTATGGGACCTTCATGAATGTATTTCTGGCATTTTTCTGATTAAAATGACACCAAACACGATATAATTTCAATTGTACATAGTGTCTGTGAAAATGAAACACGCGGGACTCAGATCTGTCCGGCGACGGCGATATGCTTCGGTCACCCGATCCGTGTTTCATTCTGTCCTTCTCTATGTTCGGCTCTCTATTGAAGTCTCGGCGCGGTCGGCGCGATACTCTAGACGCAGTCATAAATCAAAAATAGCGTCCCGGCAGGGTCGTTGTCACTGAAAAACACGGCTTCTGGACAACGAACGAGCGATTACTGTACTTTATACCTATCCACAGATACCGTAAGAATCAGAAGAATGTAGTCAACCAAAATGTATAGATTATTTAAAACCTTTCTGTATTTAACATGTTTGTAAAGAGTAAAGTGTTTGTCTGTCTCGAATAAGAATTTTCGCATACGACTAAAAAGGAAAAACAGGTCGAGAAATAGGGTTAGAATTGTACACAACATCCATTAGCCTTTTAATTTGGTCCGAGAGTGCGGTAAGGGCAACGGAACAACAAGTAGTTCGATGCACCCCAATTTGTCGGAGGACAAGGGGTGCAGCAAGGAGCGCGAAAATTCCTGGGTTCCGTCTCAGGCGAATTCTGGACTGCCGCCAAATTTCATAGGTTGATCCTTGCCGCGCGGGACGTACGTATTCCCCTGTCTTTCATTTGCCTCCTTTTGTCGGCGGTGCCAACATTGTCGAGAATCTATATTCGTGATTCAATTTGCCTTGGCCGCCTCCGCGGTATAACAGGAAATCCGCTTCGCTTCTACACGTCCCGCTCCACGCCACGTTTTATCTGGGAACTTGCTGCCGTGCTTCGGGGAGCAATTGGAGAACATAACTCCCCTATACTTCAGACAGGCTTTTGCTTACGGCGGAAGGGATCTCTTCACAACTCGCGAAACTGTTCGCAGCTCGACGTTGACTTTGTTTTACCATTTCTTATCGGTGTAGCGTTCCTTTTTCCTTTGACAACGAGTTTTAACACATTTATCGGTACGCAAACTTTTATTCCGAGGTCGTACACGATGCTTTTACGGTGTTGTTGGAAGTAATATCTTCATACGACATCATTTAGATAACTATTGAAATGTTAGAAGGATTACTCTGTCAAGTAATTAGTTTGTTAGGAACACTCCTCAAAATCTAAAAACTTAGTTGTAAAATATACAGATTCTACTTGAAATCGCATTTTTAAAACTGGCGTGCACAATAACTTGAAAACTAATCGACTGATCAGTTTTGGACAAGGCCTATTCAATTCGTTAGAAATTTCTCGAGGTGCTGAACTACAATTCCAACTCACTTTCTTATTCCTATATTTTTCTTATGATATAAGATTAATTGTCCTATCGAACAAAAGTATATCTCTTTCAAAAATCCATAACCTTTGTAATTCCCACTTTTGCAAATTCTTCAGTTGTACGAAAAATAGTATTTTCTGTTTAAATTCGCAATTCTCAAGCAAAACGATATTTTTTGCGCAGGTATACGACGCAAATGGTAGCGAACTGCCGAAATGGATGTTCTGGGACGACGCGGCGTCGACGCTGGTGGGCGTGCCGTCGAAGAAGGACTTGGGCAGCCATCACCTGAGCGTGAAGGCCATCGGGAAGCATGGTGACACCGCGAAGGACCTGTTCATCGTGCAAGTCGTCCCCGAGAAGCAAGAAGAGCTGAAGCACAGGGACGGAAGGGTGAGGTCCTTATCTCCGATGTCCGGCTCGGGACGAAATGGCTCGTCGTTAGCGGTGAAAACGTTCCGTTGGCAACGGTTCAAATGTTTCTCGAGCGAACAACAGGTACCTACCACTGCCTATCCTCTCCGTGGATTAATCGCAGGGAATTGGTAACCTGTTGTTCGACTCGATCATTATTTCGCCCATCTCGTGGCTCGTATAAAATTTCTTAGCAATTTTTACGTTTCTCGA
Organism: Lasioglossum marginatum; assembly: GCA_028455795.1. Taxonomy (NCBI): domain Eukaryota; kingdom Metazoa; phylum Arthropoda; class Insecta; order Hymenoptera; family Halictidae; genus Lasioglossum; species Lasioglossum marginatum. The sequence goes on along the minus strand of CM052270.1, from coordinate 1,495,289 downwards.
GAGTTTCGAGGGACTCGCCAGCGGACGTTTTCATCGCGGTGGATTATGAAGCCGAGTGGAGGGTGCTTCGCGAAACAAATTGTTCAAATATTTCACGTGGACCGTGCACAAGATGCAATTGTACAGGGGGATTCAAAAAGAATGATATACTCTCGGCAGAGTTCCTGTAAAATTTCATTGGTAGTTGATGGACTGTAGATCTTCGTGTCCCAAAACCAAATTGATTTTTGGTCAGACCATTCGAGAGGGCTCCCAAAGAAAACCCTCTAATTTTATGCTTCCGGATTTTTTTTATAAATCGGTCTCGCAACCAAAAACCAGACGGTCTTCTTATCTTGTTTCAACTTGAATCTTCCAGCAGACAAAAGAAACTTTTTATTCATCTTGGTTTTTATTGCAAGGGTTAATAACTAAATTGTGGAGGGAAGATTTGAATTTCCACCTCTGTATAAACATTACTTTCCGATTTCCAAAGGCATCCGGTTCAATTGCGTTGACCTGTACTGTTTTCTATCATCAACGACGTTTGGTATCTCGTTGCCCGATCGAAAGCGCTAGTGTATCTGAAAATTCATGAAGTAATCGGTGAAGAATGCAATTCTTTCTTAATAGACTGATTCAGCGACGGTTAAGAGGTTCGCCGTTGGTTCCAGCACCGGTCGTCGGTCTCTAAATTCGGTTAGCAGCGAACCGTGCCCGTTAACGAGGCGATAAATCAATTAGCCTGTTAATCGGCCTCGTTCGCCTCGCCGGGAAACAAACGCGTCGCGTTTGACTTTCACGCGCTCGTTGATCGTTTTAATTGGGCCCGAGGGGATTTTCGGATGCTCGATTAATTAATTGACCGAATGGCTCGCGCTCGTTTCAGTCGATCGAAGAAATAATCTCTTTATCGGGACGATCTTTTACGAACGTTTCCCAACGGTCAATTCGATAATCGCATCGCGCTCTGGCATTATTCGATGGGATAATATTGACAGTTGATTGCGATGGATTAATGGTTTAAAGCTGCGCCCACAATGAGGCAACGACGATTAACTTTCGGGCGATGTTTCATGTACAATAAAGCCTTGATCTGGTGCCTCGGGTCCGCGCTGTTTCTTAGTAGGTTCTACTACTTCTTTGTGACCTCGCCGAACATAGAGAACTTGCTTCATATCGTCAATTAACTCTTTGGGAACGAATATCGTCACATTGACGGTATCGTGACTGTGCTATTTTTCTATGATTCGACTACTAAAGTTGCAGACAAATAATTTAATTGCGTACACGATTTTTAATTACCACTTTTCCCTAGCACTCAAGACTTTGATACGTGATCTAGAAAACTATTCTTAATATTTTAAAAAATCTTCGTCCGCAAATGGTTAAAGCAGGTTTGGGCACCTATCGCTAAATTGCCAAAAACTCGTACACCAAGATTTTACGAGAAGCCGCCCTTAATTAGAAAAGAAACGAAGGCGTTCGAGAATAGGCGAGAAGAGTCGCGTAAATGGGTGGAAAAAATGTGGACGACGAAAGGAGGAGAGGGAAGAATGCGAGAAGAGAGGTTGGTCGTTTATTCGCCTCGCGTGCTCTCGCGTATCGTGGGACACGGAGAGCGTTAACAAAGCGTGGCCGCGTGCGGCTGCGATTGCATCGGTATGCCGCATTTAAATCCCGCGAAGGAATTAGTTTCGTAGACGTTGCTGATTGATACCAATTGATAGAGTCCGCGGGTATGTGCGTCATCCACGAGAGCACACTCTCTGGTAGCGGCCTTAATTCCGCGGGCCTCTCTCGCACACTGACACGATTCGCTCGAATGGAAACGGCCAGCTGAAACGGGTACGTGATGTCTCTGATTTCAGACGCACTGCGACGAGGGGGAGGACCAGACGCTCCTTTCGATTCTGCTCGATGCCAAGTTCGACAACCTCTCGCCGTCCATGCGAGTCAATGCTGTCGACTATCTAGCTGGATTCCTTGGACTTCACCTGGTACGGTATCACTTATACATTCTCTAAATTACGATTGAAGAGACAGCTTTTCATAATCAGCCGGCTCCACCTTCGAATTATCCGAGAAACCCAATAGAAATCAATCAAAAATCAATTAGACAAGGGACTGCTGAGTTTCATAGGATGAGAATTACGCAAACACAGTCTGTTAGTAAACGTAAAATATAGCAAGAAAAGAATCTAAAGCGAATACGAAGAAAAGAGCATAGAAATGTAGGTACAAGCAACCCTGTGTAACACGATGTTTTACTAAAAGCAGTACCAAATTCAAGAAAAGTCCATAAATTATAATTAGACTGCGGATATTTATGCAAAATAAAAATTTCTTAGCTGAATGTTTAGTAAGTTGAGAATAATATAATACATAGTATGTTTAAATTTTTCTAATATTTTTGCTGTTTTAAATTACACATACTAATTTTGGTCATAAATGCATAAAATCCGCAGTCTAATTATAATCTTCCACGAGAAGGAAAAGAAGCACGGATAATAGATTTCCTGAAAGCGGAGGCACATATAATATTGAAGATACTGCAGAGGGAAACTTAGATGACGAATATTTTCGTAACACAGACAACGGTCCAATTTAATTATGGAAAAGAAAACAACTTATTATATACATCTATGGATAGCGCGAAGTAAAACGATGAATAAAATAAAGTTCGAACGCGAACAGATGAAACACGATCTACAAACTCGACCGACAAAAGTAAGCGCACGTTCGCACATGGGCGAAGCTTTACGGTCCTCGGGGTATTTAATTTATTTTATCCTCGGAGACTTCGCGCGACGTCGCTAGAAACAATTTTCTGCACTGGAAACTCCCGGGAGATCTTGGAAAAAGTGTAGGCAGCACTTACGGTACTTTTAACGAATTCCGGGGGCTTGGAAGTTCGACGAAGTTGCGCAGATTGAAAGTCCACGTCCGAAACGTCTCGCCAGGCTCGAACGCTTTATAAATAATCGTGCGAAACCGGCCACGACTTTGGTCCAAGTACAGTTCGAACTTTAAAATTTAGTAGATCCCGGATATCTTGATCTAGAAAAAAATCCCGCGGAAAAGAGGATCGTTCATCCATTTAGAGGCCATTAATCCTCCAGGCTGATCCCTTTTCGTTCCGGAACCTTTCATTACTCTTGATCCCTGCAGCCTCTTCCTCGAAACGAAGAATAAAAATCGCGAAAATAGTCAACAGTCACGAAGAATAATGTAATACAGTGAATCAGAAGTTTCGACGCACTCTATTATTTAAAAATAAACGTACCCTCCGATTGCTACTGAAACTATTCATATGCGGCACTGCAGGGAAGAATTTTTAGCCAAAATATGAAAATGGGCCGTGTCAGAAGTTTAGACGCACTTGCTTTTCTTATTGTTTGTAACTTCTATATTCATTATAAGTAGACTACGGATTTGATGCATTTATGACAGAAATGGGTAGTTGCAATTTAAAACAGTGGACAGATTTAAAAAATTTTAGAACATCGATGTATTAGTTGCAGTTTATGAACATTATTAAAGGATGAAAGAAATTATTACTTGGCCCTTGTTTGTTGCAGTTGATGCAAACAATTTTTATTTTGCATAAAGAAACTAGAGTATCAAGAAACTCAGTATCAAGAAAACGGAAGTATATATCAATCAAAGATTCATCGGAGGACAGGGTTTTTGTTAAGATAATAGGATTTGTCTAAACTTCTGATACGCACCATAATAGAAAAAGCTTTTCGCTCGTCTGTTTACGGTGTAAAGATGTGTAAAGGTTCGCGCGGGAGCAAAAAGCCTCGCATGTCAATGAGACACCGCGCGGCGTGGGATGCTGAGAGTAGCGCGTTTCCTTCTTGCCCGGTGCCGCGATTAAATTAATTAAGAATTCCCCCGGCGGAGTGAAAAATGCTGGGTCTCAAAGGCGTCCAATTTATGCCCGCTAGAACGAAAAGAAGTTCCGCGCGCGCGGCCGGTATACGTTTCAAGTTGAAAATTTCCCGCATTATGTCGAGTCCGCGATGCACCTTCCTCACCGTCTCTCTCCCCCAGCCACACCCCTGCAACCCCTTGCATCTCGCAGCGTCGTAAAAGTTCCGTCTCATAAAGAAACTCGTATTCGCCCTGGGAAGAACTTTATCAAATATTCTTCTTCGCAGAGGCACCGTAACTTCGTGCGCACGCGGAATTAGGATGCTTCAACAATTCCTCATGTTCCCCAATTAAAGTCCTCCGCGGAGTGTCGTTAATTAGCCGGAGCAATTTCGCTGCGATCGAGGCGAAGGAAAAACAACATTCCTGGCCGTTCTTCCTTATTCTTCAAATACTATTTGATCTTTTGGACACCCAGAAGCTTATATTCTGATTTCACCAGGATTCGGTTTAATTTTCCATATGATTTTTAATTTATTTGATTACTTGGATTCACTTTTTATTCGCTGCAGGAGGACCAACAGGAATTATATCCGTTAAAAAATATTTCATTATTCGCTCAGTTCTTCCTATTCAGTAACGAAATAGAAGCTCCACATTTGTTCAACTGAAATTCAAAGGACCCCATTCTTTTCAGGATAACCTCTTCCGGTTGCCTGATTTTCTCTCCACCGTTTATCACGGAAACTGCGATCGAGTGCAAGTCCTTGTCGTACCTTTCAATCCAAGCTCGTGAAAATCGTATCGAGGGGTTCGTTTCACTCGAATAATTCAGTCGGTTAGATAAATCTAATTTCTTCGGACGAATTGATTGAATTACGTCGCTCGAAATTTTTTCCCCATCCTCCGACCGCTGCCATGGAAAATCTATTTTCCGCGTTATTAGAATGGTCGACTTGATCGAAACCGGCTAGCGGACTCCGGTGCATTCCCCAGTCTTTTCCCTATGCGTTAGAAAACGTGGCTCGTTCCCCAATTGCAAGCTAATCCATACGGGTTGATTATTTCAGAGCGCGTTTTCGATGCATCCGCAAAATTTCAAGGAAAATCCGAACGCGGATTCTACGGTGATCTTCAGCGGGCCTGGGAACGTGAAACACCGTAAAGAGAAACACCTTACCGCGATACAATGGCAGGTGAGTGCCTAAACATCTTCCGACATGCCTGTATGTATAATGTACTGGATTGTGTGGATAACGAGTGAGAGGAAAAATGGATGAAGTGAATTCGGTTGAACGAGATAGAGAAATGAGTCGTTAATCGTACATGTAACGAAGAAGTTTTTCGTTTTTGAAAAGTGTACGAATACTTTGTAAACCCACTGTACGCATATAAAAATTGAATACAGAAACTTTGAAAAGACGAACTGATTAAATAATCAAAATCTAGACTGTCTCGATTGCGCTTCATTTAAATTCGGAACTATTGCTTTAATTAATATTTTTCATAGTATTTATCCTCAATCATACTAAATCATTGTTTTAATTAAATTTTCATAATATTTAAATACTAAACTATTGCTTTAATTAATTTTTCATAGTATTTATTCTCAATCATACTAAATCATTGTTTTAATTAAATTTTCATAATATTTAAATACTAAACTTGTTGGTCCTTGCCCGTTGGATCGGTTCGAGATGGTCCTTGAGTCTATTTGGCGTACAGAAAGCTGCCATTTTAGTTGAATAAAAGTTCGAGTCGAAATATTGATTGAATTTCTGATCAGGTCGGCTGCGACGGCCACTTATGGAGGCATCAGACGGATTTGGTGAGACGATTGCGCAAGCAAGCGAGGGACGGCACATTGGCGGAGGTGATGCAGCTTCCGGTGTTGGTGTGGCGCGTGAAAACAGAATCGAGTTCCTTATTGAGGAACCGAAGGGAAACCGGCTCCGGAGACTATGGTCCGGACGATGGCTATGACGAAGCTAACTACGACGAGGAATACGACGAGGAATACGACGAGGAGGGCGGTGAGGACGGTGATGACTTGCATCTACAGCCGACTATCGTGCCGGATACGAGCGGCCCGACAGGAAACCTTGCTCCAGAACATCCTCACAGACACCACCATGGCGAGGTGGGCATTGACTGGAATGTAAGTGCCTTCACCGAGAGAAAACACTAGAAATCGTTCAAACTGAATCTCAACTCCTTGCGGTCCCTACCGTTAAGGAGCTAGTTCTTGATCAGACACTAATTTTTCATCAAATCGATCGTTCTTGCATGCTTACGTCAACAGATTTCAAGTAATTCTTTAAATACAGATTGACAATTCAGACACATACGTGTTGTACACATAAAGTTGTCCCAGTCAAAATTGAAGAAAGAATAGTATCAATTATTTCACATTACATCATTTGAAACTAAATCAATTCAATGTAATTTTTACGATATTGTGAAAAATGAACCCTTAGATACTGCTGGTTATTTCAACATTTATATGATTTATATGGAATTCGTTTAGCGTTAATATCCTTGTCCTTCAAATATCTGGAAACAAGAAATGAACGACTCTTTAGAATAACGAGTAATCAATGCTAGTTTGGTGAAACGCGGTCAAATAACACCGAGGAATAACATATAAAATTTGTTCGTTTAGACCGAAGACATCGACGACGTGATAACATCGGTGAACCAGCCGAACACGTTGGGTAGCGCGTCGAACAGAAGCTTGGCAGAGATCGGCACTGTAAGTATCGCAGCAAGAATTGAAACGGTGTGTGTCGTCACATCGGTTACATCGTGTTCGTGAATACAGGAGATTCATACGATCGTTTAGCGATAACCGGCTTTCGTCGAAAGTTCTTATTTCTGTCCTTCCATTCTCGCCACCGCCAATCGCTTTGAGGGGATCGTTGCGCTTCGGATACTTAGTGTCCTAGCTGTGGGTACTGCGTGTTTTAATGCCGGCCTGTTGTTGTGTTTTCCGCGCCGTTTTAGACGGCACAATATCGATCGATGTATAGAAGAGAGGCGGGCGGGCGCTCGCCCTCCCTCTCTACCCTATAGAAAGAAACGAAAGTCCGAGAGACCGAATATATATACATATGTATACAGTAATCCCGCGATCTAAGCGCGACGGAGCTTTGCGATCTAAGCCAGTTCGCCTACCCCTTCCAATGGGGCGCGTACTCCGCCGGGGGCCAAGAAGCTCGAGCTGCCTCGGTTGCCGAGAACGGCTACTAATTCAATTACAAAACTCCTTTATTTTTCATTATTTTTTTGTGGGACGTATTTAGTAGTTTAACACTAGGTTCACGGGTCCCGTCAAAATGACGGGCTCTAATATTCTTTCCACTAAACCTACCGACCATCAAAAGTGACTAATGTGTATAGTATTATAAAAATAACAAGATTAAATTTATTTATATTTTGTACGATTTTTACTATAATATATACTCGAGTCAAAAAATATATTCAATAAATTCCCATGAAAACAACTTTACAATTTCAATAGTTTTCAAATAAAAAATCTAAAATGGGTCATTCGACCCTCCGTGGTAGGTTTAGTGTTTATTTGCGATCATGAAGATTGTGGAGATGCTTCCCCGAGGAATTAGTTACTTTTATTTCTTGGGGTATATACTATCGAAAAAATGGCCAAAAATTTGGATAGATACATTCTTGTTATGTTTACAAAATAATATGCGAAACAGTTATTTCTAGATCTCCGTAAATTATGGTATATTACGTATGGAGTAATAAAGAGGATAGCGAGTGAAAACGAAAGAGAAACGATAAAGAAACAGATAGATCGCGGGATTACTGTACTACTATTCTATACTCCTATCACTTACTGCCACTGACTTACCACCACTTACCATCGATGATCGTACTTCGCTCTCTTACCTATCATTATTGTAACTAACCAAGTTTTTCGTGCCGTACAACGCATCTACTAACGATTTCGCAGACAACAACCACTGACCTCACATCACCACCATCATCAACAACCCCGACAACAAGTACCACCACAACAACAACATCAACCACCACGACGACTACCTCAACAACAACAACCCCAACTACAACCACTCAACAATCACCGACGACGGCTATTAGTAGTACAACTAGCACAACAACGAGTACAACAACAGCCGATACAACGACAGCTAGCAACATAGGACCAACTACTGTTCCAACGGCCACCGAATCGTCGAGACCGGAAACGACCATCATCGAGACGACCACGGAGAACGTCAGACGATCGGAGAACGAATCCGTGAACACCTCGTCTCCCATTAACCCAGAAACCACGATCCTGCCCTCGGTAATCCCACATTCCAGCACGAGCGGAACCGCCACGACCACCATAGAGAAAACGGACACGGATCTCAACGGTGGTACTGTTAATGTCACCACGGAGGAGGTAATGCTTCAATGCTTACAGCTTCTCATTTGTATTATAGTCCATGCTGCCGCCATTACAGCCGCGACTGCGATGAGTCTCTCGCTTCGCCAACCGGTTAGGTGTCGTCGCGAATCCCGAAACCACCCTTTTAGACTTAGCGAAGAATCGTGCGCCGAGCTTCTGCTTCTTTCGTACGCGTGCTTCCTTTCGTTGTTCGTCTCGGTGCGTTCCGAATTTCTGGACAACTTTGGGAGATCATGCTCGGTGTCAGCGCTGCCTAGCGTTTATCTTGCTAACAGCGCGGCGGCGGGTCTATGAGAAAAATGGAAGTGAACGAATATTATTGCACTGTCTTTTGTACAGCGAACAGCAAGATTGAATCGATGAATTCATTTTTTCAAAATATTCTTACGTGTACGACCTAACACAGGAGCAAGAGGACTTGTAGGATTGTAGGATTAAATGAGACAACTGCAGAGTATATTATAGAATATTAAAAGATTCGCTATTCCAAAACCATCCGCAATCTGTTCGCAAACAACCCATCATACAAATGAATTCCTCAAATGAAAGAATACTCCGAAACAAGAAGGAGAAGCGACAGGACACACGATTCTTGGTGCATCCTTGTGATCTTGTATTCTTGCTGCCGTATAAATCACAATTCCCATATCGGTGTCCATCGATATATTCAACATATATTCCCATTTCTAAGATGTCTTTTTTCTGACTCCAGCCAACGGAGCAACCGTCAGAGTCTTCAACGAGACAGACCGTATTCCTAGCACCCAGCACAGTACCCCCAAGCATCGCTACACCCACTACCACCTCAGCCAGTACTCTGTTACCAACATTGGTTACAAACACTACTACACCACCAACAACGACGACAATAGAAGTACGAATACCGCCAGACACCACAACCACTACCACAACTACTACCATGGCTCCGACAACTACTAGCACTACGACTGCTACTCCATCTACGACTACATCCACCACGCCAGCAACGACCAGAGCTACCACCGAACCACCCAGAGTTAATACGGAAACCATAGAGTACGCTCAGCACAACTTCCCACCCAGACAGGATAAGAGATTGAAGAAGATACCAGTGACCGCTGGCAAACCGTTGAGCTACATTATACCAGCCAACACGTTCACGGATTTAGAAGATGGTGATACTAGAAACCTAAGATTGAGCCTGTACCTTCAGGGTGCGCCATTGAAGAGGTTGCACTGGCTGCAGTTCAACCCGAACACTCAGGAGGTCTATGGACTGTAAGTGGTTCTTTTTCTTCGAAGAATTCTCAACGAAGAACTTGTAAGTTTTTTATTGGTTGCTTGTTAAACTGTACTGTTTCTAGACCACTGGAGAACGACATCTCCACTTGGACATACGATCTGGTCGCTTCAGATAGCGAGGGACTGAACGTGACTGACCGTTTGGACATTCATGTGCAACAACACAAATTGAGTCGCAGTGTTAATCACGAATTCAGTATCTACCTTAGGATCGATAAACGCACGGAATTCCCTACCGAAGTGGATTGGGAGCTGAAGGTATGTGTTTTCGTTTAAACAGTTTGGTTTCGACTGTTGTGACTATTGATACAATGTGATCTATTGTACGTCGAGCAGAAATCGTGATTCGGCGATCACTGTAATAAATGATGGTCGGTGATTTCGCACGCCATCACTAGTCAAGATACACCAGGATTTCTCTACACGAAAAACGAAATTACTTTCCGAACGACCTAATAAATAATCACTGGTAGCCAAAGTAATTGTAGTCATTCGTAATAGTTAATCATAACGAAAGTTTGGTAATTAAATACATTAATTCTTATGCTATAAATTTGAAATCTTGTCTTATAACAATTATCTCGAATAAAAATTATCGAAATAAAATATGTTTGCATTGACTGCAAGACAATAGGAGCCAAATCAAAACTTCTTCCTTCTTTTAATTATCTTATTAAGGTTAAACTGTCATAAGTGCATAAAATCCGCAGTCTAATTATCACGTCCGATTTCAGGTGATTCGAAGTGTAGCCGAGTTGTATGGCGACAGCGACACCAGACATATCACTGTTCGATTGGTTGACATCCTCAACGACCAAGCTACCTTCACTTGGACGAACGACAGCCTGCCAAGAAGCAGTGACTGCCCCAGAGAGTACATCAACGATCTGTTGCATGTAAGCATCTTGTTCGTAAATAAATTCGTTCATAATAAAAACGTGAACGAACCTATTCTGATAATGTATTTTCTGTTCAGGTCCTCGTTGATAAGAACGGCGATCCCAGCGCCGCGCTGAGAAATGTGCTGCTCCCTGAAATCAGAGTGAAACGAGTGGTGCATCAAGGTATTGGCCAGTGCGAGGACATGAACCAACCGCAGCCGCCTAAAGTTTCCACCCAAGAGCCTAAGTCTAACTTCCCACCCATGTCCAGAAATCAAGTGGATCTTGTCAATGCTACTGTTGGTCAGCTGCTCGTGTTCAAAGTGCCAGAAGTAAGTTCATCGAACGATCATGAACATTTGTTTTGCTGCTTACCTCCAGTTTTAAAATGTTTTATGAAATGAGCCTCTTTAACCCTTTGCACTCGGTTGTCCCCTCTGAGGCACCACTAAAAATTGCTGTACCATTATTCAAAATATTGTTTACATTATTAAATATATCGGTATCTAATCAATTACTAAACATTTAGGTATTGTATGAGGTATTATACCAATTTCATATCCATAAAATTTCATTTAGTTTAATATTCCAGTTAAAATAGCTCCGAGTGCAAAGGGTTAATGAACTACTCAAAAACCGTTTTAGCGGAAGAAATTCGATAAAAAGTAGTCTAAAGCATGTTTGTTCGAATTTCCCGCAATAATATCCGCCTCAATCGAAAAGACGTAGATTAAAACGATAATTCTTCCAGGACACCTTCTACGATCTCGAAGACGGTTCCGCCCGAAACCTGCGAATGTCTCTGTTGACTATCGAGCGGACGCCTATACCAGCGCACGAGTGGTTGCAGTTCGACAGCAAGAATCAAGAGTTCTACGGTGTTCCGATGCGCAGTGACGTAGGACGCAAAGAATACCAGCTAGTCGTCACCGACAAGGAGGACGCTAGTACCACAGATGGCCTGGTGGTAGTAGTCCATCCAACTCCGGTGATGCATCAAACGGTGGAGTTCTCGATGACCTTGGACATCCCGTACGACTCGTTCGCGCACTCTGCTCTACAGAAGCGTAACTTCATCGAGAAGTTGCGCGACCTGTATCAAGACAGAGATACCAGTTCCATTTCCTTGCATAGTATATCTAACGGAAGCACAGTGATCACATGGCACAACAGGACTCTCCCCACTTCGTACTGCGCCCACGACGAGGTGAGCAGACTGCGATCAGTGCTGGTCAAAAGCGACAATGATCGTCGATCTGTGACCGACGAAGTCCTAGAAGTGATGGGCTCTAAGTTCCCCGTAAAACAAATTACGGTGATCCCTATGGGGATCTGTCTTGGTGAACTGACTGACGTTCATTCGCCGGATAACTATGTTCCACCTATCGACGATTCCACCTCGGTCGGAACGTTCCACGATGACTACCTCATCACGTTTGTTCTACCTGCTATCATCATCGCAGCAATGCTCATCCTAGCTGGTATCATTGCCTGCGTACTGTACAGACGAAGGAGAAGCGGGAAAATGAGCGTCAGCGAGCAGGACGATGAAAGACAGAGCTTCCGCAGCAAGGGAATCCCTGTGATCTTCCAGGACGAGCTGGACGAGAAACCTGATCCAGGTAAATACAGTATGTTGACTTCGATTGATCTCTGTTAACCCATTTGTGTCCAAACTTCTGTTCTTCGCGACAACTATGTTCTTTCGTTCTTCCAACGAATTGGAAGCTTTCGTAGTATCAACATCTTCGAGATTTTAGTTTCAATGACTTTCTTTGTTTATTGTCCAGTATAAATGAAACGATCATACAAGGCAGGTTGCTAGATAAATGTCGGCAGCTATAAAAAAAATACGTGTCAAATATTTGTTGTTAGTTGAGAGATAGCTCTTAGAAAAATATTCCACACATGCTTGTTTCATCAACCATCGTCCACATTGAAATGGTGGAAATTCATATTTTGCATAAAGCTTATTTTTAGTAACGTACCTTGTTCACTGTCCATTGAAAATACAAGTATACTCATATTTCTCAATACAAGTACGATCCTGGCAAAAGAAACATAAACCACGACCAAGATCTCTTCGAAAGCATCTCGTTCATAATTCTAAGAACTTCTACATCGGTTACAAGTGGGTTATTATTTAATGCGGCGTTTAAACGGATTGTTATTAATGTTTATCTCATATGTCTGACAGGCAACAAGTCGCCGGTGATTCTAAAGGAAGAGAAACCGCCCCTGCCGCCGCCGGAGTACCAGAAAACAGAGGACGGAGCGGACGTGCCTATGTTACCAAAAGAGAATTCGGAGGAACCTTATCAACCACCGCCGCCATTCGCCACGAACCGCGATACTAATCGTCAAAATCGGCCGAAGCCGACCCCCACGTACAGAAAACCACCCCCATATGTGCCCCCCTAACAAAATACGGTCCACTCCCCCACGCGCAAGTATATGCTAGCGATGCTCGGAGACTCCCCAATACACACGCAAAACCAAAATAATTATCAGAAGAAACCTCAGACTGCCGGTGACGTCGACGGTTGTGGATCTCTGAACGTATACAGCAATTTGTAAAGCTTTTTCGTTCGTCCGGTAAACAATCCGGTCCACGTAAGGACGTTCGTTGGCGAGAAACAGAACAAAAAAATATCGCGCGTGCACTTTTTACTTACATTTATCGTAATAATGTATACAACGCATACACACGAACACACATATATACAGAGACACGCTCGATCGTCGCTGTTCGTACGCGGTATAATTGTATTTAACGGAGACTCGACTGGGTCCTCGATATATGTTTTTCTTCTTTTTTTTTTTTATTTTAACATATATGTACCATTTTCGTTTTTCTTTTCGGAACCGATGTACTTCACCGAACCGTCGATATTTCACGAGAAATTTTTCTAGGGAGTATGGGATACAAATCACGCGTTGCCTTTCGTAACGAATTCAAACCGTAGACGAGACGAAGGATTCACTGCTCCGACTCCGAGATTAAGCGAATTTAGATTTTAGGTTTTACTGGATAGAACAGACATCGATTACGGCGAGGTTGTTCACTACTTTCGGGGGGCAGCAACGATACTCGTTTAATATTTCAGTAATCAGTGCCATTTTTGTAAGCAATAAGAGTATCGTGCTGTGAATGCTGTCGATCGGACAGCGTTCGCGCGGCTACTTAAACTGTTATCTCGGTCTCCAGGTATCAATGACTATCGACTTAACGAATCTTCTCATCGTACAACGTACCTACAACGTGTAAACACTGCCAGGTTGATTAAAGATGAAGAGAAAAATAAAGAAAATGAAAGAAAGGGAGAAAGGGAATCGATTGGTTGTCGGGTGACGCAGTTTTCTTTTTCTTTCTCACCGCTTAGGAGACAAGATCGAAGCCGAAGAACGGAGTTCGATCGAAACTGAAGCATCCGACGATCGGTTTTTCGTTGAAAGAATTCGTTTAAAGAAATTAACGTGTTAGAAAGGGAGAGAGAAACTGAGGATTTTATGAAAGAAAAGAAGAGAGAGAAAAAATAGGGGGAGAAAACGAGGAAAAAAAAAGAAGAAAACTTAATCGACTGTATCTGTTCGCGCGATGCCATTGCAGAGTGACAGCAAGAAAAAAATGCTTCCATTGGCACTGTAGGCCATGCAGAATGAAAAAAAGGAAAACTAACGATAACAAATATATATAAATATGTATATTATCTAATTGTCGTTCGATAGAGAGTCTGCAGTCACTTAGGTCAATGTTGTTCATACGCTGCCGTGTCACAGCATTTAATTTCTTCTCATCTTATATTCCGTTTCTTTTTACTGCACACTTGTACAGAGAGAGAGAGAGAGGGAGAGAGAGAGAGAGAGGAAGACGCGGAGACAGAATTGCTTTCTGTTCGTTTTTTTTAAATTTTTACGCACAATCTTATTTTTTGTAACAACTCGTGGCTATTGCCAGCAAGGATTTTCTATTCGGCTATTCGTTTTTCTAAGAGCCTTTTCTAAACGAACCGGCAGAAATGGAACACTGTGTTTCGACTAGAGATCCCTGTTTCACGTGTGTTTAAATACATAAACTGCATTTGAATTCGTAAAAATGATGTTTATATTTATTGTTGTACGAACTATCGCGGAATCTGTGAAACCATAGTCTCGACACATAAATTGATATCAATGTTCTAAAAATTATGGAAATTAAAATGAGGATGATAACGCACGTGTATTTAAACACAAAACCACGATCTCTGGTTTCAGTCCGTTCGCGGAAGAGAGTTGTCATGTTTAATTAATTTAAACTTCGCATAGTTACCAAGCCAAAAGATACTTATTTAAAAGAGAAAAAAAAGAACGAAACAAAAGAGAGGGTAGAGGGAGAATAGAGAAAGCGAGGAAGCTAAAACAGAGGGGCTAGGAGGCGGATAAAAGATTAACAAGAACCCATTTTATTGATAAGGTGTACATGAAGCGCGAGCTGTAATCCTTCTTGCGCGGGGCGCACACGTATTATACAAAGTTTTATAACATGATTTTGTATAATCTCTCCGAACCGCTCTGTTCGCAAAGGTCCTTCTTATGTAATTCGAATGTGGAAGTATGTTTTCTGGGCTCGATACGGGTATGCACGCCGTTTCTTCACATACCTCGATAGTTTCCTGATATTTTTTTGAGAAGAAGGGAAAACACGAGATGGCGGGACGACAGAAAATAAAACGATAAATCTGTGGGGGTAGGGAGGGTTTTTTCGCTTTTGAATGGAGAAGAAAAAAGAGCAAATGAAAATATATCTTGCACCTCGAATTTGAAGGCTCCGTTCACATCCGCTTCGCGAAGAACGGCTAGTTGACGAATCTGCAAATTTGGGGTAACTCCTATATAAACTCGTGTGAATGATGATATGCTGCTGATGATGATGATGATTAATTGTGTATGTAGAATGATAAACGGATGTTTCGTATGCAAGCTAAATTACAATATAATATATATTACTATTAATTCACGTCTTTGTAATGTAGAAGGTTTAAGTATATTTACGCGACTACTGGAATCCTTTTTCATCGCGACTTGTTTATCGCAGAGGGAGCCGAACGGAAGAGAACACGATCATATGAATTGAAAGCGTTACGTTCATCTGGGAGAAGTTGCGCGGTGAGGCGTGACGAAACGTTCGATCATCGTTTTCTTCAAGTATCGTATCTTTTCAAAATTAATTACGGCCAAACGAAACCCTGTTCACTTCACGAGTGGCATATTTTTAGGGTACAGCAAGTCCTCGACTTGCACGGTTAATTGGTTCCAGCGCTTTCTGTTCCAGTTTCATGTCGATAAAATTTAGAAAATCATATAAAAAGCAAATATTTCAGGCCGGAAGAAAAATTCGGTTTTCGATATTAGAATGGCTCCGAGTACAAAGTACTTTTGTTTAAACTGCGGATCTTCGTGCAAAATAAAAAATGTTCGCATTGATCGCTGGACACAGGAGCCGAACAGAAATTCCATTCTTCTTTTAACCGTCCTATTAAGCTGAAACTGATAATCCGCAGTCTAATTATGATACAACTGCGCTCTACGTACTTACATGGTGCTTCTCGAAAAATGTACATTTTCACTGAAATAATTTCAGCGTCTTATTTACCTTGTTTCTGCGATTGTACTTATGTTTCCTGGTTCGCTCGATGATCATAATCGTCACGCTTCGCCCTGCCGGTTCGGCGAGTAGAGGAACCTCGGAATATTTTCTATTTTTGTATACCATTTTAGCGTATCTCTTCCGTGAGGAAATTTGAACGGTCACGTTGCGAACGGAGATGTCGGCTGCGCTCGAGCCACCAACTGAGCGTACCTTTTTTTACACAAGCAGCTCGACTCGCAGTCGACCAATCTCTGAATTTTACCTGGCGTAAACGGATCAGTGCCGATCCCTGTGTCGATAAGCGCGCGCTGCGATAAGCAAGGACACCTCATATCATGCTTCTAATCCATATCATCGCTCTTTGAAATCGCGTCTCGCTCTCAAACGCTGCAATTGTGTTAACTGTGACGAGAACGTGGAAAATGCAAGGATACGACGACCTGTGTATGATATAACGTGTACGATAATTAATAAGATTAGGAACACGCGAGAATGGAGAAAAGGAGGGGTTAGAGGGAACGAATTTCTTTAGAGATGGTTGCCGGGGGGAACACAGTGTTGTTTTTTTAATCTTCGGAGCGATTCGAAAGTATTTTGTACAAAGGAGAACGAAGGGAAAAACTAATTACAAGAGAGAGAAAGAGGGGGAGAATGTGGGGATGTAATCGAGTAAAACGAAGGGGGATGAAGTTCCACGATCGAAGGATGGAGGATTCACTAATATGGTGTCGTGTATAGGAATTTCTTGTATACAATAAGAACCACGTAACTGACTGGGATTTTCAAATTATTTTTGTCCGCTGTAGCGCAGCTCTATGGAACCGGATAAAAGGTGGGAGCTCGTCGCTAAACCAATAAACGTTTCCGGCTCGTCGACGCCGTCGAGCGTCTCGTCGCCGGCGTCGACGACCAACGGAACGAAATACTGAATTAATAACACACGTATACAGATATCTCTTGACAAGTACTACATATTAAACATGTGTAAAGTTAAGGAGTTAATAATAAAGCCATTTTAGGATAATCGCCTTCTGTTGCGTTTATGTGCAGACACGAATTTCACTTTTCAGTGCTGTCAAAGGGAAAGAAGGGAATCCTCATCTTTCTTTGGATTTTATCTTTTTATCGGCGACAGTACTAAAGTAGAGACTTGACTGGAATTTTTTCGGACTTTTTGAAAGCCGCAAGACATTTTTAAAAAATAGTGCACAACAACGGGTAAATTTATGTTTAGAATGTGAATAAAAAGGGGAGCATCTTTCGAAAGGAGTTCTTTGTCGTTTTCCAGAAGAGAACATTAAAAGTTTTCATGTATTGTGCGGGTTATTCCTGAAATTTCATTTTACGTAAATATGCAACATAAGAAATCGGTTCTTTCACAGAAGTATCCTCTTGACGTAAGGTTGTAGATATTACAGGTAATTTGAACTTCAAGACACATACTTAACCCTTTGCACTCGGAACTATTTTAACTAGAAAATTAAACATTTCTTCCGATCTAGAATATTTCCATTCCCTATGATTTTTGAAATTTTATGGATATGAAATTGGTATAATAATTCATGCAATACCTAAATGTTTAGTAAGTGGTTAGATACCGATATATTTAATAATGGAAATATAATATTTTGAATAATGGTACAGCAATTTTTAGTGGTGCCTCAGAGGGGACAACCGAGTGCAAAGGGTTAAAAGCCAAATTTACGTAAGTACATACACAAAATATTCAGTTTACTAATTGTCTCTTCACATTGCATTGAATTGCATAGATATGTTCAATTTTTACATACGAGAAATCATTTTTTAAATCGACGACTGTGTTCCCCGGTTTACTATGTACATACATGAAAAATGAAAAATTATTCGAAGTAGTCGGGGACTCTGATGTGATTGGATATGCTAGTTCCATTAGAAGAGAGGTTTTCGTCAGGTTAAAATATAGTTCATTCGGCGCACGCAGGTATCGGCGACGCAATCAGAAATCCGAGGGTGCATCGTCCACTCTGACCGGTTTTCAAGAGGACTCTCATGCCATTGCGTTAACGGTAGAAACCAGTGCCTGAATGGCAGCACGCTAAATATACGAACATTTCTGAGTGGCGCTTGCTGGAAGGTGTGTAATTACATCCTGATCGACAATGCGTTCTGTAAACAGAATTCTGCGAACAGTATCCCTTCTTTTAATAATCTTAACAAGTCGATAACAACGTAGCATACTTAACTTAGTTCGATGTCTTCCCAGTTTCGTATTTCTCCTGCTGATTTTTATCATGTATAAAATAAATCATCATAAAATCCACAGTCTGGTAATCACAGAATGGAAGAAGGCTCTCATTGAATGAAATCATCATAAAATTCGCAGTCTGGTAATAATTACAGAATTGAAGAAGGTTCTCATTGAATGACCGTGATTTTTCGTCTCCACTTTATTATTCATAACATATTCTTTCTCTTATCACAGTCGATGCTACGAAATACAAATACAGATTGCTTATCACGTGTTCAACAATAAATACACAGAAACCCCGTTTAAAAATCGCCGTTAGACGCTAAAAACGAGCGCTACAATGGCGCCCGAAGTCGCTTGTCTGTCAAATACATACATCTAAAGTGTCGAATACAAATTTTAGCGGAGAAAGGGGGAGGTTCGAGAGGGTGAGACGTGAGCATGAAGTTTGAGCACGCGTTCAAACCGGTCGTATTAAAAACTGACACTCTCGGTGTTCTGATACGACGAAGGGCCTTTACGGTCGCGCGAGTCTACTTCAGTCAGAACCGGGCAACCGGGTCAAACAAGATGTAAATGGGCTCCGGTTTAGGTTACTTTTACGGGAGCCCTTGGGTTACGAATTTTTGCTGCGTAATCTCTCGTCCATCGTTACCTATGTTCATCGGAAATTCCTCTCGTTGGATTTTACTTGAGCATCAATGCAGAAATTTAGGGCGGAGATAAGTGAGACTTTGTCCGACACTTTTCGGATGCAATCGCTTCAAAACTAATTGCAAGACACATGTGCCCATAATTATGAAAGTGATCCAAGTCAAAATTTTAAAAAAATTATTTCGTTAAAATTTTGGTTCCTAATAAAACTCGTAATTTTCTATTGCTTTAAGTCATTCGGTTAATTTTGAAATTGATCCAAGTCAATTCACGCTTTAAAAACAACATTTTCGTATGAGATTCACGCAAAATTTCCCATTCGTAATAATGTATTCGAATGTAATCCTTGAAATATCTCGAAACAAGAAATATATGACTTAGACCATGTTCATAATTATGGGCACGTAAGGATTCAAGATCGATTGGTAATAATCCAGTTGGCGAAACAGATCTGTATTCCTTTAGAAATGGTGCAAGAACTGTCCGTTCAACTTGGTTTAAAAAACAATCGCGAGATCGATCGTCGCTTCTCAAACATTTACACATCTATAAATCCGTCGACAAAAGTAGACGTAGTATACAACGATTCAAATTACATTTAGCAGACTCACGAGCTATAAAATACGATTCGAAACAAAGAGAATTCGTAGGCTTCTTCGTGTTGAAAAGCGTTCGGTCAACGAATCGACTCGAGTTTGAGCGAGACGAAATCGGACGCGTTAAATAACAATCGTAATATGCAAAGGAAACTAGATGCTCGTTCGTGACGGGAATCATCATCGTTGGAACATTCGATGATTGCAACTGAGGGTTGTGAACGATCGTCGCTTCGCACGTTGTTTCAACTCATCTACTCGTAGCTTGTCTACATTGGACCATTGACAGATATGACGACGAATTTAGAAGGCACACTGGCGTGCACGATTTGTCGACGACTCTTTCACGAGGTTTGTCGGAATGGCGTGAATATTTCATTCCAGAAACCATGCTCGCGGAAGAATTGATCAGCTCTTTCAAAGAGAAACGGAGTTGCTCTTTCGCGGAGAAACGGAGTAGCTCTTTCGTGGACAAAATTGAGCGCTCCTTACCAGAAAATAGAATAAAGCGGCTTTCTTTTGAAGGGTGAAAATAGTACTCTAGTAGAAATGAAGCAGCAATTAAATAGTAGTAAAATAACTAGACTCCGGTTTTTCATGCAAAATAAAAAGTTCGAGCATAAATTGCAACGAGCTACGATAAATATAAATTTGTATGTGTCATTCTAATTTTGACTAATTAAATAAGAAAACCTTGTCGCTAATTTAAAAATTTTAAAATTTTCAGTTTGATCATGATAAAATACAGAGTCTGGTTCTACTTCCACGGACGCAGTTAGGGCCCTAGGAAGGGGGAAATAATTTAGAGGGACTTGTCTATTGGCATGATTCTTTCTCTTAAGCGAAAATTCGACTTATTATAAACAGGATGTTTTACTGTACAGGTTTCAATTTTAAAATGATCTAGAAATGTATCAGAAATAGTCTTCGTTGTCCGACAACCTCGCAAAGTGTCACAAATAACACGTATATCCATGTACATAAATAATACCTATATATGAACGTTATAACAATATTGAATGACACTCGTTTCTCGTTGGAAGGCTTCCTTGTTCCTTCGAAGGGGTCAGCCGATAGTGGACGGATCTTCTCTGTTTCGATTGAAGATACACGCGTACATCTTTAAAATGTTTCCTACAAAAATTTCAAGTATCCTGCTTATGTTAATGTCACATGGTACACGATTAGGAGCAATCGCTTCACCGTTGACTCCAACTTTTCTTACGCTACTGCAAACACAATATGAATGTTCTCTACTGATTCGAATGTATGATTTCACGGATCGGGTCGTTTGCTATTATGTGACAAGAAAAACGAATGGTGTATCCGAAGAACGATGGAAATAAATTAAGAGCGAGCTCGCTTTCGTAACTGGAAACGACAACCTTACGTCGTAAATATGTTCTTCGGCAATGATTTGTACTCGGAATTTTCATTTTTTCTTCTTTTTTAGCATCACGGGTTCCTGCGTCTTCCAGTTACGTGGTCAGCGATACGATTTGCCCTCAGTTCTTCGAAGAAGATTCAACTTCCCTCGTTATTGTTTTAAAAGATGAACAAAGAGCAGACAAATTCTTGTTTCTACGTGTCACTTTTGTTGCGAGCAGTTCGAACTTCAAATTGTATAAAACGTGTCGAGTCGTTCAAACAGTATTCTCAACGAGAACCGTCGAGCGATTATTTTTAGAAAAAGCCACCCACGGAACCTTCCGACTTCTTCTTGCATTTTCTTACAACGAATTTGAGTTCAATCTCTTCAAGCGTTTTCCAAAAATTTGGTGTCGTCTGAAAACAGCAGCGATTCCGATTGAACATACTTCGGTAAGGTAATTTTTATATACGTCACTTATTGTATGCACAAATATTAAATGAAAACTATACTGTATTTTTTTCAGTAAAAATCCGAATAAAGTCAACGGAGACTACTATATATTTCTTGGTGGACTACCACACTGTGGCGATTCCAGGTTGAACAAACACCGAGTTAAACGGGGAAACCGCAGGAAAGCGGTGATGAGAGCGCAGGCCCAATCCGTGAAACCAGTTTCAAGGAATGGTGGGGAGTGGCAGCGAACGGGGCCGGGATGGCTATAGCCGATTAGGCGCTGCTGTGTGTAGGCACGTTCTCGGTTCGACCTGTAGCGGTCCATGGCGGTGCTCCGACAGGTTCTCCGGCTAAAATCTAGTCTCTATTTACGTTGAAGCGAAGAAGTAATCCTCTGGTCTGAACTATGGTTAATTGCACTTTGTACTCGAAGCGACGGAATGCACGCGCGTCGGCGAACGGTCGTCCAGGGTTTTAGGCACCGGGGCAAAGGGAGCCGGCTCTCGCCTTGTTTTACTCGACGATCTATTGCACAGGGTGGGACGATCCATCGATTAAAAGGGTACACACTGGAGGAAGAAGGTGACGAGCGAAGGAGTCGTAGTACGAGCTTCCTTCCGGTCGAGTTTCGACTGGCATCGACTGATTCCGAGTTCCTGGTGGCCGACACAGGCCGTTGAATAGCCCAGAACGTGCAACGACCGCTCTGGAACCGGGAGACGGCACTCAGAAGCTGCCACACTCGCGCAACACGCGATTCCCCAACGGCAACGGCGGACGGAAATTGTTGATTACCTGGAACCAAGAGTAGAGTCGCCGGAGTTAGGAAACCGGGCCGTGATTCCGCCGATTTGAAATTCACTAGAGACCGCCACGCCACCGCTAAAAATAACGAAGACGAAACAACGATCGGACACGGCCGGGCTAACGACCCGCGACACACAGCCCAGATACCCAGTTCATGTCCGAACGTCCCCAAGACGCTCGCAATACGTCAATTTCGCACGAGAACGTCCATTTTCTGAATCTTATGGATGTTCTTAGGACGTTCTTGTGGATGAAGAAAGAAAGAACAGCCACCTATCTCACCCCACATATGCAAGGTGTCCCGAAAATGTTGCACTTCCTTGCATTATTTGAAGCAGCGACCTTGAAAATATTATATCACAAATTTTCAATTCAATCCAGGAACGTCTTGATGTTTTGGCCACGTTTTGCCGATTTGGGACTATGGAGGACTGTGTAGTGGATGCTGGTGGAGGTGCGGTCTTGTCTCAGTTAAGACAAAAATGCCCATCCCTGATCTGTGTTCTTCATTCATAACTCCTCAACACAGCCACGGAGATCATTTTCGTAAACGATCATTTTCGTAAACGATCATTTTCGTAAATCATCCCTTTCAAGGATGTAAAACAGTTTTGAAACATCGTGTACATGCATAACAATGTATTAGCTCGTTGGGTTTGAACGATCTGTACTGTTTTGGTACAGTGGGCGGATCTGAAAGCATGGTGGTGGCAGTCCCGGTGACCTTGAGCGGTTACCCGAACCGATCTTCACTATGAAAGAAGATAAATATACTCACCACTCCATGATTCTCGTGGCAGGGACACTCCTCTCCGCGCGGGAACTTCCGCAGATTACGGAAAATATTGAGCTGGTGATGGGACACTTCGAGGCACTTCTTGAACAGGATCCAGGTGACGCTCTCGTTGCAAGGGGGCGTGGTCAACGAGCCCAGATACGTCCAATAGCCGTTGTCGTCTGTATATGCACGAACAAATTGGCTGATGATTTCGAAGCAAATGTCACCGGCGAATTTGACCGAGGGTCAAGATCCTCGACGCAATAAATTATGGAAGGCGAACGACGGAAAGCGAAATCGCGTGACGGGCTAACGAGCTTCTTGCCTTGGACACGTGCAAGCCGACCGCTAATTTATTAACGGGGCAGAAGCGAGGAGAAAAATTATGTAACTTCATCAACCTAATGCACTGGAATATAGTTAATCCCGGCGACCTTTATAAGCATCTAACGTCATTCTTCTGCTTCGAGAACGTAGGCAATCTTCGAGTTGAAAACTAAATGTTACGACCAGCTGGAAAATATTGCGCGGCTTCGGCAACTTTCTCTCCTCGTTTCGTTTTCCTCGTTGCTGAGACGTAAATTTGTTTACACGCCGACAACGCGTTCACCGGTCTGACCAACCGTGCTTGAATGAAAATCTTACGATGGCTATTTTTACGATCACAACCAGTCGTCGTAGATTACGATGTTGTTCTACACACTTCGAGGAAGTTTTCAATTTTATTTTATTTGAAGAGTTTGTTATCTCTTCGATTATGACTTGTTGAATTTCTATTAAAAATTTTCACGACATGGAACTGCGAACGCGTTAAGCAATGATCGCTGGATTGCGGATTTTTGGAGACGTTGGAAGAAATTAAGAACGTTGTTTACAATCTCTGCAGTCAAAATTATCGAAAGAAGAAATACATTTTAATTGATATACTCTGTTTCTTACATTTTCTCTTAGTGTCGCCAGATGAGGGGAAGAGGTTACCCCCTCCTAGCCGCGGCGGAAGGGTGGGGAATGGCGTCGTAGAAGGGGAAGGTAGAGTGGGGACACGAATCTTGATCTGGCGACATTGCTTATGGTATGTGGATCATTTTTACTTTGCGTACAGAGTGATCTGCAGTCTAACAATCACCAATATATTTCGATCAAAATGATTTTTTGTATGGCTGAATATATTGAAATCTTAAAAAAGATGAAAAACTAGATCAGTAACTGTACATCTAGTACGTAGAACGTATAGAAACGAGAGATCGATGTTTGAAAGACAAGTTAAAAACGACCTCGAAAGAGGCAATAAATGTTTCAACCAGTGAAACATTGCTGTTCCCTTTCTGCCGTGATTTCCGATTCGTTCGTGTGTTGACAGTCGCAAGCAAAACAGTATCGAGGCATAAAACATGCAAAGATCGTGATCGAGAATGTTGATGCAAATTTAAACGTGTTTTTTAACGAACAGATCGTTCGAGCCGGAGAAACGAAAACAGCTCGATCATTTCTGTGTGCGGTCATGTATCGTTCAATGGTAATGCTCATAGGGAATATTCAATCAACAGTGAATATTTAATCGAACCGTGGTGGGACGAGAAAATGTTTGAATGTCATTGCCATAAAGCTTACCCGGAAGGAGTTTACCAGGATCGATGGGCTCGGAGATTTCTACGACCTCGTCCTTATGGGACACGTATGGTAGCATACGCGCTATTTTATCCATTTCCTGATGCGTCTTGCCAACCTGTAACCGACAGTGTTCAATTTATACACTGCGAAGCATAACTACGGTAATTGTACTGATTACTGTACGATCGTACTTTGATCGTACTTTAATATTATTCCTAATTTATCATGAAATAATAACACAGTAAAGCCACGATCTAGCTCCCATCGCTTATTCCGAGCAGGGACAGAGACCGTGTAGGGAAACTATTTTTTAACTGCGTCGACCGCGCCGAAAGTACAAAGGGTGTCGAACGTAGAAAAGGCCGGCATGTAAACACGGACCGCGCAGTGGAATGGGTAAGCGAAGCGATAGTGATTGTGAAGATTCTCAGAAAGCTAGATCGCGACTTTACTGTATATGTAAGCATCTTATGAAAGAATGATGTGCTCTGAATACAAAAGAAAATTGGTAGCCCTCGAGACATAATTCAACATAAGAAAATATTAAAAAATAAAATCGATAAAATATTGTACGTAATACTGTGGACGAAAAAGAGCCGTGTACTAATTACTGCGTACTCATTACTGCGGATTAGAATTCGAAACATAGGAAAACTACGTGTTAAATTCGCGTGCAACAGAAATGAGTCTATTCGTATACGAGACTCATTCCATCTAATACAAAGTTTTCCTGATGACACAGGGAATTGCTAAAGAACATTATATCACCTAAATGGCTATTGGAAGGAACAGCACGTGCAGGAGAAACGTCGCGTGAAAATCATTCCATTTAATAGAAAATATCAGGTGTAACTCGACTGATGCACGCGTAAGGAATGTCGGATCGCGTGGACAACGCCGGGAAAAAAGAATCGCTGCGAATAATTTCCTGTTGATTGTTCCCGTTTCACACGGTTCCCCGATGAATTCAGCTTTTCTATGTTCTCCAGTCATTATGAAGTCGACGGTTCGAGATTGCGCAATCGATTCTCAAGCTTCGCCACGCGCTGGAACTTGAAAGCCTGGCCCACGCAAGTCGGAAGTAGATGCAGTCGACGCCATTCCAGTTGATAATGCGATGCAATTCGAAAAACAGCATTGCACAATCGAGCGTGTCCATTATGTTGATGTGGTTCGAGCGTTTCCGTCGAATTTGGGGCGATTGAATCGTATGATTGCGTTATTCCCGGTTGTATTGTCATTTTTACGCGATGCATCATTCTATCGATGACACGCGATAATATCGTACATCGTTCGTTTGTCAGATACGATTGGAACGTGCCGCACAATTCTTCTTGTAATCGAGGAAATTATTAAACGAGCCAGTCATTATGAAAATGGGTTTACTCCACTTTTTCCATTATTATAATAAAATATGTGTACGGTGAGATGACAGGAAGGTCCTCGGGGCAAGACTTGTGTCCCCACTCTACCTTCCCCTTCTACGCTACTCCCCACTCCGCCGCGGCCCGGTCACGTGACGCGTTTCGTCCCGTACTGGCAGAGAGAGGGTAACTTTTCTCCCCAATTCTTCCCACTTCTCGTCATCTCACCGCAATGGACGCTTGTTATAAATAAAATGTTAAATTTCTTAATGATTAATTTACATTTGATTTGATTTTTTTCACTAAAACTTGTATTCGACTCGCGAAAGGGTGAATTTGCAAAACCTGTACCACGATTTCTGTAAAAATACATGAAGAAGAAACTGCAACAAGCACTGCAGTTACCCCACTTTCACGACGAATCAATAAGAATCGCGAACAGAAATATAAAAATAATTTATTTCTCATCGTACATTCATAAAAAATAACAAAGACAATTTACGAGACATTTCAAATTGTATAAAGTATCTGCGGTAGTGGGACACCTGCTGGCAATGCATCAACAATGTCAACAGCCCGGACAAATTATAATCTATGCGTATTCCCGGGTGAATGATGTGCATTGAACGATCGTTTGATAGCAGAGGGGTCATTAATACCAGTGGCTGGCAACATTCGACCGACAGATGGACGGACCTGTCTCTCTGCGATTCACTGTGCAAAAGTTGTTCCACCGTTTATGATTATGGTTAATCTGCGACAAACCAGTTTCGATTATCATTAAATCAGAAATATTACTCCTTGTAGTGTTTTCTTTCGTTTATCGATTCTGCGAGTACATCAATATACAGATACTATATCTTGAGTTCCAATATACACACGAGTCTTAATTCTATATATAGCTATTTTGTACGTAAAGATTAAATGGCACTTGAATGTCTCTTCCTTTAATGGCATCGCGTAATGCACGTAATGTAGGTATATTCAAGATATGGCTAATGGGTTTCCGATGTTTATAGAAGTTTCTAATTCTAATTAACACTTTATCTACCGGAAGCCTATTAATAGGATTTCAAAGCATAGAAATTTTCTTTTTTTCAGAAATTTTCTTTTTTTCAGAAATTTTCTTTTTTTCAGAAATTTTAAAGCATAGAAATTTTTCTTTTACATTGCAATCTTAAATGAAACTATTAGAAGATTAGTTATTGAGGGTGACTTGTTACAATGAAAACTGTTCACAATGAAAATTGCTGTTGCTATTGAAGGTTCCATTAAAAAGTGTTTAGCCATGTACCATAGATTTTTCAAAATTATGCAATAATCACCGGTCGGTAATGTGTTAAAAAAGATGTACAATCGGTAGCTTGTCTTCGGTGAGTTCACCCTGTATTTTTCAAGATATGGAATTTTCTACAAAAATAATTTGAACACCCACGGTAAATGATAGGTACTATTGACCCTCCTACACTGCGTAACAATAGCTGCACTCGCATTTTTTAAATTTTTATACTTTGGAAGAATAATTCCGGAAAACCAATTGCACCAATTGCACCAATTGCGGAATGGTTCTCGCGAGAGGAAATCCATTTTAGTATCCGCGTAGGATGACGACGAGAGATGAGCGGAAGAGAATGATTCGATCTCGCGTGATCATGATTTCCTCCGTTCGTCCTCGGCGTTCCCGATATCAAAAGCGGCAACAGTGAATTTCACCTCGTCTTGATAGACCGCGGATAATGATTCGCGTTCTCGGCGGAGCTTATGCAACCATGCTATCAAGCGATGATGGAACGAACGGCGTTACACACTGTTACGGATTCTGCTTACGAAGCTTATACCAGCTTATGTGAAAGCTTTACGCGACTATAAATATGCGTGCATCGGTGTGCCGCGCCCGTAGAAAGGACATAAACAGTATTTAAGTAAAATGAATTAGAATATCTGAGAATCCTGCGCGCGGCCACCTAGTGTCACGAGCAGGGAAACTGTCAATGCCAACGGGCAAGTTGATCGTTTCGTAATCGTGATAGATTGACCGCAAGACACTTGTATAATGCCAATGTCAATGTCGGAGCCAGAGTTTGACGATCGAATTCAAAGTTCATTGTCTAACTTCGAATTTAAACTCGGGGCTCAATGGGTTAAGTCGCGCTTAAATAAAATTGCGCAGAGCGAAGCGAGGAAACACTTCGAACGACTTTCGATTAACTGTAACAGTACTTCGTCGTTAGGCTTGCAGTTAATTATAGCACAGCTTGATTCTAAGTATTAGCTACTAGTGATTCAACTACCGCTTACGATGTAACACCAGTTGTACGCCTCTCGGAAAGGTAGTTATCGTTGAGAAGATAACCTGGCGGCGAGCAATCTGGTCTTTTAAATTCGTTCTGTTCAAGGAACAAGGAAGAACGCGCGACTAATGTGCAGTCGAAACTGAACTAGGTGAAGCCGATGAAAAATATCTCGGATCTAGGAAACAGCAAGAGGAAATCAAATGATTACTGACCTTCAGAAATACACCGAGAACCGCGAGGCCGTCCGGCGCTTTCGCTGCTTTGGCGAACGTTTTGTACTTGCTGGTGTTCCAATGCACTAGATGCAACTGCAACAGAAGATACGAGAACCGGGTATTACAAAAAATAATTACTTGAATTTCTACATCTATGAAATGTACGAGTATTATGTGTTGTATATTGTATAATATACATTATTAATACATTAACGTCTTGTCAATATACATTAATGGTTCCCGACTATTAGAACGGGCAGAGGCTATCAAAATTCTCCTGTTGCATCACCACGCGAGACAATAGCCGCTGGTAATAAACGTAATGAACGTTAATGATTGGAAACTATACTTCAGCGATCTATTCATCGAAGGCGCGATGCGATCGAGAAGAAAGCTTATTGTTCTGTGGATTGTTAAGTCGGTCGTCTAACAGGTTGCTCAAACAGTCCCGCGTGAAAGATGTTTCGCAAGCTCGTGATTACACTCGTGATTAGCGCACGTCATTGGTAGAACAAACTCGGGATCAACTGACGCACAGCGGGGATATAGCCTCGAAAACTTGGTATCAACTAAACAACGTGGATTTTCTACGGTGATTACCGAACCGTGGATTTTTCTGCAAAATGAACATTTTCCGTATAGTTTTAATGGAGAACCTCCATTATACATATGAACAACTGTTATGCGAACCGTCTATTAGATGGACGCTCTATTATTCGTACATTCTATTGTATGAGCAGTATACCACTACACACGAGTTTATCAAATGAAAAATACTGAAGACAAAAATGAGCATGTCAAATGAAAAATACTGAAGACAAAAATGAGCATGTCAAATGAAAAATACTGAAGACAAAAATGAGCATGTCAAATGAAGAATACTGAAGACAAAAATGAGTGTATCAAATGCAAAATACTGAAAACGTTTTACGAATGAAAAACCACTGTTGCATCGTTCTCAACGCGATCAAATTATTAAGAAAAGAGAAAACTGTCTACGTAGCTCCCGCATCAAGCAATTAATACAGACAACTTTTGCATAAAAATCCGCAGTCTAGTGATAATTAATGCATCGATAGAGTTCAGGACGTAAAGGCTATTTATCACATTCCCCGTTGACAGTCGCCTCTGGTTAATGTAGAATTTCACAATGTGTTCGCTGTATACATATACACGCTTAAACTACGAGTATTACTTGAGCAATCGCTTTGAAATGCGCGTTGATCACGCGACGCGAAAGAGTTTTCTCAAGTTTTCTCTGATTTATGCACGAATTCGAAGTGCATTCCAAGCGCATCGAACAGCGGAAGAAAAACGTGCATGGAAATTGAATGCGACGCGGCCAATGGATGTCATCTTGCAATTATTTCACGTATTCTTTCGTCTATTTTTATACTCGGTTACAGAGATGAAGATAAACAAACATCGACTGGCTTCTTCCTCTATTTCAGTTTCTCTCGAAAATAGAAAGACTGACAATTTGACAGATTTTTTCAACTTATCAGGAAAACTCTAGGAATTCCCAAGGCAGCAGAGGAAATCACTCAAAAGCGCATCAACAACGTATAAACGAGGAAAATAAAAATTTTCATTCGTCGCATTTCTCTATTTTTATAGTCGGTTAATTTCCGTATTTTATTGTTAAAGTGGGTCGAACAAGTATTTTAGAAATGAAGAATTCTTGTCAAGAATTGTTAACTTAGACTGCATTGTTTGAAAACGGTCAGAATGCCTAAGCGTATTGTTACATAATTCGATTACAATTTCCATACAAGTGTTCACCTCAATAGGAGCGCCAATTATCATAATCGCTTCCCTCCGTTTTCCGAGTGTTTTGCCTTCTAAATAGTTTCGCATACAATCACTCCTAGCTTCTCGTTGCTGTTTATTCGTGTTGTTTTCACATTCAGGATCTTATTTCGACGCAATTTTCATACCGCCTTCTTCGAGGGATGCGTTCCGGTAGAAGTGATTCAGCTTCTGAAGCGGCGAAGAATGCTCGCTTGGGCAAGGCCGATCGCGCAGCCTGAGTTCGCGAAGACTATGGTAGATCGTGACGCGAATCATGCTCCGCGAGAGTGAATTATTAACGATCTGCGGCGAACCCGCGTTCGTCCTTTTAAAGTCGTTTAAGAGCACGCTCCTCACATTTAAACCATGCTCGGAACCTTAAGCGCTATTGTTCCATGGCTAGCGAGAGGAAAAATAAACTCTCAAGTCTGGAGAAATAGCGTCAGCATCAAACTGTAAATATTTCTTTGTTCTGCGGATGTTCGTGCAATTTTAAGGAGGAATCATGTGAAATCTTATTTTCAGTGATAACAGTCATTGTAGATCCGAAATAAATAGAAATCATACTAAATTCTGTGGGATTATATTTTCTAGCATTTTATCACAATTTTTCGCAGCCGTAAATACATAAAGATCCGGAGTCTACATATTATTTAGTTAGATAAAAGTATTAATTAAAACTGTACAAACCTCTCCTGCGAATGCTTGTCCATCGACAGTGTGCTCCGAACCCCTAGAGTCACTGCATCCCCAATGACAATGGTACTGCTCGAGTTTGTAAACATCATCCATCAGGGGACCACCGCTTAGGACTGCAAACAAAAATAATAATCATTTGATTAGAACCAGTATCTTCTTCTTATTTGATCTTATTTGATATCAATACTTTCATCCGTCGTACAGTCGGTCGTACAGTCGGTCTCATAATTGATGGCACACACTTCGAATCGGAATAACTTTTTTAGAAATGGACCAAATGGACTTCAGTTTCTAAATATATGATAAACATAGTAAATGAAGAAAATAGAAGATAATAATTAATCTTAATAGATAATAGATAAGATTGAGAAGTATATTTAATTATTCTTGATTAAATTCACATGAAAATTTTTATGTGAAAGACATATACATACATAACGTCGCCATTTTGTAATTTTAGCTGTTGCTACGTAACCACTGAAAAGATATTTTCATTTTATTTAATAATTACCGGAAATACCAAATTTTTTAATTTCACCAACAATTTTCAACTCGCATGGTGGTGCGTACCCCCCTCGAGGATCGATAGTCGTTACCTTAATACGTAACCAACACTGTCGCGAAATGTGCACGACCCGGCTGGGGAAGGAGTGCCTAATTTACAAATAAGAACAATATCATGTTCCCGCGAGGGTCGCAGGACGCACGCGGATCGTTTGACTGCGTTCAATTACCGGATACGCTTGATTAGCCGAATTGCGTGAACGATACTGGGACCATAACAAGATCATAGCCGGGAAAGGCTGATTCGCTGGTATTAACGGTACAAAGGAAAAGTAACAATCGAGCGAGAGGAAAAGAAGAGAAAGAGGGCGAAGATTTATTGGAGCCAAGTCGGAGTCAATGAACATTCCAGACAAAATCTACTGAAACTAGAATCACTGATGTTGATGCGTTAGTCTTGAGATTGGTCTTAACTCGTTAAGTAGGTCGCTCCTCGATCAAACATTGTATCTGTTAGTTACACAGATGATTTTCAGTAAAATTCTATCGCGTGACATTCTCTTGACTGAAAGCTAAGTAATTCTAAGAAGCACCCTAGTAGCAATCATTGTGGCATTTTGGTGGGTCTTTTTGATGTATTGGTTGGCCAACACAGTTAGAATTATCACTAGACTGCGGATAGATGAAATTCAAAATTGTTGAAAAATTTTTTAAATTGAAGAAATCAATATACGATTTCTCCTCTATTAAAATCGTTACGGGAAGAAACAATATTCAATTCGGTTTCTATTTCTCGCAATCGATGCAGACAATTTTTATTTTACATAAAGATCCGGGGAGAGTCCGCCTTGGAGGCATGTTCCGCTGAGCGTAGCGTTGGTGTCGCGCCGCGGTGAAGTAGTGAACAAGAGGAGCAGAAATTTATTAAATTGGAGCTCGCTTATTCAGTCGTAAATGCACTTGTTTCGAAATGTGTGTTACACTGGGCCATTCGGAGACGAACTGCACAGCTGTCTTCGGGTATACGGCGTTCACTTTCTTATCGATTAATTAATCGTATGTTTACAATTATTTTTGAGCGAAACTTTTGCGACCCTTTAATTTTGCAGGTCAGTGTATGTAAAATGTTGAACCTTCTAGCAGGCAAAAAATCTCATCCATATCTGAGCCCGATTCAAACAAAGTCGATCCTAGATGACCACTGGCGGGAAATAAACAGCGAACGACCGTACAGGTGTTTGTCAGGAACGATTTGTCATCGTTAATAAAAAAAGGTGAATGGGGGAGAGAGAGAACGAAAGAAGAAAACGGGCCACGGTATATCGCGAGGCTCGGTTATCGTTCCATCGATTCCCTGAAATTCTGCTCTATTTCTGTCATGTAAACGCTCCGTTCCCGTCACATATGAGCACGCATAATGCGTCACGGCACGGTCGTCCCCGTTTCGAGAGCACACCGCGAAGGTAATAGCCTCCTTTAACCGGCACGAAACCGCTGTCGAAGCGTTTGGCGAAAAACACGCTTGCAAGCCAGCGAGCCCGTCTGAGCTCGCAATCAGCTCGACCCGACTCAGCCCGACTTGGCCCGACTCGGCTCGGCCTGTTCGCCAGCACCGATTACGCGATCATCGGCTCTCATTGGCCTTTCCGGTAGTTACTACGACCCTAATGGAAGGGTCATGTTCAACGAAATTGATCAAATATTGAATCTCCACGCAACAAAGGGCTGCTGATACCCCGCAGCTCCAAACGAAAGTGTTCCTCTCAGATTTCATTCTACCCTTTAGAAATGATCGCTCCTCAGCAGTGCAGTAGAACCTCGCTCGTTGCACGAATCGGGACCGAAGATTTTTACGTCTTACAATGCCTGCAGCTTTTCTATGCGTCAACCGATTTCAATGAAACTTGAATTACTTCGGATGATTTTGAAATTGTTACTCGAAATTATATAAGACGACCTGATTTTCGCATCTTACTTCTTACGATTTCAATGAAACCTTCTACACGTATATAACTTACTTAGATTCACAAAAGACGCGTTTTCAATTTTCATTACAGGCAATTAAAAAATGTTAAAATCGTGACCTTTACTTTTTTCTTCGGAATTGCAACCGATTGTAATTTTTAAGAAATTGTTTACACATTTGCTAGCAAATTAATCCTTTTCTCAGAAAATCGTTTGGTCATCATTTTAAAACTATTCGTTTTGGAAGGATGTAGGAATACGGACTCTAAGAAACTCAATACGGACTCAAATCAAGAAACTCGAGAAGACTCAATTTCCGCATGGCAGAAATGATATGTTGATATTTGTTTTGTTCTTGAAACGAGCAGATCAATTACATTCCGTCGCGCCGAGGCACAAAGACCCCGCTCGACGCGGATATTATTCCGCGGATCGTTGCGGAGAGGGTGGAGAAAGAGTGTAGTTTCGGGGTTAAGAAACGCGTTGTGTCGTGCGGCTCGTTCGTGCATTTAAATGCGAGACTAAGAACTCGTTCGTTACCTCAAAGTCCGAGGCGAATACCCGGGGAAGAACGATTGCGATCGGCAGCATTGAATTGCAGATCGGCCGCGAATGCAAATATCTCCCCGGGTCGTTCGAGATTTCGTGGGAAGAGAGGCCTTTCCGCGAGGAATCGATCCTTTTTAGAGATTAGCAAAGAGACATCGATCTTTCATATAACAAAACAAATTTTCTCTGAATTTTACATCGAATGCTTTGAAACCTTCTTCTCTATAATTGTTTGCTGATTTTCGCATAGAAATGTATCAGATTCCACAGTCAAAATGCAATTTTGCCATCCTACGAAATTGGATATCGTCGTCCTTGAAATGAATAGTAGGTTCCTTTTAATACGTCCGCGATGGATCAAATATCCAGAAGAAAAATAGATCTTCGAATATCGTTGTTGTGCCGATCAAATTAAATTACGTCTTCCGATCAGGCTATTACGAAACTTGGAAAGAATATAAATAATGTTGAAGAAACAGAAGCTTTATAAACCAACCATTTCCGATGTCGTAAATTGTCTAAAATTGACAGCTCCGAGTACCACTTTGAAGTGTGAGCGATCAATCGTGAGTCGCTGTATATTATGCAGGTTGTATCGATTGTTAACAGCGGGAGAAGATACTGTTTGCGTTCCCATTCATCAACACCAGGCATCGCGGCCCAAATATTTGCGATGAAAATCGTCCGGCTCGATCTCGAACCGTTCAAAGTGGATTTTAGTATTAACCGCGAGCCGAAGCTAATTGGTTGCACGAGTGGGTCACGAAACGTTGCTCTAATCGTCCATTTCCGACATCGTTAGGAGGTGGTTCACCTAAATAGAAGAGCTGAAAATCTGGCAAGCTGGTATTTCGCCTTTGCGAGATATAAACGTGAATCCTCATTGTTTGCAAGGTCGTTCATGATTTTTAAATGGCACCATATACTTTTAACTTTATAGTGTCAAGACGAGTTCAATAATGTGGTACACTATGACCTTCAAATGTCCTTCAACTAGGAAGTTTATGATAAAACAATGATAACTTCAAATTTTTATTTAACGCAAACAATTAAATGTTTTTCAAGGCAATCAATCGCCCTTTCAATTGTTTCTAAGATCTAATTATTCTTTCTTGCATATTCTCTGGTGCGGTCAACATTTTCTAACACACTATCAGAATCTGACTATTAATAACAACTAGAAAGAAAAACTATTTCACGTTTCGATCAATGGATTGCAATTGCTAATTGCAAGCTTCTGAACATTGGAATTTGTAAAAATTGAGGACGATTAGCCCCGCGTACAGTCTCTGGCATTTGAAGAGCATATCTGGAGAATTGAACTGGAATAAATTGGAGCTGAACCGGACTGGAATGAACTGGACCAGAGAGGAAAAACAACTAATGCACTGGTCGTTCACAGTTTCGAAGGAATCAATCGCAACTCCCCGGTTGCCGTACAGAAAATAAACATTTTAATGTTTACAGCGATCACGCAGAAAAACCTGCGAAATATCAAAAAAAAAAATGCGACGGCATTGTACAGGCTACTTTGCCTGGCTTTGTTACACGAAGTATTTTTACAGAAAGAAATATATGAAATTTTGGAACCTACAATTTTGACGTGCCTCGTAGTTCTACTGTTCATAAAAGTCTTACGACCGCGAGTGGGTCAAGCGTCGGCCGTGCCATAAATCGTCTATATCGTTTGCAGCGGTCGTTGACAACAACCAGCATTGTTATACCTATTTGTGGCAATTTTTAATCGTTCCGAGTGGAATGTCGAGTTGCATCCTAACACAATTATTCAACATATATCAGAGAATATAAAATATGTAGGAAACACCGAAAAACTGCAATCGTAACATTTTCTTAAAATGCAAAAGTCGAAATTTAGGATGATCCGGACTCTGAGGAATATTTCAAAATTGATTACAGAAGGTTAAATTATTAGATGCGATGTGTTCTCATGCATTGGTCATGAAGAGATCAAATTAAAAAGAAATAATTCCTTAATTAATTCACGAATTAACAAGCTAGCTCGGTGGCACAGCAATTGGGACAAGTACCCTATATCGAGGCATTACTGTGCTTATTATTAGCGAGTAGGCGAAACCGAGTGGAGTGTTGGTTACGTGTTTGGGTTGCGAACGTTCGTCCAGACTCCGCGTGCAGTGGAAAATTGAGAGGGTCATGGAAGTCTGGAAAATGATCGTGAACTTACAAGTGCCCTCGCCAGCGGTATCCACACGCCAACAATAACCTGGATTAACGAGCTTCCGGGAAGCGGTGG
Organism: Lasioglossum marginatum; assembly: GCA_028455795.1. Classification (NCBI taxonomy): domain Eukaryota; kingdom Metazoa; phylum Arthropoda; class Insecta; order Hymenoptera; family Halictidae; genus Lasioglossum; species Lasioglossum marginatum. Next base: position 1,459,051 of record CM052270.1, on the reverse strand, counting down.
CCGGATACTTCCATCGCAAGGGTTTGTTGATCAGTGCCTCGTGGTCGGACTCAACCCGATGGGTCTCGATGTTCACCGGGCTCTGTCGCGAGCCAGCAGCCATTGGGAATTTTGTTACCCACGTGCTGGGTCCTGCAACAAACGGAAACAACCGATTATTAAATTAACAAGCCTTCCATCCACTCGTCAACGTTGAATGACGTGCCAATTTTCTGCGTTTCGCGCGACTATTTCATTCACCGAAGCGATCAGTGTTAACTGTTAATTACCATTATTATTTACTCGATAACGAAGTTTGCACTTCACACTACAATCTAGTTAGTTTCGACATTACTACAGTGAAGTCTTCATCTAAGCTGGACGGTTAATATGATACTAAACACGATATAAAATATTTCAAGTACTATTTAAAACTATTAATGATTTTCTGAAAGAAACTGGGTGTAATCATTGAATGAACTTACTTAATCTGTACTCGCTCGCAATTGCGTAAGAATATCCACTTACTAATTCTACGATATCCAAATTTTTTAAACGTATCGTATCGCAATCACCATGTCTCGATTGCCTTCTTAATCTTTTTACTGCATAGATATCCGGATGGTGCTTATCACGATCCTTATCAAGTCTCGCACAGCCAGACGCGCGAAACTCTACTACTTCGGTCGTCTGTGTGAACAAACACTTAATTCCGAGATTTCGGTTTCCGATTTCTCAACAGACTCGTCAGTGGAATTCAATTCGCGACAGAAGAAACACGTTTCCACAGAAAAGAGAGGAAAGACCGTAACTCAAGAAATTCACGGTTCTCTTTGTAACGTGAGTTTATCGTGGACAGTATCGGAATCGCGTGTCGCAATGAAGAAAACTTCGTACACATACAACCGCACGTGAGTCGCGCACGTGATAACCAGAATGACTTAAGTCGGCCGATTAATTGCCCCGATTATTGGAATCGATACTATGTATTTCTACATTCGAAAATGAATACACTAGTAAACAAGTCGAATTTAGAAACAGAAAATATTTTTTTTTTACGACCAAGTAAACAGCTCGCTGAACAGTGTATCGCATGTTCAACCATGAAAATCGAAATGCGAAGCTTGAAATGTAGAAGTATACAATCCGATTTAAAGTGGACCAGTCGAATATCTCTGAAATAGTTCAAAATACTGAAAAATTTTGCAAACAAAAGGTACATGGTTTCGAGGTGAATTCTACGTTAATGGTTTCTTTGTAGGTGGAGAAGTAGAGCGCGTATGAAGGTCATTATTAATTTTATACAGTTCAGTATTCCATATATAACAACATTATTAACCTTCTTACATCAAGAAACCTAGTTTAGCAGATATCTCAATTCTAGTCTCCCTCGAAACCATATAATTTTGTGTGAAACATTTGTGATGACATTAATAATTCCAGGGATGTTCGAGTGGTTCACCCCTGCATGAAATATTACGAATCTATTACTAAGTGTACTAATGATAAAGCTAATTCTCTTCGATTCACACCACTTGCTCATTTTGTGTGTCATCGCGCTGGATTATCAAATCGAACGATACGTTGTCTCAGTCAATAAGCTTTTAGCGTATAACGATCGATGCGTTCGATAATGATAAGCATGATTAATCCGCGACCAGTGTCAATAAATTAACCAGGCGCACACTTCCGAAACATTGTCGATGTCTTTCGATTGTAATCTCCGTCCAATCAAACATTCATTATCGCGACACGCTATCTTTTAGCAATTCGGCGCGTGGATCATGTCCTCTCGAGAGTGGCTGGAAGAAAACACGATTACCGTGGCACACGTGACCGATGAATTTATCGTGAGATCGTCGTGTTACCATTAGTTTTAATGGTCTAACCCCATTTTCTAACGATGTTCCAGGAAATCGACGGCAATCGACGTCGGAGATCACGAGAAAGGATCGCGAGATGCTATCGCGCACCGCTGAAACATCGCACGGTGGGCCCGAATCGGAAAAAGTTGGACAAAATTCACGTCTCTGTTAATTGTACGGTGAATTATACTACAAGAAAAACATTTCGTTTATTTTTATATTTAGTTATTGTAAGAACCGTTAATATTGTTGGAGCTCAGCTCCCCCGAGTTCACCCGACTAGCGTTTCACGTCGGAGCGTGACGGATCATACTCATTCACTGCGCAGCAATTGTGTACGCGGCGCGCCTAAAGAAGTTTTCTCTTTAAAAAATATTGTTCCTTCTTGAAAACGACACCGCGCACAAGTTTTCGCTTTTCAAGGTCGAGCAATCAGTTTTCCCTCCTGTCCGCTGGGTTTCTTTCTCGAAACGAGATCGTAGGATAACTGATGATCCGTGGAACCTATCAAAGCTAGCGTTTACTCTGTGGAAACATGCTCGCGTTATCTGCCCATGCTACAACCGAGAGAAATACAGCTGTCCCGTGCAGACGACGCGACGTTCCTTTATCAGAGCAACGGGCTGCTCCGAGGCGTTTCAAGAGCCGCGTGGTTCACAGCTCACAACTCTCGCATGCTCGCAAGCTGCGAGCCACCAGCAGCACGTGATACGGTGACATAATCGTGCGACGCAACCGCGATTATGCGCGACTTACGATCGTCGCACGCCATTAATTTACGAAGTGTCTCACAGGTCTATTCGATCGACCCTGACGCGTTCGAGTGCACCGGAAACGTTTTATACCTTCAGGGACTCCGGCAATCCGATTTTTCCCCGGGAAGTTCTATCGCGAATGATGCCGGATCAGCGATCATCCTTTTCCGCCGAACGAGGATATTCGCTACAATAAAGCTCAATTGACAGGAACAAAAATTCCGTTGTTTCGAGGTGGCTGCATCGTGCGAACGAGATCTCTTCGGAGCGGATCCGACCTTGAAGTGTAACGGGAACAACTTATCTCGGCACCTATTTCAACCTTTTCCAATGAGTTTAATGGATTTCTCCTATGAAACGCGATTATGAACAGCTGATCGGAAGAGTTGAATGAAGAAAACGATGTTGTGTATTAACCAACATCCTCGGGAACTTGATCCAATCATCTTCTTAGGGATTATTTTTTAAAGGAAGCCTTACAGATCCTGTTTTGACGTAGCGCGGTCGTTGCGGATAAAACTCATAGGGATTCCAGCGAGTAATTTGTTAATGACGTCCCCTTCAAAATATTGCCTTTTGGACGTTTTCATATAGGCTCTTATTTTACCAGGAAAATGTGCAAACTTTTGTATGAAGCATTTTTTTATCAGGTCTCGTGCCACAAATATATTTATTAATATAAAAATTGATGTAATCACGAACTCTGAAATGATCAAAAACTAGTTTTGACGGTAGAGCATAATCGAGGAAGGTTCGTATTTTCCTGAAGATGTACTCAAACTCTGAACTTCAAGATTTCGTCGCACAGTGTGGCGTGACGAGATATTTTAAAGGAATGAAAATATTTACACAGGATGAGGCAGATCTTTATCGGAGCACGCGTCGTGGAAAGAAAAGAGCACGAGACCCACGGCGCTAGCTCCTATTGACCGCGATCACAGAGCTCGACCGCGTTCTAAGTTCTAAAGAGAAAAATACCGTCTCGAGGCCGTCGAGATCTGTTTGAAGGTTCGTTCAACCTTGCCCAACGAGTCACGAGAAAACCCGAGTCACAACAAGTGATGCGATCGGGGATCGCGGGCAATTTCACTGTAGACCTTCGGCTTCGTTTTTTTCTCCTGACCTCAGCCAGGAGTGTAACGATTATTCTTCCGCTGTACATCATTCCCCGTAACCTGAGCTTCTGAATTTATGGCTGCACAATGTCCGCATTCATAATGAAATCTCAGAAACCTGGGGAAACCAATGAACGTTCATAATTAGACTGCGGCTCTTCATGCAAGATAAAAAGTTTGTAAATTTATATTTTTCGCTAATAATTTCAATATATCGAAAATAATATATTAATATTCTTTATTCGTAAGACGAGATGAGTTCAACTCTGCAGCAGTTGGAATCAAATAAATATATAAATAAATCTGAAGGAAAACACACAGTTGAGGAAAATAGATTTATCGTGATATTAAGTCTAGAGGAAGTGAAACTGACGGACAGATCAAGAAATCCCGGGTTGGGGAAAACCGACGCAACGAATCGTAACGCGAGGAAAAGATAACGAAAAATTTGCTGAATGAAAAATTTCGTACTGTAAAGTGGGATTACGTTCATCTGTATTCTTGTGATCCATAAAATTCTAAAAGGATCGGAACCACGTCACGTATCGCGCGTTCTGGAAGCGTGTGGTCGTTAATCAGCTCTCGCTGTCTGCTTGGCCGTAAAAATAACACTTTAGGTTCCAAGAAGCACAACGCGAAACCAACGGAATGTTTAATTGCATTAGCAGCTTCGGCTGGATTCACACGTCACGTTCCGCCGAGGCTATTATACCGTGCGCGATCATCCAGTCGGATGTAACGTCCCGAAGAGTAAGCAATTGCCACGCCTTTTGGAGGCCGGATGAGACTGACTATCCGTCGCACCTTTGTTCCCTATTCGGCTATGAATCATGCGAAGATTACAAACCATCCTTTTCATTCCGAACGTTGACACTGGATCTACCGAACACGCCTAAATCACGGGTTTCAGACCAATAACAATTGGGAAGAAAAATTATTTACACATTAGTTAGTAAACTAATCCTTCTAACGTCTCAAAAAAAAAAACTCAAGCTGTTGGATCCAACTTTGAAAAAATTATTCGTTTTTAAAAGGTGTACGAATACTTTGTACACCGAATACTTTATGATCCGAGGTTTAATTTCTGATCAGTTTTTGTCAATGATAATCCCGAGATGTTCATTTCCGCGGAAGTTAGTTTCGCGGCTGGTTTTTGAATTATTGGACGTATCAATTTCTTCCCTCTTGCGGTCGAGTTATTTCGATGGAAGGTTATAGACTCGCGTTGAGCAGGCCTGAAACTAAGTATTATATCGAGATCGTGCACAGCACGGAAACCACTCAAAATCGATATAGAACCACGACAAACAAAGCCCGTATCTATAACGCGTGAACCTCCTTCTGTCAATAGTAACCATTAATCTTTTAACGATCCGATTCTGTTCAGCTTAGTGGGAGGGGGTCTGTGCAGTCTACTGTCTACTGTTTTAATATTAATTACACGATGTCACATCCGCTTTGAAGTACCTGTTAAATAGATCGAAGCCTACTTATCGCAACTCTCGCGCATCTGTAACAATTCGACACGGTCCTCCCTGTTTCCTGGAAACCAACAAGGATAATCGTTTGATCGCATCTCATTTTATCTTGTTCTTGTACCACGTGCTGAAAAAGTTCAACAAATTAAAAAGATGCGAGTTACAACATACATAAATAAAGGAATTTACAAATTCAGTATTTTTCCGTCGTATTAATTTGTTTACGATCATGCGACACCAAGATATTTCTGGGGTTGTAAGGAAGAACGCCGCATGTCACGTACTTTCACTTTCGAGATATTGCCGTTTAAAGTTTTGATGCGTGTGAACCGAACATAGGACATTGATTAAATTGCATTATTTTTTCCAGCCTTTCGAATTTGTTTTCACGACTTTTTTCTGGTAAATGCGTAAATACTCTAATGCTTAATTGATGAGTAAAATCAAATTTTTTTATTATTTTCTTGAAAGAATTTTCCATAAAGCTTTCCAACAATGTCGCAACAGCTGTTTGTTGATCGATCATTTATACAACTAACGTTTAAACTATGCGAATTGAAATTTTATTCAACTCGATTCCCGGATTAGTATGTCTCAAATATAATCGCTAACCCAGATCTCGCTGGTAGTCAATGATACTGGATAGATGCTGCGAGTTAACTCAAGTTAGCACCGTGACTACTTTCAAGAGGAAGAAGAAAAAAACAAACGTGTATGGATATGCAAAGATTTACGTAATTGCCATGATTCAGCGTTAGCAATGTATAATAAGAGACAGCTTCTACATAACGCATAATGCAAAAGATGAACTTGTTGACCGTAGGAATGTCAGCGCAGGCAATACTATCAAATATGAAATAGATCGACGAGGAAAAAGTTGTTGCTCGCGCTCGTTTAGTTGTAGACTTCTTGTTTTTCGTGTACGAGATAACTATCGGTGAACGTGTCCTTACAAATACCAATAAATTCTCAACGTAGAACAAAAAATACATTTCGAAAAACGATTTTTTAGCTACCGAGTTTATTAATCCTATAAAGACGACGTCTGTACACCGTACTGACTTTAAAGTGTATTACAAAATTTGTTATCGGACTGTTGATTTTTATGAAAAATAAAAATTCTCCGTATTCGTACCAAGCTGTAAGAGCTACCTAGATATTTGTTTGCTAAGCATTTTAACGGGTTGGAGATAATGCAACAGTATTTTCAAATTCATCTTACAATTAGTTCTAACTGCATGATTCAACTTTCTTCAGACATAAGCTGCTGCTCCTTCGATGAATATCGTTATGTAAAATGTATAAATCAATTAATTGTGAGACTAGCAAAACCAAGGAAGTGGCGAGAGATGATAGCGGGAAAACAGCCGCTCAGAAATTTCCACTCGCTGCGAGATTCCTTGCAAATTGCTTGCCTCGTTCCCCACGAAATTCCCGCCAATCTACCGCTCACATAGTTCCACCATTTCCGCCAAACGATCTTCGAAACGCTGAAACGCAGCGATGGATTTGTCAAGGCAAACCGCAAATTCGGGCCGTGCATCTGGGACGGATTCAGTCAGAAGCTTCAGCCAAATAATGGCCTAACTTGAGGAAGGTTTAAGCTAGAAGTTTGCGCGAATTTAGGTCACCAGTTCGGGTTAAATTTGAGTCATATTTAGAGCAAGCTGTAGAGCAGCACTTCTGGAAAGTTTGAATCAAGTTTAGGTCCCGAACTTGTCATCGGCGCTAAAATACAAGCAGGATCGGCCTTTTTGTTTAGCAGGTGAGTTGCGTAATCGAACGAGGACGTTGACCTCGATCATTCTGCGCCGAGTGAAATTCCCGCCTGACCCGAATCTTGGTCACGTGACGGGGAAAACAACAAGAAGAACACGACCTCGTGTAGATTCGACCAGGTCGTCGCACAACTGCTAAAAAAAATTGATACGATCGGATATCTCTTCTTCTTCTTCCTCGGCCAGCGTATAAAGCAACACGTGTCCACAATCAGACCGGAGAAGCTACCTACTTTTCTGTGTAACAGGCCAAGTGGTTCCATCGCAATCAATTCCGATCTATGATCCAATTACTTCCGTTCTGTCGTATACTAGCCATTGCATGTCTAAGATTGGACGTAGATCCTCCATTTTCTATCTTCTACTCAATTTGAATCTCACTATTAGATCGTTGTATATGCAACGTCCGATTTCAGGTCCTTTTACACAAGTTTTTACAATAGAACAAAGACTTAACCTAAATTAACTAAGAAGGGACATGCACAAAAACTGTTGGAACAAAGGTAATGATATTATCAGTTAATCCTAATATCTTACTCTAATTTAAAGTTAGTAAATTAGCCGACATAATAGCGAAAATTTGAAGTGACTCGAACAGAATGTTCAGCATGGAGGCGTACGCGACCCACGGAACATGTTAATAATAGAGGATTTCTGAACGGAACGGAACAGAACAGTTCCTCGAAGATTTCGTTTCTTGATTATTATTTAAAATAGCGAGCGTCCTTGTCTAAAGCATTGTTTTATTTAAATTAAGTGGCCATCCATTATTCAAAATAAGATTTGCAATATTTTTCCGAGGCGAATTAGTTATCGAGTTATGCCCGCGACCTCGAACGTCCGCAACAATGGCGGCGCTTCCGTCGCCGCGAAAACTTTCCCGTTGAGTAGCGAATAAATTCGAGTGTTCGGCGATTCGGCCAGCGAACGGTCAGAACCCAAACGACTTAATCGTCGATCTGCACGCCGCCGGCCAGGAATTTATGCAAATCACGGTATCCGCCAGACTTTGCAATTGCACTTGCGCCGGTTCAAAGATAGCGCTGACAAATTGGCCCCAGATTAAGGGCATTTCGGAGAGGCATGCACGGTAACCGGGTAAGGCGATGCGAAACTGGGTCTGCGACCCCTAAACACACCACACTGCTACTGCTGCTGCTGCTGCTGCTCCTGCTGCTACCTTTCGTGTACGTTTCGCTTTGTTCCCTCTGTTTGCGCTAATATCAGCGTTCACGGGCGAACGTCGATACCGTTCCGACTCCTTAAGTACCGGTATTCAGGCACGCGTTCACCGAGCTGGATGTACACTGTCCCTCAAAAGTGGTTCATCGTTTATACGAGATTCATGTATTCGCGCTTATCTGAAATGCAACTCGAAACTTAAACGCGTTCTCCGCCAGAATAGGGCACTTACTCTTACCAAATTGAATATCGTCTTATAAATAGACTGCGGATCTTTATGAAAAATAAAGAATGTCCGCATTGATTGCAGGACAGGCTTAATTACTTTAATGTTTAAGCTAAAAGTCGAAAATAAAGTAAATTTGAAAATAGTTTAAAAAAATATTGAATATAGTCGTGACGAGACCCGATTCGATAGCTGCGACACCGCAGATGTCAGACACGCGTCACTGGAACTGATGGACACAGTGAAGGGCAGATATTTCGAGACGATTCATTTCGCTTAAGAGGACGGTTTATTTTTCTTGGAACGCAATGAATCGATTGAAAGTTTCTTTGGCAGAACTCCCCGCGGGAAATCTACGCGCGTGCTGTTGGAATAAGTGGAAAGTTCGAGAGTATTAGAAGAACATTCAAGTATTCTATGAGGTATTATATCAATTTCATTTCCATAAAATGAACAAAATTATATAGAACGGAATTATTCTAGCTAGGAAGAAATGTTTAATTTTCCAGTGAAAATAGCTCCGACTCCAAAGGGTTAATATTTAAGAAAACGTATCTGAAAGATGCATTTCACCGAGGGCAAAGTTGTGCGATCTTGTACGAGGAATGAAGGAATAGATCTACGAAGATAGATTCGAAATATCACGATTCCTGATCGACATTTTTAATAAAATCGTAAACTGTAACAGAAAGTGGACTCGTATGCTAACAATTGAGATCCCAAATAAAAAATGATTTTGTCCAGCTAGCGGCAGGAGTAATCGAAGCGAGAGTAGTGCGAGCGCGCGATTCCGCCAAGCATCGAGGCCCGTGTGCTGGAGGTGCGCGTGCTGCCGCCTCGTTACCCAGAGTACAACGTGCTCTCCATTCTCGCATTATATTTATGTGTCCGCGGTCAGTACTTTGTATATACAACCTGTCCACGTGGTCTATACACGGCTCCGAGATTACAACTCGCCTGTGCGCGAGAATGCGGCCTCGAAGTGGGCGGGCTTCGCCACCGCAATCATTCTTGCCGCGGCCAGTGCGCTCTAGGCTGGTCCTAATAAATAAATACAGTTTTCTTTCGATATAATAAGAATGTTTTTTTTCGCAACAAGAAAATCCCCTCTTTTGAAGTTGTCCGCTCGGCACCGTGTATCATATTTTATCCTTTTCTTTATGGTCGGCCGGACAACTTTATGGGACCCATAAACTCTCGGGCCACTCGGGAACAATGTCACACCGAATAGGTACCCTCATCTGCAATACGCCGAAACCCGTCCCGAGCCATCGGGAATCTTGTATCGAAAGAAAACTGTAATAGGGGAAGCAATCGGACAACGGGAAGCCGTGAAAGTTTCAAGTTTTTCAAGATTTCAAGTCGTTTTCAAACGTAACTATGTATATTTCGTTAGTTTGGAAATTTTGTTTGTCCCGTAATTAACTCGAAGAACGAATTTACTCCTTCCTTCGTGTACGAATAATGGCCAACCCTTATTTTTCGAACGGTGTATTTATTGTGCTGTAATAATGCCGGACGTGGCTGAGTATCATTAGACGCAAATGTCTGTAAAGACCGTTCTAATGATCCTTTCCGGTCATTGTCAGCAAGTTAACCTGACAGGTACGCGCAAGAATCACAAGCACGCTATAGCGCGAGAGGGGCACAGGCTCGTCTATATCTGGGAGAACAGGTGCATCGGCCTGAAGCACAACGAGGAAAATTATTGATTTTCGTTTACCCGGAGAGCAGGTAGTGTCCCGCGGCAGCATAGCGAGGGCAACGCCGTCCCTTGGCACGAGTGGGACGCCCTGCATTCGTAGACAATGGCCTTAGGTCAGTGAGCCTGGTGCCATCGTGACACCGTGGAGTCAATCGAACCAGAAGGCACGAGATCCTCTTATCACGGTGGAATTGCACTTTTTATCCCCCGACGATTCGTGCTCCAGCAGCTTAACACCGCGCGCCTATGCAATTCATCCCCCGCGAATCTCCAATTCAACTTCGCTTTTCTAATCAAGACCGTGGACGAGCGAGCCCGGCAAACTTGTAGACGCGGTTTCGATTCGATTTCGGAAACGTTCGAGGAACTTTCTTTGTTAACTTTTGTGTTAACCGTTCGCCGTGCTATTACACTCGACCATCTTAGAATTAGTTGCAAAAGAGCTGCGACTACCCTCCTCCCATAACACGATATTCGTTCGTTCAGAAGAAAAGTGACAAAAGTTGCCTAAAATTTACCTAAAATTGCCAATTTTTTAAATTGTACACGACTTTGTTGTCATTCAGATCGTGGGTTAATTCTGGTACGATACTGTTAAAGCACAGCAATTATATGTTTATTATTATACATTTTTTTAGAAATATGTTTTCAGATGCGACCCTTAGAAAACGATACTAATTATATGTGCAGATATCGGATTGAAAAATTCGACTTTCTAACAGAAGTAATATGTAGCAGATACGTATCTCTTTGTCAGCTCGCGATAATGCTTATTACAGAAACAATAACGATGACTGATACCGTTACTATCTAATCTGCTCGATTCACGAATACGCAATGTGTTTCGTAGATTCGCGTGTTACGTTTATAATTAGTTATATCATGAATATAAACGTGACTATTGTGTCTGTCCCCTCTATGACTTGGAACATCTATTGTACGACAAAGGAGATTAGAGCAAACAAATACGTACATTGGAAATCTCAGCTTTGATACGCGTGTTGTCTTCATTTTTAATAAAACAGAAAAATCAGAACAGAATGTAAAGAAGAAATCTGACAAGAATGTCGTTGAGTGGAATCGAGTGTCTCTCGAACGATTAATCATTTCTCGCGATTGTGGTCGGAAATAAAAGAAAATATGGACTATTGTGTAAGACTCGTTTCGGAGTTACACGACCTCGTCGGGAGCTTAATCAGTCTCAGATGACGTCTAATTGTGATCGACACTCTGTGATCGTTGGCTTTTTTTCGCGGTCCCCCTCGCAACTTTAATACTATTGTGGGGAGATTAAAAGTGCCTTTTTTAAGGGTGCATATTTATTTGTGCAATATTTCGGAGAGAAGCAGTCTCTTAAAATCAATTGTTTTCTTTATTTTTTATAAAAATTTCCTATGAGAAGAACTTATCTACAAAAATTATGACCAGTACATCGCGAACTTCGCGAAGTTACAGTACACAGTAAAATGGCAAGTGGGTCGGAAAATTCTACATTTGCACAAAGATCTGGAGTTTACTTAGATGCAAGATATTTTATTCAATTTTAGTATTTCTCTGGTTTGACTATAAAATTTCAATATCTGCTGCATACGCGGAATCTAGATAAAAGCGTTACTTGCTGTTGAAAGTCTAGATAAAAGTAACAAAATTGCTGTGAATGTTTATCATGCTGCACTGCGTGCTCAAAGATTTATGGGGTTGTTATGAAGTTAATCGCAATTAAATCAACAATCCTAATAGATTGGGAGGCATATAAAAGTCACGAGACGCGGCTGTCTTCGAATGTTGCGTTCAAGCCGGTCGCCATAAGAAAGTGAAGAAAGATATGAATTACAGTGGTCGATTTCTGAAAGTCGCATTTAACATGCCAGGGAATCAAAGAAACAGTGACTGATATTTGATTTTGTTACCTGTTAGAAATATTTTCTGCATTATCAAAAGTGTTCGCAAGATTAAAATTCGCTAGGATAACCCGCAGTATCGTTATTTCCTCTGTTTCGTCACTGAACCGGATGAGACGGAGGTTGAATATTTCATCAACTATACTGCATAATACACATGTTACGAGCTAATATAGATTTAACTGAGTACTACTACGAGGGCAGAAGTATTCATACTATTCGCGAAACGTACACAGGATTATTGCATACATATATCGAGTGCATGCCTTTTGTACGTAGTAACAAATGCAAGTGTTAATCATTCATTTGGATAATGTAACAATCTTCGCAAACGCCACTCAAAAGGATTATTGTTTTTAGCTAGGATTTCATGTTTTATATGGATCTGTAAAAAGTATTTAGAATACTCTAATTGTTGCTAATATCTTGCCTGACAGCATGCGCGAATGTGTAATATAAAAATCTATTTTTAATATAAATTCGCGAACTAATAGAGTATACAAACAATCTTTGAGTTTTATGTACTTTAACACCAGGTTTACGGGAGCTGTTAAAATAACAAGTTCTAATGTTGTCAACAAGCTACAAAAAGAGTGTAAATTAGTTTATAAAACTGTCAAACAGAAATTGTTCTAATCACTGAAACTTTAAAATAAATCGTAGGGCAAGAGTTCGACGTACAAAAAGAGTGTAAATCGGTTTATAAAAATCAACGAAGCCAGTGTTTCGTTGAACGAATAAATTCGAGACAGAACCGATAGAAAATGGTAAAATAGAGGAATACTTACCGTTTTTGAGAGAGTAATCCCATTGGCCCTCCATCGCGCTGGACGAGAATCGGGTTATCGAAAATTCAGGTCAGGGAAATTCAAATCCGAGTAGAGTTTGCACCCTGTCGTCTTGTCTGCTTCCAGTCCTCGAGTTAATCGAACTGTCTCACCTCGATTTGATTGCGAGAATTGTCACCGCGAGTTTTCCAACCGAGCGCACGCACAATCGACTTCGAACTCGAAATGAAAGTCAAACGTCAGTGAGGTTTGTGTACCGAGCAACAACTTCGGCGCGCGCGTTTCTTTCTACCTCCGTTTTGTTTTCGAACGATCGTACACAACCAATTCGATCACACTGGACTTTGTGTATACTTGGGAACAAATCAAAAATGATTCTTCACTTCCTGCTTTTTAAAAAGGAAACAAAAGGTCACTAACCCTCGAGCAATCGTCCGCGTATGCGACGCCGGCCGGCCGATCACTGGATTATATACATGCGTCGGTCACGTGATTGCTACTACACCGACTGGAAGGAGTGCGCATGCGCCTGGAATTGTTTACACGTGCACTGCGATCCCGCCCCACCATGTGCACATTAGCACGTGCTCACACGCAGAGACCTCTCAGTGCAATATATGTAGTGTTTCAAATAGATACTATTTACTAAACAGGTAAATAATCACGTTTGTTTTCACGTAACTGAAGCATTTGATTTCATACAAGTTGGTAAAATAGTGTCATTCATAAGAAAAGTGACACAACACAATATATAAATTGTGGTGTATATCTAAATTTCGATGTTGTTATTTTAATTCACTCGAATTCGATACATTCATGAGTTTACAAATAATTTATTTATAAATAACAGTAATCTAACTTACCTGAAGTGTTGCAATTTAAAAACTTCACACGATCGTAATCGATTAAAAATTCGGGATATAAATGGTCAGAAAATTCGAAATCGAAAAGAATGATAATATTCGATATTCTGAGGCAAATTATGTTCTTTTGTATCTGCGAAAGCAACGAAATTTTTCCTGCGAAAGCAACCAAAAATTTAAATTAAAAACTTTATTCAGACTTTATGCGGCTCCAATTGTGATACGTATACGCTCTACTATAAACATTTATACAATAATTTCTTATGAAATCGTTTTTGTCATTTCAATAATTATAAAATCAAAAATCTGAACTAAACAAGATCATAGTATTTGTTGTTCCAAGCCAAACGACTTTTCTATACATTTTGCAGCTCGTTGTTGTGTTTCTGTGGAACACCCTGTATATTATTTGACGACCCAGAATCTGCAATTTTAAACTAGTGCTTCTCTGTAATAGTTTTTGAATTTCGATAACCTTCTGACATTAACATGTGTATGTTTTTCAGCAACGAACGATGGAATAATACCAACTACTGACTATGGGTGACGTCGGCAAAATAGAACATCGCCATTCCCCACAGCCCACTAATTACGCGAATTACGAGGTAATTATAGTTTCTTTATCATTCCCGTAAAACTTCAGCAATTGCCTTGATACGGTAACTTAACTCCCGTTGTAAATGGCGGCCAATGTAATCCCCATGGAACGATAAGGTAACATAATACTTGTCGATTCCACCATCGCAACAAGAAATCAAACGCGCGCGTCTGGAAATTCACCCGAGTACATCTGTCTACGATCAGGCTGAATTAAAATGATTTCGCTGTTCGACATCTCGAATTCTGTAGAACCGCAACATTTCTGGAAAAACCTGATTGCATTATCAGCGATGCGATCCGGCGTTTAACGGCGACCGATGATTAATTGCCGATGAAATGAGAGATTAAATTAATTGAACTCGAATTATCCATTATTTCGCCTATTCTTTATTAATCGCTCTTGTGCATACGTCCTTGTATCGCTCATTACTCACACCTGCACACGTCATCTCCTTAAGTAGCGGAGGGCTGGGTCGGAAGTAGGCGGCAGAACGAAAATTGTAAATAATTCATAATCTATTACAGCTATTAGTTCCTACATACACATTGTTATTTTAATCATGTAGATGTGCAATTAAAATATTGTATTGAATGTGTCGGTATCTAATCAATTACTAAACATTTAATTATTGTACGAGGTATTATACCAATTTCATATCCATGAAATGTAAAAAATCACAGGGAATGGAAATATCCTAGGTAGGAAGAAATGTATAATTTTCCAGTTAAAATTGCCCCGAGTGCAATTTAAATGTATGTATTACAATTGTTACGGATAGAAATGCCTTTACATTTTGTCAGCGGCGGAATCATGTATACGAGGTTAACACGGAGCATGAAATGTGTCTACCTTAGGCCGCAAAAACCTCGATTTGGAGAATTTCTCACTTGAAGGTTTCTAGCGAGCACGGAGAAACCGAAAGGTGGATCCGGGGCCGCCAGGCTACAAAGAGTCGCGAGGTTCAGGTAGAAATAAAAAATGTGATTATACTTAAAGTAAATTAACCGTCTAGCGAAAGTCATTGCGCATGTGGTGACATGCAAGGACGAGCCTAGGAATTTGTATACCTGGGACGGCGGTTAAAATAAACAATAACCAGCAACTACTCTAGCCATTGTCCACGAATCTCAGGTAGTTGATAAGAGTAGGGGACAGTATAAATATCGGGAGAGCGAACATTTCGGTCTCTTTTTCCTTTCTTTCTCTACCAGTACAGTCGTGTTGAAATTGTAACGGGTGACAATAAAGCTTTGTGTCTATACAACAATTTCGTCAGAATAAATATCGTACATTATATACAGTAGAAATTGTGAAAAATCTGTGATGACAGAACCATAATGAGTGAGAGGCAAAAAATGTGTATGAAGTGAATTTCGTTGAACGAAATAAAGAAACGAGTGTGCACGACGGAGCGTTTTGTTTGGAAAAAGTCGGTCGTTGATTGAGCATCGTTTGTGTTACACGTAATATGTTTCGTTAAATACACGGTTCGTTTATAAACATTGATATGTACAAAATCGTGGAAAGCACGATACCATAACGTCTGTAAATCATTCTGAAACAGTGATGTCGAACGTTCGATGGTTGAGGCACCGAAGAGGAAACCGGATATTCCTGTTTCCGATCGAAAGTGTTTGAAATGATCGCGTTCCGAAACTCGGGAGACCGAGCTGATACCATGTTAGGTTCGCAAATACAAGATAAGACTATTAAAGCTGCCGCGATTTCGAATTGACGGCGAGACCGAGTAGAATAGACTATAATTAACGCGAGTTCTAGTATTTACATCATACTGAAACGCGTCCGGGAAACGGAAGAAAAGTGCAACGCTCGATTTCCTCGCTGTGCGTATACAAAGAAGAGAGAAGGAGAGGGTGAGAGAAAGGGAGATGGAGAAGCCATCGTGGAACTAGCTCCACAAGCTCGTGCCACTTTAATTTCATCGAGCTCGGATAACATTGTCACGTCAGTGTTATGTCATGGAACGTGCCTGATGTCTCCGCATCGTCGTTTCGTCTTCATTATACCAATAAACGAACCGTTCGTACGCCGATGCATCCAATAAAAATTAATGAATTTTCAGCAAATTCCATAGTGAAACGTCTTCGGCTTCATTTCCATGCAATGACGTCATTTTTTTCTTCAAAACTAAACATTACCGTCATCGAAACGAGTAGAGGAAACGCGTCATATCTGGAGTACTAGTTACTTGGTATATGGAACAGAAATTTTATGCATTTATGATAAAATTGAATAGCTGCAATTTAAGACAGCGAAAATATTAGAAGAATTTAAAAATACTACTTTATCATTTTCAACCTATTAAGAAAAAAAATAAATGTATATTCTTTAATGATATACGTCGTTTATATATGTGTATACGGGGTATCATTAAATACTTATTTACGAGGTACATCGGATTTCTAATTTGGCAGTTGATGGCTGTCATTAGCGACGTTCACCAATAATCTATTAGATATCTTTGTATCTGAATTAAGAAGTAGAATTAATATTGGCGGTTATTTATTTAGAAAATCGCCGAGCGCACGCAGACATCCAATTTCGTTCGAAATGATTTATGCTAATCGCGATTTGCGCCGCGGTCACCGTTGATTCTTGTTATCTCGGTTGTTATGTACACTAGTCATCGGGTCGACTGACACGAGATGCGACGTGCTAAAAATGCTAATTACACACGTAACCGTCTGCACTATTTCCAACAGCTACTTCGTTTAATTGTCCGACTTCAATGCATGTATATTTAACTGTTTACTGTCAATGTTTAAACAGCAAAGTGTTGGAGTGCGCGTGTTTATTTGGTCACGACAAAACAAAAGATCAGAGTGGCGGTTCATCTGATGCAATGTTGCTCCGCAAGCCTATTTCCGCTATTTAGTTAACAATAATATTATTGTGTCAAAGGTTCGATTCTACGTCAAACCGATCTCTTTAATTAATAATATTATTGTGTCAGAGGTTCGATTCTACGTCAAACCGATCTCTTTAATTCTTCGGCTGTTTCTACGATTAACCTTTCAAGGTTGTGAAAAACTTATCATACTCCTATATTTAAATTACGGAAGTTTATGCAAATATTGACATTCGGAATTAAAAAATCCGAGATTAGAAAACGTTTTATTTGTCAGAGCTATGTTTCCAGGGAGTTACTGATTCATTCAGTGAATCTATTAAGTAAAATCTAAACATTTAAGTATTGTACGAGGTGTTACATCAATTTCGTATCCATAAAATGAAGAAAATCGTACATATACATAGAATGGAATTATTCTAGCTAGGAAGAAATGTTTAATTTTCAAGTTAGAATAGCTCCGACTGCAAAGGGTTAATTTCAATTACTTTTTCGGCTGCACTGCCTACAATCGATCCTTCGACAATTTCGAAATAAAAGATGTCATTGAGCATTGTTGACTGATTCATTGTAATCCGTGACGCAATCGTGCGCTTCAGTTTATTGCGTACTAACGAATCATTTGTTAATCCACGTAAGAAACCACGTAAACAGCTTTTTCGCTGAAGTTTCGTAGACCGTTCGACTCGCGAAAAGAGAATAAGAAAGGCGCAACAGAGCAGCACATGTTCGTGAAACGAAATAATTGTTTGCGAAAACACGTGGAAACTTCGCGATAGTGTTCGAACGAAGGTCGCGTCCCGATCTGTCACAAGAACTCTTTGCCAGGACCGATCTAATTAATCCTCGTTAAGTCGTTGTCAATTGTTTACGTAAACGAGCGGTTGAGCGGAATACCAGACGCTAACTTTCGGTCACGAAACATGCACGTACACCTTGTCCCGACTGCATCACCAAAATGGATTGTCTGTTGGCATTCAGGATGCAAAACAAAGAACAATACCTGTCTTCACCTGCGTGACGTCGATCTACACAAGGATAGTCATCAATTTAGACGTACAATGAGAATTTTATACAGAACGATCTTACCAACGAAGACGAATTTAAATGTCTTGACCTTGTATGAAGAGAGCATTATAAATTGAATATTTTGTATTTGTACTTACCTGAAGTTCAATGATGCTCCAAAAAATTCAACTTGAAAGTTCCCAGACCTTTTCGTGTTGATTCGATTAATTTATCGAAGAAATATAGATCCTTGTCATTTTCATCTGCAAAAGCATTTGAATCGCTTTCAGAGCTCGGTAGTTTTAGTGTTTAAAAAAGTCAAACGATCTCTTTAGAAAAATGTGAAAAAACTACGAGGTCTCGCGATGAATCTGAAATTCCTTAGAGAAGTCAATGTAAAGTTGTTCCCAAGGTCCCAGTCGTAGCGACGAGTTTAGAGTTCTAAACATTTCCATTTCGCCGAGCGTCCTTCGTCGCCGAACGCAGTTGCTGTTAGTAATCATAAACTTATTAATCACCGTCGATTTCACTTAATTCCCGATAACGGAGCACGCGTCGTGATCACAATCGCACAATTCACGGAAGCACAATCGTGATCGATAGAGCGTGCTCTCGAGACGAAACCGCAAGGTCCGTTCTCAAGTGGACGAAGTAAAAGCGTCGAGGTCGATCCCTTGAAAAATTCCGGCAGGCCGGAGGCAAGGATATCTGCAGCTGTATCGCGGAAACGAGAGACTACTTCCGGCAGAGCGCACAGCGCGATGTTTTCGCAATCTAGTCCGACAAAACTCAATTTTCATAATGATCCAGATGTATGAAATCGTTAGACTGCGGATGTGAAAATGTTCAAAATACTGGATTATTAAATTCTTGAAACTTGTCACAGTGGGTTTTCTTTGGAGCATCTTTCAGCATCTTATCCGGCTATACTCTTCCTCTAACTACAGTCTGCTATACCAGAGAGTATACATATTGAATAATTATTATATTTTGTTCTGAGAGAAGGTGACATGGTAAAATGTTATGGAAGCGAATAGGTTTGAAATAATCGTAGATATTAATTTATTAAAAATCTTTGAATACATTTGTTCTTACATCCAGCATGTCCCATTTTCTATTAGCTCGATATTATCCTCTATTTGTAAGAACTTGAAGTATATTATCCTCTATTCGTAAGATACTTGAAGTTCTTACAAATGAGGATAATACCGATTGCCCAGGTCTCGCCGCGAGGGGGTTGCTGCACAAGAGATCCGAAAGGGAGTCAAGATGAATGCAATATTCCTTCTGGTTCCCTTTCTTACAATGACGGACTTATACTAAATTACGCAGGTATGTCGAGTAATAATTGCGGAGCGAAAGATGTGAATCGGAGAAGAAGCCACCGATCCTCGGAGGACCAAAGGCGAATCAGATAGAAGGCTCTGATTCTTTCAAAAAGAGAAACCAGAGCATAAGAATTGCCACGAGAAGTGTTCAAACGATATCCCATTTCCCCCAACTACCTGGTCCACCCCCGACTCGACCGACTGACTGACTGAGTGCTCTCGAACTCAGCCAACACGAAAAACGTGGGGCGCAAGACTTAAGTGAACTATTCATGCATCAATTATCTATTGTATGCGCCCCACGTTTTTGGTTTTAAATCTTACAAGTATTTTCATAGCTATTAAAAATTCACAATCACAAATTTTCAGGACTATCTGTACGGGATTAGGAATCTCTATGGGGCTAGAAAAAATTATTTTATACTTTTTAGTTCGTTTTTTAAACGTGGTGTTTTTTAAAAATTTATTTTATACTTTTTAGTCCGTTTTTTAAACGTGGTGTTTTTTAAAAATTTATTTTATACTTTTTAGTCCGTTTTTTAAACGTGGTGTTTTTTAAAAATTTATTTTATACTTTTCAGTCCGTTTTAAAAACGTGGTATTTTTAAAAATTTATTTTTATTTAAATATCTACGTTCGGCTCGGTCTTTGAAGAACAAAAAAATAGTGTCTCTCTACGAACTATACAAACGAACCTCCCCTTGCGTCCATCGAATATTTACTGTATTTCTGTTCCCACAGATCGATTCCTGGAACGATTATGTGTTTAAAAAAGCGTAAGGAAATAATTGTTTATGGGATATTTTGAATTTGCAAAAAAATTGAGGTGTCTCATATGAAATTTAAAAAGTAGGAACTCTTGATTTTCATAAAATTAGGGAGCTTCTCGTGGATCTAGTTCCAATATTTATCGTTCTTCAGCACAGAGGGCGTAAGAAATCAAATGATTTTTAGCGATATGGTGATTGGTCTATTCCTATACCACGTTTGTGCTACTCTGCTAGTGATATATAGTACCTCATCTGGAAACTTTTCCTGTACGGTTGGCAACTTGAATTAGTTGATCCGTCGTCGCCAGCCGCCATACTGGTCAGTTTCGACGTTCTCGTGCCAATTTTCATTACTTGTCGTGAAATATATCGCGGTGTTCGTGAATTCTACGCTGAAAGTGTTGCTGATCTTTGGAGATCCAGTCGTAAGTACCATTTCTTCGTTTCAACGATTTTACTACAACATTTCTCTATTCTCGTTCACTTCTGCGGGAATGCAGGGGTTCGCATATAATAATTAACGATGTCGTGACTTCTTAAATTGTTTTAAAATTCGCTTACATTGATTTAAGGAACCGACGAGGCTTATTATATTTTTAATCTGCCAACAGCAACAATTACATTTGCACGAAATTGATAAGTTATTTCTCACTAACAATCATGGCGATTGAGTTGAGATGCTTGTCACCGAATATTATTAAGATTGTATTGCTCCATTGTATTCAGTCGACGAATTCACATGTTTTTGGTAGTCTGCCCTTTAAACATCGCATATTAACAAATTTTTCCATTCTCACTTGACCCAATTTGATTTTCGACGCATCGATGCGGTAGGAAGTTCCTTTCTTCCCTCAAATAAATTAACAAATTTTTGCGCGCTCAGTGCAATAATCCCCCTCACTATGCTTACATTGTTATTCAATAAAATTTAATGGTACAATGTAACGCAAAGTGTTTACAATCACGTGTTGAATATTTTAATAGAAAATTAAGCTGTAAATCTAAGTTAATGTTCGTCTTTCGAAAAAAGTGTCTTACTTTACTATTTACGAAAAACACTTTTTCTGTTAAACTATGTTGTATCTATACTGTATACATTACCATAGAATAATTCAATTTCGTCTATCATTACAAATTTTAATGGTAGTACACATATACCAATTATACATATTTTACGCTTCCAGAGAAGTTGTTCAAAACGGTTCTCTCGTTTATGTTATTTTATTCTGTGCAAACTTTTATAAGCTACATACATAAATAATTATTTCGCCGCAGATAATTTATTTTATTGTCCAGCGAATGAACGTTCGAATCTATTAGAATAACGTACTATGTCGATAACACGTTGAACATAATGTTTGTCTAATAGATAAATTTGCTAAAAGTAGCTAGAGCAATTTGCTGGATAATGAAGTAGGTTTTATCAACTTAATCGTTACAATTTCTTTTGTCTTTAGCTTTTACAAATCTTTGCTTGTTCAAAATAGAGGAAGAAATCAAGTTTGATGAATATCGAAAGCTTATAGTCTTGTGAAAAAGATTCGTACACATTTATTTACCATGCATAATCCAATCTTTTCCTCAAGAATCTATATCAGCTGTTCATTGTGTTTTTTCTTTCTATGAAAACAAGCAAAAGGTACATTCGCGAATCCTTGTAGTAATCAACTACAAACATATTTATGCCAATTCATTACTGATGCATAGTAGTGATCCAAAACTCACATAAGTTTATGTTAATCGTATATTAAACATAATCGTTCGCTATCCGTTTTAATAATGATTTGTTTAATGATATGTATTTGATTTTTCTAGAAGCTATTATAGAATAAGAATATAATACCTTTTAATAATATTTTTTATTCTACTAATATAAAAATTGGTTGGTTCTCTGCCGATAGCTATAAGCTTAAGAAAAATTTTCTTAAAGTTATCGTCTAGATTAGTTTAATGTATAGTGTACAAAATATATTTCAGGTAAATAGTTTTCCAATCTTTTCTTTAAAAAGTGGCCAACGTTCTAATAAATTTTGCAGATACATTTCGCATTGACTATATTGAAAACGTATGTATGATTGGTGGCTGTACCATGAAAGTAAACTATATAAACTGGTAGAGATATTTACTATAAACCATGTGCGTGTGTTACATTAATTGTATAACAATTTCTTTTAAATACAAAATAGCGTCCAAACGGACTGCAGCCCTTAAAACAGTTTGGAATGTGCTAGCAAACCATTCGCTAGAAAGAGGGTTAAAAATGCAAAATTGGAACCAATGGCAATTGTCAGCTGGTGCTGTTGCCACTACAATGCCGCAACCACCAGTTGGTTATGCTGCGCCAGGAGGAGATCCCATGGCTACGATGCAAGCGTACATGCAGTATTATAGTCAACCGGTAAGTGTTACCATTCGCATTTCTATTTATAATGTACTTAACGCTTTAAGTCGAGTTACGCCTTGTCTTGAATGTCTTGGCTACAGCCATAGGTTATAAACTATTACAGTTGTGATAAATTCTGTAATCTATAATTTACTAAATTGAAAATACAATTGTGGCTATATTCATTTGTCCTCTGTTGAATGGAACAATAATAATATCATCGATAGTAGATTGTAAACACGTTATGTTTCATTGTTAGGCACCTAGTGGATATACGGCGGAACAATGGGCCGCAGCTCAGCAGCAAAATTGGAGTCAGTGGCAGCAGTGGCAACAACAGTACCAACAATGGCAAGCTCAGTACGGAGAAAAGGTATAGAGAAGATTCTTGTATTGTTGAACACCCGAATCACTATTTTCTAATCAGTACCATGATTTGTGTTTGATGAAAAGATCAAGTATAATAACTGCTAGGTCATTCCATGTGAAATCGAACACTTTTTTGAGTATTGTTGCGGGTTTTGTTCAAATCTATCGACGTGATTGCATCTCGAAGCATCTTTGAATTGGTTTTACAGGCATTTCTTCATTAAATTGTAACAGCTGAACTAACAAACCAATAGAAATGAGTATTTTTATGCTTATAGTCAAAACATAAGAGTATCTGTTGAAAATTGTTTCAGTTGAGAAAGAAAACTTTCCACCATTTATTGTGCAACTGTTTTAAATAGATGCAATGTTCTCATAACGAAGACATATTGAAACAAATGTCTTGTCGGGCCCTTTCCGGACCCGTTTTTAAAAGTACAGACACTTCAAAATTGGTGAAATGAAAATTATTTGAAGTGAACGCTGCGCACCGCGATGTATATAATAAATAATTTTCATTTCGCCAATTTTAGTGTCTTTCTCATCATTTTCAAATGTTTCGATATGACTTCGTTATGAAAACATTGCCGTTGTTTAAAACAGTTGTAAAATAAATGGTGGACAAACTTTTTTTTGATCAGATACTCTTACGTTTTGGCTATAAGCACCAAAAATCTCATTTCTATTGGTTTGTTAGTTCAGCTGTTACAATTTAATGAAGAAAGGTTGATACTTTATTTTACACGACTGCAAAACCAACAACTTTTAGGATTTCGAAAAAACATACCCGAATTTGAACAAAATCCAAAACAGTACTCCGAAAAGTGTCGAATTAATATTTAGAGTTAGCATCTAAGTTTTGAATAAAGAAATTCCTCTTCGAAGTGATTATGAAATTGTATTGAATGATTCATTGAATTTTGTTTCAGTATCAGGAAACTATGAAGCATATGTCTGCCCAGAATATGAGTCTGGCCGCACAGGTGTCCCAGTTACCAATCGTACAACCTCCACCGCCTCTTCCGAAAGAGGATACAAAGCCACCGTTACCCCCAACCACAATGAATACATATCAGTTTACAAGCATGCCTCCACCACATCAAAACAATCTTCCATTATTTCCTGTTAAGCAAAATGCGAATACCACAGCGCAAATTAGTATACAAAACTGTCCCCAGAATCCCCCCTTGCCTCCGAATCAACCACCGTTGCCTCCCGAAAGTAGTAATAATAGTAAAGAAAGTACATTAACCGGTAAACGCGGTAGTAGTAGCGTTAGTGAATCGAATAGTGCTAAAAAGTTGAAAGTTGATGACGACGAGTTAACCGAGGCTGAGAAAACATTTGACGCTCAGTTTAAACAGTGGGAGGAACAATTTAATAAGTGGAAAGAGCAAAATGCAAATCATCCCGACAAGGTAAGTAATATTAAGATTACGTTATATTCCCTAGAGCTTCAAGTATTCATTAATAACGTTAGTAGTGTTGTACCGTTGATTCTAATATTTCCAAAACAAATTATCGTTTTATTCTAGACCCAATACAAACAATACGAAGCGAAATGGACTTCTTGGCGGGAGAAGCTTATCGAACGTCGTGAACAAATGCGTAAGAAACGTGAACAGCAAAAGCAAGCTGCTGCCAAGGCTGAAGTTGTTGAGAAGAACAAAAGCTTACCTGGCGACGATAAAATAATGAACATTCTATCGAGCACGGAGAATCAAGGATTGATCAACAATTTGTTAGGCATTGGGAAGACTCTTGGTTTAACAACAAAACAGAATGCTAATGTTCCTCCACCGCCACCGCCACCGCCAGCTACGGAGACTGCGACGTCCACCGTTCAGACGTCCACCGTTCAGACCTCACAATTGACAACGTCTCAGTTACCAGCTACGATGAACATGATGTCTTCTAGCACGATTAATTCGTCACCTTGGAATTCACAGCAATGGGCGCAACAGTATAACACAGGAATGAACGTACCAGGCATATCTAATTTTCAACCTGTAAGCGGTGTGCCTCCGCTGCCTTTCAGTGCACCACCCACGCAAATGCCTCCTCCGAACTTCACACAGCCACCGCCAAGCTTTTCCAACGTCCCGAATTTCTCTCAACCGCCGCCTGGATTTGCCGGAAACGATAGACAGAGTTCTAACGTATGTCAAACACAGAGTATGCAAGGAAGACCTTCCCCATATGGTCCAAGTAATAGTTCCGATGGAAATCACGCTCCCAACGAGCGTCTAGGACAAGCTCCCATGAATAACTTTGACTCGATGAATCATCAGAACAACTTCGGAGGTAATGATCCCAATCGACAAAAGGACGGTCCTCCACCGGATCGTTTTAGTCGCGATGGTATTACCGAACAACAACCTAACCAGTTTCGATCCAACGACGTATATGGTCAACGAAACGAGAACTATAAGTTTAACGACGAACGAGCACCTGAGAATGATCAGTTCAGAAGAGAGGACAGAAATTATCAAGAGCACGGAAACAATCAATTCGGTCAGCAGAAGCTGAGTTTCAACAATGACAGATTCAATTCCGGAAACGATCGTCCTGGCCCAGGAAACAATCGATTTAGTTCAAATGACAGATTCGGAAACGATCGATTCAATTTAGGAAACGATCGATCTGGACTTGGAAGTGATAGATTCGGGACTGGAGATAATAGATTCGCAACCGAGAGATTTGGACCGTCAACTGAGAGAAGTGGGCAAGGAGGTGAGCCCGCCAATGACCGTTTCGGAGGAAACGATAGATTTGGTCCTAATAATGAACCATTCGGTCCAGCAGGAGATAGATTCAATAGGAACAGTATGGATCGTTTCGATCAGAAGGATATAGGAGACCGGCGCGACAGCTTTCCAAATGCTTCTCGCGGTTTCAATAGGAATAATCAGTTTGAACCATCCGATAAACTAGCACCAGAGTTGAAGAAACTCATGGAGAAGCGACGAGCTGCGATGGATGTTTTTAGACCTAGTTACCTCGACTCTGATAAGAGCAGTAACGTTGGTTCGTTGAGCGAGAGCTTCAAGAAAATAACTGGTGATTCTCCGTTCATGAAAAATTCTGGGATTAATAATTTCGGCCCTCGTGGCCCTGGCCCTGGTTCTGGCCCTGGTTCTGGTCCTGGTCCTGGACCTGGTAATTTCAGAATGCCTATGGATTTCAAACCTCCAGGAAATCCTGATGTCGGCCCACGTTGCCCGACAGGTCTCGGTCGTAATAATTCATTTGATTTGAGGGATGGTATGCCGTTTAGGGGACCTAGTCCGCAACAACTACAAGACATAAACATACCACATCTAGGAACTGATGCAGATATGACTAAAAATAGTAAAGAGCTCATTGGCGGAGAAGATCAACCTCTGACGAATCCTTCGCTTGATGAACACAATGTCGATAATACACGGAAAGATGATCCTAATAATTACTCGGTGCAAAGCGAGAGTCCATTATTGGAGAAAACTCCATGGACCGATAAGCGGTTTCCTGATAGTCATCTGCAAAAAGATCCCGTGACGGACGGTGATAACTCATCTATCAGTTTTGTCGCTTCAGAGCAAACTACACAGAATATTATACCCGAAATAGGAAAAGTAAAGCAGGACTTATTGATCAATGATAATGATACTAAGAAGGCGGAAGTGCTGCCTTTTATGGGAGAGAATGATCCAAAACCGGAGGACTTGAATATGGAACCTCCTCCTGAATTTCCTAATTTAGGGCCTGTTACCACAGATAATATTGAAACTGAACCTCTGCGGCGGATAGATGAGATGCATGGTGAAAAAGAGTCTACCTCGCAACCTTTCTTAAATAGTTCAGAATGTTCTGCTGCCAGAGATAATTTCGATCCTGCATTCGGCCCGAGGGGAATGCAATTTCGACCGAACACACCGTTTTTCACTCCGAGAGGTCCTGGTGATAATAGATTTCCTATGTTCGAGCCTAGAGGTCCGATACCGTTCAATCCTGCTGGTCCAAATTCGTATTCATTGGGATCTCGAGGTCCTAGAGGAGTCAATATTGGACAGTTCGATCCGAGAGGACCCAACGACGCGCAATTCCGTGCGAGAGGACCCAACGACGGTCAGTTTGGTCCAAGAGGTTCCACTGACGGACCCTTTGGATCAAGAGGACCTACCGAAGATCACTTTGGCCAAAGAGCTTCCATCGATGGGCCATTTGGACCGAGAGGTCCCAATAGTGGGCAATTCGGACCGAGAGGTTCCAACATTGGACAGTTTGGTCCTAGATACGACGGACAATTCGGACAAAGAAGACCCAACGAAGGTCAATTCAGAGGACCCAACGACGGACAATTTGGGCCTCAAGGACCCAATAGATCCTTTGGACCTGGTAGACCCAGCGACGCACCTTTCGACAATCGGGGTTCTAGTAACATGCAGTTTGCTTCTAGAGGACCCAATGATGGACAATTTAAATTCTCTGGTCCCAATGACACGCTAGTTAGTTTACGTCGCAACGAAGGGCCTTACCAGCGAAGTCCCAACGGGTCGAAAGGAACAAACGAGGGACAATTTCCAAAACGATTTAACGAAAAGTCGTTTGACACTCTTACCGATGGAACTTCGGGATCGCAAGCTGGAAATGATCCATTCTTTGGACCACGAGGCCCAGCTAGCGGTCCTAGTGATTTATTTACAACTAGAGAGAGACAATTCGACGTTAGAGGCCTTAGTAACATTGGTTCCAAGAGTAGGGAGACTTTGGAAGGCGTTTCTGATATTCGTAGCAGTGGTGGAGTGTTTGAGTGCAAGGATCAGACGCAGATGGATCAAAATATGCAGCAGGGAAAGTTTGATTCCAATGATGTACAAGGATGGAAGCAGACTGATCAAAGACCCGTGCAAGAGTTTGGGTACAACGAGAAACCTATTCTCGCTCAAAGTGAACCGTTCAATCAAAGTTTGATGAACAATGTAGAAAGGAGATCTCCTTTGGACGCAGCTAAGCCAGACATGAGGGCAGATAAGACTATGAGCGAATTAACAATTGGCGAATCGTCTTCAGGATCTGATTACTCGAAATTCAACAGCCCTAACATATACGCGAAACGATCTACAGATAATCGACAGTCCCACATCAGATGTGCACCTGTCAAAGAATTCTGCATAGAAAAACAATTCAATTATAATCACGGTGGAGCCATTGCCGATAAAAAGTTTATTGAACACTTACCTGCTAAAGTAATCGACTATGCTCATACTTCTCGGTCGATGAACCAAGATCATTTAACTCCTGTACAATGCTTCGATTATGGACATGGTAATTTGAAACCACTGATACCAGAACGCGAAGCACAACCGAAGAAAGATTTTCGAAATTGGGAAGAGACCGAACAGAACCTGAAAGAGTACACCGAGAAAATAAGGAGGTACGAGCATTATTCCGGACAACCGGATAACAGGAGAACAGGTGATTACGGTCACAGAAGGAACAGCGAAGAGTACGTAGACGACAAAAAGCCTGAAAGGGAGTATAGGGAGAAAGAGAATTATAAGGCGAAAATAAGAGAAGATAGAATGTTAGATCATGCATCGAACAAAGAGCAGGATTGTCGATACGATAAGAAATCTAACAAAGGTAATTTATAGTTTAAGTATTATGCTATTCTCTCATAGTAGTTTCTTCTAAATTCGATGAAATTTCATGAGGACCATGAAAACAGAATTGCGCTTATGTTAACTGTTTCTTTTTCTGAAATGTAGAAAGAACACGGGAAAGAAACGAACAAATTCAAAAGGAAACAAAGAAAGAGAACAAAGACGAAGACAGGTATAGTACCAACGAATACATATATCTTTTGTGCATATGCATATATATGCATAAATCATGATATATTAATGTGAACATGTGAATGAAATTCGTTTGAAAATGTATATAACTTTCTTTAGATCGAAAGGAAATATAAACTGGCAGGAGAACACAAACAAGAACATCGTTGAGACAAAACCAACAGACACCAGGTACGTGCAACCAATTATTAAATCTGCGCCTTAACTGTTTTGATCCTTTTGAAACATTGTAAAATAAATGCTTTTACGACTTTTGTGTTCTTACACGGACTCGAGTTATAACATTGGTATATCCATTTACAAATTATTTAAGACAAACGTTGCATTTTGCATAAAGTATGAAGACTTGTTTATGCAAACTCTGCTCTGTCTTCAGGCTGTTGATAATACATAAACACACACTGTGTTTGTGTCTCTGCAGCGTCAGTGTTTTTGAAAACCGCTGGTTTTCGTTACATATCGAAATCTATGTTTATGTGTATGGTTATATACAATTAATGTTATATAGTTAAAATACTCGATGGACTCGTTTCTATACGTACACCTTAAAGATTTTGTCATTTTTCAACAAACCGATGGCATTTTTGTCGTCTTCGGACTATTTGGAAGCTCCAAGTTGAACACATGAAACATGCAGCAATATAATACAAACATGTTTTATTTTTCGATATTTGTATTATACCTGAGTATGTTTCTTGTAGTTTAAGCTTTCTTTTACCCGGATATGGAAACCTGGAAAATATACATCGTTTTCAGGAATTTCACAATTATTACTATCATGAACAATTGCTTCAAAAAAGCATTTCCGTTCTCTCTACAACGGTTTTAAATACGTTCAACGTCTTAATACCTTGTGCAAAGTTTTTACTTATGACCGAACTAGAAGGTATACTTCGAAAAAAATATCAAAAGTACATTTAATGTAAAGATTGATTGTTTATCTTTCACAACTGATTTTGTTTTTTCTTTTTATGTTACATAAGAGGTCTATTTATATTTTGTTGAATGATACATTTACAATTAACGATTAGACTGGAAAGAACTCCTGGTAAATTCAAGTTATACGTTACAGTGTTACAGATGTTCAACACAATGTGGTGGAACCTGCGCCAAAGACTTTGGAGTTGGCCAAGACGCCAAATTGCACAATGGTGGATGACTTACTGTGTGCTCCTGGTCGCCAGAACAGACCACCAAAAATAGCCATTATCTTAAGGGGTCCTCCGGGCAGTGGAAAATCATTTGTCGCAAAACTTATAAAGGTACATTGTAATTTTCCGAATAAAATTTCGATTGTATTCGCGCGAGTGTACAATTTTTTATTTTTGCAGGACAAAGAAGTGGAACAAGGAGGGTCTGCGCCAAGGATTTTGAGTCTCGATGACTATTTCTTAGTTGAGAAGGAAATAGAATCTACTGATGATAATGGCAAGAAAGTGATCATCAAGGTATGATCTTTTTTATTATATAACTGGACTGCGAATTTGAAAAACGAGGTGGATTAAAAGAGTTTAAGAATAGTTTAAGAATATTTAGTGATGTCTTGGAAGTTTTTTTTATTAATTTGAAGGCATTCTGTAATTTATTTTCTGGTCAAATGTTTCTGGACGATTTTGTTAAAAAGCAAAAGAAATATTGACGAAGTTTTAATCCAAAGTTTTGGTCCTATTTATCGGACACAAGATATTTGTTTATAATTTTTTTATTGCAACTGGTGCAGACAATTTCATTTTGCACAAGAATCCGCAGTCTATATATAAGTATTGAATACCAATTGCTTCAATGTAATCAATAAAAAATATTTTAGGAAATGGTCCATGAATACGAAGAGGCAATGGAGCAAAGTTACGTGGCTTCGTTAGTAAAGGCGTTCAAGAAAAACATCACCGATGGTTTCTTTAATTTTATAATATTAGACTGTATTAACGAAAAGATCTCCGACTACGAAGAAATGTGGAGTTTTGCCAAAACCAAAGGCTTCAAAGTGGGTTTCAAAGGGTTTTCTTTCGATGGAAATAGTTTGTTTTTTAACACTGATAGTCTATAGATACTTGTTTCTAGGTATACGTGTGTGAAATGGAAATGGATTTACAAATTTGTTTAAAGAGAAACGTTCACAATCGTACGGAAGATGAAATAAACAGAATTATAGACTACTTTGAGCCGACGCCGAGTTACCACCAAAAGTTGGATGTTAATTCAATGTTGCAAGAACAGGCAATCGAAGAGGTTGGTTTGGAAAACAATTTCAGATCCATCCATGATTGTAGGAGAACGTTATTTTATATTTTCTGCTTATAAGGTGCATATGGAAGATAGCGAAGAAACGCAAGAGAAAGTATCTCAACAAAACGAAGATAGTCAAGATAGTCAAGAGGATGCTCAAGATGGTGTTGTAAGTTTTCCTCCAAGTTTAAAAAGATCATACGAAGAGAAAAGATGACTGCATTTGTTCAAACTAACAGTTATTCTTAAAACGTTTTTTAGAACGATCATTGAGTGAAATTTAATATTTTCTAATAAATATTAACTCTTATACCATAACTTTTGAATTTCGTGTTATAACAATTATGTCTGAGCTTACGTAAGCGGAATTATAAAATAATAATTGTGATTTTAAGGGTGTGAGTAAATGGGAACGCATGGAAGCAGAAGATAAGTTAGGTAAGCTATTCTGTAATCTATTATGTAACGTAGGAGTATTTCTATAACAATTATATTAACATATTACACAGATCGTTTGGATGGTCTCGCGAAGAAAAAGAATGAGGGAAAAGTCCAAACAATGAAAGATTTCCTTCAAGTTCCGGATTACTATAACATGGAGGATACGTCTGGTAAAAAACGTGTAAGTAGATGTTCAGTATTTAGTAATATTTTCAATGTTTTATGATGTAATATCAATATCGTGTGAATTGTAGGTAAGGTGGGCCGATTTAGAGGAACGAAAAGAGCAAGAGAAAATGCGTGCCGTGGGATTCGTGGTTGGTCACACCAACTGGGATCGTATGATGGATCCAACGAAAGG
This sequence comes from Lasioglossum marginatum, assembly GCA_028455795.1. Taxonomy (NCBI): domain Eukaryota; kingdom Metazoa; phylum Arthropoda; class Insecta; order Hymenoptera; family Halictidae; genus Lasioglossum; species Lasioglossum marginatum. The sequence goes on along the minus strand of CM052270.1, from coordinate 1,427,223 downwards.
AGGGAGCGCTTTAACACGCACAAAGTATATATGATCTAATTTTACTTCTAGAATATTTAGAAAAGATTAGAAGTAAAATTATCATTGTTTGCTTGTAAGTTCTAGTCTACAAATTTATACGACTAATTAAACAGAAATCTAGACACTTAGATAAAATAAAAGATTTTTTGTATTTTTATAAATGAAACACTAATGAATGACCTATGTTACGCAGTGTAATATTACATTGCGAAAGATTAATGTTATCGTATTTAAACGAACTTAATAGATGAGATTTGTTGATATTAAAAAGAAAAGAGATCTTATCTCGCGTAAAGACTGTTTTCTTACGATTAGTATGAAACAGTGCAATTTACTGTTACAGTTTTATAATATTTGCCATGAATCAATTAATAATCTTCACGCGGTTTTGTATATTGTTATATAAACATCTTTCAGATGAATGTAATATAAAACTATTACATTTCTCTCATTTTAATTATACGTGTATGTGTAAGTACATCTTCATAATCTAATCCGCAACCTACAATGTACGTGTGAATGATCGAAACAATGTTCTAAAATTTTAAATTTGATGTAAAAAAATACATTGCGATGGATACCTGTGAAACACGTTTTTCTGTCTACAAATTTGTAGATGCTAAAGTTTTATTTTCCTCCTTATTTGATCCGTTAATACTAATGTTAATTTTTTGTGTTCTTTATTACAATTAGCTGCGTAAAGTACTGTGTTGCTTTTTTCTATTTTCTTAGAATGTTGTGAACAAGGTATTCTAATGTCTTACACGATTATTGTATATTGCAGGTTTTTCTCGCTATCATAATGATAGTTACCCTTCTTATTCTACTGACTTCAGTAATACAGAGAAGCAAGAGAGCAAGATGTCTACGACTTTTCAGGTCTTCTGAATGCCGATGTACTATTTCGATAAAGACTATTTCATAGAATCAGCATTCAATTTACGCAAAGCATGCTGTAATTATTGTATATACTATTATTTTACCGAAACTGTTTTCCGTTATACATTTTTATATCTCTACTTCCCGTATCTGTATAAAGTAAAACATGCAGTCTAAGTGTACAGGATCGTTATACACTGCCTCTCAATAGTTCTGCTGCGAAAAAATTAATATATATATACAGAAGCTGTTAAATTACGGTAATCATTGTATGGATAAAATAGTGAATAAACTGTAGAGAATTATTCGATAGTTCTTCTTCTCGAATTGTTAAAACAAAGTTTATTAAAAGGATTCTACGCGCTGATAAATTTGTGACAAATAAAGAATGTCAATTAAAATTGAGTAAAAAATAAATTTTAACTCTGACATATTATTAAGTTGAAAATGTTTCTCGCAGTACAGTAAAACAAAAAGCTCTAATCACCAAAAGATATCTTACTTTTAAGGATAAAATTGTGAATAATTAATCGAGTTTGAATAAATTCTTTATAAAAATAATATATGAAAGTTCTTACAGATTTATACAGGGTGATAAACAAAAAATTTCTTTGACACTGTATATTATCTTCCTGTTCCAAAATTTCTTTAATTAGTTGCAATCGCTAAAATATTCAATGAAGTTATTAGAAAAGGCGGGGATTTTTAAAATATATATTTTATTTCTTCAACTATTCTGTGCTCTTGATTACGACATTCAACATCATTCTTAATAAAACAAACGTAAATTTAATAATTTCTCTCTCTTCTAGAATCTTTTTCACGCTTAGTAGGATAGGAGAATTTTTATAAAGGGTGTCGTAAATAAAACTAGCAATATACATTGCTTACATATAATACGATGAAATGATAGTAGATTTTGTAATTTAAAAAAAAGAAACTACTACGTACAGCTCTCTTAATCTATACATCTTTCCATTATAAAATATTTAGCGATGAGAATGAAAGAACAGTAACGTCGCAGAGGTAGCCCAAACACTTAATTTAAATCGCAGTATATCTGAGAGATACAGTATTGTTAAATCCGTGTTGTAATACTAGTTTCGCTAAGAATCTATTATTCAAATCGTTCAAATTTGTGTTAGTACTAATTATAATCTACTTGCAAATATTAAACAGATTTCTCGTGTATCAATCAGACAAGCGACAACTTCCGCAGGGTTAATTAAACTGTGTAAATATTAGAAATATAAACATTGGAGCATTGTTGAGATTATTGCGAAACACAATGAAGTGTACGAACTGATAGAATCACTTTTTTGTTACGTCACAGGTACATTCCATTCATTGGGATTTCATGAGAATGAAATAATGAACAGCTTATAAATATAAAGAGCGTCGTATTTTTTATCTTTTAAATAATATTCACACTGCTCACATGTAACAAAAAATATGCGTACGAAGTAGGTGCCTACTTTGAATTTGTAGCAGTGTAACATCCATCTTCTCTACGATGTATACACGTGTATCTTTGTGTGTCCATATAATAAAAATAAGATTAATATACATAGCTGAGAAAGTGTGGAATTTGTTTGGCTTGTCATTAATTACATTCTTTACTTCATTCAGCAGCCATCTTTTTAGCTGGAACTCCGTCATTAGTGTCACTGTTACGCCTCTTCCTTTGTCCCCTTTGCGCGTTACGACCTGAGACATACATTTCATAAATTGTACAATTTTGTATACTTTCACGATGAATGGAAAACATTTAATCGTTAATTATTCAGTAAATGTTGGAGTTCAACTCAGCGAGATCCAGATAATCCCTCAGTATTAGCATGGCAAAGCATCATTATATAATTAAATGAAAATGTTATCTATTACTAGACATCGGATTTTATGCATTTGTAAAAATGTGTAAAAACATTAGAAGAATTCAAAAATGCGATTATATTATTTTCAACGTATTAAACATATTAAAAGACAAAGTAAATTTATATCGCATTCCAGTTTGTTGCAATTCGGGTAGAAAATTTTTATTTTGCATAAAAATCCACTGTCTATCTATTACTTTTATTATTGTATCTCGCAATAACTTACCTTTTCTGCCTGAACGTTTCCCTTTATGAAACTTTTGCCTACTGTTTGTCATTTCTACTTTTGCTTTCGCTAAGTAATTGTCTTCCTCCTCGCCTTCCAGAATCCGGCACACAACTTCTTTCTCGCGGATCAATACCTTTCGAAATAAATAAATTAAGTGAATATCGATGTACCACGAATGAATAGTTTAGAGAGACTGTTTCAGGTTGCTTACTTTACTGTCCTTCATTTTGCCGACTACAGTCTTCGCAGAATTCTCTCCTTGCAGGCGAACCCAACCTTCTTTGTCTCCAATCTTGAAATCAACAAATGCAACGTTGGCTTGAAGTTCTCCTAAACGTTCCTTCATATCTTCTCGTGTACATTTTTCAGGTACATCGGAAAAGTGGATTACACATCCCTTGGGTAAGCTTGATTCCTTCTCGTTTTCCTCTCCGCTTTCTTCGTCGTCCTTTTCTTTTCCCTGAAAGAAACAACATCGCTCACATTGTAACTTAATTACTCATTATTTGAAATATTTGAAATTATTGCTTTCCTACTAACAGTGTCATTTTTCTTTGCTTTCTGTTCAGATCTTTTCTGCTTCCTGTCTTCCTTTTCTTTTGCCTTTTCTGCGCTATAATCAACTCTAAAAATTTCAAGTATATTATTACATATTATATGCATATCTCCTATTGTATGTAATTAATATAGGTGTGCAAAAATGATATATAATCAAGAACTTAAAAGAAACCTTGTTACACTTACGACCACTTTCTGATTAATTCGGTATCTCCATATTTCATCGGTTCTCTAGCCATAAAAGCTTTAGCGTCTTCCAGTGTCTTGAACTGCACAAAGATAGATCCTTTGAACCGTAACTTTTTGTCCGGATCGTTATATTTCCTCATCTATTAAATAAAAAAAACCATCTGAAAATCTAAACGTTCGTTCACCAGTTTCCTCAATGTATAGACGAGAAATATTTTAATTGAGGATACTTACGATAATATTTTCAAATGGTTCAAAAGCATTAAAGAAGTTTTTGAGTTTCTCAATATTTGTGTCGTTCACTGGAAATCCTTTTACATAAGTTGTTCGAGCTTCCTGTGCTTTTCTGTATTCTTCGTTATAAACAGGTAAGGGATGTTTTGTCGAACGACGAATTTTCTTCTTGTCCTCTGATACCTCTATGAGTTCGCTAGATTCTAAAGCTTTTAGGATCACGTCAGGATCCTTGCTCATAGATGCCAACATTTTGAAGTTAAACATAATGGACATTGGCACCCATCCCTCGTCCAATTTTGTTTGGTCGATGAGGAACTTGTCCCTCTGCATGTTAACATCTCCGAAATAGAACTGCAATTAAAGAAATTATGTGTCGTGAAGTTATGCATTTACAACAAAAATGAGTGGGTGTAATTTAAGACTGCGAAGATATTAGAAGAATTTTAAAATACTGTTACATTACTTTTTCAACTTATTAAACATATTAAAAAAGAAAATAAGTGTCCATTTCACTCCAGATTGTTGCAATTCAGATAGAAAATTTTTGTTTTCTACTTTTATTTATGAAACGGTTTAAACGGCAAGTTTAGTTTGAAGACACGCAATATAAGTGATCTAAACTAACAAGGAGAGCGCAAATTCAACAGGGCTCTGATTCGGTTGAAACTTTGTATAGTTATAGATCTCGTTCTAATATTTTTTATCAATTAAACTTTCATATTCCATATTCCATTTTAAATGAAATATCTTACAAAAGACTTTAACTCTATTCATCGAATTCATTGAATTGAGAAGAGAACTCGAAAATGGTACTTATCATTAACGCTAGTATCTTCTTCGATTTGTATTATTCATATTCTACATCATTAGCAGAATTCAACTTTTCAATTTCTTTTAATGCTCATACAAATGACAGAATTGTAATGCACGCAATGCACAATCAATAATATTGCGGATCTTTATGCATTTATGACGAAATTGGCTAGGTGAAATGTAAAACAGTGAAAAGTATGTTGTTTTCGGGTGTAAAAAACTAGGGAAGGAAATGAATTTTTATTTAACTCCCGCTGTCCACAATTGGTGCTGAATAGTTTTATTTTGCATAAAGATCTGCAGTCTGATCATATGCAGTCGAAATGATTCTTTATCGAAATGAATGATGAAATAATACCTCGACTTGATTCTTTATCTTGGTCAGAAGCTCGCTGGAAGGCTCTTCAACTTTTTTGGAGTTCTCTTCAACATCTTCAGCCGAGACCGGCTTCTCGCATTTAACCTCGTCGGCTGTAGCATTTTTCACAGTTTCAGTTTTAACTTCTTCCTTTCCGTTTTCCATTTTCTCGTACTTTTACTAGACACGAGTTCGAAGTAATTAAGCGAGTAATCCACTACTTTTGTTCTTTGTAAAATGAAAGATTGATTAACTGTAACAATTAATCGCAAAACAGCATGACTCACACGTGCCCCTATGTATGTTCACTGAAACCGGAAATAGAGGTTACAAATGAATATGCTAACAGTATCGGTGCGTAGTACCAGATAGCACTAAGTCTAACATGAAAATATGTAATTAGAACGAACACTGTAAATATCACATTGATTTCAACCTTTTATTTTTCCTGTAGTTGCGGTATTATGCAATTCTGTTCAGTTTTCATTTACTTTTATTCATTTCATCAATTGTAATATGAACATGTACAATAGTATGGTTCGAATGGCAAGGAATAATTCAAATACTATGAACATAGCAATTTAGAATTCGTAAGCTGCAACCGGAAATGAACTCGAAAGTGAACGTTTAACTGTTTTCGATTTTCAAAATTAAAAGTTTAACTACAAATTATACAGGTTTTTATTACTATTTGTACAATATTTAGATATGCTATTTAAAATATATTACACTTGCGACTATTAGATCATAAAGTATTTATTGCGCAATAAAATATGAAAAAAAATTGTAGCAAAATGATAATGTTTATAAGTATTCCATTTATAATATGAAGTATTCATTGCGCAGTAAAATAGAAAAATAATTGTAGCAAAATCAATCTACGTTTTATCTCTCCTTTTTTCAATATATCTGGAATTTACTGATTATTCTAGCGGAAGTAAGTAAAAATATTTGTGAAAAATAGACTGCGAATGTTTATGCAATTTTCAATTTCTGTATTTCGGTAGTCGTCCTTGTAGATTTGAAATAAATAAGAATCGTACTAAATTCTGTGGAATTTTGTTTTCTAACATTTTTGAACATTTTTTGAAGCCATAAACTAAATTCTGAGGAAATTTATTTTCTAACATTTTTTGAAGCCGTAAATCGTACTAAATTCTGTGGGATTTTATTTTCTAACATTGTTTGGAAAGTTTTTGAAGCCATAAATATGCATAAAGATCAGTCTACTAATATATGTAGAAAAATGAAAAATGTTTGTAAATCTTAGACATTGGTATGAGTGTGTAGTAAAGTTAGCTGCTTCTTCGAATAGCATCGCTCCCTTCCGGTTCGCTCTGTCGGGGTGACTGTATCTTATTTAGTTTAGCTGTAATTAAATCTTTCTCCATCTTCCACCATGAGGATCTACAAAGATATTTTCACCGGTAAGTTTCTTCAGAATATCCTCAACTAACACGTATAATTAATATTTTTTTCATTACTTATTCTACCAAGCTATAAATTAGTCGAGTTTCATTCAAGTGATACTCGCACTGACGTTTCTATTAAGAACACTAATATTTTGACAATAACATTCTTAAAACATGTTCTCGCAAGTATATAATTATTTAAAATCGTATTTCATGTTATACCTGTGCAACACAATCAAAGATGTATAATCGTAATATTTAAATATTCAACATTCTCATTTATAACCTCTCCATATGTCTGAACTAACTCCTTTTGATCGCAAGATTGTTGAGAACAATGACTCACAACAATGAACGAATTCGAAAGAATTTCAAATCGAATTCAAGGTTCCAATTTCATTAATTTATGAAAATATAATCACTAGACTTCGGATTTTATGCATCTATAACAAAAATGAGCAAGTGCAATTTAAAACAGTGAGAATATTAAAAGACTTTAAGGGTATTAATATATTTATTTTCACCACATTAAAATTATTAATGAAGAGTATAAATTTATATTTAGCTCCTGCGCCTTACAATTGATGCACAATGAACTTTTTATTTTGCATAAAGATCTGCAGTCTAATAATCATGTTTTCGATTGGAATACTTCGTTTTGATTCGATTACAATTGTGTATTGCAGGTGATGAGATGTTCTCAGACACCTACAAGATGAAACTGATCGACGATGTTATGTATGAAGTATATGGCAAGGTAAAACAGTAAATATTTTATTGAGCTAAGCAATGAAATTAAATGATCGTGACTAATAATTATTTATTCATTATTGAAAACTAGACTGTGACTCGTAAAGCTGGAGAAATAGAAATTGCTGGATTCAATCCATCCGCGGAGGAAGCTGATGAAGGCACAGACGTAGCCGTAGAAAGCGGAGTCGATGTAGTTTTAAATCATCGACTCCAAGAAACTTACGCATTCAACGACAAGAAATCTTATACTCTTTATCTAAAGGATTATATGAAAAAGTAATTATCAATATTAATATAGCTCTTGTTTTGTTCTTATGTAATATATCTAATCGAAATGCTTTATTTATGGCCAGAAGGCCATGAAGAGGGACTCTATTTATAATTCCTACAAACTCTTGCATCCTTCCGCACATCCTCGTATCCACTAATACACTTTGCTTCGAGCTATCTTTTTCCTATCTTTCTCTATACTCTTTTCTTTCTAGCTTCCAGCCATTCTGCCGCTTTCTCTGACCCCCTCTCGCTCAATATTTCCTCAATGCAAGATCTCCAAAGGTATCTTTCCTCTTTTCTTTCCTTTTTCAATATTTCCTCAATGCAAGATTTCCAAAGGTATCTCCGCACAACTCATTTCCGATTTTTCTCTTTCTCCCAATATCTAGTCCAACGATGGTAGGGGTTAGCTCCCATCTTTCCCTTCTCTTCTGAGGTATTCTGATAACGTAATACATCTAATAATTATGTTTCACTAGATTAGTCGCAAAGTTGGAAGAGAAAGCACCCGATCAAGTGGACGTATTCAAAACGAACACCAATAAAGTGATGAAAGACGTTTTGAGTCGCTTTAAAGACCTGCAGTTTTTCACCGGTGAATCTATGGACATCGACGGTCTGGTAGCGTTAATGGAATATCGTGACATCGATGGTGAATCCGTGCCTGTACTCATGTTCTTCAAACATGGTCTTGAAGAAGAGAAGTTCTAAATAATTTTAGATATGCAATAAATTATGGAAAAAGATATTGTAAGTTTCAAACTTATACTTTAACTATAAACTTATATATACATGTTAATTCATGCTTTATATATGGATTAATTGTATTCGGCATTGCACGAACATGTAAGAGCAAATTGGTGATCAGATTCTCGCTATGGTGAATCATTTAAACATAGCGTCTATATCAGCCAGATATTTCAATACAATATTTAAATAATTTATATATAATAAACACAGAAAGATATATACTAATTGTTCGTTTATTTTCAGATAAACTCAAACCAAGACTGTACACATGCTGGAAAGCTGTGAAATTTAGTTAAAGAAAAAACACAATTTTTCTTCCAATCTCACGTTTTACGAAGCAGTTAACTTATTTTTTTGAGTATAAAAAAGGACCTAACGAACAACAATATCAAAGAAAGTAATAATTGTATATACGGCGTGACTGAAAGGAAAAAATAATATAGGATGCCCTTTCTCAATGTAATTGTATTTGATTCAACTGTGGTGTTTGTAATATTATTTTCTATCTACTCTTTCTTTTTTATTCGATATTATTGGAGTTTTTTATTTACGAGACAAACAAAAAAAAATGGAAGATGGGGAAAGAACTTTGCAGCTATGGAAATATCAAAGTATGTCTGTAATTACTGTTAACATCAAGAATTGTCAGTAAATAATAAATATGTGAGAAGCATATACTGTATCATGTCCATTACGAATAAAACACCGTTTTCGTAAACGCTGCTCGTTACTTGCACTTTATTGGAACAAACAAATCGACGATGAATTATTTTGTTTCTGGAAAAGAAAAATAAGTTTGAGGTATCTATTGAAGATAAATACAGATATCTCGTAAATGAATAGAATATTCTCCAGTTTGTTCGATGATCTTCTGTCATCTTTTGGTAGCCTCATAATTCCGCGCTCATAAAACTTCAAAATTTGCCCAAAATTGGGATTTCATTTCACCTTAAAATACCGAAATTACTTTCTTGCCAACCCAAAATAAATACAGATATTAAATTATACAGAAGTTAAACAGCGTTGGACGCAGGCAGTGCTTGGATGGGTAACCGCTCGGTGCACGCCGGGGGCTGACCCTCCTGGGTACGCGCTCTGCGTGTTGTTGGCAAATAGGTGGTTCGGAACCCACCTTAATAAAAAGTAGGTCCCGCTGAAATTAGGTGGACTACTCCACTCCCACTAGAAATAGTGAGAGTGGAAGAGGGGGAGAGTGGTAAATGGATTTGAAACCCTGAGGGGACCAAATATCTGGTCTGGAATGATGGAAAAAAACGTTTAATTCGCTTCATAAAAATATTATATTCGGATAAGTCAGAATAGACTATTTATCTCTTGGCGCAAAGACCGTACATCATGTTTGTTTTTAAATCAAAGATTGTTACTAACCATACTGTTTTACATGTACATTCATATATAATGACTTATCGCACTTCCACTAACATCCATTCTTACTATCGCTCCTGCACTCTTCCATTTTAATGTTATTATATATTTTATATATTCCTCGTTACGCATCCTTTCGTGAATATATTACTCTTAATTCTTTATAAAACAGTTACCACCTCGATGCTGTAATCCTTGGTATTCCAATATTATTTTTCAGCGTACCATTGCCTGAAACAGTGTTGCGTTTACACACATATAAAAGCGCAGCTTAATCATTGTAGTAACAATTTATACGTAGCAAAAATGAACTGCTACAACAAACACGCGAGCTTATTCCCTCAACAAATCATGAACTGACAATTGCAGCTTAAAGATATAGTGATAGATGGACTGAAACATTGTCTACGTCCATGTATTTCGAAACTTGTACGTTCTATGTACAATGTACAGTTTCTTGTACATGTATACATATGTATACTCATTTCTTTATCTATTTAGCACAACCATACACAGTGTTATCGATAACTAAGGCAGTTTGAAATAATATCGACATGAATCATCAAATGAATGAACAATAATCATTTATAATAGAATGGAATATTTGTATCCGAACAGCAATGTTTAATTTCTCTTTCCAACAATATTCTTATAAATGACAAAATACCTTGTCAATGTACATACGATCAAATGATAAAAATTGTACGGAATAAAATGTACAGAGAATTTTGTTGTTTCGATGCGAATGAAGAAAAATGTTCGAACGTGGGATATCGGGTGCTACCAATATCCAGAAAACATAGTTACTCGTAACGGCAGTTGTATGAGTCAATTTGACGTTAAATATAGCATTTATCGATATACATAAAGTTTATGACATTTATATATAATATATATATATATATATATATACACAGAAGGATTTAGTATTCCGGCTGGTAGCATAATTCGTCAAAGGTACAATATTTTAGTAGGACACCAGCTACTGTTTAAGTGGGATGTACCTTACGTGTTTAGTAAGATCAAACAATTATTTTATTATTATTTCTATTAAACTTATTTGTACTGATCTATATGTAGAAGGAGTGCGTGAAACTTTCAGAGGTTCGGTTGAATGATTAACGATGATATTCTTTCTGAATCGTCGAAAGAATACGCAGACATAAAATACAGAAGGTGTTAGTCGTATGTTACAAGCTGTGTTCGATAATTACAGACACGTTAAAGGGTAGAGGATCTTCTAAGTACCAAATAACAAATGCGATAAATATAAAGTAAACTATTGTTTCACGTTTACTAGGGCGCGCAGTGGCTCAAGTGGTAAGGCTTGAAAAAGATTTTCAGAAAAAGGTTTTCATGTGATATCCAAACTGTGGTGCCCCGAGGTGGTTCGGAACCCACCTTAATAATAAACTGTAGATCCCGATGAAATTAGATGATAGTGAGAGGGGAGAGTGGTAAATGGATTTTGAAACCCCGAGGGGACCAAATATCATTACTTTCGTTAATTGAAGTAAGTTTACGCTATGTTTCACGTTTACTTTACTACTGCGCCACTGTACAGAAAGTTTACAACGCGCACCACATTCTTCCGCTCTAGGACACTGTTACTAAGTAAAACATCACTACATACAATTTGAGCATCGTACCATCTCTATAATAGTTACCAAAGAAGTATGGTAAAAGCATCGAGTTTTTTTTTCTATCAATTACAATCATACACGGTTCATTGTACAATTCGCTTCGCAACATAGAAGCATGCTGTTATTCAACAGATTTTTCAATACATTCCAGATTTCCATTCTCTTGAATCCTCTTACCTTAAGGAAAAATGATCTGATTGTAGGACACGTCTCAATATTTAATTATCTCTGTCGTTATCTTCGTTATTCTACTGACTACTACTGAGGTTTTTCATTATTGTGTTTGTGAAAGAGTTCCGTAGAAAGAGTATCCATATATATTATATGTATGTATAGATATCATCGTTTTAACATTTATATATTTTTATATGAAACTTCATTCACAGGTAGCAAGCATTCACGCCCTCCAATCCAAAATGGTCTTTTACGTATTATTTTGTTTTCTTCTTTCATTAATTACATCGGGAGGAATTAGATGAGGTGACTGCAAAATGCGCTTCGTTCAGAGGTAATTTTGGTCAACATGTAATTTCGGACTGAGTAGAAAAAAAAGAGGAGATAAATTACAAAATTGTTGTACAGTATCAGTTATACAGTTTCGTATATCTGTATTACTTCGCTAAAAACGATTTCAAAAACTGTAGAAATCAAGCACCTTCCAAGGTTTTCAATCTTGTAATTTAGCAGAGCACAGTAATAAATAGACTGCGGATCTCTATGCAAAATGAAAATTTTTTCTTCGTCAATTACAAGATATAGGAATCATATAAAAATTTCTTTCTATCTTTAACAATCGTATAAATCGAAAATGACATATGCATGTTTTTAAATCGTCTTAACGTTTTTACTGTTTTAAATTACATCCAACCATTTTTGTCGTAAATGCATCAAATCCGCAGTCTAGTAATAAATAGACAGCGGATCTTTATACAAAATAAAAATTGTCTACCTGCATTGCAACAAACTGGAGTGAAATAGAAGTTTATCTTCTCTCTTAATACGGTTAATAGATTGAAAATAATGTAACAATATCTTTAAATTCTTCTAATGTTTTTACTGTTTTAAATTACATCCACTCGTTTTTTGTTATAAATGCATAAAATCCGCTGTCTGGTAATAAATAACACAACAAGCATCTAAAATGAAAAGCACAACTTGTGATAATGTTACAAAGAGGAAAGTCGGAAATTGAATATTGTGTTTCTTTCATGGTATGCATAACATTAAAAACTCTCATCAAATAGATAACAATAACCAACAACTAACAATCGTAAGCATTCACGCAAAAATAGAAATACGTTCAATAATATTTAATATTATTATAATTTATATTATCCGAGTAAGTATGATGGTTTCCTTACATTCTCTAGGGTACTATATTAATTTACGTAGGCGATTTAAACTGAAGGACGCGGAGGAAAACTTTTTTTCGAAATTTCTAGTCGAATTATAATAAAGCCAACTTCGTTAAAAATATTTTATATAAAGGTTTAAATAAATGTCTCGCGATTTCCAGAATAGTGAACAAATCGGTCTCAATACAACAAGATTATAAAATATATATATACCTTCCACTAATTTAATTTCGCATCCTTAAACTAATCGATAAAGCACAAGGGTTAAAATATATAATTTCGAATTTATTGCCAATGTAAATGTAAATTTTCATTACTTAAAAGCACCATGCGATAAAACGAACATACTTTAAATATAAAATGATCAATAGTTTTTCACGTCCTTCAGTTCGAATCGCGAAAGATTTCTGTAAATCGCTAACAACGACAAAGTAAGGTCATAGTTATGTCTTGATCGGTTCAATCCTACACATTTAGATTTCAGAGAATAACCATGTACATTTTGCAACTGTTTCTCGTCGAGGTTTCGAGAACGCTTGTAGTTTATCAGAGGAAAGTGAAATCTTTTCACTGGACAGAAGACCATTGAGAAATCGAAATTGCTATCACACGTAGCGGCGTGTAGAACAGAATCATTGGACACTATTATCGTTAAAACAAAGAATTTTAGTGCAATGCATCAAAAGTGAAAACTGCCACTCTTCAATATAAAAAGGAAAAAAGAAGTAAATTAATTGTCAAAGATTCTCGTCATCTTTAAGAACAAGATATCGTCTCTTTGCTCGTTAAGGATTCTCATACATTATTACAGACATAAGCTGTACGTAATATATATATATATATATGTAAAAAAGAACTATTACAATACATTTAATTAATAATGAATTAGTAAGTTGATCTCTTTCTATATTCTAAAAATACAAAACAATAAATTATCCGTGGTGGTGCAGGTATCCGTTGCACACGTGTTCTCTCTCTCTCTCTTTTCTCTCACACGCGCACTCTCTCTCTCTCTCTCTCCCTTTCTCTCTTATTTTATGCAAGTATGTATATCTATCTATATGCAAACGTATCTCTTTCGTGAGACGATTCGGATCGAGGCAGAGTTGTTGGAATGTACAAATACCCGAGAACTTGTTCGCGTTGATTGCAGCCACGTTGGGAACCTCGCAGAGGATACGACGAGTTTGTAAAACTATTTTGAAAGACTTGCGCAAGAAGAGAAAGAACAACTTACTGATTAGAGGAAGTGCAAAGCAGTGCAGTGCCTCTCAGTAAGTTGTGCATATACCAGACGTCTGGCGATCATGCGAAGTTTCTTTTCTTGTAATCCGTCCAAGCAAGAACTCTTCGTTACATCGTATCATTTATATATATATATATACACTTGCATATTACAAGGGAATACTTACAAATTAATTTACACGCGACGAAACTAGCGCTACACGGTTTCAACATGATTAGGGTTTACGAACAACTCAAAATCGCCGAGAAGCGTTGTACAGACAATCGAGAACGAAGCGAGTGTGTTAGGAACTTCCATGGTTGCAGAGGGTGCCAGAGGGTTCAACGTGAGCGCAACCGAGCCGGTGAATGAAGATAATCCAGTAACGAAGTCGCACAATCATATAGGGAACCTTGCTCAAACGATGGCGTCGACACGTTCACTGCCAGATAAATATGTATAAAAACTTTAAACGAATCTGACCCCATTCCCGTTTTTTAAGGACCTGGGCGCCTTTGAGACACCGACAATTTTATAAAATATTACAATTAATCTCTAAAACGATTTTAAATAGAACCTAAAACCGTGTCCCCCACGAATAAAACACGTGGCAGTCAACGTGTTTAACTGGGGTAGTCTCTTTCCCAGGATTGCGAGGGTGCGGGATGCGTTTTTCAGTAATCAAAAGCGCTAGATAAAAGATCAATCTAGGACGCAATCATCCTGAAAAGTTCTATTGTTACGTTTGCGAGGCATAATTTGCATTATTGGAAGCTTAAAGCTGCGACAGCTACTTTCCGTGCCTCACAAAAAGTTCCTCGCGACGCAGCCAATAGTTAGGCCGTGACATCACACACTTCAGCTAATAACTCGGCTAGAACCGAAAGTGCCAGTGGAATGACCCAATCGGATGGCTTGCTACCGCATTCCTTTCGAATTCCTGCCAAAAGACTTCTTGTGAGGCACGGAGAGCGTTATGCTGCCGAATAATGCAAATTACGCCTCGTAAACGTAAAAATAGCACTTTTTAGGGCGATTGCGACCTAGATTGATCTTTTATCCAGCGTTTTTGACTACCGAGAAACCCCATCGCATCTTGAAAACGAGTCTACCCCCTTAACCTTCTCTCTGTGTATGCAAATGCACCCCAGGCTGACAAAACCGAAACTAAAAAGTGGACGAATGGAAAGTTTCCAAAAATTTTCTAGGAATGCTACCTGTGTTATGTTTAAAATTGTTTAACTTTTAAATACAATGCAAATACTTATGCAGACAAATTTTTTGTCTTTCATTTCGCTCGAAAAATGTGTAGTTAACACATTACCCACCGGTGATTATTGTAATTTAATTAATGTAATGATTAATGATTAATGTAATGTAATTTTGAAAAATCTATGGCTAATCACTTTTTAATGGAACCTTCAATAGCAACAACAATTTTCATTGTGAAACAAGTCACCCTCAATAACGTCATCTAATAGTTTCAATTAATATCGTAATGTAACAGAAAATTTCTATGCTTTCTTTTGATACAATACAATGATTGAAAATCCTATTGATAGGCTTTCGGTAGGTAAAGCGTTAACATTAGAATAGCAGTACACAGAGAGAAGGCTAGACAGACAGAGATAGTGCACGGTAACACCCACGGAACCAGCCGCTCCAACAGGACTCGGAGCTACCGTTCACGAGATCCATGCGCATCGTTGCAACTTCCGTCGGGCTCTCGATACGAATCGACCGAAAGATTGGCCGTCGCGGGGTCGAGCACGATGCGTTAATAAAAATCATAAATAAAAGACGCGAGAAGGAAAAGTGTTGTAAGTAAATTTCAGCTCGCTGCTCGACGTTCGTATTATTACCTTACGCTATACGCGGGAGGCGTACCATCGAGAATCGTTAACACGATTTTATCTTGAATGCAGTTTTGCGTATTTTTGTTTTTTACATTTTTCATTTTTTTCTTGCTTGTTAGGTAGGTCTGTATGTATATATATTCATATTCATATTTATAGTTTCTTGTTCTCTTAAAGGTCGGTGTGCCCCAACACGCGGCACACCTTCTGCTCCTAAGGGTCTGACGGTGACCCCAACATTTCCACGAGGAACTCGTCGATCGGCACGTGAATCTTGAAGAAGAACAAGTGCTCCAGGCACTTCAATCCGATCGATCGGATCGCCGGCAAGCGTAGCAATAATTTTGCAAATCGACCTGGATCTTCGGGCCAGGCCATGCGACAGTAACCTTCCAAGGTTGCGTAGATCTTCTCTCGGAGCTTCGTCACTTCTTGTATCGACTTCAGCCCTCGTACTTCCGGGTTGAAGAGAATGATAGCCCTACGGACGAGCAATTCACGATATTAAATACAATCAATTTTTAAATTTTCATTACGGGCTCTAATAGAAAAGCTTCGAGAAGTGTCTTTTCTATTTTCTCATTTGGTAAACCGATTCTTCTAATATTTCAAGAAAAAGTCAGGTCGTTTGGTCCAATTATAAAATAGTCACTGTAAGCGAAAAAGCGATACGCGATATCTGTGAAAAAATTATCCCCACTAATGCGGGGTATACTAACGCAGTGGAGGGGATAAAATTTGGACAGTTACGGTAGAGATCGCTTCGACAATTACGGAGTAAATACTGTAGCTGTTTCTGCAGTTCCACCTTGTACAGAGCGTAAAAAAATGTTTGGTCTTGGCTGCCATAGGTGTATTCTACATCTTCGGATCGATGAAGATCTGTAAGATAAAGTCGCCGCAAAATCGTCCTTGACCTTGAATCTCAAGGTCCAATTTTTTGGACATTGCATTCTACTCGGATCACCATGATACGTAGAATACGATGCAATGTCAGAACAATTGGATCTTGAATTTCAAGGTCAAGGGCGATTTTGCAACAACTTTTTCTTACAGATTTGTTTACTTTGTATGTCTTTTTAGCAACGACGAGGACCAACCTGAGACAGCCAAGCTCGGTCCTGTCCATTTTCATGTCGCGCATTTTGGACACAAGCTCGGAGAGGACTCGATCGAATATCGTGCCTACGCCAGCCTGGTGTGCCGAGTCCCGGTAGACGGTGATCCCCGTTGCCAACACGATACCGTCATCCTTCACCTCGATGGATCGGTGGGAGAAGGATGCGATCAACAGCTCGTTCCATCCGGCCCGCAACAGCAATACCTGATCCTCCAGTGGCAACGACGTAAAATTCGGGATGTGCTTCGCCCACGCTACCAGCTGGAACAGCTGATTGTCGCAGATGCGCGACACTGCATTCTGTGCATTACAAGAGATGTTGAATTAATTGAAGGGGCGTTTCGTAGAACAGCTATGCACACCATTCCACGAAAAAAGAACAACCGGAACCACGCGCGACTCTCGCGGTCAGGGCAAACAGGGAGGGAGACCAGAGCTCGAGTGAAATAGTATTTGAAGGAACAGTGTACAAATATATTCGGAGATTATTCAAGAGAATCCTCTTCGGACCGGCGACGTCCAATTATCGATCGGAACAATTGAAGATGTCATCGAGGACTAGAAAGAAAGGAAGAGAGTGAGTAGCAGAGTTCCATTCCATCAGGATCGGTACCAATCATGCTTGACTGATTTTATACAGGGGATCAGGCCACCCGATGCTGTGTTTTACCACAGTGTAAAGTAATGTGAAAATATAAAGTAGAAGACAATGAAAGCACGCTTTTCAATATTCAAATTTCCGACGATCTTCGTCGAAGAAAAGTAATACGACACAAAAGACTATGCAGCCTATCCAGATTTACAGGTTTCGTCGAACATATTTTTCGATGCGGCAAATTATATTGCTAGACGGCGGATCTTGCAATCAATGCAAACATTTTTTATTTTGCATAAAGATCCGCAGTCTAATAATAACGTAAGATACTGTCGGCGAAATTGTCGATGCCAGTGAGGTCGGGTTAACCCACACACCGTATAAGGGTTGAAGAAAAGTAGCTCTCTAGAGAAGGGTTGTGCCTACTGGAAAGAAAGAAAGGAGGCCTGTATTCGTGTATTGTTGTCTGCAAGAGTAATTACTGAGAGTGGTCACGCGCCGTTGATGCTCGAGCTAGATCCATGGGGGTGGAACCAATGAAAAGAATATTCTGGCACGCCCGCTTCATTTAACTGGAATATTTACCTCGTAATTTTCTTGCGATTCCATCTTGCATTCGACTCGTTTCTCAGCCTCCAGGATACGCTCGATAGGCATGTCGGATTGGGAGCTGCTCGTACTCTCTACCTCGCTCTGATCCCGTTCCTTGGTACGCTGACGTTCCTCTTGTACCGCTTCCCTCTTCATCCCCATCGTCAGGCATTTCTGGTATCTGCAGTACTGACACCGATTCCGCTGCCTCTTGTCGATGATGCAGGATTTCTCTTCCCGGCACGCGTACGACAAGTCCTTGCGCACAGTCCTCTTGAAGAAGCCCTTGCAACCCTCGCAGCTGCACCAACGAGAAAAATTATTTATTAAGCTATTCTGGTTTACAACTCTCGAGAAATCAAGTTTCATCGCATTTTCTCTATATATCAAACAGTGATAGATGCGTTTAGTTGGCCTCTATGTGCTAGAAAAACGTCATTTCTAATTCCTAATTGAACCGCTAGAGGATAGTTACGTCAGGTTTTCTTTTTGAGCTAGTTCAAATCCGTAGTGGCAGGAACAATATCACTTTAGAGTTGATGGAGGCATCCGTAATATCATTTTATAGAGCCTAGTCGAATTTACTTCGAAAAATATTTTTTTGAAAGATTAAAGATGTCTGTACTATGTCGATGGACATTTCATAATTTCCTTAAAATCGTTATTGTGGGAATACTGCATTTTTTAGTTGTGTCACTATTCTTGCCGGAGTATGATACGTACTCCTATATCTTTTTACCAATTTACTATGCAGGATGATTCTGGGAACTGGAACAGGTTACTGCGTTCTTTTTTTAAAGTGAAAATATAAAAAAAGGATAGAGGAAAAAATCGGTATGGCATAATACGTCCCAACTTCCTTTCACTTTATTCACACGACTTTTCAGACATTTCCAGTGATGTGATAAAATAATGTTTCCCACAGAAAGTAATCGGTACTTAATCTTCTACAAATCCCAATATCAAAAATTGAGGTTACCTTGATTATTTATTTACCACTATATATTTTTTATTCTTCATGTGCTGATTTGAAATGCAGTTTTCGTTAATTTTCTTGAAGATGAAAGATAAAAGGCGATCCCGAAACCCGGATATAGAGTTCCAACGCGATAAGGACGAATAAAGAGGTGAGATTCAGCGTTCCAACGCGGAAAGTGAATCATCCTGAACCAGACGACGACTCGTGTTTCGTAAAACCGTCGAGACCGGCCATTCCCGTAGTTTTATTTCTCTCTTTCGTTGCTTCTGCTTGACTAATCCGATGGATTCGTCGAATAAAGTGACTCTGGTTTATGATTTCCACAGTTGTAATCGAGAATGTTGTCGTCGAGACAATCGGAAGACGCGTATAACTTCGTCCGGCGAGACTAATGGGCCAGTCGGAAACGATTCGGAGAGACAATTACAGTCCAGTAATTTTGTCAATCAGCTACGACGCCGAGCGTTGACCATATGATTTCATGTTTCGGTAGAGCAGAGCCGTATATAAAATTGAGAAAGACAGTGTGCTATATCGAGGTATTTAATTTCTCTGTGTGGTAAACGAGCGTTTCCACTTTCGACGATCGTCAAGCCGCCGATGGCCCGCGTTTCAAAGCGGAACGCGGGCCAGGGCCTTCCTTTTTAAAATTGGAACCACTCCAGAAATCCCGCGACGACATTCCGCGAGGAATTTATTTTCGTTGCAGCGCCGGACTCCGTGTATTTTCGTGGCTGTACCGATGCCGCCGACAATTTCATATTCCTTTCTCCCTGTCTTCGCTCGCGTGACAACAACAGCTACACGTGGGATCGTTTCCCTTGATCGTGTGTCACTTGGTCAAAAAAGAGAGCCACGACGCCTAGAGAACGCAAGAACCGAGGCAGAACTTCCGGAGGAAGTTGGGAGCGAATCAAATACTATGATTAATAACTAGACAGTGGATGTTTGTGCAAAATAAAAATTTTCTACCTGCATTGTAACAAAGTGGAGTGAATTAGAAATTTATTTTCTTTTAAAATATGTTAGGTTGAAAACAGTATAATATCTGAAAAAGCAAAGTAATGAAAAGCAGATACAGGAACCAACTTTTGTTCGAAACATTTTGTTCGTACAACTAAATAACTTGGGAGTTATTATTTGAAGTCGTCATGTTACGAGACTGGCCCTGTATAAGCACGCGATCAGTGTCACGCTCGTAAAATCGTTCCAAGCGTGCTGTTTGCCGGTCAGTTTAGGATAAATCAAAGTCTCTTGGTCCTGTGGATAGTTCCGCTTTGTTTTATCCGTAAATCCGCGTTGTATCCCGGCACAAAGAGAAACGATACGACGCAGTAATCCCACAGATTTTGTGTAGCATCAACATATTCGCCCTTCACGGATCCTGGAACCCGTACGGAGTCGGTGTTATCGATGGCACCACGCGCGCGGCAGATTTATGCGTGTTTTCAACAACGAAATCTCTTAGAGCGAGAGTCACAATACGAGACACGACGAATGGACGCATAAGTCTTGGTTCCTACGGTGCGCAAACAAATCCATTTGCCGAAGAAAAGTCGATCTTCCGAGTGTTCGTTTTGATTCACCGGCATGCGTTAGGGGATGAACGATGATTTTCATCGATCAAATAAAGTGTCTAGCATAGTGGCGAATTTCATAAAAATTTTTCGCGTGATTTTTTCTGGTGAATCGTGGAATTCTGCTATTTGTGTTGTAGTTATAAGAAGGGGTTTCATAGATATATTTAATATTTGTTTCATCGATCAAATGAAGGATCTAGAAGATAGAAGAAAGAAATTAGACTGTGAAACTTGGTTATTGTAATTGCTTCAAATTCGTAAACACGTATAGAACCTAATCCCATTCCTACCCATTATTTGCTCTCTGTCTATAGAGACTGCGTCTCACGTTAGCTATGTAGTAGGACCGACAAAGTCTCGGCGCGTGTTGCATCAGAGCCCCGGCAACCTTGGACTTGCCGTGGCTCATGAGGTTAGGACGGCTAGCCAGCCGTAGTTCCTACTAGGAGAGAGAAGGAGAGAGAGAGAGAGTGATAGAGAGTGAGCGAGGGGAAGAGCAAGTCGGGCTCTCGAACGTCTTGGTCGTGCAGGCACTTTGCTCCAGTGGCAGCTAATTAAGCAATCACGGCCATTATCAAGGCCTGGGCTAGCACGCCGTGTCAGATGCATCGCCGAGACCGCAACAACCGTCCTCCTCGATCGTCACGGAACCAATCGTATTTTGGTTTGCCACCGTGTACAGGGCTAACTAGCATCCTGGTATATCGGGCTCGAGAATTGCACATACCAAATAGTTTACAAGTAATTTTGGTGGCACACTCAGCTGAATCTTCTTCGTATTATGACAAAGATTAATTTTGGAAAATGAGTCGCGTCGATCGCATACATATGATTAGACTGCGGATGTTTACAATTTTCAATTTTTGTAGACGAATTTTGAGAAAGTGGTACCAAATAAAATTCTATTTTCATTGGTAATAGCATTCGTAGATCCACAATAAATAAAAATCGTACTAAATTCTGTTGAATTTGATATTCCAGTATTTTTTGACAATTTTTATAAGCCATCATAATTTTTATGATTGCATAAAGAACGTGTTTTAATTAGTGATGAGCGAATCGATTATCGATATGTTGTCGATAATTTTGTTTCCAAACTAAACTGTTTATAAACACAAATGAGAGGTGAAAGAGCAGTCTGTATTGACATTTATACCGAGAACGAAGCTTGTTCGGCAGAATTCTAAAGAAAATAGTTATCTATATATTATTGATATATCGATAACAATCGTATATATTGATAAATATAGTTTATCGATATCTTAGCGATAGTCATATCGTCGAATGCATCTCTAGTTTTAATGTTTTCTACAAAACAGATGCCAAACCGAAGTGTAGTGTCAGATTTGTGATTTTTTGTGATTTTTGAATATGGAACGCTCGAAATAACAGGAAACAAGTTAGGAACACGTGATTTCGGACGACTGGTTACGCGATCGTTGCGTGTACGTAACAATCGGCAATCGATACACCATTTTCGAACGCTTCGATCAGATTTAATTGGCCACAGCTGCCCCGGTTCAATGACAAAGGGAAGATGGATTCTGTGGTTCGTGACGAAACGACGAGCAACAACCGAATTCGTGATCGAACAATAGCATAGCGATAACATACGAGTACGAATGCCGTAGCATCGAGTCACGCCGATATTCCTCAGCCTCGAGATCGTTGGTTCGTCGACATTTTTATTATCGCACGCAAGTTCGTCGCTCGGCGATTATGCAAGCGCAGCATCGTTGCATTTGTACTGATCCGATTATTAATAAACGGTCGTACTATAGCTGAGCCTTGAGAAACGATTCTTTCAGCATTTAATTGATTATTTTAATATTTACAGGCATTGGGGCACTTTTTCCTTTTTCTTATTAATTGGAACAATCCTGGAGGGTACCATAAAAGAAATATTGAAGGAACGTTTCGTTAAGAGTAAATAAGAGCCACTCTAATTTTTACAATCTCAAAAATTATAAATTAAACAATTTGGAATCCGTCATTTTGAGTTAGGTTTTCTAGCATATTTTGGCCAGCTTATCCGGATAGCCTTCAAGTGTGCGTTACTGTGTCAATGAGAAGGTTTGATTGTTGGACTCACCTGTAGACGCCGTAGTGTTTTCCGCTGGCGCGATCACCGCAAATCGAGCACAGGTGCTTGCTGCCAGAGAGAGGGTGGTTCGGTGGATAGGGTGCGACTGCCTTGTTCTGACCACTCGGCGACGTGCTCAGGAGGTTGCTGTGACAACCAGCGTTGAAGGATCTTACATGCAAAGAAGAGAATAACAACAACTCGACCTACGACGCTACTTCCCCCCGGGTTCAGCAAAATACACTGGGCTGGATCTCGCGCGGTTCGCCAAAGCTATGAGCTCGTAACATCGCTCGTATCATAAACTGGTACGTAATCGCTCTACTGTTTTTTCCATTTTAATTCAGAGAATTCGAGAAGCATAATGCAGTGTTATTTAACCCCTCGGCATACAGTGGATCGAAAAAGTATTCAATTGGCGATATTTATACTGCGATACTTAGACAGCGGATCTTTGAAAATTTTTGAATTGGAATGAAATAGAAATTAATTTTCTTTGTTATTATTTTTAATAGCTTGGAAATAATATAACAGTACTGTTAATGACCTTCATCTTCATATATGTTGCCAAGGTCAACGTTCTGAACGACTTTTCCCTATACATGTACCCGCCGCTTAGTTTCGGAGATAATTGTAAAAAACTTTCGTTAAATTTAGATTACTATATCGACTTTTTTTTCGATTATGCCAATGGTACTTACCCTGGACTATTGGGACCGGAAGGGCTGAAATTTCCCGCATTGGTCAGACTCGCTGTGTCCGGCTTCATGTCGAGAGGACTCTGCGGGCCCACCGACGACATGGACATATTGCTGTTATCCAGGCTCAGCCCTGAAAAACGAAGATTATCGAATCGTTAATAAACCTCCAGCTACTTCTGTCCAAAAAATATAGTTTAAATTTATAAAACTCTCGCAATATTTTCATATTGAATGATGGAGTCAACCCTGGAAATAATAAACAATTACATCATTAAAAATACTCGACTACTTCGCTCGAAAATTCAATATGAACTTAACACTATACGACAGTTTAGATATTTGTATATTTCGTACATATATTTAACACTAAACCAAAATGAAAAATATAAAGTCGAAAAAGATTACATTTATTTTTATTTGTTTTTTTTATGATTACAATTATTACATTTTCGAAAAAGAATTTGTTTGCAACACGCAGTGGATAATTGATCGAGCTTGTTCGTCTTCGAGGATCCTAATAGATCCTCTGGAATGGAGGTTTCAAAAGCGAAAGCAACAAAAAGGAAAATGCTACTTTCGCAAGCCGCGGACGAGCTTGCTTTCGAACGGCTCGGGAATTACGCTTTTACCCCATTAATATTAACAACGCGTCGCCCTTTTACTTTCAGCCTGCGTTGAGCGGCGATCCCTGCCGCGGCTGTATCGAGGACGATCAGCCTCGTCTGTGGCAAAGTGCAGCCACGTTAATTACCCAGAGTCCAAGGAGGCAGTCTCCGCGATTTACAGTTAGAGGAAACACGTGGCGGCTCTGTGCGGGACGAGAATCAACAAATATCGCACACAGTCTGCGGCATCATGATTAGAGGGGCTGAAGACCCACTTTGCTTTATTCCCGATCCTTTTCTAAGGGCCTGCCACGCAAATATATAGTTTGAATAAACCACCGTTTATTCAAACTACCGATGCAGGTATCATTAAAATATTAGCAAAGAGCGAATTGCTAATTTTTTTGCGGATTTAATGTATTTAAAGCGAGGGGGTGAGTTGGACAATTTATTGAAATTATTCATTGTAAGAGAGGAAATACATTTTATATAACTCTTACTTTCAACGAACTAATGAAGAGCTGTTCTTGAAACATTTTTCGCAAATTTTCTTCACATTCCGAGATTAATATCCTCAACTTAGAAATGATGAAGTAACTGATTCTTGTTCATCAAGTTTGCAGGATATTTTGTTTATTTTGGGTCGCTGCTGGTTTCGCAGACGACACCCCGTAGATCCCAGGAGTGGACACTACATCAACCTCCTTCGATCCATATTTCCACGCTCCAGTTCGGGAACAGATACGCTGCGGACCGTTCTCGGACAGCCGCTGACACCTTTTTATCTGTCGTGACATAAAGAGGGGTACACATAGGTAGGGGAGCACATTCTGGCGAGAAGATAAATGACATTTTAATAGGGTTCGGTCGGGCGACGATGTGGTCACGGGTGAAAACGGGCGAAAGAGGACGAAGCAGGAGAGACGACGAGAAACCGGATGATCCCGGAGCCGTCTAAGGACACCGTCAAGTGTATCGATAATTGTACGCTTGACGTCACGCTCCTTCCTTCTCAGTCTTTCCATCGTTTTTCTGTTTCTGTCTCGCGCAAAGATCGCGAGAACTAGACTCGCCTCTGTCTCTCTACGTGCTCGACAAATGCGCAGCAGACGGATGCGATACGTCTGCTGGCTTCTTGTGGCAACGATCTTTCGATGAATCGAGGGTGCTTTGCATTTAGACGATGATCGACAATCAATTTTCGTAACGCAGTGCGTTAAGGGGCAATGGTACCCACGTGACATAACTAGAAATAAACTAGAATCTAACTAGATTTTGGGTCGAAACATGGGTTTGCGGAATGTCGTTATTTGTTCTTATACGAGCAAATTTTGAGCTGCACAAAGGTTCATTTGATAGAAGAAGATTAGGCAAAAAAGTCTTTTAGAGACAGAAAAATACATTGGAGTCTGCAGATGTTGGTTCTCGATTTTTGCTCTACTTTGGACTTATTTTTCTGTCTCTAAAAGACTTTTTTGACTTACATGATGGGGCAGAGCGCACTGCGCCTAACCTTCCTCTATCAAATGGACCTTTGTGCAGCTCAAAATATGCTCGTATAAGGACAAGTAACGACATCCCGCAAACCCACTTTTCGACCCAAAATCTAGTTAGATTCTAGTTTATTTCTAGTTATGTCACGTGGGTACCATTGCCTCTTAAGAAATGATAGGTTCGTAACTCGTAAACAAATGTTTTAATCAACTTATTATTTATAGGGTACTAGGAACTTGAACTAATGATTTTTTCTGGTAAGTATTATCAGTAAGTATTATATGATGGTAATTATCATCATTAATAATTCTGAACGTAACAGAAATTGAACTTTGAAAGTAAAAGATTTATACGCTTTCTAATATCTGCAAGATAAAAAAAGTTATTCGTTTTTAAAGGTGTACGAATACTTTTTACAGCCACTGCATGCCAAGCGTGAAGATCGTTCGACATTGTTCAAGTGTTAATAAACGTAATGGTGAAAACTGTAGGTGAAGCGGTTTTCTCGGCAAAGCATACCAATACCAATTGCACTTATACCGGAGCGTTGCACCGGCGTGTTTGCGTCTGGTTAAGGTACCCGACACTGCCGGTATCATATACCGTCACCGGACTTGGCCTTGCGGCCACTCTCGTGTCCTCGTCATTTCGTCTCCCGCCCCCCTTTGATACGATTAAAGCCTCGTTCACAACTCGTGCGAACTTCGTGGATGTAACCCAGTGATGGCCTCTAGGCTATAGACCTCTGTTTCCGGGTGTCTATGCGCTCGAAGCGTTCATTAACAGCTCTACGCAGAGAAAAGGGTCTATAGACTGCTCTATTTCGGAAACAAGATCCATCGACGACTCTACTTCGAAAACGGGATTCGCAGGAAGCTCTGCAGCGGATGACACAAAAATATTGGCGCATCCAGTTCTTTTGTGTTGTGTTGAGTTTATTGGGTACGACTCTTAGATTCTGTAGTACTTTATTAATAATAAATTACGTGTAATATATAACCAGCGGATTTTATGCATTTATGACAACAATGAGTAGGTGTAATTTAAAATAATATAAACATTAGAAAAATTTAAGAATACTGTTACATTATCTTCAACCCACCGAACATATTAAGGGAGAAAATAAATTTCCATTTCACTCGAGTTTCTTGCAATTCAGATAGAAAACTTTTATTTAAAAACCCGCGCTGTCTAGTAATATATTATTTGAATGAGATATTTGTGTCGGAAATGTACTTGACTACAAGAAGTATCCAAACTCTCGATATGAATTGTAGGAACTAATGCCGTGTTTACTCTGACAGAAAATGTCAAACATCTCGTGTAGAAACAATACTGAAACAGTGAAAAAGAAACAATGCCGAAGCCTTACTCTTCAGATCTTTAACGACGTCGGACGCAGGATTTGGAAATCGACTTTTCTCCAACTTTTCGGGCCAAATATTTCAGTGTGCAGCGTTCCTCGTCGAAACTAAAATGCATCGACTGCTCCGCATCGGATGGAAGATCGTTCTACATCGAAAGGAAGATCCAGCAACCGGTTGTACAGCGAATAGGAGGACGTTGCGTCGGGTTTCGATGTCGATCGGTGCAGATGCAAAAGTCGTTTGCCGTCTGTCGACGACCTTCGGTCCGCTTAGCGAGCTGGTTGCGTAATTAAAGCGGCGCAACGCTTAATAAACGTCGGTGACGAGAGGCACGCAATCGGCGACCCTAACACTCGAAATAGAAGTCTCTAGAGTTACGACCTCGGCGTAATTATACGTTCCGCGGAAAAAAAGTAAATGAGAAAGAACTGCGGTTGGATGAACGGTCGATGATGTGTCGCGCATCGTGTCGTTTAACCTTTTCTGGAGTGACTGGTATCTTCTAATGTATGTATGTACATACTGCTCTTTCTCGTGTTGGTTATTGGACCGTTCGCGAAAGTTTTCATCCTTTGCTATAATTTCATTCCATATGATAACACCTCATACGATACTTAATTGTTTGGTAGTTGGTTAGACACCAGCATATTTAATAATGTAAACAATATTTTAAATAATGGTACAGCAATTTTTAGTGGTGTCTCAGAGTCACTACTCGAGTGCAAAGGGTTAATTTAACGGCAATGATAATATTCTTTATTATCCGCCGGATTTGATTCTGTATTTTTGTTATTAGTTTAATAACTCGTTATTAGAACTTCAAACAAATAACATATGCACGTTGGGCTCAAAATCTGAAAATAATATTATTTATTTTGGTTCTTGCAACAAACGCAAGTTGGTTAGTCCACTTTTAAAGAAGTCACGTCATTTTAATAGGTGTACAGAGACTGTATGTGAAGAATACATATAAATATCCACATTTTTCTGAAGAAATGGCTATAGACAAAGGGGTTCTAATTATTCTGGCCACGCGGCAATCGTTTGGCTAAAGGGGACTCACTTTTCGGGGCTGATTTCACGGTGCCGAATGAAAAACGCATCGCCAGGGTGGTGCAAGTGAAATAGACAGAATTGCTGGGAGAGGGTTCGGTCGTGTCGCAACACGCGATCGATACTCGCTGCGATACATGACCATGCCCAATTCCACGCTGGCTTCTGCCCTTGAAAATCAGGTTTGGGTGGTTCGCCTTACACGCTGCTACGCGGCTCGATTCACTCTCGAAGGCGAATATGTTTCAAATATTCAAAAGGCGGCGCGTACGCTCGACTCATTGTTGCCGTAGGTCCGTTTTCTTCGCCCCTTCTTGTTAGCCTCCCTCTCCACTACAAGCTCTTTATTTCCCCTTGTCTTTTCCCTTTTAAGGGCTGGTTCCGTGCGCGATCTTTCAGAAAATCGAATCTTTTTTCACGCGTCTACTTCTGAGATATTTAAATGGGACACATATCTTAAACACTAATTAATAGACTGCGGATCTTTATGCAAATTAAAAATATTCTGCATCGACTGTGGGAGGCAGTAGTTGAATAAATATTTTTACGTTGGGAACAACATAATAATAATATTCCTAGATTTTCTATATCTCTCACTGTTTTATATTTCACACAGTTCGTTTCTTCGTAAATGCACAAGAATCCGCAGTCTACTAATTAATCTATTCGAATGAATCTTGTTTTTTAAATTAAAGAATATACTTTTCAAGTAAGGATACGCTTGAGTTTGTTCGAATTGACAATTTATTAAGGAATTGTTGACAAAAATGTTGTCAGCCAGAAATCCTTACCAGAATCCGCCTTTCATTCACTTTCTTACATGTCTTGCAGTTTTGTCGCGGGGTGTGTGGTTACAGAGTCGCAATATCATACTGAAATCGAATGTAAACGCTCGTGGAGATATCCTTGAAGAGGCTAACACATCGAGAAGCATCTGGATACATAGTAGGGGAACGTTTTCGGGGAATTTTTGCCGCGTGAAATTCGAGACAGCGGAAAGATAGGGAGAATTTGGGAAGGGCCATATAATATTGCAGGCACTAAAGGTCGACAAGGGGATAATAGCGCACGCGGGACGGTGCCAGGACAAAAGGGAAGCGGTGTCGTTATTAAAAAGAAGAGTGACGGGGTATCGCGTTTCGTAACTGTTCCACAGAAGCTTTAATAAGTATGTATTGCGTGAACTCTCGCATCCCCGGCCAATGATACGGGGCCATAAAATAAACGTCCTATCTGGACAAGTCTTGGCCATCGTGCCCACCGAGATACGTCTAAATATAATGCAACGAGAACGATAATTGTTACAACATTGACATTGAACGAACTTGCCACGCGATTCTCGGTTCATCAGCCAATACGCTTCCAATTGTTTTTCTCCAACTTCTCCGTCTTGCGATTCTATCGAAGCCACTCGTTCTTCTCAGTTTATTTTGCACGCGTAAAAATGAATTTTTTAAAAATCAATTTCTTACTACCTGGGAATAAGCACGCATTGAAAATTATTTCGACAATATCTCGTTAGCGCTAGTCAGAATGGCGGGTTCCAATATTTTTAATGTACGAATTATTGTAAAGATCCAGTGGGAATTGTTCGGCAAGTTTATTTCTTTGTCTAGAGGCTGGAGATGGTGCTATCGTTAATGCAAATTTTTTAACGATCCTCGAGTCCCAATAAGGTGGAACCTATTACGCGCCCGCGGAACAACAATCGTCGAACGTTTTAACGTCACGCGGCATTGCGAAACTATTCTCGAACCGTGAAAGAAGATGAATATTCATGCTCCGAGAAGCGTCGGGAGCCTTGAAAACAGCAATAAACCGTTTCACTGCACCGTTTCGTTGCATTCCATGTTCACGGGATGGAAACTCCGCGAAAAGCCGCGCACGAACCATTATAAAATCGTGCAATAATCCATCACGACCAACTTAATACATATATGTAGCACTGTGATTTGGTCAACCGACTAAAAATAATAATGGACCATCTCAGCCGTTTCATGCAAAAGACGTTTATTCTTTTACAGCTTCCCGGTATAAGAAGATTCTCCCTTTCATCAATGATCTTAACAAGTTGCAAATATATCGATAAAGTCTTGAAACGTCTTTGAATCTATTCACTATTTGAAATTACACTAGCCCGTTTTACATAGCTTACAATTAGGTCTGAATGACGACGCAGTTAAAGTGAATATCATCTCTACGTCATCTACAATGGAGGAGCTTGGCAACCCGACTAATCGTAAGACAATAATTCATAGCAAATGGAGTCGTCCCACTTTCATAATAAACGGCACTAAATAAGCGACTAGTCGTAAAGGAAAAATCATTTCTTTTGGAAGCGATGACGTGCCCCAACCTTTACGACAATCCCTTAATTATACATAGAATGATTTTTGAGGTTTTTGGGGTCGTATCTAATCTTATTCCATTTTTATAAAACTATCCATACAGGGGCTGTTCGAATCTAACAATTCATTAATTAAGTCATGAATGAACAAGTTAGCTCAACATGTACAAGTAACCGTGAGTTCGTTTTAGCGAATTCGTGCGAGTTCGTTTTAGTGTGGAGCGATTTCGAGGCTGACCCAGAGGACTGGAGTGTTTCTAGTGAATTTGTCGTGATGGTAGCCGATGTGCAGCGTGTCCGCGATGCGCCCGAGGCGATTGCAGAACGGAGGCCCGCCGCAGAGCGCGGGAAACTGGTTTTCAGTTTCGGAAGAGCGTTCAAATCGTCAGACGGTGACGTCACCGTCATAAACGCCCGGACCTCTGCCACGGAATAATGACTGAAAAACCCATCGTCAATCGTCGGACGAAGCTGGTTCGCTCGCGAGTCCGATCATTATCACCCGGTTCCCGTGTTATCCTTTCGCGTTTTTTGGTCTTTTCCTTCTGGCTGACTTATCCCATCTTCTACGTTCGCGTACACGATACTAGACGCACGTGACGAGTTATTTGCTTAATGCACCGCTTATAAGCACACATAGGTTTACAGCGAGCTAAAGTTAGCTACCACAGACGCAGCGCGGCACATCGTGTTCGCGCGTTTTCCATCGCACGCCGACAGTCAACGAGGAGATTAGTTTTGACCGCTTCGAGATGAAAGAATTGTTTAGTCTACCATGTCCAAGGTCCTATTCTAGCTCTGTAAATGGACCCCACTTTTAATATACGAATCTCGCGAACGCTCAACCCCTTCACATTATAGGTAGTAATAATGACTGCAGATCTTTATCCGTTTATAGCTTCTGGAAATTTTCAAAGGATACTAGTGTTGTATACCCGATAACCCATGTAAACGCCGATACATCACGATAACCAAGCCACGGACACGTCAGCCTAAACTTATAAGTTATTAGAACTAGATAGGACTATACAACCCTAGACCTTGTCACATCATACTTCCGACAACACATTTTTCCCACTCCCTTCCACTTTCTCCTCTCCAAAATAAGTTATATATAGAGCTGCCGAAACAGCAGCGACAGATTTTGGTTCTCTTGCGAATTAAAGATTAGAAAG
Source organism: Lasioglossum marginatum (assembly GCA_028455795.1). Lineage (NCBI taxonomy): Eukaryota > Metazoa > Arthropoda > Insecta > Hymenoptera > Halictidae > Lasioglossum > Lasioglossum marginatum. The sequence continues at coordinate 1,395,722 of CM052270.1, read as the reverse complement.
TCACTGTTTGAACTTTACTACGCTACTGTAGACCTTTGTTAAATAAAACCTCTTTTCGATTTATAAAAAGTGTTGTACTCAATTTCGGAACACGGAATCCAACACTAGAATATTAAATTCGATAGAATTGAGTACGATTTTTATTTCTCTAACGATTAGGAATCTGATGTGAAAATGACAAAGAACAGATTGGCGCATTCAATATAGCGGTTATAATAATAAAAATTTTCTTGAAAACACTCTATTTGTGAAAGGTCGAGTTCGATTTGCAAAAGGAGTGCAAAACTTGTAGGTTATCGAAAGATTTTTGTGGTTTCGTACAATGTCTTATAGTATTATCGCGGAGTGTACAGGATGGGACGGTAGCCAATGGGTCGCCCAAAAATACGAATCCGCAAAAATGAAAGGGGAGAGGAAAAAATGTATGTTTTCGATGCGTCGCACAGGAGAAACGGAGTTTTTAACAGTTTCCTGCGGGCAGCTGGGACCGGATGCCGCTCCCACACCAGGACAGCGTTTCTGACGTTGCACATGCAGCCCACGCGAGCCTGCATGTGCACGAACGTACGAAAATAGTGCTGCTGCCCGTGGCGTTCAGGCCTTGAACCCGCGAAAAAACCTCGCCGGATTAATGACTCCGACCGGGGCTGATTTATTTCGCAGAAGAGATCGGCAAACGGGCTGCGAATTTTCAGTTATTTATCGAGCTGCTCGGCCCCGTATCGCTATTTATGGCCGCGATTAAAACTCGAAATACCTTGCGAGATAACAGCACGCGGAAAATCCCTCGAGGACTCTCTCGCTGGTAGATCGTCCAGCGAAATTATTTTCCAAGTAATAAACGCTCTCCCGTCGTTCGTGCGTTTGCCGTTGAACGAACGGAAACGAATGATGCCGGACTAAATGATTAATGCCAACTGGGTTTGATTTAATCCTTCGATTACGGAGAAATCACCTAACAGCACTTAATGCCAGACACTACGATTTTATTAAATGATTGACGCGTAACGTGAGAGGCATTGGGAAAAATTCCGCTAAGAAACCAATAAAGCTAATGTGGTCCATAAAAGAATGAAAATGAAAGGAATTAAAAATTACTCGAGGCTAAATCATTCTAATTAGATATTGCCTATTAGGGAGATTGTATGCGTAGTTTGCTTATATGTAGAATAACGACAGAGATTGAACTCGATTTTCAAGTTGCCTTCGGCATTCTTAATGCAGTGTACTTCAACGAAAAGGTCTGAAAAACATTTAAAAAGAACTACTTCGATTAAAATAGTGCACAAACGATATGATAGTCTGATAGAAGTAATTTAAACACACGTTCGATCGCTGCTCGCATATATTATAGATTGAAACATTATCGTTAACATTAATTGCAGCTTGGTAATCGGGCGAAATAAAAGAATTCGCAATTTACAGATTCCGCGCCTGAGGGGATAAACTCGTTTGAAAGGATTAACCAGTTTATGCTGCAGTTCGATTTGTGGCCGAGCGTGCCAAACAAATCTCGAGAGATACGTATCACCCCGGCTCTCGAAATAATTTCTATCAACGATTCGCAGGAAGTTTGCGCGCGCGCATCTGCACGATTTATGGACTGCGGAAGTTAGTGCTAATTTCTGTGGGCGAATTTATGGTGAAAGAAATCGAAGGGAATTAAATAGGGACGAGTATATTCGTAGAATTCATATTCGATTCGTAGAATGAAGATCGGTTACGAATTTGATGCGTCAAGTTTCTTGTTAAACGGCGGTTTATTACAGAGCGACTAGTGGAAACAATCGTTCGATGATTAGCGATCGATCGAAGATTCGGTTTATTTTCAGTCGGCGAGGCGAACGATTTATCGCGAGCATGACGCCAGGAATAATCTACCTGAACAAATTTCGTGCGAAAACTACAGAAATTCCATTGTTGCGAACAATGCTCGCATTGTGCTGCCTCGCGGAGTGGCTCTCGCCTCGCAACGCTTGAATATCGCGCGTTTGCACGCGTAGATAAGTGATTTCCTCGTATCTTTCCCAGGTCTGGGCAGTAACGGGGCCAAGATGCACGCGAGACGCACTGAACCAAGTTTGCGAAACGCGAATTCAATACTTTGCAGTAATACACAGACATCCTGATGTGTTAGTAAAACGTAAGAACTGTAAGAAAGTGAGACAGTTCCACGGAAAAATTAAATTGCATAGTGTTTCACTTGCGTAACACATTAAGGCAGTGGTCGGAATTATAAAAGTTGATGATCACTAGACTGCCGATATCTTTATGCAAAATAAAAACTTTCCATCTGAATCGCAAGAGCAAGGGGTGAAATAGAAATTTCATTTCTTTCATAATGTATTTAATAGATTAAAAATGATATACTGGTACCTTTAAATTCATCTAACGTTTTTGCTGTGTGAAATTACATCCACCCATTTTTATCATAAGCGTATATAATCCGCAGTCTACTCATTATGTTTCTTTCTCATTCTCACCACACGTAACACACACGCGTAAATGAAATACACGTGTAATAGAGACGTCTGGTCGTCAACGGCGAAAGGGTTGAAACTGTTTACGCTCGAGGGGGATCGCGGTAATCAAGTTAGAGAACTGGAAAGAGTGTCTCGTCTTATTTTGAGTCATTCATAGATGCGAGGCCTGATATCTTTAACGTGTACAGAGAAAACAAGGAAGTCCGCCGTATTCGTTGCGACCGATTAATCATCGATTAATTTCCGCTCGAGATATATTTTAAGGGTAACAGGACGGACGAGTGTAAATAAGCTTGAAAAGATCACGGCGAGGTCTCCTTTATGGAAATAGATCCACGATGTTTTCGATCGAGATCGATGTGGGGACCAGAGAGGAGCAGAAAGTCTGCACCGTGTTTGGCCAGCGATGAAAGTCAATGCGACCAGACAGCCTGCATCTGGAGCGGCTGAATACGGCGCTCTGACTGCACACACATGAATACTCGCGCGCGCATAAATGTTTCTTACGTTCGAGCGTCCTGGAGACCGAAGTCGAATGTCGGTCACCGACGACGAGTTATTCATCCTCGCAACCTCTTATTAGCTGCTGTATATCATTTGTCGCGCGGCGCTTCTCAACACGTGCGCGGATTTCATTTTTCAGAGTTTCTGCCGACGCACGACATTGTCGTCCCATTGTCCATCCTAAAATGTTCATGACTAGACTGCGGATCTTCATGCATTTACAGCAAAATTGAGAAGATGAAATATCAAAATTGTTGTAAAATTTCAAAAATTGAACATATCAATATATGATTCCTCCTTTATTCAAATCATTAAGGGAAGAAACAACATTGAATTTCGTTTCTATTTCTTGCAATCGACCAGACAATTTTTATTTTGCATAAAGATCCGCAGTCGATTCATAACGAAACGTACTTTCTAAAACTGCTTTCGATTTGAACTGAACAAATCAATTTATTATTAAAATCGAGGCTGAAACACAAGTCCCTCGCAAACTATTTGATTTTTACAGGGTATGTTTAGTACTACAAGACCTCCCAACCGCAAAAATCTTTTTTGATATAGTTGCAATTTGTCCTAATTTTTTATGTTCAACATTTGTAAACTTCGATTCGAGTTGTGAAATTAGGAATATACGAACGCTACGTCTGCTCGGAAAGTTATCTGGAAGATATTTTGAATTTCGAGATTTCACAGGGGTCTTGTTTGAGACAAAAATTTCGTTGTAATTTGGATTTCGAGAAATCGAATTTTTCCCACAGAGGGTTCCTGGACCACTGTTGCGACGGTGACGTGAATAGGGAAAAGTTGTTTATGATAATCGCCTTGACGAGGAGTACCTTCTGAATAATTACCGAAAAGTTTCATTTCGAAAGGGAAATGCGATCGCGCGAAGAGCAGAGACAACGGTATCAAAATGATCAAAGGGCTGAAATGAACAAGCGCGCGAAAGAGAATGGAGAGGAAGCCGAAGGTTGAGAGGATCGATGAAGCACGGGAGTGTCCCGCCTTGTAGTACGCTACTGCGAGTGCAGAGAGCGGACCGATCTATATGCAGCTCATACTTTATATAGCACGGCAGGCCACGTGCAGGGCAGCTTGGTACCTGGGTCACCGGGAGAAGGTCACGGGGTCGAGATTTCAACTTAGGTGCGCGCGGATTTCACGAGGCTTCCGTGGGCGTGTATCCGCCGCGTTACAGGTGCAACCAGACGTGACCCAAAACTGCAATCGAGTCACTCGATACTCGCGTCCCTTTCGCGTCATTTTAGAAATATGTATCATTTTATCACGTTTTTATTAGCTCGCTTTCTTGTCTGTCATCAATTGATTTTAAACTAACTTCCTGATGAGCTAGAGACTTGAAATTTTAAACATATTTCCAGATACACTGGACTCCCATAGAACGCGATGGAAAAATCGTTTAAAATTAGTAATTGTATCTGTATCTGTGTATCTGTATCTTCTGTGACGGTAAATGTTCAGTCGTCTTACGCAATCTTCTTTTGTGCATGTACTGTACATTTACTGCAACATACAATACATATACAGGATGATTCTATGCCAGGTGCAATTGCATTTTATTCTGTGATGCAACCCAATTTTTTGGGTTACCAAAAAACAACAAAAAATATGAAAACCAACAATGCTGGGACGTCTTCCAAAAAGTGATCGAACTGTGAGAAATGTGAAATAATTTGTTGTTGTTTCGATACCGGGTTAATTGTCATGTATATCAGTTATAAAGTAAACCACAATTTATATATTTACATATTACTATACTATTTTTTGCGAAACAAGAAATATGTGACTTGGACCACTTTCATAATTACGAGTACATATTTTGAGTTGTATCTACTTTATGAATGATCGATTTAAACATTCACCTGTCGGAGAGGAGATCGTTTCGGCAGATTTTCAAAGGTTACGTTTCCCCTCGAACGATTTAGTATCGTACAGCATATCTGCCAGCGGGATCAAGCTCTGGCGTATATCAAAGCGGGAACAAGAGTGCACCAAGCTTAAATTGACCTTGTACGTGAATACCATGGCGAAGGTCAGGGGTTCGCGTTTTCAAGCAGGTGAGCCGGTGCACGCTCACGCGCTCCTGGAACCCGCGTGCACACGCCTCGTTGTCACAGGTGCAACGAGCCGTATCCCACTCTACCTGCGCCGCTCATCCACTTACTCCGATATATCTGCGAGAAATATATTTACAACCTCTACACAGAGCCTATCATCGGCCAAACCGTGGAAACGATCTAATGAGCAACATTTAAACGCCCATCAACAGATAACTCATCTGAGATCATTATCCACGAAAATTCCTATGAGAACCGCTTCTTAACTTAATAAGACGTCAGTTTTTCTTTTCTCTCCAGCCCCTCGTATCATTGCGCTTCCGGTTGTCTCGTAACATGTTTCTTACGCTTCGCGAAAGTCCTGTCCCTTTTAAACCCTTTCATTCATTTTACAACCGCATATTTTCTGTAATGGCTGGAGAACCGATAAGCGCGATAACAAAATTCCTTTTACAGGTTAGAAGAATTTAATGTGTTAACAGTTCAATTTAATTGTGATTGTGTTCAAATCTTCACGAGTCTGACTCTATTTAAAACAAATGATAATGAATATAATATACACATAAAAGAATTTTTTAATTAAGATTGTGCTCGAGATCGTCGTCACGAGCCTGACTCGATTAAAAGAAAATATAATATACACATAAAGGAATTTAATGTGTTATTAGTTTAATAGATCATGTTCGAAATCTTCGTCACGAACGGAACAATCCACCGAAACGATGTTAACAATGTTTTATCCTCTGCGGGTCCGAAGAAAGCTAACATTACTTTAACGAGCGATTTATTTTCAAGGAAGACTCGAGTTGAAGTGAAATATTGCGCCGATTTATCCTCGCGCGGGGTGGGGCGCAATGTTCAAGATCAGGATTTATGCTGTGCCTCGCATTTCGGTCGTACAGTTTCTCGGGAAATGTAGATTACACTTTCGTCGAACCTACGGAGATTCGCAATGTGCACAATTAATTGTTGAAATTTGGAGAAAGTGCAATCGGAGAAGTACGGCCGAACTTATCAAGAAAATTAGAAAATGAAAATAAATGATATTGATCGTTCAAGATGAATCTAATACCATTTTCTCTTAAATCCTGAGTATCAATAAACTGCTATCGCGTTTAGATTATATTTGTCAAAGTGTCATCATTAGACTGCGGATCTTTATGCAAAATAAAAATTTTCTTCGTCACTTACAAGATGCAGGGACCACATAACAATTTCTTCCTATCTTTAACAATTGTAACGAATTAAAAAGAACCTATGGGTGTCCTTAAATCATCTTAATGTTTCACCGTTTTAAATTACATCTACCCATTTTTGTTATAAATACATCAAATCCGCAGTCTAGTTCAAATAAAGAAAGATAAAGAAATCACGGACACCCGGTAGCGAACGAAACAGTAGCTATCGAAATCTTGAACGTCGAAAGTCTCCCTCAGGATCCCGTTTGCAGATTAACGTTAGAGGACTCCGGCGCACCTTAAGTCCCGCCGGATCTTCTCTAAGTGTTTCCGAATGCAAATCCTTCAGGCACGTTCTAATCCTCGCGCAGGAAATCCTGGGACGATACGAACTGTAAATCTACATAAAGCCAGCCGACAGTTCGTTGGGTGGAATTTATTCGGTTCCTTCTCATAAACGGTCAGCAGTCTTCTTCTTGAAACACTGCTATTTTTACCACGACCGTGGAAAGTCAACGGCGCACTCTCTCAGAACCCTCCATTTGTTTCTTTGCTTATCCCCGGTCGATTTATCAACGTACCTGGCCAGACATCCGGTCGTCTCTTATCAGACACGTCGAATCCTCTGAAACGAGCGTAAAATTCATTGAATTTCATCATATTTTTTAAAAATATCATTCTTTTTTAAATCAGTTTCCACTAAAAGATTCCTCATTCAAAGACGCACAAATTGGATTTCGAAATTTCCGTCTAGGTCTAGTGGTTTTGGAGATATTCAATAAAATGGATTTCTCACCCCCTTAACATAAAAGGAATACGTGCCAAATATTTTTTCGAGTTCTATATCGTACCGAAATTTTCAAATCTCCCTTGTTAGACCACTTTCATAATTATGGGCATAAATATTGGTGTGTTTGATTGCCGCAACTTTTTTTCCGGGAAAAATAATGCAATCAGTTAGTGAAAAAATTGAGCTGATATATCGTCAGCATCATTCAACCGGTTATCTCGGAATTATTACCTCTCGAAGGACAAATTGATGAACTCGCGATGAAATCAAAGCGGGAAGCAAAAACCGGAACGAACGTCGGTCTCGAGGCACAGTTTCTCTCATTTTCTCGCGTTTCCCCTTCTTCGTTCACTGGCGGACGCGGACGCTAACAAACTTAGTGAACGAACGTCAACGAGCTTGCGTAACAATGATGGACGTCCGCTCGTTCGAAGGTAAGAAGGTCGTTAATCACGAACCATGGCCGACCTTTCGCCTGTAGAATAGTTAAGGACAGAGGTTTCAATTGTCTTGGGACCGGAGATCATTGTTCTTTACCGTGTCACGAGATTCCCTTTCGGAAAGAGAAACTACGCGTCGAAGGAGCGAATCCGATAAACGTTGCTGCACTGCTCGAAATTTCTGTGAAGCCACAGCCATACCATATTGCGATTGATTAAAGAAAGCGTATAGCATCGATTTATTTCAAGAAAAACAGCTGTCAAAAAGGAAGTATATTCCCCGGAAAAATCCATAACTTCAAGATATTTCTTGTATAAAATTTTATACAAGAAAGAGTTCTTTTCGAACTTCGAAGTTGCTTTCCTCTGTGCCAACAAGTTTTACTTGGATAATGTAAATAGTTTTCTTTTATAAAGACAATCGGAAAAGTCTTTTAAAAATTCTCTGAAAATTGCTGTACCGTTATTCACGACATTGTTCACATTATGTAAAAACATTATGTTGCATATTTCATTATGCAAATGAAATAAAATGAAAAAAATCATGTACACGCAATGGAATTATTGTAGGTCGGAAAATTCTGAGGGAACAACTCGCAACACTTTATTCGGCCCACCCCGTATACACGGGCCGTCGTCCTTGGAGGGGTTAAAGATATTATGTTCCGCGAAAGAGAGCTTAGGGAGCGGGAAGAAAAACTTGGATGAAGAAAAAGAAATGTCCCTGGGCCTCGTCGCGGGACAGACCTTGAAACTCGAATAGCACTCGTGCAACTTCTGTCTGGCTGTGGCGGGAACACAATACCATCATCAATTGTTCGGTGACGTAACGTTTACAAAGTGTTTAGACTGTGCAGCGTGGGTCTGTTCTGGCGTCGATTGTTGCGCCGAGACAATGCAAAGGTCGCGTGTTTCTTTCACAGTGAAACTCGTCTGGAGACCCGGCCCGCCATCGGACACCAGCTACGTGATCGAAACGTGCTTATTAGAGAGGCGCGATCATCGTACCGCTACGATTCCGTGTACCGATGCGTGCGTCCACGTAATAGACACATCTAATCGGTCAGTAGCCACATAGCCGATGCCTGGCAACGTGACTGACATCGACGATCGCTTCCTGTAACGCCGGCTTCGCTCTGCCATTGTCGATGAAAGACGCCAGCGTGTTGCGTTAGCAGCGCCGATCATTGTCTTCTCGATCGCGACGCATCGCGCGCGTTCGTCATTCGATCAAAATATCTATAGTCCTTCAACACTATACGAGTTCAGAAATACGTGCTTCCATTGAAAAAAAGCTAGGTTGACCATAAATACTCCTAAGCACCTCCACCTGGAAAATAGTTACGCGCACCACGTAATGGGCTCCTCGAAACCAAACAGATGTTGTCCGAAACATTTCTTCCTATCTCGGAAAATGTAGAAGTTAATCGGGTGGTTTGTCTAATAAAATCAAGGGACTTGTAATTCATCGACAGAATATGTGGATTGAAATGCTTGCTGTGGTCCGTAAGTTTATTTAGACGATTATGTTCGTTCAACGCCACTATTAGAAACTGGACATATTTCATATGCAACAACCTAAACCTAACATGTTCTCTGGTAAAAGGGCGATAGATCTTCTACTTCTAGGAAATTACACAGCGAGAGCGAAGGGCGTGGCAAAGAGGATAGAAATGGGCGTGGTATCTTTGCACGCGGTGGGAGGGATAACCCAGTAACCTTGAACCGAATATTTCCCAACGATTCAATGGAAATGCGAGATTCGAAGTCGTTAATCCACTTTTCACAAAGTCGGAATAAAATACGTGCTACATTTCGAGGAGTCGCTAGTCTGTTAAATGGACAAGCCGCGACTCATTAAACGCGTTAGCTCGCGCGTGTACCAGTTCGATTATCTAAGCTCGCTTTCATCGCGTTCCGCCGTTGAATTCAATGCGATTGAATGAACGGAGGAAATCGGCGGCGGTGCCACGCTCTCAGATCGGTTTCGAAGATAAGTTCTCGCGCACGGACGATTTCGAAACGGTGGAATCCGATTCACAGGCTTTTGTATTAGAAATTTGCTGTCGGCGGTTCATTCATAGACTGTGAAGTCGAGGTCGCTGTTTCACGTGTATGTAAATAAGTCTGTACACGTGCAATAAATGAATCCAGAAGCAATTAGTAAATACCATCTTTATTTCATAATATATACAGATCCTTCAGTAATGTATTTATAACTATATTTAATCATGTATTTACACGTGTAGTGTATTTTAACAAAAACGTTTTGTCATGGGATTTTATATCGGATGTTTGTGCATATTTTTCAGGCACGTATGCATATCGTTCATTAGACTGCAGATCTTTATGTGGAATAAAAGTTATCTAATCAATTGTTCGGAACAGGAGTTACATGAAAATGAATTTCTCATTTCAGTCGTTGTAATAAGGCACAAAAGACGTGACAATATTCTTGAATTTTTCATTGATGCATCAAATCTATCGATCGTGCACGCAGATCCGAAGTCTAGTTGCGACTGTTTCTTGACGCTACAGTAAAACGCTCGTTGCATGAAACGCGACCGAAAATACGTGCAGCAATCGAGTTTCCCCCCTATTTAGAAAGAGTATCGTGGACATTCAGTGAAAATATCAAACTGATTACGCAAATTCGTTCATTTTTAACACTGTCGTTAATCTGATTCGATCAGCCGACAGTATCCCCGGAAAACACGGCAGCCAGGATCGTTAATTAAACGAGCGTCTGGTCGGCAGGGAACGCGTGGTTGCGCAAAAGCGTGGCTGAGCGACACCCACGCAGCTCGGCTGGAAGGTGCGCGAGCCTAATCTAATGCGGGGCAGAGGTGTGCGCGAGCATGAGCGCGCGACAACGCGCAACGGTGAGGCTGCGCTTCACGGCTGGTTCGCATCGGTGCCAAGGTTGCGTTCGTGCTGGTATACGGATTAACCGAGGCAGCGCTCAGCGTTATGGAGTCTGGCGCGATACTCGTAGCAACGTGCACGAGCACATGGCTGTGTACCAAAGTTAGGATTCGAATAACGAATAACAAATCAAATTTTAATCATTATTCATCTTCATGTTAGTCGTCGTTCGTTCATTCATTATTCGTCGTACAGTGAGACAATGTCAATGACAATGCACGAGCACATGGCTATCTACCAAAGTTAGCTTCGAATAACGAATAACAAATCAAATTTTAATCGTTATTCATCTTCATGTTAGTCGTCGTTCGTTCATTCATTATTCGTCGTACAGCGAGACAATGTCAATGACAATGCACGAGCACATGGCTGTGTACCAGAGTTATGGTTCAAATAATGAATTACGTCTCTCAAGTTTGTTGTAAGAATCCACATTTTTTAATTTGTAGCAAGACATCACAATAATTAGTAAATTTAAATATCTATGTCCATTGCACTAGCGTTGAACAGTGTCGCTAGATTAAGACTTGCCTCCCACTCTACGCGACGTTATTCCCCATTCATATCAGTAAATCTTTAATGTAGACAAAATACATCAGCCAAGTAAAAAAAGTATGTAACAAAAAGTAATGTTATTGCTCTACTCTTTCAATAAACATTTTTCTAATATGTTTATACCATAATCTTGCGACTAGCTGTATGTCGATGAGAATAGGATGTCGATGAATAAGGGTTGTCGGTGAAAAAATAGCGTCTATGTAAACATTGTCGAGGAAGTCTGCGTCAATCATGTCATGCGAACCCGTATAAAATGTGTCACGCATTTCTTTCAAATTTTCAAAATGTACAAATACATAAAATTTCTTATACTTTTGTCCAGCTTCTTTTGTAAGAACAAGCTTAGAGAGAGGGTCTAATAAAGAATCACAAAAAATGTCTTGAGACGTTGTTCAGATTCGGTCGAAGGTCTCCGAATCGGAAACCACGGAAAGGAAGCGAGATCGCAGGTGGATAATCGTGAAATTTCCAGCACATAGCCAGCCGGTGTAATTACATAGGTAAAAAAGAAGAGAAGGTGGAAACAGAACGATGGAAACGCGTTTGCGTGAGGCCGCGTGTTCCTCGGCAATAGGGGCACGCGATAACGTTCGAAAACGCTCGTAAATTGCGGGTAGCGGGCGTAGATAACAAAGCGCATTGGCGTGACCTTCTCCCAGCTAGTTGCTTTTGAAGCCGCGACTGATAACGTGTACGCAAGCGCATGCGTCCTGCTCTCGCAAATTACACCATTCAGGTTTCAATAGCCGACCTTCACCCTACGAGCATTGGAACAATGCCGCGAGACAGTTTTCCTGCGTCAGCCGCTCAGGGTTTCACATCGAAACCGACAGATATTCAAACCAACCAATTAGTCGCGAAACGTTTGCTCCACGTTTCCTAACTTGGTCTCACAGCGAACAAAAATACATGAAAGAAATTTGGGACCGAATGAAAGTGGTCTAATTGTAAGTCATATATTTCTTGTTTCCAGATCACTGGTTCTTAACCGGTGTCCCGCGAGCTTTTTGCAAGTGTTCCGCGAAATTCCGCGAAATATATTAAATATATTTAATAATATATTTTGTAAAATATATTTATTTCTACGCGGGATGTTTTTGTTTGTTTTTTGGATCATTAATTTTGGTGTTCCGCAAATTTTTCATATAATCAAAAGTGTTCCTTGACTTCAGAAAGGTAGAACCACTGTTCTAGATGTTTAAAGGAAAATGGTATTAACACTAAACGAATTCAATATAATGCTGAAATAACAAGCACTATCTAACGGTTCATTTCAAACGGTTCATCACAAAGTGATAACACTTTTTTGATTTTGATCGTTCTTTAGCCGATCATCATTTTTATGAAAGAATTACGAATTGCGGATTGCAAATATTGAGAATTGAAAATTAAGTATTGACTATAGAGAATTGCGAATTAAGAATTGTGTGTTGAGTATTGAGAATTGCAAATTGAGTATTGAGAGAATTAAGAATTTGGAATTAAGAATTAAGAATTGCGACTTTCGAATTGAGTAAATTGCGAATTGAGAATGAACAATTAATAAAGATACGCAGCGTGATGCTCTAGCCAAGAAAATGGTGCCTACACCACATTTGCATATAGTCTTCGTAAAAAAGATTGACTCCAAATAAACATGGAATAAAAAGAATATTATTATATTCCGATATCTTTGGCCCAGTAGATTTCGGACCTCCTTCTCGTCGGATTATCAGCAGACTGTGCGACGTCTCGAAGAATTACGTGGATTCTGGGTCAGAAACCTAGAAAAGGTGCCGACTGTCGTGGCAATCGTCTATCCAGGTAAATCGTCCAGAAACTCGATCCTCTAATTATCTCGAGGCGAGCAAAGAAACTGTAGCGGCGTTGTGTTTCGAATTAGCACACCCACTCATTATGGTAGAATTACAGCGAAGATAGTTCTGAGGACTGTGAATAAGATAAGGCGTAAACCTTGAGATTCCCGCTAATTGACTGTCTAGCACCGCTATGCTAATTGTTCGCACATTTTGGTCTCGTTCATGTATCTTGCGAGTTGAAATTCGCTGTACACAACGTAATTCCCGGCCAGTATCGATTTTAATCAGCAAGGACGCTCATGAAAGCCGTAATTATGGATACGCTCGTCGAGCGACGCGATTATCGTCGCGCACAATTTGCTTAGCGCTCTTGTCACAGACGCGCAAACATTTCCGAAACTATTTGCATTGCATCTCCTTAAACCTAACGAACACACGCATCTATTAGTCATTCGCACTCCTAAACAATGTTGGGTCTATTCTGGCTCTATACTTCAATGAATAATTTAATTTTCAAACATCAAAATTTTCGTCAGTGAAACTTTAACCATCGTGTTCGTCTCGTTTCTTCCGATTTAAATGATGCCAAACACGATGTAATTGCGATCGTAATTACTCGTGTAACAAGCGATCAAACTTTCGAACTTGACATTTACGGTAGAGGTGCACGAATGCTCAACTTCGCTTGTTATGCAAGTAATTATGGTCGTAACTGATCGTGTTTGGCGCCATTCTAATAAGAAAGAAGAGACGTAGACGACAGTAAAGGTTTCATTCAGAAAAATCAGAAATTAGATCTTTTGCGACAGCTACGGAGAGAATGCTGCAGTAAGGACGTTCTTCGCGAATATCTCGGGAACTTTCGGGAATTTTCGCGAGAAACGAAAATCATATTCGAATGGCGGGTGCCAAAATTGTTTGACATAGTTGATAATAAAAGTCGAATCGTAAGTAAAAGTGAAATGTACGTACAAGTGTTGCCTCGCGACCAATGCTGCGCCTGAGTCCCTTGGATGATGGCGGTAACCGACATCATCGGCTTCTCCTTCTTCATCATCCTGGCCGTCTTGATCTTTCGATGTTCGTTCGTCACTTTTGCTCCTCTCGCCGCGCGTACCGTTCACAAACGGGATACACACACACGCGTTCAAGCGGACCGCGAGAAACACTCTCGTCGCGTCATTTTCGAAAACGGAAAACGAACGACCAGTCGGTTTCCCGTGTCTTCTAACACACCTTTTGGTATCGATTTGGTATCGTCCACTGCGCTTCTCTTTGGTCGGTTCGTCGGTTTCCAAATTCTCTAAGATTTCGAACAACCCATCGATTTATATGTGCCCGCAATTATGAAAGTGATCCAAGTTAAATTAAAAAAAGAAATGAGTTATCTCGTCAGTTATCTCACATCACATTATTTGAAGCTAAATTAATTCAATGTAATTTTTACGATATTTTATATTTCAACATTATATAAACAAGAAATATATGACTTGGACCACTTTCATAATTATAGACTCATATACATCCGTCGTCGGAGTACTCGTTTTCCAAACAACCGGATCAAATGTGCTAATTAATTTATCATTTAATTCTTCATGTAGAATAATTTCCTATTGTAGCAAGTTTATAAAAAGATGTTATTAAGCGTATTCGGAACAGAGGTTCCAAAGACATGATAAAGTAAATGTTAACGATTCCCGATCCCCGAGGGAGTGGGATTGAAATGCGTCCAGGAACCGAGAATATAGGGTCGAAAGAAAGGGAAACGGAGCCGGTTATAAAGGAGATCAAACGTATTTCGCGACGAGCGGTAACTGGCCGCAATATTTTATCGGTTTTTACGCGTTGCGGGGCTGCTGAAAAAAAGCTTCAGTTATCTCTGTGGGGAGTTCCCCTTATAAAACAAATCTACATTTATAAGAAAAATAATATCGACAAGCTTGGAAACTCCGGAAAAGATGTCCTTTAAAAAGATTTGTTATGCCATCACAAATAAAGGAGATATTTAGATGGCTGCATTTAGGTGGACCACCTACATGTTTCTGGATAAAAATTCTGGATAAAAAAGTAGTCAGGTACATTAATCTTGAACCTCGCCCTTCCTGAGATAATTTTTCCTGGTCATACTATTCAATAATGGAGAATTCGTATATCATCGGTTCGGATAATCGAGGCTCTACTGTATCGTAAATGAAATTCGTATCGTGTTTGATGTCGTTTTAATCAGAAAAACATCCCGAGTGTATCAGTAAAAGTTTCATAAACGAAATAATTGATAAGAATGTTTTGGCTTTTGGACCGCTGAATACAGCCCGCGGTAGTGACGACTACATTTTTCAGGAATAACGTGCATTTCTCTGTTGTGCAAAGTTGCGTGGAAGGGACTTATTTCTACCATCGAGCATTCCCGTAAAAAATCCGAGAAAAAAGCCAGCGATGAAAGAAAATCGAGAGGTTTGCCGGCAATTTCCTCGTGAGAGAAGAAACTGCAAGTTAACTGGAATGTCTGCATTGGTAGTTATGGAGTAGCAACCTTGACCACAGGCGTGTAGGTAGAAAATGCGATTGCCTTGTCTGAACGGCGACGGGATGGGACTGGACGCGCCACCGAGGCAGAGAAACAATGCTTACGTAACACGAGCAATTATGCAAAATGCAACTATGTCCACGTGCGTGTACCAGCCTCGGTGCATCTCCTATTCTCTGGCCGTCTCGTCGCGTGTATCCGCCTGACGATTGCTCGGAACGCCGCGCCGCGCCGCGCCGACCACGGCAATGACAGTGTGTCACTTGTCCATGCCGCGAAACCCGAGAAATCGTTACGTAAAATCTGCTTTCCAATCGGCAAGAAAACAGTATTCTGCAACCGATAATACTGGACTGATACACGGTGGGGTATTTGGTCCGGAAAGTCGGAAAAACTCGATTTCAAAAAATTGCATTTAATATGCATAAAGATCCGCAGTCTAGTTATTAATATTTCAATTTACAGGAATTTTGTATTACAGGCACACATAAAAAATTTAAAAATCCTGACCTTTGCTTTTTCCTTCGCAATTGCGACCGGTAGCAATTTAGAATTTATTAGAATTTATTTAAAGTGTGTATGGGTACCTTGTACACCCACTGTAAATTAGAAAAGAACGGAATTTCGCAGATTCTGCTCGCGAAATCTTGATTGCGAGTGCGACTCGATATTATAAGGCGAGGGGTTAAGGATAAAGAAGGGCTAATCAGTGCAGCCGTGAAGAAAATAATCGCACGGCAAGGGGTTCGTTGTGAAACCTACAAAGGCTGCTGACGAAATAGTGGCGAAAGAAACACCGATCCCTGGACAAACTCCATCGTGTCTCTCGCGGGGTCTAGTCTCTTTCCACCTGATCGGTTCCACACGGTCATCGATCATCCAGCCGCCGAATAGACGCGACGCAAAGGGGAAAACACCATTTCTAATGGGCGATCAACAGTCTCGAGGTTGAAGTTCAAGGTTAATTCCCGAAGAGTCTATCGTCAGACCCTGTCCATCGAGAAACACGAAATCGATAAATACCGGGCGCCCCGCAAGTACAGTTCAGCGAATCTCTCTTCGCGAGTTTCACTATTTTCCCCGTCATAGTAAACTACTTTCAGCAAAAATTCCTGGTGTATTTATGATCGTAGCTACTGTTCTACGATAAGTCACTGTCAGATCAGGTCTAACCCTTAGCACTCAAGAGTGGCGGTTATTCAAAATATTGTTTATTAAATATATTGGTGTCTAATCAATAGATAGCGGATTTTATGCATTTATGACAAAAATGAGTAGGTGTAAATGAAAACAGTAAAAACATTAGAAGAATTTCAAAATCTATATTACTTCCAACCAATTAATCATGTTAAGAAAGAAAACAAATTTCTATTTCACCCCAGTTTGTTGCAATTCAGGTAGAAAATTTTTATTTTGTACAGTATAAAATTGAAGTACAATTGATATTTTCAAGATTTATATGTCTAATCAATTACTAAACATTTAAGTATCGCATGAGGTACTATATCAATTTCATATTCATACAAAGGAAAAGATTAGTATGGAATGGAATTATTCTAGATCGGAAGAAATGTTTAATTTTCGAGTTAAAGTAGCTCCGAGTGCAAAGAATTAATACGTCCTGTCTGGTGAAACGGACCAAGAAAGAACAGCGGACGTACCGTACATTTCTGGCAAAAATTGTGAAGCGAACGAACGTTAGCCGTCGGATCGCAAGGACGCGCGGAGACAAAGGAAAGTCTACCGCTCATGATTTATTTATTCTAGAACGACTGAACTCGATATGTTATTGTCATCCGCGGCACGAAAGTTAATCGATAACGCGCGCCTCACCCGTTATTCACCTCACGTGTTGTCCCGATGTGTATTCTGTTTCTCCGTTGCTGGCCTCCGAGCACTGCGCAGCCAGACTCTGAATTTCACGTACCATTAGCGAGACCCTACCGCCATTTTCTTGTCGAACGCTCATTATTGTTTCATTTCGTAGGATACTGGCAAAATTGAAGTCTGTACTTTCACTGGAAATTAAACTAATGAAATACGACACGGTCAAATTGTGACACTAATTTTTTCGTGTTTGGTGTCATCTTAATCAGAAAAGTGCCACGAATATACTGGCAAAAGTTCGTAACGAAATGATTAACAACAAGACAAGAGCGTTGTCGCTTGATTATACATATATGTATCTAGACGTTACTATATACTTCATAATTATGGAAAAATAACTGTTTATCTTGTTGAGGTTACCAGATTCAGTTCTTGAAACGAGGGACGGATGGAGGTTAAAATGTTACACAATATAAAAATATTTTTTAATTTACTCAAATGTAAACAAGAAATATATGAATTGGACCACCTTCATAATTTTGGGCACGTGTGTCAAATTGGGACAAGAAGCGGGCGAGGGTTGAAGAGGTTCACGAGGTAGTTCGAAGACACTCTATCGAACCAGTTTAGGGAGAAGTCTGACCATTTTCTGTGATCCTCCTTCGCTGCCGATTCACTATAGGGACCTACAGAGCAAAGGGTGAAGCGAAACTCGTTTATCCGGCGAACACGAAACAGGAACTCTATATGCACGCGCGTTCCAGAAGCTAACGAAAAAGTTGTCCGCTGCAATGGTGTAGCCGCAGCTTGGAGATCACACGGGACCTTAAATGCTGCGTAGAAGATCCAAGAGAGGAGAGAAAGAGAAAGAGAAAGGAAGATAGACAAGGAAGGGTGGACGACGAGAACTGCGCACTTTCGCAGTTAGGGGACGATGATTCACGAGCACACGCGAGCCAACCTGCCCGCCCGATAAATTGCAAAGCATTCGTTGCAGCGTTATAGAAAAATTCGACCGCATCACTGCTCCGGTAATACGTTGTATCATCCCCGGTGACACCCGAGAAAAGCTAAATGAAAGAATTCCGATCAAAATTCTTGCTCACAATATGAATTCTTTTTATAATTGCGAGCCCTTGCACGGTACGTTGTATTTTTTAAACACGATGACTCGTGCGTTTTGTCACAGTTAGTTGCCGCTTCGTGACGGATCCACCTGGTCAAATTCGGAAAATGAAACTAAAAGTTTAAACTTTGAAAGAAGCAGGGTATTCGAACTGGTAAATCGGAAAAAGTATTTTTCTAATTTCAAGTGTGTACCACCAATTATTGGACTGACTGTATGTAACAAATGTAACATATTATCGATAATTTTCCACGTAGAACAAATTTGGGCTATCTGAAGCTATTCAAGCGAACATGTACGTATATGTTAACCGGAATTGCTTCGGAACCATCGCGGTCACAATACTCGAAAACAAACGATAAATTGTTGTTTATGTTTTCGTCCGTTGCAGCTAAAAATACAGAATCTCTGCTCGAGATGATATACAGTAGAACTTCGTTTATCCGAGCATGTCGGTCCCGATAACTGGGTAGCTTGTGTAATAGCAGCTCACTAATTTCCCTCTCTACCTGTGCTTGTCAGTTTCGACGAGTTCGCATACTTGGAACCGAGTATGACCTTGTTTAACACGTTGGCTGCCGCGTTGCTCACACGTGGGTGATACTTCTCTTTGATCGGGTTTAGAAATTGATTTTCATCGAGACGCATTCGTATAAGCGAAGAACGCCATGCACAAAATGATTTGTGATCTGCAGTTCATTTCCATCAAACTGTACTTTCAGGAATTCGAATTACTATAAGAGCATTCAGAGGTAAAGAATTTCGAATAATTCACTCGACACGTGAGCACCATTGCCCGTAATAAGTATAACGTGCCGTAGCACGAGTCACTATCGCATAAGTCACGTTCGATTACAACACTGGCAATACACTTTGCGCGATCGATAATCTTGTAGCATCCACTGAAACGAGTAAACCACACTCGTACGTTCACCAGTGGAATTGTTTACATAGATTTCCATCTTCTAGTCTACCTCGAAATCCATTACATGGTGTTTTCTAGTGTTTTCAACAATTGAAACTGGATCACTTGTATTTTCTTGCCCAAAATCACACCTCTTGTACTATCTTGCCCAGCGGGCCAGAAAATACAAGTGATCACTATTTTCATTAAAAATTTGATTAGTTTTGCGTCTTTCATTCTAACTAATGCGTTTTCAATTTCATCGAGATTCATTTTATAGGGGTATACAACAAAAATAAATTTATAATTTTTGGTGGGAAAATGTCAAAACACGATCTAGCCCAAAATAACACCTCTTGTACTATCTTGCCCATCGGGCAAGAAAATACAAGTGATCCTTGAAACTTAATGACTCCTTTCCCGACGGTCTCGAGTCTAAGACAGTTGTATAGTTAAACAATTTCTAAAAGTGATTTCTGATCTAATGCTTCGTTTGCGATTTAGAAGATTTAAGAATAGTTTCTTAAATTATGATTATATCTTTCCATCGAAGTTGAAAAACACAAGTATTTGAAGATCTGTTGTGTCCAATAAATATTTCTGCAATATTATTTGAGATTGTTGCGTGTCCGATAGTATCCAATACTTCTGCGATATTATTTGAGAATAACAATTGTTTTATGCAAAGGCGAAATTCGTCGACAAAGGGTTCGTATGGTGTGGAGTCCAGTATGATGTTGCTTGCGAAAGAAAAGTCAAATTTGCCGGTCCGAAGGAAGAAGACGTCGGCAACCTGTTTGAATCCACGTTCGGAATTCGAAAACGAGATCCTCTCGTGGCGAACGTGAACCGAATACCGTTCGAACCCGATCACCGTGTAGACTCGCTCGGAAGCGACGAAGGCTAGCGTGTTTCGCGAACGACGCTCCCGGCTGTCCTTCTCGCGGGAGACGCACCAGTTTGCACCTTGCTATGAAACACTGACGCGCGGAAATTTCCTACACGATTCTCCCTAGATATTGTGCTCGGACACGTGTCTCGGTACAGTCGATGCTAGAGAAATATTCGAGCGTCAACTGGACGGAAGTGTCGTCGCCGGAGCGAGTCTAGTGATTTTTGCGAATCCTTCGCGCGGAAAAATTGGGATTGCGAAGAAACAATCTATGCGACCGTAAAATCCATTTCGTTAACACTGGACCTACCACTGCCGGTTTCATATTTTTCATCTTAGTGCTATTGAAATTATTTAGTTCTTTACCCGAGCACATATTGTAATAAAAATGGTCATTTTTAGATGTTGCTTTTAGTTCTCGGTAGGTTTAGTGTTAATAGTCTCGAGGTAAGTATACTATCCCAAGGTCTAGAATCAAGGTCTCCCTAGGATCCTCAAAGACCGAGAAACTGTTGAAGAAATGCATCGATCCGATTCACAACACCCCTACCGTTTGCACGACTGTCTTCGCCGAAACAGCTTTTAACAGCCCCGTGTTAAGTGTCCTAAGAATTTGAATTAACAATCCCCCTGGGTCTTGAGCAGGCGAGAAACAATTCGAGAAATGTGTCGATCCGATAACACTAGATTTACGTTCGTCAAGATGACGGGTTCTGAACTTTTGAACTTGCAATTATTGGGATTGTAAATTTTACTCCTTGGAACATAGAGCATAAACGTATGTAAAAATAGCCACTCTTATTACTCCGTAAATCTAGTGTTAACAGTCCCGTGTTAAGTGTCCTATCCTAAGAATGAGCTATAGTTCCCCATTAGATCATCGGTCACCGAGATACAGTTGGGGAAGTGCGTCGATTCAATGCACAACATTCCCCCACTGTTAGCTCCCGCAGGACCGTCTTCGTCGAAGCAGCTTTTATCTTTAGACGCACCGACGTCCGCGAAGCTATCGACACCTAGGTATATATTCGGTACGAATAGAATCAACGTGGTTGCCGAGGCACTGCACTTCAAACAACTTTCAAGGTCTGCGATTCAAGTCACACGAGAGACCAGCTTCACTTTCAGCTTCATCGACTTCTCGATCCCGGGCCTCGGCAGTGACTTTCTACGGGAGCTTGGACACTGTCGTCGAGTGCACTATATTTCAAAGATAGTTGTCCGTGTTGACACAGCGACACAAGTGCGTGTCCGGAGGGGATAAACGAAACTGCGATCGACCACGCAGATCGTGAACAGAATCGGCCGAAGTTCGAGCAACACAAGATCAGGATGATCTTGACAGCCGAGGAAAAGTCACTATCACCGACTGTCCACGCCGTATAGTTCCTGTACCGGGATCTTCGATGATCACGATCGAGGCTGCGAACGTAGCACACGTGCGATGGTGAAACACGCGGCCAGCACACTCGAACACGATCGAATGATCCACAACGTGGATAAATCTCGGCGGACGAAGACACCGGGGAGGAAAGTCAAAGGAAGAGAGAATGAGGGAAATAGGAGAGAAATAGGAGAAAGAAAGAGAGGGCAGCGCAGACAGCGATATACTTCGCGCGCGCGTACACTGTCGATCCGATTCACTGACTCAATGACTGACTTACTGACTGACTGACTGACTGACTTGGAGATGCACGACGCTAAAGGCAACTGAATGCCAGCCGGCCGGTCCGGCTCGCTGCATGCGAGCGTGCAGCCGGCTGGGAACTCAGGGGAGTGGAGAGGGGAGCGAAGAGGATGAGGAGGTACCAATGGTGGGGACATAGAGCGAGGGACACAGAGGGGAAGAGGCGGTGGAGGATCAAGAGGAGGTGAAGGACGAGGAGGAGGCGATGGAGGACGAAAAGCTGGTGGCGGATACGACGAGGAGAGGGGAGAAACTCGGGAAGGAGCGCGCCAGCGAACAGGCTGGCCAAGAACGTCCGTCTCTACTTGCACTTTTCTTAACAGGAAAAATATGACGTACATCGCTCTTTCGGCGTTTAGCCCGCCTTGTTTACGTCGCAAGGGCAAGGTGAACTCGGCCGAGCTGTTCTACGATGCTTCTCCTACGAGTATCTCGGAATTTATGAAACAGAGTCGGTCGGAACAGTCTCCGTGCACCCTCTAACGCTCGAGTGGTGACTCTGAGGCGCCACTAAAAATTCCTGTATCATTATTCACAATATTGTTTACATATATCGAATCAATTACTAAACATTTAGATATTGTACGGAGTATTATACCAATTTCATATCCAGAAAATGAAAAAATCATGGGGAACGGAAATATTCTAGGTCGGAAGGAACATTTAATTTTCGAGTTAAAATATCTCCGAGTGCAAAACCGGTTAATTTTCATTCTGCATGTAGAGGTGCAAATGCACCCCAGATGCGTTATATGGGAGTCTACCGTGTCTAATTATTATAGGCAGTATGATTAGTGCAGTCGTGGTGCGGACTCGATTCGAAGTGGACGTTGTATCGAATCGAACTATCGGAAATCCAACTTGATTTCCGTCGGACAGTCTCCGAAACAAACGACTGCCGGCGAATGCGTTATCCTGTGTGCACGTTTAGGAAATATAGGTCACCGATCGGTGGTCGCGGGAGAGCCGAAGCTGCGGACCGTTCAAAAGCGATCGGAGCTTTCCGTTCGATTCAGCGAGAACCGTGTGCGCGGTCCGAGTACCCAAATTTAGAAAGAAAATTTAAACGGTACTGTATCTATTGGATCACGAGTATATAAAAACCACACTCTTTATGAGAAAAACTATAAGTTTATTAAAACGATACTAGAGAAACTTGTGTAGCCAACCGGGTACCCATTTACTGCATTCCTTTCAACAATTTGTTAACGTTTCCCTAACAAATATTACAAAATTTCTCTGAATGTCCATTCTTTGCTAACATATTAATTTATAGTCTCAAAATGAGAATTTGTACTTACAATCTCAACACCGTAAATTTAAGCATAAACAAAGGTGTTGACTGCACCAGCAAATATCTATTTTGCATTAAAGTAGTTACTTCATCGAATAAAAATTGATTTACATTGGAGTCGTATAAAGTTCCATGTAACCAGTTCCGTAGAAAATGGAGTGCGAGTAGTTGAAGGTTAAATACAAACGGTTTCAAAAAAGAGGAATCTATACATTCTGGTTGGCTGGATAAGGGTTAAACAATTAATGATTTTCCGAAAAAAATGATTCGATTTGCTTGAATGTTGTTGCTCACTGTATTTCCCCTAATGCCCGCACGATAGAAATGGTAACCACATCGCTCGAGGTCTCGAGGCGAGTTCGGTGTGACGCGTACAAGGGGCGGAGGGGCGAACGAGTGGCTAGAACAAGAGGGAAAGGTAAAGGAGGAAGAGAATAAGAGCAGAAAGGTGTACGAGAGACTGACAACGCTGGGAGGGAGAGAGACAGAGAGAAAGAGAAGGAAATACTTGGCTAGAGCTTGCGCCGTCACTGTCGAGCTTAGGAGTCAAGTTCTAGTGCACGGCCGAAACGGGAGAATCGACCTCCCCTCCGCGCTATCCCCACCGCTGTGTTCGGCTGGTTCGTCCAATGGCGGGATGATGAGGGAAAGTGACAACGGTGGGGGCTGAACGGGAGGAGAGGGGAAGGGAGAACGGTGTGTGCAATGTCGGGCGTGTGCGGGGAGGCTTGTGCGAAGATTCTACCAGGTGACCGAAATATACACCGCCTCCGGTACCGAGCGTGCAACATCGGATCCGATAAGGGAAATAAGCCGGCCTCCGCGGACTCAAGATTTACGTCTTGTTACCCAGCCCAGAAGATGCTAAATCGGATACTGCCGTCTCGTAAAAATGCACTTGTCCCTCGGCGAGACGTTCGAACGATGCTGAATCAAAATTCGGTCGCCGACAGCATAGTGGAAATGAGCTTACAATTTCGTATCGAATCAATATTCTGTTCTGGTCTCTATTCTATTGCCTCTCATCCTAATGTCAATGTTAACTATAGACCTTTTTACAAATTACATATCAAATATATTATAAGTAGACTGCGGGTGTTTATGCAATTTTTAACTTTTCCAGGGAAACTTCAAGAAAGTGGGAACAAACAAAATCTTATTCTCAGGGGTGGTCAGTAGCCTTCATAGATCCGAAATAAGTAAAAATCGTATTAAGTTCTGTGGAATTTGAAGACTGATGCATAAATAAAAAGAAGCATATTCCGTATGTTACGAGTCCGGAGCAATCGAAGTGGAGTAGACAATTATTATGGCGATAGACACCTCGTATCTTATCTTTTGGAAAACAGGGTTACCAACAATAACCGTGGTAATAAAAATATCCGTTACAGAAGATCCGACGATAGTAAATCACAATTAACGATTTAATCGGCCATTAACGCAGCTCCATGCATAAATTAACAAAGCGCTCAGATGATCCGAGGTGATAACGAGGGTCGCGAACGATCGTTTCCCTTTTGTGTGTCATGAGTCGATAAGACGTGTTCGCGACGTACTAATACATCAGCATCGTTCACGACCACCGACACGAGCAATCCAACATCGATGCAGCTGCAAAAAGACAATTCGATCCTCGCGACAATATACTTATCGGAGGAACGATTGATCCAAGAATTGATTACTAGAATTATTCGCTTTAGATTCTACAGAAGATTCTGAACGCAATCTACCCTTCCTGCAATCGTTCTCTATCTACCATTTTGTATCGGCAACCAATAAGCGGTCAAGCAAAATCCTGACCACTCCTCCTTAGAAGCACGCAACCATTGCAAGATAGTGTGCATACGGTCAGTGGGTGTAGAAAGTATTCGTATATGAATTTTAACACGTTCGATAAATATCGATGTCATAAAAATATTTGTTCTCACGTTATTTTAACGGGACCACCCTCTTTCAAACACCTACCTTTCATTAGGAATTCAATGACTATGATTACTAGGCTGCGGATCTTTATGCAAAATAAAAATGTTTTGCATTGATTGTGGCAAGCAGGAGTAACATATTAACTGATTTCATCCCTTAATCCCTTGCCGTATTTTAACGAGTCACACTTATAATGAAGAATTTAAACGAAGTCTAACAAATATAAAGATAAAGATAAAGACGTTTTAATCGCTGTAACTGTAAAGAAAATGGTACGGCAAGGAGTTAACGACATTGTTATATTAAGAGTAACATTAGAACATTCTTGAATTTTTAAAATTAAAGATCTGCAGTCTAATAATTACTCAAGGTCGTTCAAGGTTACAGAGGAAACGTATACACTACATAAATGGTGAACACTGATACAATAAACATAGATATTGAAATTTACTGATTCCTGCAAGTTTCTTTGTTACAATAAATATTAAGAAATTCAATACGAGTGTACACTTAATTTTGCGATATACACGGTGTGTTATACTTTTGAAATTTCGAACGAAAAGTAATTTCAGTAACGCCCAAGACCGGAGCACACTATGTATCTGCTGTCGGCCGTTTATGCGAGTGTGCTCACAGCCACAACCGTGTGGATCCGTGCGAGTAGTCGTCAAGGTTAGCCACCTACTCGCTATATCGCGGTCTCGTGCACACTAGTGCACACTCTCCGATGCACCAGAGTCCTCTCGAGCCTCGAAAACTTTATTGTGTGCTCGTCGCTCGAGGAAGAACCGAGGAAATGAATCTTTGGACGTTGGACCACGACACTCCTCGGGCGTGGCACTATTGCGGCCAAGTTTACAACGAACATAACGTATCGAACGAGCGAGATCGATCGATCGAGCTAGTCGATTTCTATGAGTCATAATGCCAGTTCCCGTTGGACAGGTTCATACATAATGCGATGAATTCATTGAATACTCGATGATCGAGAACTTGGCTAATGAATGCCAAGAACTCGACTAGTTGACAGCACCAGATTGTTCTTTGATACTAGCTTCTGCAGGATCGTCTCTGATTACGCAAGTTTGTTAGCAAAAGTTCTCTTCGATGCGAACATCGGTGGGGAGTTGTTTCATTGTCCCTCGGACGATTTTTATAGCTATATAATCGACGATGCTTAGCACCGTTCACAGATCTAATTAATAATTTTTCATTTAGTTTGATTGCCACAAATTGAGTACTTGAATGACCATTTTGATGTTCCGTCTAGCGATCATTCTTGGTCGGGAGCATGCGGAGAGGTCTAAAATGTATCGGTGGAGCAGGGAGCAACAGTATCCTCGTCCGTTTTTGCGAACAGGTGAGTAGGACGAGGAAAGGTTAACAGGACTCGGCGATATTCCGTTTACATTCTTCGTCGGAACTGGTTTCTCCCTCAATCCGTCGTCAGGGATGCTGTATGGTCTCTCGGACTCTAGGAAGATCGCCGAACGCGAGAGAAAAATCATCGACATTCAAAGTTCAGTGCTACCTCCTGAACAATTGGTTATTTTACCGTCTCCCGTTTTATCGGAACATAAAGTTGTAATCATTGATTATTTATTATAGACTGCGAAATAGAAACCAAACTGAATGTTGTTTCTTCCCTTAACGATTTTAATAGAGGAGAGATCATATATTCAACTTTGAAAATTTTCCAACAATTCTGAATTTCATCTACTCAATTTTCCTATAAATGCATAAAGATCCGCAGTCTAGTTCAAGGTGTCTCAATAAATGTTGTTCTTCCTTGAAAGGGCTGATCCTTGGAGTCATTTCAAATAACTTTTTCCTTGATTTTATTCGGCGTCGTGTTTCGATGAAGTTCTGATCGTTATTTACGAATAGAGTAACCATAAAAGTTAAGAAGCTATAAACGAAGGAGCGGCGAGTAGAGCGATAAGTCGTTTCCAGTTGAAGTGTTAAAAGTATCGTAAAGCATCTCTCTGATCTCGACATCGATCACAGTGGCGTCAGAATGAAGACATAAATTCTGCGTTGTGACACGATTCCGTGTGCAGTTGAACGGAAACGTAATTCATTTTGCGATAATCGTGATTTACGGTGGAACGGAGTACACTGCGATCATTTTAGCTGGCGGAAGCCCTCAATTAGCAGGAGTAGAAACACACTAATGAAATGAGAATAGTTTATCAGCTTGTTGCATATCAAATGTCCGATTTTAAAGTTCAGATGTTACTATTTTAAGAATTTTCATTCAGAAATAATACTGGTACAGTCTACCAAGCTGATCCTTAAGATCCCGCCTTCAATCTTAATTTAGATGTCTAATTTTATTTTCAAATAACTTGTATTTCCATTTTTAAAAAATCGAATGTCTATGAACGTGACGTTTTCAGGAATTTCATAATAAATTTGAACAATCAGCGAGCAAGAACGTTGGATCGTTCACGAGGGTTAGTTTCAGACATGTCATGAAGATTTGCCAAGGGAACGAGAACAATGAAGCAAACGTTAACACGATCACCATCGGGACAGATAGAACTGGCGTCCGTGTTCGATAAAGACACGACGGAAACGCAGCGGAATGAATGCAAAGGAAGTCGATGCGAGAGAGGGGGGGAAAGAGGAGCCAGGACAGAAGAAAGCCGCGGTGCAGCTGTTTCGGTTGGTCCGGTTG
Organism: Lasioglossum marginatum; assembly: GCA_028455795.1. Lineage (NCBI taxonomy): Eukaryota > Metazoa > Arthropoda > Insecta > Hymenoptera > Halictidae > Lasioglossum > Lasioglossum marginatum. The sequence goes on along the minus strand of CM052270.1, from coordinate 1,368,104 downwards.
CACAATGCAGAATTCGGGTACTAATTCTAAAGCGAGCACCAATCAGACCCAGCATTGTTCACCCATGAAAGCTCGCAATTTTTCAGGGTTAATCGTTCCTTGAAACCTAATAAGCGTCCGTCTAATGCACTGTTGGATGTCTCGTTGAGGAAACAGTGGACCCTCGAACACCACCAAAACTAGAAGAATCGCACACTCGGCCTCTAACGTTGAATCAATCCCCTAAACTTAACCCCAACAGAATTTAACTCTTAGGCCGCTATTAGACGAGGCCACTGGTGGCGCAACTTGATGGCGGACACTGGTGACGCCACCGAATTGGAGGGCTTTAATGCATCGGTAACTGGTGGTACCACCAGACTGTGAAAGTCAATTGTTTATGTTTTCGCCAGGGGCGGATTAAGCCAGCGCGGGACATCTGACATCTGTTAACGGTAGCCAGGGCTGCTATAAAATTTAAGTCCGGCCCTGGTTTTCGCGATGCTGGTGGCGCAACTTGATGGCTTCGTCTAATAGGCTACATATAAAATAATGCCCCGGCTGGTGGCTGCGCCATCAAATGTTGCCCGGCCGGTTGCCGATGCCGTCCACCAGATCGGCAACAATTTTTGGTGGCTCCACCAGTTACTAATAGGTTCGTCGTCTAATAGGTTCCATTTGATTCAATGCCCCGCGACATGCTGGTGGCCTCGTCTAATAGCGGCCTTATGTAGCCAACCAAAATGTATAGATTATTTAAAACCTTTGCCGATTACTGAAATGCAATAAAATGTACCTGGCTACACAAGGGTTAAATTTCAACAATTTTTCCGGAATCAGAGATGGAATCGCCCATCCAGGTTCTCACATTAAACAATACAACATTGTCAGAATCTTCGCCCTGGCGACGCATTAAAAAATCATCGCAATCGATCAAGTGTAATCTTGTATGCACATGTTACCTCAGAGATGTAAGGTTTAAATGCTTCTTGGATCCACTGTAAGTGGTTTTCGGTGAAACGAAGAGAGCTGTGGGCGTCGATGATGACGGATCAGAGTCGCGGGTGCATGATCGGCCGTGCTGTGGCGAGCTCACATGCACTTGTCCCGCTATAAATAATGCCCGTTCGCCAGGCACGAGAGGAAGGATGATCAATCAGGTGTAGGCGGACAGGGACACTCTGAGAGGTGGGAGCACGAGAGAACAGTCAAGGACAACGTACGTGACCGCCGCATTGCGACGGAAGATTCTGCTCGGTCCTGAAATTCTTTTCCCGAGAAATAAACTAATCCGCTCGATGCGCGAATAGTTCGTTCACCCTGCACTTTCGTCGCTGATCTTCCGTCGAAATAAATCCTGAATTGTTTCAAGTATAGTCGAGGCAAAGATGCAACGCATTGATCTATACCAAAGATGCATCTTTCGCCTGTTTCTTCGCGATAAGAAAATGTATAAATATTGTTAAAAGTACAATTAAGTTATTAGAGAAATCACGGTATATTAAACTTATATTGATTGCCCACTAGAAATTCTGAACTTGCGCGCTAAATCAGAATTGTATTTCGCTAAATATTGTGTGTTATTGTTAGTAAGAAGTAAGTTAGTATAAGAAGTGAGATTTGCGGAGATATTGCGGACGATGCAACAAAGGTACGAACGATCTCGTGCCGAGACGGAGACACCAAAGAGGCCACCTCCTCCGTTTCTTTTTTATTTTATATCTCCCACAGCGCTCACCTCCCCTTAAACCACGAGACAAACCTTGACCAAGTTAAGGATAACCGTATTAAGCTCTCTCCGCTCTCTCGTAAGCCAATCAACCGAAGAAAGTGCTTAACGGAAAGCAAATTACCGTTTGTTCTTAACGTTGAGCAAGTGTGGCGATGGGATGCTATAAAAATATAGAAGAACGCGTCGCCATGCGCGCCTATTTTTTCATTCTTTTCGCAAAACTCTTGCACAATTCTTATGGCACCGCTTAGACCAACGACTTCACTGTATATACTTAGATTACTTATATTAAATAAACATCTTACTGTACGGAGCAGCATAGTTTTCGTAGCATGAAAATATGGAATGAACGTCGGGCGAAACTAACCGAGTAACTCACCTGGAACAGAGAGAAATAAATTGTAGTTAGTAACACATTGATATTTGGTCTTTCAGCTAAGTATTAAATTCTTAAATATTATTATTATTCGTAGTAGACTGCGGATTTTATGCATTTATGGAAAAAATGAGAGGAAGAAATTAAAGGAAGAAATAAATGTTTATGCAGATTCTGTCTTGCAATCCATACTACATTGTGCAATATTTTTATTTTGCATAGAGATCGGCAGTCTAACTATTAGATTTAGGACATATGAAGATCAATACGTTTTCACAGATATCAAATGTGACCTTGGAACGCCGTCACACATATCAAAAGTGTTTCTATGTGTACCATGCAAGTTTCGTGTTTATCATTTGTTCGTATCATTACAAATGACGGAAACGTTGAAGCTGTCGAAGAACAATGAGTTTTTGAAAAATTGTAGTGTCGCTTCTTCTGTATAATTTGGAGAAGATCCATGCATTCCCCCGGCAAGACCGCACTTGACCCAATTTCGTGCAGCGTCTAGTACCCAATGGTCCCGGGAAGCTTTTCCCCCGGCTGGAAAAGCGTCGCGGCACGAATCGCGTTCGAGTTTGAAATTGCACCGACAACCTTGACATTCCCACGAGATCGGTAAATGGAAGCCCGTCACGTAAAGTGAACTTCCGAGGGCCTTGTAACAGGAAATCACGCTGGGGCTCTCTCGTATAACGCAATATACATACTTCGCGTGGTTGCTAAACACACGTTCGCCACTTCCGCGCCATGCCAATTTTCCCACCTGAATACTACTAAATAAATAACAATTTCCGTAACGGCGCGATCGATACAGTTTCTTACTCGGAGCCACTTTAACTCGAAAATTAAACATTTCTTTCTCTACCTAGAATAATTTCATTCTATATTAATCTTTCTTCTTTGTATGAATTAGTAATTGATTAGATACCAACATATTTAATAATGTGAACAATATCTTGAATGATGCTACAACAATTTTTAGTGGCGACTCTGAGTCACCGCTCGAGTGCTAAGGGTTAAATATACTCTACAGAAATAAATCAATACAATGCTCTTCCTGTAAAATGCATCTTTAATTTCATTCTACAGAATATTTCATGATAAACGAAAATCAATACTGCGATTTTACGTCATGTTACCGCGGGAGCCGATGAGCCGAAGTTTTTTGTACAAGTTCAACTTCACACAACGGCACATTATTTATATTATATTCTATTTTCATTTAATCTATTAAAAAAACTTATTTAATCATTTAATATATTAATTTCCTGTTAAGTTCTGTCCTCCAAGTTTGTTCATCTTTCACGGTCAGATTTCCTTGACCCTCGCGACGTATGATTTCTATTCGTATGAAAAAACTCGTGCGATTTTATCAGCGAGCGAATTTCAATCGCGAAACGTCGATTTATTTGTCGTCCGAAATTCGACAGGCGGTATTTAAAAAAAGAAACGGCAACCTATATCGATGGATTATGATTTAATATATGATCGAGGTTAACGTATAAAATGGGACAACAATAGCGATGGAAACAGGACGACGATAAAAGCGGAGCTCGCCGACTGAAAGCGAATATAGGTCAGCCAAATGAGCCTGGATTATGAAGGATGCGCTGCACGCGTCACGTGTAACAGATATGTACTGCCATCCTTGTTAGCTTTTTTTCTGACTTCTTCATTCCGTTTCGAAAGTCGCTGTCAACCGTACGCGAGTATGCTATCGTTGACTTTGTTGACCAATCGCGGCGTTCAGATCTGCATTTAATACAGATCTTCCTGTAATTGACACCGTTTACAATCGTGTTTCGCACGATTCCAGAGCGCGCGTCGGTATTCAAATCGAGATCGAAGGACCCAAACGAGGAAAAAACGTCCAATGGATACCTGGAATCGATTAATCAAAGAAACCGGCGAAGGCGAGACGTAATCACTCTCACTTGAGTGCACCTTTACCGGTTTCCTAGCGTGCGTCTCGCTGTGTAATCATCTCTGCGAACTTATTTGCTCAAAATCTCACGGTACAGCGAGATCTCGATCATCCAGATCTCTAGTATCTCGACAACTTCAAATTAAAATGTGTTTATGAAGAAGTTGGTTGGACGAAATATATGAGACAGTGAAAGATTCGAAAAATTTGGATATGAAATCAATTTTCAATCGATGCAGAACATTTTTATCTTGCAGAAAGATCCGCAGTCTACCAATTAGAGTGACCCGTCCAAGGTGTAAAACGTCCCCGGAAACCTGTTGGCCAAGACAGAAAACGGGCGAAATAGGTCGAAGAGAGGATTAGGAGAACGAAGGACATGTAGAGAAAGAGGCACCCCATGGGGGTGGCTACCGTTTCTATTGAGGAAAACGATCCGATATACGAGGATACACCTGGTCCCGGTGTCTGGAACAGCGGCTGGCAGGCTAGGAGGGCTGGTCAGAGTACGCAAAAGGAGAAGGTAACTGGGTCACTAGGTGAGTCGTGCTAAACAGTGCACGGGAGTGTCCCGACATTGACCTATATGTCTACATTGTGTGTGCACTTGCCTTCCCCTTTCGTGACCCCTCTCCATGTTCTCTGTCGGTCTCTTTCCCATCCCGTTCGTTCGGTCTTTCTCTCCTTTCTCTGTCACTCCTCCCTCGAGCATCCCCTCCAGTCATGCACTTTCCAGCCAATTGCATATAGGGTCTCTCTCCCTCCCTCTTACTCTCTCTCTCTCTTTCTCTCTCTACTTGCACTCCGAGTGCACTTTCCCCACCATCGAGACACGCCAACCCGGCGCCGACCCGTCCCGCCACCCTCAACCAGACGCGATCGATGCACCAACGAGAGCACCGCTACCAATTCAGAATTTGAAACGATAAACGGTAGAAGCGGCCGAATCGGAAAACGGCAAAATCGTCGAAAAAAATAAAACTTTCAACTTCATTCGAAACGAGAGGGGTCTACCCTCAAGACAAATTAATCTTCATACCATTCGATAAAGCCCTCAAGGAAAATCCTCTGTGGCAAGTTGGTACTCCTACCACAAGGGTAGTTTTAGGATAAGCACGCTTTAACACTAACCAGCTTTTATCCAATAAATTTCTTTATTCGAGCACGTATTATTATAAAAATTGTGAGAAATCTAAATAAGTTCAGTCTTGTAATTTTAAGAAAACTTTCATTCATTAGTGTTAATGTATTAGGCGCTATTTCTTCTGTTCTGCTTAACAGAAAATTGCGAAAACATTCGTGACATCTGGTCTGTTATTCTACGTTAGAGAATTTCTCATGGACAACGAAATTCACTTTTGCTCTTTGGCAGTTGCATTATTATTGCTAATAATCCAACACGTTACATTAGGTTATGTTAGGTTAGGTTACTTTAGGTTACATTATATTATATTATATATAAAAAAAATAATTTTGGCCAGCTGGATTGATCAAATATCCCCACTGTGCGCCGGCTAGACCAGGGTCGGCGGTGATGTTGTTGTGTAGAGGCTCGCTCGTGCGCCACGAGCCAGCGTGAGAAAACCACGTGGAGTGTGACGAGACTCGTTCGAGTTTCCCTCCTTCTCTATCACGATTCACTATTTATATTTCCGCAAGGTTGCTACTTGTTCGACACATTCAGGCATGCGTGCGCTCGCGCGTACGCAGATCTCATTGCGAAACGATTTATTATCGTTGTCCCCCGCGAGGCCGTCAATGAGCTGTTCTGCAATACATATCTCGCGAACGAACAGGTGAGGCATCCGGCACAGACCTGCCTATTGCTCGGACGAATCCTCCCGTCGAGTCCTGCGCGGAATCGAGTCCATATTTGAGCTCCAAGAGGTGTTGACACCAAAAGTTGTTTTCTACAACTTTGTGGCCTATATTGAACATTTGAAACATACGATTTGTGGATCTGTGTCGATGGCGCATATTCTAAAAATTTCATTAAAATCAATTCAATTGTAGTGTTTCACGATTTTCAGCTTACAACTCTAATGTGCCCCCTCTTCTCCTTTCAAAGACATCGGCTATCCCTATTTAAGCGAATGCTTCAATAATGATAAGAAATTGTTTCACAAATATTTACCACACTCTATAATTATGGTAGTAACAACTGCGAACTGTATATTTCTCCATAATGTATGTACTTGTAACTATGGCTATGTTATTATAATAGTTATATTATAAATAAAAACGTGCCGCGCGGTGTGTCAGTGGTACTGTGGTGGGAGGGCCGGGACACCCACTGCCGTTCTTACCGGTGAGGCCACTCCCTCTCGGGAACGTGGAGGGAACGCACAGCGTGGCCAAGCACAAGCCAAGATTGTTGTTGTTATCATTCACGAGTCACCCAACCTCGCGTGCAACCACCGGACATAGAATCGGGGGAGAGCACAACGCAGGCCCACATTAAAAAGTTGTAAACAACAACTTACAATATTTTCTCTGCGATTCTAAACTAATTGTTCTGACTTCTCAAAAAGATAATTATTAATTATTCGCATAAGGCCGCACGACCGAAATGAAAACTTCTAGGCTCCTCAAGTGTACCCAATAGCGTTTCACCTCGGAGCGTGACGGATCAGACTCATTCACTGTCCAGTGAACTACTTTTACAAGTATCCGAATATTAATAAGAGTCCCTGTATATCCGGACATCGCCGTATAGCAGTGCCAATCGAGCGGAACTCGCGAAGAGGGGAAAAACGCGATAAAGATAAAAAGTTTCCGTTGAGAACAATCGTGTCGTCAGACGAATCCGCGAGTATTGACACTGACAAGCGTGTTATCGTGTAGCTGCGTATAATCCGTTTATCACGGCGCGGCAGTTCGAGTGCGCTTTAAAAACGAGTCTGTCCCCTTTTTTCTTGGTTGCTCTCCACGTACGGAATCGTTGCGCTGGTCATGTACGATCGCCGTTGGAAATCAGTCGCGGGTTCGACGATCAGCGACAACTCTCTTTTTATATATATCTTTGCTGTTGTTTTCCTGCGACGATGATTAAATGTTTCACCAAATACATTCCGAACGATGCGATCATCGGATATTTATATTCCAAGAATCGATAAAAGAATAACTGACAGGGTCGTTAAGAGTGGTGAGAGCTCGCTTTATTACCCGTAATAAACCAACAAGAAATCGTATTCATGATCCGCCGAGTATTACCGTGCGGATCGGATTGTGGACAACACAGATTGCGGATAACACAGTCAGAGACAACAAGATAGGACACCCTATTACAATTTGTTCAGTTTTATTTGGTAGACGACGTAAATGAAATTTCTTGTATACTCGCCCCGGCAATTCATTTCTCCGGAATACAGTAATTCCGCGATCTAAGCGCGACGGAGCTTTGTCAGTTCGCCTATCCCTTCCACTGCGGGACACGTACTGTATTTTAAATTTCATTAAAAATATGCACAAAATGAAGAAGTTTCAATATGGCACCAGTATTGTCTCACCGATACGCTATTTTTTGTTTTCTACGTTCGGCGCGGTCGACGCGGCCACAAAAACAATAGTATCCCTTCACGATCTCCGTCACAGCACAGAACCGAGAATCGGCTTAGATCGCGGGATTACTGTAATTCACGATTTGGAAACTATTCTCCGGGGAATCCCCTCGACAATTTCCCGAGAATCATCGCGGGGACCTTGAGCGGGTAACTGAAATGGCGGACTCGCGCAACCGGCGCGTCGCGTCGGCCTATCTTAATCGCTACCAGCATGTAGAACGGGTGGTGTAATAGCACCGTGGGCTCCGCATTTATAAAGTAATCGCCGATACGAGTTCACGCGAATGGAACGACATAGGCGAACGATCGGTGGCCGGCCTCAGTACATCGCGACAATCCTCGCAAAAAACGCGAGAACGTAATTCCCGCGATGATCGCCGGCTAATTATTTCGAACGATCGCGGTATAATAGCCGTGTGTGTCTCCGGCGCGGTGATAACCGGACAACGATCGATAGGATGCTTCAAGACTCTATTTATCCAGGGATCAAGCGACGCCTTTATTTGCCTCCAATTAACGACCTCATTAAGGATAATTATAACCGCTGACTCCGCTAACCTTCACACATTCAAGCCTTTGTATTCCGGCGCCCATGTGTCCCGTAATTTTTTGTTGAAAATCCAGTAAAAATGTCTACGTTTTATAGTCACCGAGATTACACGGTTTACCCGGTGAACGAAGCATAATGGTAAACACTATGTACATCCCTATGGTTCCAGTCTAACGGCAGACCAGTGTGCGCACCCTTCAGCATTGCAGATGTTCATTTTTCAGCGGCTTCGCGGGGAAGACTCGTCAACAAAATTCTTCGATTATATTCCTTTAAATGAGGAAGACACTGAAGAAACTTACTGTTAAGTAAACTTATTGTTAATTATTGAGAAACAGACTGATACTGTGCGCACAAGATACCACAAATGCACTTTGTCGTTTATTTTAAACACCGAATATTGCTTCTATCGTTGCTGCTAATGAATATGCCTTCCTCAACCCCTTGCCGTAACATTTTCTTTACGGTTACAGCGATTAACGCGTCCTTATCCCCCAAAATGTCGTCGAAGAGAAAAGAAAATATATGGCTACATTCATTGTAATGCTTAAATATTGACAACAACCGAATCAGAAATTTTATTTCGTCTAAAAAGAAAGGCATAACATTCATGTTTGTTAGACTTTGTTAAGATCTTCGTCGCGAGTCTGACTTTGTTTAGCTCTTCTTTAGAAATGCGTGTTTCATTACGGAGATTTCGGGCAGAGTATCCGTGGAAATCGCAGAAATTTGTGAAATTGATCGGACGGAAAATGTGCGCTGGGGTATCCTTGACGAGCGCGATAGGATTTCAGCACATCCTGACCGATACGAGCCGGGAATATCTAAATGGCAAACGTGCGTGCCACACGCCCACGCGCTCGAATTCTATCTCGTTAATTGGCTTGCCGGAACGGATTCGTGTCGTTGGTTCAAAACGGAATGAACCAGGCACAAATGTCGCCGTAAATTGCCGAAGTTCGCGTGGACGATGGTAGCACGTTGGGTGCAATTAATTCTCCCGGTTTCTGCAGCCGGGAGTAATTGAATGAATCGTGTTCCCAGGAAACTTTAGATAACGAAGAAAATATCAGAGAACTCTCTCTCTCTCTCCTGCGCGTTTATCAGAGGGACAAGAGTCTATTCCTGTATGACGAACCATCGTCCTGCTTGCAGTTCAAAGTTCTCAGGTTAATCATGCGCGTCATTGATTCGAGAACACCCTGTACATATATGTACATATGTACATATTGACATGTACATGGTTGGATAGTTCGAGAGAAAGAAAACGATGCTGGCAGATGTTACGGCAGCTTGCTAATTGACTCGTTCGACGAAGTTCAAATACAAGAGTCGGCTAGACGACAGCGCAAAAACGCAGCGCGCGGAAACAAGGCCAGTCGGGACGAAACAAAGCAATTCCTCAATTAGGGAATGGAGGACGCTGCGAATGTGCTCTGAAACCCTTCCCGTATAGTAACAAGTTACGCTTGATGAAGATTTTAAATGGAATCTACCAGATATGAATGTTGTTCACTTCGTTCGTTTCTTCCTAGAATATTTGTTTGAAACATTTGTTCGATCTAGAATATTTCTATTCTCTATGATTTCTTAAACTATATTTAGATAGTAGATATAGGAAACAAAGAATGACTTGGAACTGTGAAAGTAAATGCAGACACATAATACGCAAATTTTCTCTTCGTATTAGGAAATTATGATGGACAGGATGGTTCTAATTATTGTAAAATTTCAGGTTATTTACGTTCAGAAATATGATGTGCAAAGAAATCGTTAAAATACTATTGTATTTCGTTTCGTCTACAGTCTACACCATCTTTTTCATTGCGCATAGTAATAGCATAACAATTTTGTACATTTTCTCGTATAACATAGATTTCCACGGATCCCTTATAGTTCGTCCGCAGAGTGTACGGCACTAATATCACGATTTACAGGCAATCAATACATCGATGTTACTCTCGCGAGCACATTAATAATTACATCCCTCTATTTTCGTTCCCTCTGAACGCCACGTTTAATTTGCCGTATAATACCCAGGTTTAACATGCGAATTCGTGTAATTTCGCCGTCGATACGGAACAATAGAATAGCCTGGTCAAGTATAATCCCACGCAAGGCCAACGATTATCCATCTTTCCAAATTGCGTGAATACCACTCCAGTCGCTGCCGATAAATCAATACCATCTAATTGCCGCTAGTATGCCAATAATACTTTCGTCGCGATGAATCGCGATCCTTCGAAATAGTTCTCTGTTTTGCAAGAGAAATAAACCATAAGGTATTTCGAACACTTCGTTAACTATTAAAATATTCATCTTCGAGGTGGAGCGTTGAACGAAATGATAAGATTTTGATACAGTTATGCAGGAGTGAATCCGCTGATCGTAATTCAATATTTAAGACATCAGTTGTACGCTCCTCAAACTGTACGAAAGAACATTTCTTGACTGATTGTTGTCGTGATCATAATCTCACATTTCAACCTTCAGTTGCAAACAGTTTTAACAAATCCATACTTTGTAACAGACAGTGGTAAGGGCGAAACGTGGCAAGAATCATTCTCATGTATGGAATAAAAAGAAAGAGGGACCGAGAGGTATAAACCGGTATACGGAACAATATGGCAGAGCCGGCCAATATAATATAGCAACAGTGAAGGAAAGAATAGAGAAGAATGTAGATAAGGAAGGGGAGATCGAAAGAGAGAGGAGGAACGCGATAAGACGGAAGTAGAAAAAGAGGAAAAGAGAAAGGACGACAACAGAGCACAGGTTAGAAGAAGAAGGGGAAAAAGTAGCATAACCACTGAGGGAGAGACGTGTGCGAATGTGTGTTTGCACAGCCGTGTTGTAGCTCGTCCTTGGACTTATATAACAAGGAAGAGTCTAACAGGGGAAAAAAGTATCCCAGAACGGAACAAAAGACGAAAAGGGTAGATCAAAAATAAGAGATAGACTGCTACGGGTCCGAAGGCGCCCTCTGGCGACAAAGAAATTCGCAGAATTTCGCAACGATTGCTACAAAATGCGCACACAGGAATGACTGGACAGTATGTATCGTGAAATATGTAGCACCGACGAAATACCACTGTCCTCGCTACATTTATGTCTGTATATAGTAATAGATAACAATGTCCTGAAAAAATACCGCAGTATTAGTAACATTCCTAGCGATTTTTGCGTGGCAGTAATGAGCTCCGCCTTCACTTTAATGTACGCAATGCTGAGGGCTTACTCTGTTTATTAAAAAGGCAAGAGAAGTTTCTTTTTATATTGTTATTGTATCGAAGCAGGTATCTAAATAATGATAAAACTTTCCCCTATGCGATTTAGAGCAATATAAAGGATGAACAATCATGCAAACAACAGTCATTTGGTGATCGAGTTAGAAGAAAAAAGGTCTTATAAGAATTATAGAAAGGCCCTTAACCTTTCATGAAAAAATATTTTGTTCAAATCTTGAGATTATAAAAATATGAGAATTTTGTTTGCCTCGCCAACGAGAACACATTCTCATTGAATCGTACAAATTGATTCAGGGCAAAATATATATTTTTATACGATTACCCTAGTTGCGAATCAATCGGTTAACGCGAAACAGAAAGCGAGAATAAAATGCCGGCACTCGATAAGGTCCGGTGCGCAGATCGTAAGGGTTGAACACGGTGACGTATAAAGGGAGAGGGGTTAATTCCCGCTAGCTTGAGGTAGGACGTGCACGAACAGACGACAGGTGTCGCCACGTTGCAACACATGCTCGACTCGGTCAAGCAATAATAATTCTCACGTGTCTCTGTCAAGCAGTACCGTGGCTTCAATTCACTGTACGCGAGACACTATCTAGGTTAAAGACACGCCGTTACACTATTGCGTAACGTTGAACGTAGTCGTCCGAGTAAATCAACTTTCCCAAACGTCAAAGAGAATAAAAAAAAATCAAAAACATCTGCTTCCGTCGAGTTCGCGAATCCCAGACGGAACTGATCAAAGAAAATTTCACGGAGCTTATTAAAGAACCACGAAAATTACACTTTCTTCTGTGGTTTATCCACGTATCTATAGATATATCTATGTAAAAGGCACGCGTAGGGATCGAGCCAAGAGTAGAGAGTACAGTCAAGATGAAAAGTAAGATGCGTGATATAGATTCGGTCGAGAGTTAATTTTCGCAGGAAACTGTTCTCGATAGCGAATACGGTGCTTGTACAAAGGAAAAGATGAATGAAAAATGGATGAAACGTTGAAAATCAAGGATAATATCGTGGTCGAATATCATGAATGCGGTCACTGAACTAGTTCCGTTCCGACCCTGACACTGCCATTGCCCCCAGGTCGTGATTTGTGTCAGAGACTCAATATTGCCGCGATTTTATTTCATGTACAAATTCGCTCACCCCTCTCGCTGGACTCCATCGCTCAAACGATTCCGACACTGTCCTGGACGTCAGATATAAGGGGGTGAAGATTGAGCAAGTACACGTGGATAAATCGGTCTCGGGTCTCGGGGCCGCTACCTCGAAATTCACCACGATATAAACATGGCCGGTCGCTCCTCTTGTCACAATTATACCACGGGGTCGTTGAACTTTTTCGAGATCGGTAGACCATCAAACGCGGTGACCGTCGACTATATAGGTTTTTTCGGTGTACAGGAAAAATCGTGATGCACTATAGCTTAATGGGTGCCACCTAAAAATAGACCGTGAATTCGGCGATTGTTTTGACTAACAATATGGTTCGCAACCTAGTCAGAGGTGGCGCTACGAATTAGAAGTTCTTCTCTCATGGCGTGTCTCGCCGCACGCCGCTAGAGGGCTATCGCTTCCAAGCTTAGACCATTGGTCTAAGCTTTCAAGAAACGTTCTCGAAAGTTTTTCGAGAAATATGTCAATATGTCATTTTTGTAATTATATTGTTACAACATCGTGTATTAGGATTGAGAAATTTAGTCTCAATTCTGAACCACTCAGATCTATCTATATATAAAACATGTTCAGAAAGAATATTTTCTTTCGGATGATGTTTATTTTAGATTCGCGAAAATGAAATCTACTTCATTCAAGAGTGCCAGCCTTTGATTTTTCCTGCCTTTTACTCTTAGCCGATAGAACAACCAGTGGATGTTCTAAGCTCAGCGTTGATTCGTTGAAGTCCCCTTTCTCTGTTATGGCTTACATCGGGGTGAAAACCGCCGAAATATGAAGTACTTATACTTTTTCAATTTCAAAGAAGCCAAAAAAAGCTCTTTCTCAAGATTTCATGTTTACAGGTTTTGCTCTCCAAATTCACCCTTTTGCAAATTAATTTCAATCTTTTACAAATACAGTATTTTTTAAAACCAGTAAGAGAGTTGTTGAAAAATTAATTTAAGAAATTCAATTTTTTATTTATTGCAAAGATGTACATAAAATACTTATTTAAAAGTAATTATCACTGTAATTAACTTTGTAATGTATGAAAACTGTGTATATAGATATGTACATTATATATATATATATATATATATATATATTGATTGTAGCCATTTTCTGATTAATCAATTGTTAAAATGAAAGTTCATGTGTATTTATTGAAGCGTATTGAGTATTGTGAGTCTTGTATGTTTCCCATATAATTGAATCTAAAAATAAATAAATAATTCATTTTAAATAGTGAAATTGATTTGCAAAAGGGTGAATTTGACATGCAAAAGAGTGAATTTGATCGTGGTTTTTTAATTTAAAGCAAATCTGTTCACTGTTATCCTAATTCTTCATCTCGATTGAATTAATTCTTTTTTCGTGTAAAAATTACAAATCGTACAAAATCAAAATTTGTGCGGATCCGTAACTAGCGCAATCTCCAGACAGGAATTACATGCAGCGTTATCTTATTGGTTGCTCGACACGCACGACCGCACGAACCAAACTGCACCAATCAAGATGCATATTTTCTGAACTGATACTATTCATGAAAATCGACAATGGGTAGCTTTACGAAAACATCTGTTGTAGTCTCCGGACGATTGCATTACTTATTTTGAATGTACATTAATAATATTACATGCCAGACGCGCATATAGGCATTAATGGCTGGGAATGATATAAAACAAAACTTACGGAAATTAGATTTTCCATACTGCGCTAGGGAAGCTTTATGCAGGATCGGTAAGATGGATTGAAAGGGTTAACAACAACTTCGTATGTAAACACTACATTCTTCTGTGTAAATATGTGTGAATGGTTTAAAGAAATACTATGCGGTCGACCGGGAAAGCAAATGGACCTACAACTGGATTTAATATCAGAGTTCGTGTTTGGAGAAATAGAAAGACGAAAGAAACGCAACATGACTATAGCCATACAGGAATTACAATTGATAGAAGTACTCAGTGATTTCTTTCAAAGTCCTGGAGGAAGTCCTGCTGTACGAAATGCGGTCTTTTTATCTCTTTTTCCTGCTGACAGTCCCAGAAACAAAATATTGGGTAATTTAGTATCGTTGGCTATAGCTACACAAAACAAGGCAGTGCTAAACGCAACTGGAATCTGGATGCAACAGTTAGGTTCTACCTCGACGCAGAGTGTAGGATTAGCAAGGCATGTACTTAACGACTACTTTGTCCTTACTCCAAAATCTATCGATAAATTGAAGCAGCTTCCTGTTCTTGCACCACATTTCACTGCCAACTTACTAACGGCGATAGGTGAAGTTTACGAAGAGAAAGATCCACCTACTGAACTGCTTAGATTAGTAGGAGAATGGATCGATGAAAACCCGAGTCTCTTGTTAACTCCTTTGATGGATAATCCTGCCTTGCCTACCGGCGGTATTCCAATGACGCCGATCACACCTATAGCAGGCTTGTTCAGGTAAATTAGACGAAGCTTAGAGGCTCTAACGAAGCTCCTTCTGAACCATGCTATACTCCATAAAAAGAATTTCAATCAACCTGCTGATAACAGAGTAATTTAAACTGATCACTAGATATGAAATTCAAAATTTCTCCTCTATTAAAATCGTTAAGGGGAGAAATAATATCCAATTTGGTTTCCAGTGAAACAGGATAACTAAACATTCGATCATGACTACTCATTTTTCTATTAGGTGGTGCATTCTATGTCCTCTTCGGCTAACGAACACAGAGAACTGCAAGGAACAAAAGAAACTGTATTCAAAAATTCAACAGCTACTCATGGATTCAGTATTAAGATTAAAGAATAGTGGTAACAATAAACATGCAATTTCAGCGCAGCACTTCGCATCCACCATTCGTGCTTTAAGTAGCAATCTAGGATCTCATTCAACCGCTAGTCTAACTTCACGCGAATTAGGTATGGAGCGACTCGCACAAGCTGTGAGCGCAGCAATGTCTGCTAATTGTATTTATGGAAATAAACGTATGTATTTTTGTAATTTGTTAATTTTTATATGAGTTACGTCGATTAATTTGTCATTCTATATTACAGAGGAACTGTTGGCTCTGTTACAGCCATTGGCGTATCAACACTTTTTAATCGAATGGACGCTACAGACATACGCGAGCAAAACTTCTTGATTCACTGAAGTTGTTACTTGAACTTATGTTCTACGATTTTTGTACATAAATTGGAATACAATACAGCACATGACTTTACGATAGGTATAAATGTAAACGAAATTTTTACAGTATAATAAATATCGATTTCACATTGAAATTTAAAACCTAGTTTTAAAATGGCTTGAATGTCCTTTTCGACTTCAAATCCTGTAGCCTTTTCTTGTCCAGCTCAAATTTCTTTCTCAGCTCAGCCAGATCTGTGAAAATGCAGTATAATGAAATAATTGAAGTATCAGAACTTTATATAAATAATATCGTGCTACAAGAAACGTACTCTGTTTTTTACTCTCACGAATCTGGAAAGTATAGAAGTTAAGCAATCGCTTTTTCTTATTTTTCTGTTCTTCCTTCTCTTGCACTTTGTTAATAACAGATTCCTTTCTTGCAAGAGCAAACTTTCCTCTCTTCTTCTGTCCAGTTACAGTTACCCAACCGTCGTTATCCTTGTCTTCTTCTGCCCTAGCTTTCTCATTAGCAATCTTGTCAATGATTCTTTGATCATAATTCTTCATATAGTCCTCAATTTCCATTTTCATCTTTTCTTCATTACAGATTGAATCGTTATATTCTTTACACCATTCTATTAGAATAATTCAAATTCATAAACTGTGAATTACAAGTAATTTATATAAACAATGACTCACTGGCTAATCCTGTTAGACATACATGCTGCTCGTCGTTTAATATTACAGTACTGTTTTCAGGAAGTTCTAATGCTGTTTCTAAAGCAGATTCCTTTTCGAACACTACATATGCTGTTTTAAACCCTTTCGGAGTAGCGAAAAATACATTGGAAACAACTCCACAAAGTTTTCCAAAAACTCTCTCCAGAACCTCGGTGGTTACATAGGGTGGTATATTTAATATGAATAACGTTTTGCCCCTTGGATGTTCAGGGTCTTGGTTTCTTATGGAATGTTCTTTAAAAAATAATTGATGTTTATCTACGTTGTCCTCGTCGAATTGAATCCATATTTCTGGAAATGAAAAATATAAATAAAGCAAGCAGAACTCAAAACAGTGGATGAAACCAATATCAGTTTACTTTTAAAACTCTTCAGGCTTCGTTTATTGTCCTTCATGATTGTTTTCCTTTGTAACCTCTATGTAATTTAATTAACAATGCTGAATAATACTTTCGAGCATGAGTCTACTTATTTTGATAAGATAAGGTAACACAATCGCGATAAGCCGCATTAGAAGTACATTCAATATTTTACAACAGTAATCATTTTCTATGAAAAATAATGCACATGAATTATATTTATTCTCCCACGTGTATCTGTAAAGACATTTCTCTAATTTCACCGCTAGATGGCTTCACACCATATGTAATTCTCGCTAGTTTCAAATTTTTTTCCGACAACTTTTGGAGAACGGAAGTCTGCACAGGAAATACGAATTCTTTCTTTTTTCAAGATGTCTCTGAATTCTCAATGTTGTAATTATATAAATGTACTTTCAGATATTATTTAGTATATAATTGAAACATAATAAAATATGAACGGTCCTCGTAAATTTTAAATTCTCTAATAAATTATAAGAAATCTATTTCAATTATCTATTTAAAAATATTAAAAAATTAATTATCATTACAAATAACAATTAATGTAAATAATATAATATATTTAGTTGCGAGCAGTTTTAAACAGCTCCAATTCCTTTCTATACTTAGGAAAAGCATGTACGCGACAAATACACTATTTTGACATATGTCGATATTGTTGTACAACCGCAGGTAAATGTCAAGGTCACGTAAGTACACTTGTCAACACCGTGCAGAAATTTTTCGCGGTATCGAATTAAAATTCAAAAATACAACGCCGATAGGGTATTGAATCATTTGTTCACGCACTTTCGTGATATAAAATTTATTTAGATTACCCAGAATGTAATTTGCATTAAGTCAAGATCAATATGATAATTGAAACGTATATAGTCGCAGGCGGCAGGCAAATATTGATTATAAGAAAAGCAGCAGGTAACAGGTAACGTGTAAGAGATATGTAGATATCATTCACAGTTAGGAGAAATTGTGTGGTCGAGTGTCAACAATGTTTAAATCGCCATTGTTTTTCTGTGTAATATTTTTGCTTTTGTTCGCGCAACTAATAGAAACTAAAATTCTTCAAGGGCGCTTGATTACACGTGATGTACTGTCAATTTTTTATCAATCTTCACTCTTATTCAATTTTACAAATCTTCCAACATATTAAACATTTTTCCCGACCTAGAATAATTCCATTCTATATGATATTTCTCATATACATATAATACTTAAATGTTTAGTAATTGATTGGACACCAACATATTTAATAAATTTAAAACTTTTCTGCCGTCAAACATTCTATTAATAAATAATTTTTTCCTTTAGAATTGGGCATTTCTAGCGAGATTCTGTTTTCTAACGGAACAAGGTACGTTTCGGTACGATTTCGAGTTAAGTGGCGAGGAAAAAAATTTGAAATTGTTATTGTATTACGACGCGCCCGATCAATGGCCCAGCGTTTACCCTTCGAATAAAACATGTCTGGAAAAAGAAGAAATACTCTGGGATGGAATCGGTCAAATAATACCATTAACAACGCTTCTACCAGTACAATCCGGATGCAAAGAAGACGATTCGGTAATACGATGCACTAGCTATCGAAGATTTCGATCATCCCGTCCAAGATGGTGGTTCATCGCGTTAGCAGATTGTTCTTCAGAAAACGGGCTGAACATTTCCTATTGGATATCGCTAACAAATGCACAGTCTGGCAGTTTCTGGAGAGAACACTTCTCAGCAGATGAGTTCTGCAAGTAACTTCGTTATGGTCTAAGGCAGTTCAACGTATATTGTTTTAACTAAATCCATTTCCATTTTAGATATATTACCAGAGTTAATAGCGATTGGAAGTATATACATTATACTGGTGATATTGAGTTTCCACATAGCAGTGCAATTGAAGGCGAGACGGCTGTTACACGTGTCTTACAAAATATTCATGGCTTCATTGATTTTCCAGCTGATAGGAATACTATGTGAAATTTATAGTTACATGAATCTTGGTTTAAAAGGTGTAGCATGCGAGAATGCTTCCTTGATTGGTCAACTTTTAGAAGCCTGTTCCGATATACTGTTCACAGTACTCATGTTACTACTAGCAATTGGCTTTACAGTGACAAAAAGTGTTCTAACAGCGAGACAAGTTCGATGGCTTATATTCTTCGTTTGTTTCACCTCTTTCTTTCAGTTTTCGTTATACATTTACCAGTCCGATATATTCGATCCTGGATTGGTATTGTACATTTACGAATCACCACCAGGATACATGTTGATAGCTATAAAGCTAATCGCATGGCTTGTCTTCTCTCTTCGTTGTATGAAGACAATAAAGAAAATGCAAACTAAACTTCATTTTTACGGTTCGTTATTCTCCTTGGGATCAGTGTGGTTCCTATGTCATCCGCTGACGGTATACATCGAATACATTTTACTCTCGAATTGTTACATTTATGCTTGAATTGTTCTGCAATGTAATTATTATTTCACAGATACTCTGTATCACTTTATTGATAGATGATTGGATAAGAGAAAGCTTTGCGAAGGGATGTTCGTTATGGATCGTCTTTGTGGGACACGTAGTATTTTTGTTCATCACTCGACCATCTATGGCTAACAAACGGTTTCCATTCCATATTAGAACGTGTCAAGTTATGCCAGTCGGTGGTGACGGACAAGATCACGGTTACGAACCTCGTCTTAGAACAATGAACGCTGCATTTACCATTTCGCATCTACCACCACCTATTCCCTACGCACATCAATGACTACACTCTAAAACAGGTGATAATTAATGTAACTATATGATGACACGATAATTCTATTTTTATTAATATTCTTGTTATACTTTGTAAACATAAATATGAATTTACTTGTTATTTAGGATCGCTACTCCTATCTGAGAAGTAGTTATTAACAATCAACTTACATAATTATTTTATATCACATACAGGTCACTTTTAAACATTTTTCAAGCCACGAGAGATCATAAATCATTATCAGTCGCAAGAACCATCAAGCCAACCGTCTCTCCATCTCTGATCGACAAGATTACAATCGAATTTTGGTTTTCCAATTTTCTTGTTTACCTCATTATGTACGTCGCAAAGCCAACGACTCAATGTACTTTGTGTGTCGGTCTGCGGCGGAGATTGTTTTAAATGTTCTCGTAAATCCTCCGCGCATACATAACAAGGGTAAAACTGAGAAAATGAGTAGAAGAACTGTTTCATATCTGACTTTTGTGCTTCGCTTGGCTGGTCTGGATAATATGCTGCCATGGTATGTAAGAACGACCATGTTTTAGAGCCTAATTCATCCCTATCCAAAGGACAGTCGTTACGCCTATCCTTAATATTTACAGATTGATTTTTCTCTTGCTTTTTCTCAGATTCCTGTTACAAACGAAAGACATACATCAAATCAAATGGCAATACGGATATCAACTTATATACTATTTCGTATAATTATGTAATATATTTTGTACTATTTACACGCTATTGGGGAAGAATAAATTTTTGAGACCTCTGCAACCTACTCGTATAATACAGACTATATTTTTTCTAAACTATTAAAAATTACAGCATTCATCTAAGCCAGTTTGTTCTTGTGTTTTCGAGTTTCTCGCAAGTTGTTGTATTCAACCACTTTTTACTTTGACCATATTATAAAATTATATGAAAGTAGTCTTTACACAAAAATGAATAGCTATAATCTAAAACAGTAAAAATATTGGAGGAATTTAAGAATACTGTCATATTATTTCTGACCTATTAAATGTATTAAGAAAGAAACTAAATTTCTATTTCACTCTAGTTTGTTGTAATTTAGATTGAAAATGTTTATTTTGCATGAACTCATTTCTTTTAAATTTTGACTTAGACCACTTTCATGATTACGAGTAATTCGTACGTTCTAAATCAGACTTAACGATCATCTTCACGGAACTTTTGATTCAAAAAAGAAAAACGTTGGTTATACCTTTTCAGACTCGAACATTTTCTTTTGAATTTTTGCCCACGTTTTGAAGTCTGTGCATGCACGACATGGTTTTTCAGTTGACATTGTGTTAAAGTCACCGTACACATCCGTAAAAACGTTAATAAAATATTGCGGTGAACAATATTCTCACGTGGTTAATAACCTGCCAAATGAATAAGTAAGTATAACTCAGCATACGTGAACATGAAATATTTAGTAGATCTATATACGATAACGTATATTATCTAAATGAATCACAATTAGTAAAAACTTACTATAAGTGTGTTCATATGACATCGATATAACATATATGTACCTGTATACATAACACCTTCGCTAGTTCGTTTCAGATAAGGGACCGCACACAATAAATACTTTGCGTTACGAAATAGAAGTAGAGCCGAGAGGATTTAAAAGAAGCATGCATTTCTCCCACGTTCGCGTAGAGTGAGTAAACCGTCGAGGAAAAAGAAGACAGGAGAAAAAAGTCGCGCGACTAACCTGATCCGAGCGTAGTCAGCGGGTGACAAATGTCAAGTGCAGTTTTGACTGCACCGCAAATGATACGATTGTCGGTAAAGTTGATCCTCCGTGTAGATGATGGCGAATCGTCCAAAGAAGAATGAATGTCCTCGGTCCACATCAAAGAAAGTAAGATGGCATTTCTGCGAAGCAAAGTTTTCGTCGTCGTCTTCCGAAGAGGAGGCGACAACGGGATGTCGAAGCAGAAACACATTGAAAGGGCATTTCAACAGAAGAGACACCGAAACAGATCCGCAACCAGGTTAGATTTCGCTATATTTATCATTGCTTATCTAATATTAGGTTTCAATATTATCTTCTTTTTCGTTTTTTTTTGTTTCTCTTTTCTCTTCTAGGGCAAGATATGTCGCGACGTGAGGAGAATCCATTCAGTTTTAAGCATTTTCTAAAGAACGACTATTATGTTGGCGGAGCACGTCCAAAGGTTTATACTTCCCCGCCACCAAGTCCCAATAAACTAGAAAAGGATTCTAAGGTTTACTCCTGCAACCCGACGGAACTACCAGACTTTGTGCAAGATCACCTGGTTCTAGAACAGTGTTACTTGAACCACGAAGTTGCTCAACAAAATACATCAGACGTCGACAATCTGCCAGACTTCGCGCTGAACAGCGTAGAGCAGAGACAGAACAGACTTAGAAACGAATCGGAAGAAATTGAACCTGTTTTATACGATCTATCCTTCGATTTGACTGGAGGTATAAATAAGACATTACCTCCTAGTAACCAGTCTCCGCCAAATGCCAGTTGTTCTGCCCATTTAAATTTACCTATCTTCGATAGATCTAGTACAGGAAATGTAGAACGTCCAGAATCGTCAGGTAAATATGAAATATTTGATTTTCTTTAATGATCATGGACACACAAAATTTTACACATCATTTATCGTTTAGGGTTTCCATTAGATTTACCAATACTTGGGGTAGAACCTGAGTCGGGTCTAAACGTTGCGGCAAGAGATTGTGCAGGACCTAGCGAAGCAAGCGTTCCAAAGTCTTTACCAGATTTTTTAAATGACGGACCTATTCATAATAAAACAACAATCTCTGCAGATTCTGGTCCTGTTTCGAATAGCGTGGATTCTACAGAAATAAGGGTATGATTTCTATAAACTCTGTTTTAATCGATAAATCTGTTTCATCGACGAGAATGAAAATTTCTTACAGCTATTGTTAGAAAATGAAAGATTACGTCACGAGCTAGAGCAAGCGAGAAAAGAAATTAATGAGAAATCTAAAAGGTAAGTCTAAACGTGCTGATACAAATCAGATTTAATTGCATGATTTATTATTATGTTTGTTGTAGAATACAAATATTAAAAGCGGAACTGACCTCGAGAAGGGACATAGAACAAGAAGAAATAGCGCACCTTGAGAAAGCTAGGGAACAGGTTGAAGATACTTTAAAACGTAGTACAGTGAGTATAGGATTATATTCAGGGTCTTAATAAGGCTGTACCAAAACTGCCAAAAGTTCCTGATCATATTTATACATTTAACCTTGTTTAAACCTTTTTCTTCACAGCGAAGAGCAATAAACGCAGAGAGCACTATCACGTCGTTAAAAAGAGAAATTAAAGTTTTAAGGTTGGAGAATGAGGAGCTTAAAGCCCGAACAGGAATGGGACGTAGAGTACAATGTGATTCTCCGAATGTAAATCAAACAGTAAGAAGGTTAGCGAATGATTTAAGAAATGCTGCTTCATCGGCAGAGGTGTCATTAAGGTAAGAATACATTTTGTTTGTAACACAACACACTTCTCTATAAAAAGAAATTGTAATTGTACATGGTACGTTAACATATTTGCAGACAGCTAATGTCCGGCGTGGACAATTTAAGAGTACTAGCTTCGACACTTGAAAATGTAGATAAGATAGAAGACTGGACCAAAGATTTTCTATCAGATTTTGATAAAGATGACTCATGAAGCTGCTGGTCCTGCACCTTAATACAGTTTTATGTACTCTGTCTGTACACTACCCCTTGTGTCACTTTCTCTCCTATATACGTCCCAGCCGATGCTAATAAGTTCCTTGGAGCTCACGCGTCTGCGTTGAGTATTCTTTCTGGAGTCGATTAGTGATTCGATTCAATTGCACGATATCCACATTTATGTTTGTTGTATCTACATGTGTTAGTAGTAGCTTCGTATTTCGAATCACGGTCACAGTCACAAATTTTCAAACAATTGTAAAATTATTACCTTGCTTCGTGAAGCACGTCTTTCTAATACATTAACTGCTTCATTAGTTCGATCTTTTGATTATACGGTATCTTCGTTTCGAATCTTATTTAAAATGTCTCAGTTTTCACCATTGCTTTGTCATTAATTACGTTTATGTGAATGCTTATTCATTGATCGATAACATACAAATGTAATTTTAATTCTGAACAACAAACATGCGTAAAAATGTGGTTTACGATGGATTCATCACGATATGACTCTCAGAATAGCATTAAAGATTTTAACTTTTATACATACGCTTTGTCAGAGATTCATAAATGCAAAGCACTGGTTGGGATTCACAGTACTATTCCAATGTAATTGTTAAGATAAACGTTACTTTAATGATCATTGTAACTAATGTTACGTGTACAGTCTCAAATAACATGTTCCATTTCTTTGTATATGTCAATATCGTCAGTTAGATAAGTAGATTTCAAACAGACAAGATCCTCCATGTATTTTTCTATTTAAGGGGGTACATGACTCTTGAGTCTTGGAAAATGCGAATCTCTTAAATAAGGTTGTAATTATAACGAATCAACGATTAAATATGTTTTTCTAAGTGCTATATGATATATAGGATGTATCCTCTAAGAGTAACCATCGGTTTCCAGGTATTTCCGATAATCTGCCAAAGAAATGTTTCCAAAGTTAATCATTCTTCAGTGTGCTACACATTTGAATTTTAAATATTTGCAAAAATTTGTTTACGTATAAAAAATCAAGGTGATTTTAACTTTACAAGTTGTTAGATCTGTTTATTACTTTTATTTGTTCAGCAAGTTTCTGTTTGTTAAACCTACGTTTGAATATACTTGTGATCCAAACATTTCTTTTAAAGACTATCCGATATACTTGAGAAATGGTGGACAATCTCAGAGAATACATCCTGTATATAAACATATATATATTGTATACACGAATAGACACACGTACACGCAAACATAAAGAATCGGGTTTTTAAAAAGGTTGCCTTTGTATACAACACACGAAACAATTTCATATATTTGAATTGAAATATTATAACTTCGTCTTACAAACAGATAAGAAAATCATTAAAACAGAAAACTCCAAAGGTACAATCTAGTATTCTAATAATATGTTTTACACACCTATAATATGCATGTAAAAGTATTTAATTTGTACATTAATACAACTGAAGAATGTTTTCTAATGTGCGGTATTTATTTTATTCTTACGATTTTCAATTATCGAAATTTGAAATTATATTGTCAATGTCGTCAAATCAGTTAAAATGATTCCTGAAGTTTTAAAATAACACGAAGGAATATATGTATATATATATATATAAGAAACTTCAAGGCTTATCTGCCCCCTTAAAGTTTAAAATGAGAATTAATGATACGTACTACTTGCGAAACAGTTTTCAAATTAACAGATTTATTAATAAGTTACATATAACAGAATTACATTGCCTGCAATGTGTATTTTTTTATTCCGGCAACATACATATGTATATAAATTATATTTTAAAATTGTGGCAGTGCGTACGCTGTGTAACACAGTAAATTTAAAAACTAATCATTTTCCTCAAGAAAATGCAGTATTTTGATTTATGCACATATTTCATGAACCGATTGCACATACACAGGAACTCAAATAATAATTAGTTTGTAATAAAATATACAAAATACCAAAGTATGAAATAACAACATAAACAAATTCATTTTAATTTATATAATACCAAGTGCATAAAATATTTTTCATAAATATTATTTATTATACTGTTGTTCAGTATAAAGAGAAAAAAAAATAAAATCAATACCTCGTTATTGAAGACCTGCAAACATACTAAGTAAGTCGGTTTGTGTTTCGGTATGACTAGTTTGTGTACTTAACCAGGAGCGACATGCACCCATTGAAATGTTGCATCCAGTTTCGCATATCAACGACTTTGTTTGCGTTTCGGTAGAAACAGTAGTATCCTCGAGTTGAGTCCATGCTGTTTGCGTCTGAATATTAGATAATCCTAAGTCGGGCGGTAGTATTTCGTTACATGTCTGCGTGCATGTATTACTATACAACAACTGTTCCATATTATCTAGATTGTTTGTTGTTTGTGTTTCGATGTTAGAACTTAATGCAAACGATCTAGTTAAGGTATCCGAATCGAAAAACGGTTCTGAGTAATCTTGTTCGGTCTGAGTCTCTATGCTACTGAACTTATCGTCGAAAGTTTTATCTATAAGCATCGGATCCGATCTTGATATACTATTCGAAGATACAAACGAGTAGCCTTCAACAGTGGTGGATGTTTCTTCCGCATAAGGTAAAGTCATCAGAGCAACTGTACTCTTCGGAGTACATTGTATCAATGGATTTGTACTATGCTCGTAAAATGTCTCGAAATCTGTTTGAGTGACATTGTCATTTAAAACTTCGAACATGTCTTTTTCAGGTATCGTCTGAGTACCCGAGGTACTCTTCTCTTCCCAAAAGTCTTGCAAACCAACATCGTGACGAAGTGGCAACGGGCTACTAGGAAATAAGTTGGGAGATGTAAAATTTCCAAGATTCAGGTCTTCTTTCAACAGTGTATAATCAGGATTCTGTGACACAGAACTTTTTTTACGTTTCTGAATCTTCAGTGAATTTTTAAGTACTCTCGAAGCGTCTGTGGTCTGTGTCTCCATAGACATAACGTTCTGTCGAACTTTTTGGGAAATGCTTGTCTGCGTCTGCTTAGATACACCACGTTTTCCGTTCTGATAATGACCATTAATATGTTTCAATGGACTCGATAGTCTTTTATTTCTCTTATACTCATCCGTCTGTACACCGACATCCATAGTAATTTTCTGCTTGGTATCGTTGTTATTATTATTCGATACATTATTCTCATTTTGATTTATCGGTAGGATTGTAATTAGCTTATTTATACCGGTCGGATTAATTTGTAGAATCGAACGAACTGTTTTCGAATTTGTACGTCTGCAAAAGTATCCAGATTGTAATATAAATTAATACTATAGTCGTAATATAAAAACTTTTAGCTTTGCTTTATATAACCAGCTTACCTAGATGAATTTTTATATTTGTCATTTATGATGTGCAAAGATCGTTTCGCATGTGTCAGTAAAGCTTCGTAAGAAGTGTAAACTTTGGAGCAAGAACATGCGTATTCGATTCCACATACTCTGGTATGACCTTCTTTGGCTGCTTCGGTAGAGAAACTTTTCTCGCATCGAGTACAAGCATACGTTTTCTTTGCATGTACTTTAAGATAATGCTAAATATACATTTGAATAGTAAGTTGCATCATGTAATCAACGTTACTGCATATTTTTGTCAACGATACTTACTTGTTTAAGATACTTCATGCTAGTGAAATGTCTTTCGGCATTCGGTGCGTAAACACAGGATTCGACAGGGCAACGATATTCGACACTTTCTTTAACTATTTTATCTAGATTTTTACGCTGATGCACCTTAAGGTCGTGCAATCGATATCGTGGCTCGTTTTGAAATACAAGACCACATTTCGCACACTTGACGTTGTTCGTGATCACGCTAAGCTCTTCCGTCGATGGACAGATAATTTTGACAGATCCCGAGACATTTTCTGCCGGTTTTATGCTATCCATCGGAGGTTATCTTAACGCGGCACTCTTGAACGGTACACAAATTACCGCCGTCCAGATCAGATGACTGATCCAATCGATCCAACATATACAAACATGAACACGTCACAAACGTTCAGTGACTCTTGTTCCGCGCAGCGCTCAGATATTGGCAAAGTTTTCTTGCGCGTGCGCGGCGATGTTAGCTTCAGTAAAGTCAAATTCTCGATAAAATAGGGTACCTTGGTCACTCTGTAAAATTTTTTAAAATTGTTATCATTTGATTGTGAAAAATGAATATATATCTGTGGTTGTAAGGAAGAACGCCGCATGTCACATACTTTCACTTTCGAGATATATTGCCATTTAAAGTTTTGATCACTAATTTATCTGAACATAGGATAAATTGAACATCGGTTAAATTGCATTATTTTTTTAGTCTTTCGAATTTGTTTTCACGACTTTTTTTCTGGTAAAACTCATCTCGTGAAACAATCATCTTGACAGAACTTTGAATTAAAAAAAAATGTTGGTTATACCTTTTCAGGCTTGAACGTTTTCTTTGGAATGTCTCGTGTCGTTTCGCGTCTCTCGTCCTGGAGTCACTTTGTCCGGAACAGATTGTTTCGGTACTTTCCCGCCAATATCACTACTCTGCTACTTTTTCATTATAATAGAGATACGGTACTGTTTTGGACGCGTCTGCGTGAGAAATTTTGGCCAATATCTCGGCACTGGTTCCGCGTTCAGCGCTACATATTATAATTATACATACAGAGTTTCCCTCCACGGCGCAGTGCTGAAATATTGGCCAAGATTTCTCGCGCACGCGCGTCCGAAACAGTACCGTAACTATATTACAGAAAAGGTAGTGGGTAGGGATTGCAAATTGCAATCCCGCAACGTGAGATCCCGCGTCATGTTTTAGTCGCACATTTATCTATGTTTATTAAACGGTGATTACTGCAATGATTACGGAAACAAAACGCATTCCTGTGAAAGCAGTAGTGCATATAATTAGAATTACTTTTTTAAATAACTGCTGAATTCAATTCTATTGCAAAGTTAACAAGTTTTTCTCGACACTACTTTATATAGTGAAGAATTTAGCCTAATCGAGTTTATCTGGAAAACACTTTCATATGAATTTTTCATAATTATTCTTTACAAATATAAAAAAGATATTAAATGAAGATGCCATGAAAATAGGACAGTAGCCCTTGATGAAGGTTCATTTCCTGCAGAAAACTACTTCAGTTTGAAAAGGAAACATCTCGTGAAGGTGTATATACATAGAACTGTAATACACTAATTCAGTAAGCGGGAAAATTGAATAACCAATGACTATTTCATTACTTGATAAATATATAAAAATATTATATATTTATAAAATATTTATATATCGTGTAAAATATTTATGGCATATCCAAAATCAATAAGACATTGAAAGTTATATTTACCATTATGTATTTATTTCGAGTGAGTGAATGATTCGTTGAATGCATTCACTTTTACAATATGCTGTCCCCATTAATTCGAATATTTTTATTTCTAACGCAACTTGAAATTTTCAACCCATTCAAGACCACAAAGTCTCTCAATCCATAACCTGTTAAAACTACGCTAGAAAGTAGAATAATATTCTTGCGCGTATAAGAGTATTGATTTTTCGATTTCTTCTGCATTATTCACCATCGTAAATAAACCATATACTCATTACCACGGATCAATCATCAGTTAAACCGATTATTCGAATAGTATCGATAATCACGAACTTCAACAAGACTGGCTAAGTGGGAAACAATGGACAATTTTCAAAATGGTGCGCCACCAACTACACCCACCGACTACACCCAGCTTAGAATTTAGGTGATCACTATATAGTTCCAAACAGTTTTATCAAAATCGCCACAAAATGTATTAGGTTGTAACACAGGAAATGTCTGATTTCTAGGATTACTTTTAAATGAACGCAACATTTTTAGTAATAAATATTTTTAATCAAAATAGCAACCATTGGATTCCACATATTTTTCCAAAAAGTTTACAGTGATGTCTTCAACGTTTTCTTTGATTCCCGAAGGTTCCTTCGTTTGAGGAAATGGTTAAGAAGTGAATAAAGAGGATCAGAAAAGTTTCATAATTTTGAGCATTCAGTGTTTGTATCGTTATCCGTGACACATGTGGTCAAACACATTATCATGGACCAAAATTGACGTTTTTCTTGCAAATTTTTCTGCATTTTTCTGCCATCGACCAGCAAATTTCAATTCTAATGAAAAAAGAACATTTTCTGCTGTATCATTAAAAAATGCAGCATTGATATAATTTCGAGAACTGCAGTTGCGTGGTTACCACTTTTCCACTCGTATATATATAAGAAGAGTATGCGAAAATCACGATGATTCATGTTGGGAAGCAAAACGTCGATATGTGAAATTACTGAAATTAGACGGACAAAGAAAAGAAATGAGGGCTGGATTTGACCAAGGAAAGAACTACACATAAACATAATATGCGAACAAATTCGAAGAATTTTTAATGAAACACAATTTAAAATACCGATGGACCAAAATCGGACATTTCATATATTACAACCTAATATTATGTGGTCCCCTTGTAAGGTCGTCGTACGCTGGATCGACACAGTCTGCTCTACTTCTAATACACTGACTCGGAACGAGTGTATATACACACGTGTAGACACACGTGCAGCAAGCGGCGTCCATAGCTGCTTTCCCAGATCAGTACCAGCTCGGTACGAGCGGCGCTGCTTGCTACGCTGTCATGTCATTCCGTCATTCGGCAGTTACACGTCAACCGATCGTCGCGTGTTTCCAGTCCCTTTTTTGTATGAGTGCGCACAGAATTCTACGGCGAACGCGAGACCAGCCGATCGTCTTCTAACGATACAATTTCCGGTCTCACGCAGGAAAAACTCATCATTTGTGAATCGTTCCTCATCCACGTTGTTTCGCCTGGCCACACATCGGGGCTCGATCCTCCGACGTGCCTCGGATATTAACAGGGTTATCCTAAGGGTAGGATATTTTTATCAGAGAATTCTCGAAACACTCGTGTCCTCCTCCTTGTGTTTAAAACAGTGCAAACATTTCTTTCGCGCTCGCACACAATCGTTGCGAAAACGTTATACTATCGATTTCGAATAACGTCTACTACCCCTTGCTAAAAGTATTTCACCGAACTAGCTGAATATGCCCATTGAAACGTCATGTAACGCGCTACATACTCTATAAAATTATTCGATTTATCATTGGGGTATATCGTAAAACTTCGAAGAATGCATTGCTAAAATAATACAAGTAAATAACGCGATCGCGTATCTATTCACCACTGTACATGTATTCTTGTACATATTTGTGTTAATCTTCTTTGCAGACTTTGGTCGTACTACAGAATTTTTTTGTCTTTTGTAAGACAGTATGTAACGGTAGTTAGCAGATAACATTATCTAAAATTAGATAATTCTGTACGGTTATTAACATTTGTTTCATTAAGTAGAATGACAAATAGAGACATCAGTTACTTGAATTTCAGGAGCATGCGTACTAACCGAATTCTCGAATTTCATTTTCTCGCGATCGAAAATGTATTTCGCGTGGTTATTGCATGCTTTCAGACCCTTTTTATACTAAACATTGTTTTGATTTTTATTGCGATCCAGAATTTACGCCGTGACACTATGATTACTGGTCGTACGTGCCGATTACATGCGTTACTTGTCACGAACAAGCTGATTTTGTTATAATTTGTTGCAGACGGACTAACACGGACAGATGAAAATGTTTATGCACCGTTTGCTTTCATTATTAATTGATACAGCTCTTGTCGCTATAAGATTATTCCATTGACGCCCCATATCCTATTTCGATTAGATGTAATTCTTTTTATTCAACGATTATTCAAACGAACCGATGTCTAAACTTGTTCACGGGGAATACGCATTGTCTACCCGGTGGATGTTGAAATCCCCGAAATATTTAGCATGCTTGCCAACGCCGGTGTCGCCGATGCAATTTTTCCTTTATGTCACACGATTCCGAAGTCGTTTCCTGTTTAGTCAGAATGCATTTTCCTTTTGTTAGCTAATTATTTCGACGCATAAACGTTGCACATGAACTCGCAAATAGTGCCCATAATTATGAAAGCGATCAAAGTGAAAATTTAAAAAGAATGAGTTTATCAATTATTTCACATCACATCATTTTAAGTTAAATTTTTTCTTCATTTATATGGAAATCATTTAGCGTTAATATCCTTTTCCTTTGAATATCTGAAACAAGAAACATTTGTGGCTTATAAAAAGGCCAAAAAATGCTGGAATATAGAATTCAACAAAATTTAGTACGATTTTGATCTATTTTAGATCTACAAATGCTATTGCTAGACAGCAGATCTTTATGCGAAATAAAAATTTTCTACCTAAATTGCAACAAACTGGAGTGAAATAGACATTTATTTTCTTTCGTAATGTGTTTTTAATATGTTGAAAATAATATAACAGTATTTTAAAATTATTCTAATGTATAGCTATTACTACTGAAAATAGAATTTCATCTGGTACCACGTTCTTAAAATTTGCCTAGAAAAATTGAAAATTTGCATAACATCTAGCAGTCTATATATGGATTAGACACAAATATTGTTTCGAATCGCGCTCGTTTATTCGGACGAATCTACCGATTTAAACTACCGTTCCTCGACTACGACACATTCGAAAATTCTAAAGGAACGTTAGACGTCCTTTTTTTGTTTGGTTTGACCTTCGCGTGACTAGAAATCGGCAGAACACTTAACCTCCCCGAACACACACGCTCAATGCTGGTTCGTTGCCGTTTTGACAGGAATTCAGTCAGACCATGAGCTGTGTATTTCCGTTTTTCGAAACGGTGAAACCGGATTGACAGACAACAGCAGAGTCGAAAGTGGTCAGGCCAAAGATTCCGAGGCGTCACAAGCACGATTCGAAAAAAGGAAAGGAGCACAGTACTGTGAAGCTGGTTGCCGTCTACCAGGGATAGAAGAGAGAAAGGGAGACGGATCTTATTGGAAGAAATGAAGGGAAGCGACGAGGATGCAGTGTTGAAAGAGGTAGGAATTCTTCATTTTTTTACTTTTTAATACGGTAAGATACTACCTATCTTTTTATTTACACCGATACATCGGATACACCGTTAAAACTTTTATCTATTTCTCAAACTTTTAAATTTTCTCCTAAGATCAATGACCGATTTGGCATGCGATGTTACCCCTTTGACTGTGGAAGATGTACTTGCATATGTATAGGGTGTCCCATCAGATATTACCGCATCGATTTAAGTCATTATTAGACTACGGATATTTATGCATTTATAGGAAAATTGAGTAGAAAATTTTCAAAATTGAAGATGTCGATGTATGATTTCTTGATTTCTATTTCCTGCAATCGATGCAGACAATTTTGATTTTGCATAGAGATCCGCAGTCTAGTCATTATTATTAATAACAGCAGGACGTGTCGCAGATAGAAATCGAATGTTTTCTGAGAATGTTCTAATTTGATTATCTTTTTTGGGAGTGGTTACGGAAACGGTCTGTCCACTTTCATTTTTTAAATAGAATTATATGTTCTTGAATACATTGGTCGATGTAACTCGATATTTTTTATAATAAAGATATTAACCTTTACTATACGTCGAAAAGTTAGTAGTTTTTGGTTTTCAACAATGGATAGCGATGTCTCTAGCTTTAGCGATGGTCATCATTCTAACAATTGTTCGCCACAGTTGAAGGGTTAATTAGCTGTTCTTCTAAAGCTATATACTTCGTCAAACATCGAGGAGCAATGAATCGTTTCTGTTGTCACGTTGTCACTCCACAACATCGAAAGATTAATTAACAAATAAGATTACGATTTCAAAACCAGACCGCAACATTAGGGTATTGGGATTACGAGTTCCTCGTCCGATGGGTGATGTAAACACTACGGAATTCAAGGTCAAGGGAGAGTTATTCCACGTAAATCGTGCAGCTGTGAAAAGTATTTAAACGGGTTACTAATCTATTAACGCTAAAATTATCTTCTCGAATAATCCGTTTAAGTAAAATCGTTTCTTGTCTCCAAATAGATAATTTTTTCGAAATAATAAAATAGTTCTGGTAACCTGAATCAATACTAGCGAAATATTAAAATTAAAATATTATTAGAATTGAGTAAAAGATATATTTATAGATATATAAAGGTAATAGAAAAAAACTTTTAATTTTGCTACAACCGTAACGTCTTCGAGTGTTTCGGTATCGATCCTAAACTTACCCTGCCAACAGCACCAACCAGGATCGCAATTCTTGCTTGCAAATCTACGTGTAGCTAATATTCATTTATTTCTGACTAATGCAATATTCTGGTAATTGACAATCGGACACCTTGTATTAGTCTCTGTTCGAACGGTAATTTTCTACGATTATAGGACACCTGAAATCTAAACACGGATATTTGCCTCAACGTCCAGTATTTCAAGATAAATATACAGAGATTACAACGACGAATTCAACATAATCGTTTGAATACGTCCCTTTAATATTCCTATCTAGTAATGAACTAAGCGAATAAATTGATCTACGCCTAGAACAACAATGTGCGGCCTCGCACGTTCGAAGGAAAACGGATCGATAATCGCTGGAACAGAAAATTGAACGGCAATAATATCTATGAAATAATTGAACAATTCTACTCTGTTGAATCAGTCTGAAATTCGTCAATTTTAAATCGAATTGTAGTAAGGGTAGAATATATAACAACACACGGACGTGAAAAATTGAGATAATATGCTTTAATAATTCTCATAAATAGACTGCGCATTTTGATGCATTTATGGAGAAATTAACTGGGTGAAACATAAAACATTGAAAAATATAAAAAATTTAAGGGTATTGTTACGTTGTTTTCAACGTAAGAAAACTATTAAGGGATAAAATAAATTTTTATTTAACTACTGCTTCCCACAATCGATGCGGGATATTTTTATTTTGCATAAAGATCCGCAGTCTAGTCAAGAATTATTTGTTTATTCAAATTACTATTTGAATTGTACTGGGATTGTAATCCGTTCATGTTGCATCCGTATGCATAAACATCATAATCCATTCAACGATTTCGTTGTATGCGTGTACGCATATGACATGTGCAAATATTTATGCAGGTGTTCACACTCGTACGCAATTACGTATAATTAGTTATAGTAAAATATTGAATGCCTTTCGATAAGATCTGAAATATGATAGGACCATCGATGGGAGAAATAAGTCGTAATTTGATTGGAAATTCTATAAATCAATCCATAAATATCTACATTTATTTACACACGCAGTTCATTAATTACATTGATTTCATGAACTACTAATCTCTGCCTTCACTCAACCTATCTACATACTTCATTTACGGATAATTAAAATTAACGTTCCATTGTACATATCAATATACAATTTGCTTCTCGCGCGGGTTCGTTATAGGTTAGGAATTTCTGTTGATAAGTGTTTCAGAAGACGTGACACAAACTTATTCTCAAGAAGATATTATTCATTGTTTCTTACACGTTGCAACTAACGTATTTTTTATTGTTCGCATTCGTGTCACGTATACAGATAAATCCGCCGTAACTTTCAACGCACGTGTCACTAAACCAAGCGTCAGTTTGACATCATTTGTGGCTCTAATTAGTACTTGTTGAATGCAAATAAATGTTTGTAAAATTCAGCGTATTCGGAAGATCGATTACTAAAATATACTACAATAGAAATTATACTTAAATAGCCGTTGTGTGTGAGCCAGGTGTATTCTATTGTAAAAGTGTGAAGTTGAAAATCCTGTGACGTATGTCATGAAAGAAAGATTAATTGTTTAATATTACATCATTGATAAATATGTAAGATGTATGTGAAGTAAAAGATTTAAAACTTTTCCGAACATAATGCATTTTATGCTGTTCAAAAATGGTTGAAGTTCTTGACTGAGGTATGCAATTTATTTCTAGATATATCTGCAAGATTATTCAATGCAGAGAGATAGACAATGTTTCGTTGTTTAAGGGCCCGCAAGATCCAAGCCCAGAAATGTGGTTAACAACGGCAGAAGCTGCCAGTCTTGGCCCTGAAGAAGTGGCAGCGAGGTTACATGTCGATGTAAGAACGGGATTGTGGTGGCAGGAAGCCGACCACCGGAGACAGTTAGCTGGATTTAATGAATTTAGTGTTAAAGAAGAAGAACCAACATGGAAAAAATATGTTGAACAGGTATTTCATATATTTAATACAAAATTAACAGTCTTACATTACTAGACAGTGGGATCTTTATGCAAAATAAACATTTTCTATCTGAATCGCCACAAACTGGAGTGAAATAGAAGTTTATTTTCTTACAAACAATATAACATACTCATTTTAGCCATAAATGCATAAAATCCACTGTCTATACATTACTATGGGCAACAGTTAATAAGAAAAACTTAATTTTTCAGTTCAAGAATCCCTTAATTCTATTATTACTTGGTTCGGCTTTTGTTAGCATATGTATGAGGCAGTTCGACGACGCTGTCAGTATTACAGTGGTGAGTTCTATTTTTCTGATAAATGTACCAGTAGTTAAATAATATAATCATTCTTAATTTTGTGCGATTCTTTTCTTGCAGGCTATCATAATAGTAGTGACGGTTGCATTTGTACAAGAGTACCGTTCTGAAAAATCCTTAGAAGAATTAAACAAATTGGTGCCACCAACATGTCATTGGTAAAGAACTATATATTTATATACATTTTTGTTGAAAGAGTTTTCTGTAGTTTCGAACGCCAAGCCAAAATGGTTTTAGTAGCATTTATTTAAACGAATATTTCCTTTAGAAGTATGGTCCTTGGAGGATATAGTAACCCTTTATAACGGAGCATTCCTTTGCCTTGTGTTAGGAAAGAAGATATAGTATCCAATTTGAAAAATAGATCGATAAAGGTGAAACTTACTTCTTTGTAATATCCACTTAAAATGTACCTTGAATGTCCCGACTTAGGTTCAGGGTTAAAATGATTATTTCTTGCTATACTTACGATGCTAAAAAATGTTGTTACCGCAGTGTTTCACTGTTTTTCTTCCAGCTTACGAGAAGGCCATTTAGAAACGTTTCTCGCTCGCAATTTAGTTCCTGGCGATATAGTTTATTTAAATATCGGGGATAGAGTACCTGCAGATATCAGGATATTCGAAGCGATAGATTTAGCAATCGACGAAAGCAGTTTCACAGGAGAAACTGAACCAGCACAAAAGTCAACTGCTCCGTTACTCAAAACTAATGGGTTGACAACGAAGAAGAATATTGCATTTATGGGTACGCTGGTGCGTTGTGGAAATGGCAAAGTAAGTTTGAGTACCTGTACGTTTCTAATCGTAACATGTCAGCAGTGTAAGAATAATTGACAACGTTATTCGTAGGGTATAGTAGTCAACACAGGCGAGAAGAGTGAGTTTGGAGAAGTTTTTTCGATGATGCAAGCCGAAGAAGCTCCGAAAACACCTCTGCAGAGGAGCATGGACATTTTGGGCACTCAGTTATCCTTTTACTCATTTTGTATTATTGGTATCATTATGCTTCTTGGCTGGATCCAGGGCAAAGCAATTCTTGAAATGTTTACCATCAGCGTGAGTTTAGCAGTAGCAGCTATACCTGAAGGTTTACCTATCGTGGTAACTGTAACTTTAGCTCTAGGCGTTATGAGGATGGCCAAAAGAAAGGCTATTGTTAAAAAGTTACCAACAGTCGAGACACTTGGTATGTAGGTGTACCGCATCATTGTATAATATTTATCTAATATTTATCTTACTTCCACGTAAACGTTTCAATGCCATGCTGTTAACGCGTAGGTTGCGTGAATGTGATATGTTCCGATAAAACTGGTACTATCACAAAGAACGAGATGACTGCAACAATTTTAGTAACTTCGGAAGGATATGTGGCTGACATTACTGGCGCTGGCTACAACGATAAGGGAGAAGTTCGAATTCGAAAATGCGATAATTATGATCAAGCTCGTATTTCTATTAACAATATGCTAGAAGTCGGATGTGTCTGTAACAATGCCATAATACAGAATGACACTCTGCTTGGTCAACCAACGGAAGGTGCGTTGATAGCGTTATCAATGAAATATGGAATGTACGAAGTCACAGAGAAATATGTACGCCTAAAGGAATATCCTTTTTCTTCGGAGCAAAAAATGATGGCTGTGAAATGTGCACCGAAGTATGGAGAGGTAAACCAATGTTTCATTGTACAGTGCCAAATAAAAGTATTGTTTCTTTGTAAATCTGTAAAGAATGTGTTTTTCTATTTAACTGTTTTATAAAATATAACTTTTGATCTTAAACTTTAAAGTGTACCATGAATCATGAATTTTATCGACGGGTACTTTTGTTCCACTGAAAACGGACCTTATAAACGTCTTTAAAATTCATGATTCAATGGATACCTAAACTTCAGAGTTGAAAGTTACATTTTACAAAAATGTTGAATAGAGAATCGCATTCTTTACAGATTTGCAGACAATTTTATATGAAGACTTCAGACAACGAAGTGCATTTTCATATTGTGTACATTATATATGTTACAGACTAAGGAAGAAATATTTTTTGTAAAAGGTGCTATAGAGAAGATCTTGCCTCGATGTGCCAAGTACTCTGAGAACGGACAAGTATGTTTTCTTAATCAGGAGAAAGATGAGGGGTTCTTAAGAGAAGCGTACGAGATTGGGCAACAAGGATTAAGAGGTGCCTTTGCAATTCTATTTGTAACATATTATTTGGACCGTCTCTCGTTATTTACAATGTTTCATTGTTTCCAGTAATCGGCTTAGCACGTGGTACATCATTGCAAGATCTCGTATATGTTGGTTTGGTGGGAATATGCGATCCACCCAGACCGCACGTTCACGAGTCGATTACGACTCTGATTAACAGTGGCGTTAAAGTTAAAATGGTCACAGGGGATGCCAAGGAAACTGCATCTGCAATAGGTATGGGATGCACCGAATAATTTTATTCGACTCTAATGAGCTGCAAGTATTGTTAACCTTTGCTCTACGATTTATTTTACGGTTTCAGTGATTAGAACATTTTTGTAGTTGCTAATCTCCTGAAAGAGGAGAAAATTTATATCTATTGTATGCCTACACCACCAAAACCAAAATAGAATTTCATTAGACTCTGTTCAGAATCTTAATCACGAGTCTGACACGATATTGGGCAAGGGGTTAATACAGTGCACTGTATTTGGTAATTTCCATTTCAGCAACCATGATCGGGCTAGACACACTTCACTCGCGACTAATGTCTGGGGACGAGATCGACTTAATGACTGAACACCAATTGGAGCAATGTATCAACAATGTTAGCGTGTTTTATCGGGTCACGCCTAAGCACAAATTATGCATTGTGAAGGCCTTGCAAAGGGAGGGCAACATAGTGGGCATGACTGGTGACGGAGTGAATGATGGAGTTGCCTTGAAAAAAGCAGATATAGGCATAGCTATGGGTAAAAATGGTACCGATGTCTGCAAGGAAGCTGCAGACATGATTTTAGTGGATGATGATTTCGCAACTATCATGTACATATTTTTCTTGGTTGTATTAATCATTTTTTTTCCACTTTATACACGTACGTTTATTTATTTGGTGTTTCCTTCAGCGCTGCGATCGAAGAAGGAAAAGGAATTTTTCACAATATAAGGAATTTTGTAAGATTTCAGTTAAGTACTAGTATAGCAGCTCTTTCATTAATTGCTCTTGCCACTCTGATGGGGATACCGAATCCTTTAAATGCAATGCAAATTCTTTGGATTAATATTATTATGGATGGGCCGCCTGCTCAAAGGTAATTTACACAAACACTAGAAGTTTATTAATACATTATTATTATGTTGAATTATTCGTTTCAGTCTTGGAGTCGAACCAGTCGATAAAGATGTACTGAAACAGAAGCCACGTAACACCAAGGAACCAATGATCACTCGACATCTCATCATCAATGTACTATTGTCAGCCACTATAATCATTCTTGGTACTCTGTGGGTTTATAATAGAGAGGTATGAATTTGCCTTGGAATGATTAGACTACTATTACCTCTGGAATGATTAAAATTCTTTCTCTTTAGATGATTAATGGAAATACCGCAAGAGATACGACCATGACATTCACTTGCTTCGTATTCTTCGATATGTTCAATGCTCTAAGTTGTAGATCACAGGTAAGACACTGCAAAATCATTAACTCTTTCGCGGATATCCGACATACTAAACTGAGTACCAATTTCAGACGAAGTCGATATTCACCATTGGATTATGGAGTAATAAAATGTTCTTGGTAGCCGTGACGTTGTCGGTTATAGGACAGATGTTAGTGATCTACTTCCCACCGTTGCAACGAGTTTTTCAAACTGAGGCTCTTACGGCAAAAGGTGCGAACTACGTGTTACATATCTTGTACAGTTTTTCCTCGAATCTTGGAGATATGGCTAAGGAAATGTGGAGCAAGCTTTTGCCTTTATTAGTTGATAAGACAATTTTGAGTGATCGAAAGATATGTACACTGTACACTCTCCTCCGCTTAATGTTTCCTCTTTGTCTTGAAAGTCCACATTACAAAATGATGGGGATAAAAATTCGATGCCCGAAGAACAGGGAAAACTGTATAAGATTTTTGGCAACGGATAAGAGAAAATTGATAAATCTTTGGAAAACTTTTCAAACTTTTCATTTCCCAGGACAAGTTACTGCTTTTTTAAAAGTAGAAACAGAAAGAAATGATAGAGGAAAAAATCGTATGCCATAATACGTCCTAACTTCCTATGACCTTATTTTTTATGTGAATGCACCGATGCACCCGTCAGGTGCAATTGCACTTTATTCTTTAAAGCAACCCAAGTTTTTTGTTAAACCAATCGATCCCTTTTACTATCCTATGTATAAAAGTACTGTTGCGTGCAACCCTGGAGGACCGCACTCAGCTAATGCCAATTCATCAGTATTGAATCAATGATTTTTCTATTTTTACTTTAAAAAAGAGCAGCAATTTGTCCATCCATTAGGAACCATTTCATAAATTTTCTCCAACCTGTTGCCAAACACATTCTACAACTCACTGTGCTTGTTCTGAATTTACAGACATTTTGTTCCTGGTCGCGTTAACGTCGAGCGTGTTTGTGATCAGCGAGTTGAAGAAGTTTATAGAGAGACAGCTGTATAGACGACGAGCAGGTACACAATATTACAGTAAATCTGAGATGGATTTCGTATGACAGTTACAGTCTGCCGAAGATAAGGCGGACAAGGATCATATGGAATAAACGGCCGTACAACATCGTACGGGGTAGTAGTCATTCGTTAAAATCAACATAATCTCGCTATAATTCGACTATGCTTGCACATTTGTAACTTTGTATGTGCACCTTGTCACGACGAAAACGAACGTAAAATCGCGTCCCTTTTCCGCGCGCGGTTAGTGTAAGGATTCAATCACGATTGACTGGCAGTTTTTTAAACGTTTACAAATATTTCTGACTTTTTGACGTACGATAGTCGATTATTTAAAGCGTTCTCAGAATTTAGCCGTTCTCACTCTCTTCTCACCTTTTACGGTGGTTATTCGACACCTTCATAGAACACTAGCGACTCTACTGCACATTCCACACACACATTCGTCGTAGAAAAAAAAAGTTGTGAATTTTAACGCTCTAAGCTACTGGTAAAACGTACTCTTAGGGACCTAGCATCGAAGTAGCATCGTGCTCATTCTAACTCACTTTTCTAATTCGCCCGACTAACGAAAAACCGTGTTGTCACATTTAGAAATACAATCCGTTCGTTTACGTCCGGTTTACATCCTCCTTTTTTCCCCGAGACACAAATGTTGTATCGAACGTACTATCTTCGAGTAATAAAACGTAATCCAAGACGGTGAAACATAAGTTTACGATATAATCTAGTATACACGAGTCGATTGCATTTAAAAATTGATTATAATTCGATTAATAAACGATCTTGTAATGTTCCTTAAATCTACAGCAAGACCCGATGTGTTTCCGGTAACAAGATCAAACAAATAAATATTTACAGATCAATCAATATATTATAAAATACATGTATATATACACAGAACTATGCTAAATTAACAATCGAAATGTTTCTGGACAATGTTTTCTTGTGATCGGAATCAGAATCGTGTGTGTGTGTGTGTATGTATGTATCACTTTGCAAGAAGTTGCATCATCATTTGTAGATTTTAGCGTAGAAGACACCATCCCCTGTGTTAATGAATTCCTTCGAGGGCACTGTAAGTTTTGTATTGGTAAAGTTCTGGCCCCCCGTAGCCGTAGAGCAATTTCCCTCTGCCATTTTCATCGTAGTACGGATAGCGATATTTAGGCCTATAAATGAGCAAAGATTAGTACTAATTAGAACCAATCAGAGAATGAAATTTGATAAAAAAAATCAACTATTCAGATTGTTCCCACATCAAATTCCTTTTATCCTCACAAATAAGGAACAGCAATAGAAGAATATTGTGGAAATAAAAGGTGCTGCAGTTTCCATGTTATGATTAGACTGCGGATTTTATGCGTTTATGACCAAAATCAATATATCAAACATAAAAAAAGTATGTAGAATTATTAGAACATTTCGAGACTATCGTTACATCCTGTTGTACGCATTAGAATTAATATAAGACGAAATACATTTTTATAAATCTTCTGTTTCCAGTAGTTGACACAGGAAATTTTTATTTCGTATAAAAATTCGCAGTCTACTTAGTTATTCTCTGTTCATTGTCCTAGCGTTCATTGTATAATCTAAAAGCTCAGGCCAGATATATAAAATACATGCGAGTAGATACAGTCCGTCACGAACAGACGCTATTCAAACATATCTTTTTTTCTTTAAACAAAGTCTCATAAAAAAAAGTTTCAATGTATTTTTTATCGAGGAATTACTCTTTCTCCCGTTTGTACCACGAAAGAGACGAAACTAGACAAAATTTCAAACTAGTTTTTCTAGAGAATTAATATAAGCCTTGTTTAAAGAAAATCCCGATCTATATTTTCGACTTATTTTACCACTAAAATTGAACACTAGGACACTCTATACAAGCATGAGTAGCAATAAATAAGCACAAATAAAGGTTGATAGCAGTACATGGTATCTAAACAAAGTAGACATTATTGGTATCGACGTCCTGGGCGAATAAATGCTTGTATTTCTCATTAGACTCTGGATGTTTATGCAAAATAAAAAGTTTGTGCATCAATTGCAGGACACAGGAGTTAAATATAAATTTATATTTTTCATTAATGATTTTAATGTGGCGAAAATAATATATTGATATTATACTCTTAAAGTCTTTTAATATTTTCACTGTTTTAAATTGCACTTGCTCATTTTTGTTATAAATGCATAAAATCCGGAGTCTACTCATTACAATATTTCCTACTATCACCACTCCGATAATATGATTTTCCTCACCGTTCAAAGTATTGAAAATTGGGCGCTTTCGGCTGAGCTATCGTTGCTTCGTTCTCAGCAACAAATCCCAGAAGAAACGCGATAATCACTGTCGCAAGGATCAGGGTTGTCCACTGAAAAGTAGGTCAACTAACGTTAACAAGTTGCAAAATACATCTTTTTTAAATCAAACTTCATTTACATACACTGGAAAAAGGAGCTTCATATTCTAGCA
The DNA here is from genome assembly GCA_028455795.1 of Lasioglossum marginatum. Classification (NCBI taxonomy): domain Eukaryota; kingdom Metazoa; phylum Arthropoda; class Insecta; order Hymenoptera; family Halictidae; genus Lasioglossum; species Lasioglossum marginatum. The sequence continues at coordinate 1,325,245 of CM052270.1, read as the reverse complement.
AAAAGCGTGCAGAAGAACATGAAATCGAAACGTTTGACATTAACAAAATCATTCTCCTTCGTGCATTTTTATACAGTGGATCCCAGTTAATTGTAACGTACTTGGACGGAATAATTTGTCCCAATTAAGTGACTTACTCTGACAATAGTATTGTATTCTAGTTTTCGTTACCGTTCTTCAGTAATTGTCCCAAATAAACAACGTCATAATTAACCAGCGTCCACTGTGTATCCGCATTTATATTTAATTCGTAGTTTCCTTCAATTAATATGTTATTTTACTCACAGAAGCCTGTCTTGCCATAACGGTGACTGCCAAGAACGAAAGTTTCGAAAGTACGGCGAGTCCTTCACCGAAAAACAGTTTCTTCCTTTGAATTCGCGAAATAGAATGACTCCACGATGATAACTTCGAGAAGACGATCGCTACGACTGATACGATCGGTCTGTTTCCCTTTTTCTGATTGCGTCTTCGGCTAGCCTTATCCAGGAATCCGTTACCTGTCTTCTCTTCACGGTGTACCCCTCCACTTCGTTTGCGTCTTCGACGTGATCAAGTGAAAGTCGGACGAGGGACATATCATTCGTACTTTGTACAAGTGTTGCACGTAGGCATCGAGAACGGTATCACGATCAGAGGAACCTTGAACAGGTCGCAACCCTCCGGTTCCTCGGAATTCGACGACAGCCATTGTGGTCAGTATCGAAATTCCTCGAAATCGAAGAAAGAGCGAATAGATGTTTAATCGTTCCTGTAGATATTTCAATCACAATCGAGGAAGCCGCAGGAAAAAATTTTGAATAATCATTAGACTGCGGATTGATGCATTTATGACAAAAATGAGCATGTATAATTTAAAACAGTGGACGAATTTTAAGAACGAAGATTTAAAGACATCGGTGTATTAATTTCAGCTTCATATAATAATTAAAAGAAGAAAGACATTTCTATTTGGCTCCTATACCTTGCAATCAATGCAAATATTTTTTATTTTGCATAAAGATCCGCAGTCTAATAATCATTTACGATTACAGTTTATCTTTGTCTAATTAGAAGACTATCTCGTGTAGGGCGATTCGTGAAAGATGGGATTCAGAAGCGAATGGGATCTTCGTGTAATCCTAGTAGTATAAAATTAGCTTTAAGTTAAGGAGACTTGATTACAAGTATTGTTATGCAAGAGCAGAAATTCTATTATTTGTGGTGTAGGGGAAGACATTACACATAACAATTAGAAAGAATGACGTGTTACACTTTTAACTGTTTATATGTTCGTAATACACCTAGAAGTGTAACGATAACGAGTGACTTATTTTTTAAACCGATTGACATTTGTATTGAACTAGGACAAAGTGGAGAAGTGTGGTAGTGTTATCTAGATTATTCCCCACCAGTATATTGTTTTTACGAAGGAGGGGAACTCTGAAAAATTCATTACATTTATATTATGAGTATATTCTGCTACTATGAATAAGAAACATCACGAGATGTTTCAGCATTATAAAGAAGAATTAAGTATTTCACAGTAGTACAAGGTGAACGTGTCACGTTTTTAACCAGTACACCAAGTCTCCAACACTTTTCGACAATATATAATTGTAATTTGATAGTTCTGTAGTTCTAGCTAGTTCTAACGAATAAAATATGCTACAAAACGGAAAATAACGAGAACTAGGCGTTTATGATCACAATTAACGTTTATTTACAAATTCTTATTAAATATCTTTTCTAAATATCTAGATATCTTCTTGCAGATTAATTTTCATACAGGTTTTCCCCAAGGTCCTTCGTAACCGATACCCATGCCGATTTTTGCGATCGCGATTTCACCATAACGACCATTTTCCTGCTCGTATCTGACTCTTCTCTGCTTTCCAACCTCCGGATCAAAACTCCACTCTGTTTTCTGCGTGATACAATACCGGATGAGTCGCAAGTTTCATTTCATTCTCATTAATATTTCATATATTTATTTTTTTCATTTCACAGAAGAAAATACTTGCCTCGTGGATCATCGGCAACCCAACTACGTTTCGTTGGATAAAATCAGTTACGAATGTGAAAATTCCAGGATCGGCGACTGATAGGCATTTCTCAGTGTGAAACGTCAACACGGCTAACACCAGAATCATCTGAAACAAATGATAGTTAAAATCATATAAACAGTTACTTAAATATTTAAACAGAGATTGTTCTGGGGCGTTTCGAAATCGTGCGATCGTAAAGATTAACTCGGGCAAGCTCGGTCACTGGACCTTAAAGATTGTTATGTTATAATTCTGTTAATTGTATCAATATCTGTTCGGAAGACTTTCGATAATTGTTTCAATTCAATTGAACCTCGAACTCCAACTATTCCAGTACAATCCACTATAATTTCTGACCTCATAAGAGCAAGACATCTCCTCACATTTGTGCTAACAATTCTTTCACCGTTCAACTAACAGCTCAATTTTTAGTCGACGTCATTTGTCGACTAGACTACGGATATTATGCATTTACACCAAAAATGAGTAGATCAAACGCAAAGTAGCAGGAGCGTGTAAGTCAAAATTTGTCTGTTTGGTTCGACACAACTTCTCAGAGGTTTAATTAGATAAAACAATTGTAATATTAGGGTGGCTTGTTAACTTTCTGTGAACTCCTCATGATTCAATGATTAACTTACACCACCATTTTTGCAATAAATGGTCCATTCAAACGATATAGAAATACACTGTGGTGTTACTTTCAACTGATTAAAACTATCAGGCCAAGAGATACATAGCTCCTGCAGCTTGCAATAAACGCAGACAATCTCAATTGTCCTACAAAAATCCGCATTCTAATAATGTAACTACCAAATTGCGATGGAAATCCATGTCGCGGTTCTTCCTGCCGATGATCACGTAGAAGTCAACGCGATCCAGAAGCCGTTGTGACAACCGCAGAATACCAACTACGTCTGTTTGGCGCGGTTGCTGATGTCCGTGTGTGCAAGGATAGAAATTACCTGGACTCTGGCGCAACACGTGCCAGTGAAAGTAAAAATGGGGGTACCGTCGGCCGGAATAACACCAGGCAGGCGCGAGTCGTTTGAAAAACTATACCGTGATTGCGTTCGTTGAATGACAATTTAGTAATTGATCGGCGTTATTCTATGCACGACACCTTCCCCCGAATGGAGAACATAAAGGTGACCCGGCGGAATGAAAGAGCGAATACTTCATTCCGTGTCTGCTTGGCCGAAGGTTCTAGAAGAACGTCTAAACATAAAAAAAAGAAGAGGAACATCGAGTTATGCGTGTTATCAGCGTTTTTTTCATATCCATTCTCGCAGTGAGTGATCTGTCTCGGCGATAGAGGAAAGATCCTAAGAGTATATAGTCCTTGACACCTTTTGACATCTTTTTATTCGAGTGTACAGATGTGCATCGCCGAGGAGTCGACAGTTCAAACGCGAGTGACCAGGACACTGCCGTTCGATTTTTCTCCATCCAAATGGACGGGGATGTTTCGAACGCTTTTGTCTGGAGGTAGATTCTGGGAATGGCCGAGGAACGGCATCGATGGACTCTTGAGATTGGTAGCTACTCCGGATACTAGACAGAAGATGACCTTCGTCTTCAGGCCCGAGGATGGACCAAGAGCCTCTCAAGATTATCAAAGACGTTATGGATATCGTGGGCAATGGTTGATTGACTTATTGGGTTCTGGATTTCACCCTGACGCTTTCCAACAGCCTCTGCCTGCCGCCATTTTGGTACCGCCCCCGCCGCCTCTGTGATCTTTCTGTTTTGTGTGTTTTTACGAAATGTGGATTAATAGAGTAGTGTAACAATAGACTGATTAAAACATTCGCTGTTTCATCAACAGTATTGTATATAATCCTGTAGATTTTGACGAGAAAATGCCGATAATGGCTAAACTTTACCTTGCGTAACCAGAAATGTTTGAATTTTTCTCATGCGATCCTGTAGATTTTAACGAGAAAATGCCGAAAATCCAAGTACTAGGGGATTAGAAGTTGAAAAGTTATGACCGCCATGTTGGTACGTCGATAATGTAGAGCGGCTGTCTTTGAGATGTACACTTCCTTATGGACAAGCATATAATTAATCGTATATAATTAATATAAACCAATGAAAATTAAGACCATATGAATTCAGAACAGAATTAAGATGACAAATTAAAATTTCTTCATTTCTTCAAAAATGTGTTGTTAAACATTTATTCCTCAACCTCCTCTATGTGTAATATATTTGTATCTTGCGTATAATTTGAAATTATGTTAAAGCTGTCAAGTTCCTAATTAATTAATAAAGTTTTGTACAATATAAAGGGGCTTGAAATTTGAAATTCGAAATTTGAAATTTCCAGCCATTTTGTGTAAAGGTACTCTATCGAAATGAAACGATCAGCTAGTGAACTACATGCAACTACATGATGTTGCAAACAGTGTGTGTCTATTAGACACTGTCTAAGCACCGACGAGATACTGTTAAAGACTGCCAGCGCCCGTGCTATTCCGCGGGACGATAAGTGGGCGAAATGGGCGCGGGGATAACATGGAATTTACAATGATCTGAAAGACCACATTGCTAAAAGTTCCACCACCGTCGAGATACTAGCGCAGAAGAGATATCAGACGACATATTCGTCTGTGATACTAGTCGGTGTCCCATAAGGCTGGCAGTCTATCTCGTCGGTGGTCTAAGGAAGCTAGATTTTACCACAGACTATAGGATCTGAAATACCGACATCGCTAAAAATGATTTCTTGATTTCTTACGCCCTCTACGCTGAAGAACGATAAATATTCGAACTAGATCCACGGGAGCTTTAGACCCGCGATCTAAAACGATTCTCGGTTTTGTGCTGTGACAGAGATCGTTTCGCTTTCTTTTCGGACGACTTTTTTTATATAACAACTTGTTGCAAAATGATGATAGTTTAAATCCTTCGGCGTAGTATTGCTAAACGTATATCAACTTGCCTTTTTTATCGAAGCATGTAAGTACACAGCGTTTTTGTATTATAGAAGGAGAACCAGTTGTAACCAACAGGTTTTGCGTTACTATACATTAGATCCATGTCGGCTGACAGGAAATCATTTACATTAAAAACGGATTATCATGTTTCGCAACCAAGAGACAAGATGCTACTATCATCTCATCTCATTCGGTTTTATATAATGCTGTGAAAAAATGTTCTAAGTATACTCCTGCAAAATGTCACGTCCTTGAATTGCAATCCCATGACACACTGTTTCCATCGTACATTTTGATACAGACGTCCCTCCTCGTTAATAACTTTTTAATTGTACAATAATATTTTAAAAAATAAATTGCAGTAAATCTAACATTTTTCCGTATATAAAAAAAAAGATATTTTTCAGAGAACATCGAGCAACATTTCAGTTTTATGTTCATATTTAATTTTTTTTCTAAAAATTACAAAATGGTGGATTTGTACAACATTATCTAACTCCGTATCCAGCGAAACGTTGATAAAGTTGATTCTTTTCAGCGAAAAAGATATTTTTATTCTTAATAGTCGCCATCTTCTTATTCCTCAAAATTAGTACGTTACATTTGAAGATAATCTATTTTTGTTTAAGTTGGGTACAACAATCTTTTATTTTTGATTATAAAATCACTTTCACCGCTGGGTGCAAGCTTCCAAGGGGTTGCTGGACGTGGAGTTAGATAATGTTGTACAACTCCACGATTTCGTAATTTCATGTAATAAAAAGATATGAAACCAAAGCTGAAATGTTGCTTAATATTTCTGAAAAAAATCTTTCTTCACAGTATCTTTATATGTATGTAAATATATAAAAAAATGGAAGGTGTTTCAGAGAGCAAATAATGCTCCTTTGAAATTGAAAGATATAAAAATGATAGACTTGTAGGTTTCGTGAAGCCATACTTCTAAGTTCTAGGCTTCGTTGATGCGTTTCTCTATCAAGCAAGTAGACGTTGTAGCATGATCACAGACGGCGGGAGGAAGCAGGAGCGAGGGAAAAGTAGGAGACTCGTTGCTGATACCTTTCTCCAAAGATGTGCGATCGACATCAGTTTCTTTCGTTCTCGTGTAGTATGCGCCGCTGGTGCAAAGTAGGACGTCGGAAACGTTTCGTTCCGTTTATTATTCGCGGAAAGTTCCAACAACGATAGCGAGAAATCATTTCTATTGGATCGTTTCATTGTTACAGATCCACTCGAGTCAGTAGCCTCTTCGGCAACGTAGTGTTTCGTGATTTTCGTAGCTAGGTTCATACGGTTCGCGGTGTAGTGGTTCGATGGCGGTTGCAAGTCTAGCGTAGAAATTCAACCGTGCAGTTTGATTAGTTGTGAAACATGGAGAACATCGAGCGAGCTAGGAACTATGAGGAAGATCTGGCAGGTTAGTGTCTCCTTTCTGAAACTAACGAAAGTTCCAAGACTTTCTGTGTATTCATAGAATAACAGAAGAATCGGGAGACTGTAAGGACCAAAAGAGTTGCTATATGTGAGACGATTTAAGTGTGGATATTAGAACAATTAGAACAACTAGTTTATTAGAACAATTAAAAATTCCATTCTACCGATAGGTTTTTATTTAACACTAGGTTTACGGGACCCGTCAAAATGACGGCTTCTAATATTCTTAATGTGCGATTATTGAGATTGTAAAGATGTTTCCCTGAGGAATTATTTACCAAATTTATTTCTTTTGGAATACATTATTGGAGAAATGGCCAAAAATTTGGATAGACACATTCTTGTTATGTTTATACAATAATGTGAAATAGTTATTTCTAAAGCTCCGTAAACCTAGTGTTAAAGAGATTTTTGTAGCGTTCTCGACACTTGTATCGTTGCTTTATCGCAAGATCAAGCCAGCAAGAGCACACTTTGAAAGAATCATTTCATAGAAAAGTATATTATTGAGGAGGGATATTAAAAATTTCATTGATAAATTGTTTAGCTATAGAGTTTACACGTAGCTACCATACGACGCGACGGCTACGTGCGATTCCCTCATGCGCAGAGTCCAAGGACAATGCTGTTCAACCCCAATCTCCAGGAACGTCGCAGTATTAGTATATCGATAGTGTACATATACAATGGGTGTACAAAGTATTCGTACACCTTTTAAAAACTAATATCTTTTTCAAAATTCGACCCAACAGCTCGAGTTTCTTTGAGACGTTAAATCGTTATTGGTCGCAATTGCGAAGGAAAAAGTAAAAGTCAGGATTCTTAAATTTAAAAAAATTTTTTTTATCTATGCTTGTGATGATATGTTTGGAATGAATATGATCCACGTTTTACACGTCCTTGATGTCACTGACACTGTTTCAACGGACAAGTGAAAGATGCAGTGGATGAACCCGGGTGCCTACTTTTACTTTGAAACCAGCTTGGCACGCACTGAACACGCGGTTCTAGCGTACCTGTCTGAAACGCGCACCGTTCGATTAAAATATTCTCTGCTTATCATATTTTTTACGTTTGCGAAGAACGGTCAGACGAGATACAAAGCAGAGGAAAGAACGTCAGGCTCTGTTGCCTCTTCCGAGACTGCGAAGGACATTCGGAAAGTTGCGCAACAGTGACGAATAGACAGCGGACCTTTATGCAAAATAAAATTTGTCTACTAGAATTGTAGCAATCTGAAGCGAAATAGACATCTATTTTCTATCTTAACGTGTGCCCATAATTATGAAAGTGGTCTATTCCACATCACATTATTATAAACTAAATTAATTCAATGTAATTTTTACGATATTGTCAAAAATGAACCGTTAGATAATGCTTGTTATTTCCACATTATATGGAATCCATTTAGTGTTAATTATAAAAGTGGTCTAAGTAAAAAAAAGAAATTAAAAAATGAGCTTATTGGAAGATAATCTATTTTTGTTTAAGATGGCTACAATAATTTTTTATTTTTCATAATCCAGTCACTTTTACCGCTGGGTGCAAGGTACCCAATGTTTTGTTAGACAAGGATTTAGATAGTGTTACACAACTCCACAATTTTGTAATTTTTAGAAATAAAAAAAATATGAAAACGAAGCTAAGATGTTGCTTAATGTTTCCCAAAAAAATCTGTTTTTGCAGTATTTTTATTTGCGAAGAAAAAGCTAGATTTACTCCGTTTTATTAGGCTTACAGTTTTGCATAACTTCTTAAAAGGTGAATCTGTTTGGAATCTGTTTGGAATTATTCGACTGGCAAAAACGAGGCATCGTTGACTACCATTTAGCGTCTCGTTTCGCGTTTCTAGGTTCTAAGCGTGCAGCAGCTAATGAAAGTGCGAATAGAAACGCGCGACCTCGACTCACTTTCCTCGTCGGCTCGCGTTTGTGCTTCGAATGCAGCGCGTGGTGTGCAGTTTCGAAAAAAGGCGATCAAATCGGGCTGTAGTGCATTACTTTCATTGAAATAAAACTAATGTGGAGCTATAGCAGACGAGCGACACTTTGCTCGGTGAAAGTAAAACGAATCGGTTTTTACGCAAGAGCCACGATGACATAATATCTCGATGATCTAACTTTCTACCGCACGTGTCTAGAAACTGAACGGTTCGAAATAGTTTTGGCAATCGTGGTTTCTGAAATGTTCGATAAATCGAGATGTTGCTACAGGCAATTTAAGTTGCTGGGGAAACAAACGACACTGTGAAATCAATTCTTTTTCAAATGCCTCGTGGTGAGTAGAGTGCCGATTTTATACAGTGTGTCTGAACGGTATTTTAACACATTTCCAATTTACGAAAAATCCTCCATATCCTCAACAAAATGGTAATTAAAGAATACCTTCAAGCTTCCAGCTTGATTTGATTGTTTTATTTTGATTAGGATGTAACTAATAATATTTGAATGCAAAGTTAAACATATACATATACTATTTGAAGAAATGTTGGAAAAAAGAGATTGAGAAATTGTGGGACAATTACGGACAGCTCTAGAAGCCAAATTGAAGAACAATTGGCACACTTAGCTGAATCACCTTGCAGATGTTTGATCTTATTACTTTGACCAACACTTTCGATTCGATAGACCGTAATTACGACTTGTGAATCATTCTGTCGTACATCTCCTGGTGCGAGTCCCGGTGGTACTTATGATCGGGTTTGTCGAACAAGCCCGCACTCGTAGCACGTACCGCGTGTAGGCGATTTTACAGTATGATGCGACGAAATTCATTTGGTATTCAGAGCCATCGAATGGGGTTACATCTGTGCAGTGGACACACCACGAATAAGAAAATCGACAGAATACAATGTGTATCTACTCCTGTTCTGCTCACTTGTTTCGTGACAACAAATAGAATCAATAGTACAGAATAGTATTCAATCCTGAATACACCTTGACAATGTAGCTATTTAAAGAGATTGCGAATTACATTAAAATCTTCTGTAATTAAAATGCCAGCAATGTTATTAAAAAAAAAAGAAAAATGTTGAGCTTGTGCTAGAGTCACAGTTAAAGACCAGTAGTTGTTATAAAGAAACAAAGAAGGTATTAGCATACTTGATATGGGCCTTCAACTACCTCTTAATGTAGACACACTCATAGCGAAGCCAGATATTAAAGCTTGTCTTAGTATTTATTCGTTTTTCAAAAATTGCAATCTGCGTATTTAGTGTTAACGGATATTGCTATTGTATTCACTTGTATTATCATTGTATTCTTATTGTTTTATTAATGTATTCTATATTATTGTATTCACTTATATTACTCCTGTAAAGCGAAATAAACCCAGAAGGGTGGTTTAAATGCTCACAAATAAAAAAGAAAGGTATTGGCAGCGTATGCTTCATTTTTATACATTTGCGATTCTTTTTTTAGACGTCGTCGAAGAGAAACTGCAAACGCTCCTCAAAGATGGGGCAAACACTTTCATGGACTTCAAGTGGCTACAGCCGGAATTGCCGGCTTTCTTCGACGAGAAGAAGTTCCTCCTCGGCCAGCGGATGTTTTACAATAATGTTTTCACGATGATGATCGCCAAACTTTGCGGTCTACTCTCCTTGTTTGCTGTACCGTCGATCAGGAACGTTTTAGCGTTCACCAAACAGAGTGGCACGCTATGTGCGTCCTTTCACAGATACATGTCCACCATTCTTCACACGTGGGTTTGGTATGGCAAAAGAGCTGGAATAGAGAAAGAGTAAGTAAATAGAAACCTGTAAACATTTGCACAGGATAATTGCTTGTGTTTTCGAATCATTATTGGCAAACAAAAGTTTACGAAGAAAAATTTGGATTCGTTCAAATTTTTACTTACGTAAGGACGAATGTATTTCTTTTGCTTCCCTCTGCGTACATTTTTGCAGCAAAATGTAAAAAAAAAATTTGTCTGCACAAGTATTTGTGAAAATCACGGATACTTATATCACAGATACCATTCCTAAAAAATCGTTGGATATGTTCCATTCGTTTACTTTTTATTTCCATTTTTATCAGCCTGGGGTGGTTAAAAGAAAGATTTTAAAGAAGATTGCTGAATGCACCGCTATGGTGACGTTCAATGTTGCAACTGGTTCTGCGCGACAGAAATACATGGTCCAGGGGTTTTCGATGGATCATTGGCATTCGAGGAATCGTCCGGCGTGCAGCTCCGCTATTTTAATCGTTTGATCGTATTCTCTGGTTCATGCATCACCGAATAAATATTATTTCGAGTATGGGAAAATCTGATCCGGGTCTGGAAAATGATTCCTGCAAAATCCCTAACCACGTAATCACCTTTCTGAGTAAGCTTTTCGTCGAAGCAAAAGCTAGAGGCATGACCATGTGTGGACGTAGCTTAATATAGCAAACTGTTCCGGAGCAATGATTCTCGAAAGCTAAACGACCAAATCGATTTATCTACTAAGCTCTCGATGAATAATAATAATTCGATTTTTTCTTGTGTTACTCAATGTTATTTTATTTATTCCTATATACTATACAACGTCCCGTGTTTGCCTTTGTTAGTTTTTCTTACAAATCAATATAACTCTGACTCCATTATTTGCAGGTTCCTCGACTCTTTGAAAATCGTCCGGAAAAAGCACTGTGTGGCGTTTCGCAAAAGTTCCGAGGCAGGACTCGGACGTGTCACACAATTGGATATGGCGTTGGCTCAATTCGGATTCATGGGATTCACCGTTCTGGCTGGAGACTACCTTGGGGTGAACAACAGTCCCGAGGAACTCGAGGGACTGATTCACTTCTGGCACGTTGTCGGCAGTATGCTTGGAATGGAAGACAAGTTCGTAGCGAGAAAAAGTTCATTTTGGTCCTGCACTTTGAAAAATCGTGTGTACAGAAGCTGATTTTTATTCGACAGATACAACCTCTGCGCGGGGAACGTCGAAGAGACGCGCGCTCTTTGCAGACGTGTGTTGGACGAGGTATTTTTGCCGAGTCTTGCGAACGAGAACAAAGCTTTCACTGAAATGAGCCGGACAGTGATAGAAGGTTTGTGGCCATTCAATCCGTACTTGGATTCGGATGCATTCGTCGTGTTCACCCTCACATTGGCATCCTCGAGCGCCACCAACAACAATTATTCCTTGAAAATAGGTAATCGACATCGTCGCAATATCGAAATCAAACGAGGCTTAAAAACGGAAAATATTTTCAGATACATCGCGCCTGTCCTGGTACGGAAGATTCATTCTGAATCTTCAGCTAATGATGCACAAATACTTGCTGCCGGCTACGTGTTGGTGGTCGTCGCTCTTTCGAGCATACTTCAACGGCCAAATGCGAATGACCATGTACATAATCGAGAGACTGCCATTCCTGGCATTCTGGACCTACGGTATCAAGAACTCCTACGTCAATATATACAAATACAAAGTGATATGAACCGAAGCAACGCGATCGTTGCGAGGTGTTACGCCATTCAAAATACGTAAGGTTGTCTCTCATTCATCGAATCCGCGCGCGAAATGCTTGAGCAAACATGTCGATATTCCAGTAAACGAGATAATGTTCGAAACGAACGCGAAACAGAAAGAACGTGAGAACCGTTGAGTTGACACTGAAATTTAACACGTTCTTACCGGTTGATAGTATTACATTACGGACGAAAACGCTTCATTAGGAGATAAGCATTAGCGACTACATGTAGTACCTGCAGAGATCTGAGCGCCAATTAATTTGTTAAACTTTTTTAAAACTTAGCTTTTAAGTTGTTCGTGCGTTGTTAAAATGTTGGGATCACATCGTCAGCGAGAAATCAGGGTGCGACACTGACTGCGAGATTAGCGAAGAGAGCGACGCTTTCGATGATCGACTGCTAAGCGCAGCTTTACTCGCCGCTATGTTGAGAACGTTTCCACTGTAAAAGTATGTGTACGTACGTTATTCTATACTGAACGCCTTCTGTTGAGAAATATGAAAGTATAAACACTGCAGACGTGAGCTTAAACGAAAAATATATGTTTTTCAGATATTGCGCTACACGAACTAATAATTTAAAGGCATCTAATTTTGTGCTGTAATATAATCGTTGACAATATCTGCAAGTGACCCTAATAATAACTAATAATTTAAAGGCATCTAATTTTGTACTGTAACATAATCGTTGACGATATCTGCAAGTGATCTTGAATTTTGAATAGTTTTGTAACTGTTTTGTAAATATCGCGGATCTACAATTGAGCGTGTAATTATTATTATTATTAGACTGCGGATGGATATGCATTCATGAAGGAACTAACTGAGTGAAATGTAAAACAGTGAAAACTATAAAAATCTAAGAGTATATTGTTACGTTGTCTTCAACGTAAAAAGACTACTAATGGGGACATGTTTATTTTGCATAAAGATCCGCGGTGTAATTGTTATAAATACAAGCTTCGTGTAGCTATTTTCACGATAATAAATGATTAAACTGTACGCGATCCGCCTGGTCAATGAAACACCAGTGAAATCAGTTCCAAAGACAATGACCCATCGTCGACGCGTTGTTCACGTCGTTTCTCAAGCAGAACCTTAAAATCGTGGATAAACATAAATTTTACAAGAGGCTGCCTTATCTCTCGCATCATGGCCTCTGGTGAGTCTTCCATCGACAGAGAGAGCCGGAGGATCTGTTGAATGGAGATCGTAAAACTGTTCTCGAACTCTTTCGCGCGTTCAACTTGGACAGGTTGTTTATGTCATTCGCAAGCTGGCTCTCTTTACACCTACTCTCTTACAACCTACAAATTGCTCGAATCAAATTATTTTAAATTATAGCACAAGATTTACACGATTTGAATTTATTTTCACATTGCAATGAGATTTTGTCACTAGTATAATGATTTAATCAAATACGCTGAATAATTCGGCAAAGAAAAAGATTTCCTCGCGCTTTCGTTATCTAATAATTAATGAGAAGATGCGCGAAAGGTGTTCAGCGCAAAGATTACACACGTACGAAGCCTCCGTCGAGATTGTGAATGATTAAGTATTCGGAATATTCATTGTTATGGTGCGTTCCGAATCATTCAAATTCAGATCCGATCGACCCAACAGAAACGTTCGTTACGTTTAATTAAAAGATCATCGTTAATCGAATCATAGGTCGGTATCTGAGACGAGTCGAACGACCGCCAGAGAAACTTTGCATACCGAGTCAATTAACCTTGGAATGTAGATACGACATCGCGATATCCCGATAAACACGGGAACAGATGTAGTCCGCGACGTCATTGCGACACGAATGACGTGTAAACAATGCGGTTCGTTAAATCTTGTTTTCCCGTGAGCGAATAACGATTCGCGCAATATTTGATTCACGATAGAATTGCGCATAGAAAGCTCTAGAATCTCGTGCACCTCAATTATGGCTGCAACGTAACAATGTAATTGCGCCTCGTCCTTGGGAAAACATGTTTTTCCTTCATTTTCGACTTCCGGTCGAAATTATTCTCAATTGGCGCACGTGACACTGCAACGACGCCATCTTGTTCTTCCTATGTTTACTTGGTTGGGTAAACAGATCCTTAAATTTCTTATTTTCAAGCAACGAGTTTCGTTGAAAGCTTTACGGGTAGACTGCGGATTTTATACATTTATCAGAAAGATGAGTTAGTGCAATTTAAAACCGATTAATAAATATTTACTGTTAAAGTCGGCCGCTCAGAAGATATTTTCAGGTAAAACGGCCGACGAGTAGAGATGCTAACGTAATTACTGAAAGCGGTAATTATCATTGAATGTCGTGCAACGAGAGCAACCGGAGCAACGTGGTATTCAAACGAAATGAAAGGTCACCTTGCAATTGTGGTTGGGAGGTGAAATTCGGTTATGGCGTGGCGGTCACCCTCGCCATCTTCGAAGCTAAACGATTCTTCATGTTAGTCCTGGAGATATTCGCTGAATGGCAGATCATTCGATTCGCGGGTGGTTTGCCACCTGTTATACTTACCTTGGTAAACGTCAGTCTGGGCCTGCCGACTGCTTTGTTCACTGTTCGCAGTACACGCACGTAAGTTCCTCTTTAAAAAATGTCAGTTAATTGTCTCCATCCGAAAGAAAGATATACAGTGAACCACTATACATTAAACTAATTGCTCTAACTTCTAAAAAAATATCCATGTGGTATGATCTGATATTGAAAAAAGTTCTTGTCCTTTTCTAAGTGTCCAAATGTTACTGTGGTTCACTGTAGACAGCATAGATACAATCGCTTGCTTATCGAGTTTCGTGAATTATCCAGACGAAAGGAGCCACGTTGCTGCACGGAGACCAGGCGAGTGCTGAGATGCTTGCTGATAGCAATTGCGATCTGCGCGATAATGAACGCAACCACTTTAGTCTCCATCGGGTATCACATTAGCCTCAGACAGGATTCGTTGATTGAAATTTTCAACAATTCGATGCGGTTGTACGCGAGCGCAGCGTCGTACAAGTACGCGATCGATGAGATACAGTTCATCTTCCAATGCTGCGGCCATACCTCCTACACAGACTGGTTCCACCTTGACTGGCAGGTGAATCCGCGATTCAAGAAGGGTAACTCGCAACACGGTATAAAACACCTGAAAATGGAAAGCCCTTCGGGTAAACACAGTTTGTCCAGAAAGTTCGTGGAATGGCCTCTCTTTATCGTTGAGACAGTTTCATTCAGATATGTACGTCCATTAGTAGCTAGTAATTATTGTATCTACAGTAGATCCAAAAGGTATTTCAACATTAAACTTCCAGTTCTCAAGAAATTGTTAGGATTTAAACTATGATCATTTCGTTTTGGATCCACTGCCAGCGAATGTGTTACTATAACATTTAATCCTGGAACATACTAATGATAAAATCAGTTTGAATCCTTGAAATTTGACTTTCGATTCCATTCCGGGAACTTTCCGGATAAACTGCGTGAAATATTTCATGGGAGATATTGTTCGATTAGGGCGTGGATTATGCTTCCCGGGAGGAAATGGCGGTTCAAAGCAGGATATCCGACGAGGTATTTAGGGATCGCGGTGTTCCATTCAGCTGTTGCAACTTGCAAGCCATGGCACCGTGCGAGCACACAGAAATCCAAGGGGACGATGTGAAAACGATCAACACGAACGGCTGCACTGAGATCATCGGCCCTATCCTACTCAGGATCGTCATCGTTGCTTATGTTATGACGAGCACGTTGGTGATCATTCAGATCTTCCTAGCCTATTTAATTACGAAGGTGAACGATAAATTGCTGTATTAAATATATACTTTTTTCTTTTACTTCCACCTTTTATCACGTATAAAATGAGTGGATGCAATTCAACGCAAGAGATTATCAAAATTGTTATTTCTGTTTGGCTCCTGTTCAGTGTAATTGATGCAAATAATTTTGATTTTAAAATCCACAGTCTACTTATTAGTTGACCTAGATTTTAAGCAAACATTCGAAGCAATTTAAATTATAAATCAGATTTGACTTTTCTGTTCCACTACATTCCGAAGACAATGACACAATGATTTCTGATCCTTTCCAGATCCTTCGCAGGCTTTTGTGCGGATCGTGTCGTTGGTATCACCCTTCGGAGGCCTTCGCCGACGAATCCACCAGCGTATCGTTGGACAGCACAAGGTAATCCGATCGTATGCTCATAAACAAACCCATTTTTTACAGCAAGAATAGACCGGTGTTCCATAAATCAGGGTGGCAGTTTCAATTAAAATCGCATTTCGATGTAAGGGGTCGCCGATAAGCAGTGTCGGGTCACCAAGCCCGATTGTCAGCCATCCGTGGTCGCGTCGCCGATAAATCCGCGTAGATCATTCGATCGTACCCTTGAAAACTACACACAATAGAACCTCGCCCGTTTCATCTCGGAGCGTGGCGGATGAGACTCATTCACTGCACAGCGATTATGTATAAAGCATAAAGAAGTTTTCACTTCAAAAATCTGTTAGCCACCACAGCCCCCGGGGAGATTACGATTTCCGTGGACCCTACTTTGAAGGTTAAATTTGTGTTCTTGGGGTCATTTCAAGAAAAGAACTTTATATGTTACAGGTACCAAATCGGTTTAGCCGATAAAATAGATTTCCTGTTTTTTGTAAACCTGCAAATATAACATATTTGCATATAAAACATTTGCATATATAACATATAAAGTTTTTTTCTTGAGATAACGCCAAGAACACAAATTTAACTTTCAAAATAGGGGCCACGGAAATCGTAATCGTCCCCAGCCCCCATATGACGAGGTTGCAACGAGCGAGGTTCTACTGTACTTGGAGGACGCGCGAATTGATCGTCGTTCTGAATTCAGTTCGGAAACGGAGGGACGGAACTCGAGCACATCCCCGTCGAATTGGGAGCGTCGTTCGCCGCGGGAAACAAAGAAACCTGATAAAAGTCGCAAGAGGAAGATAAAACGGGTGTCGTCGTCGTCGTCGAGACACGCTCGATCTAAAAATACAGCGAGAGAGGACGCTGACACAACTTCCACGGCGACGGAATCCTCACCGGTGAACAAACCTCCTTCCGATCGAACCTGTGTAATTCTCGCCGCAGCAAAGATCCGGCCGAGCGCCCACGAAGAGCACACGATACGCAAGAAACTTATTTCATCCGAGGAAGCTCGTTAGAGAAACGGAACAAGAACAACAAGAAGACGGTCTGGAGGGAAAAAAAGATCCAGCAAAACGACCGACGATCACGTTCAAGGTTCCCTGAATCCCATCGACGCAAATCATCTCGCCGTCGCGTCGGGCTTGCGATCGTTTACCGAAAATTTATTGCTGTCTAAAAAAAGAACGTAGGCAAAGTACACAAGAGGGATCGAGACAGTCGACTCCGATTCCACGAGGAACAGCTGGCGAGCACGATGCCGGATTACCAACCAAAAACAGGTGCACCCTGTACAAACCTGTCACGGTTATCGCGAAGAAGCTTTAACGCGGCCACACGCTCGCGGAAATCTGCGCGAAATCGATCGGCATAGCTGTTTTAACACTTTCACTGACAGCCATATACTGATACTTCTGCGGAGTTCGAGATCGCTCAGAAAATTTTCGGTTATCTTTGGCAGCGCGAATGTTTCGCCTCTCCGGTGTCAGTTCTTTCAAGAATGTTGCAGTTCATCTTGTTAACACTAGAACTACCGTACGCGCCAAAATTGTTTTCTCTTACAGTTGAAATCACAAAAATGTTTGAACGTAAGAAATTTTGAATAAACTTCTTTATCCGAGCAGGTGTTACAATAAATATTGTAGAAGATTCGAATGAGTTCAGTCTTGTTATTATATGTTATACACACTTCGAAACGGAATAACGTTTTTGAAATAAATTGAAACTAGATAGAGCTTCTGTAAGTCCAAATTAAATAGATGCAGGGACCAGCGACCGAGGATTAACACGTCACTTGTGTTAATATGCGTGCGACATGCCAGCCAAAGTGTTAATATGCCTGTCTTTCCATGGAAAACTACTATAATAACGAAACGACACTCCGATATCCGGATCGGGGCGACGACAGACGAGTACTACGCTTCGCTCGCGATAGCGACGAAATACTAATTGCAATGATTAGAGGTAAGCTGCAAGATCGAGGGGGACTGCATATAGTGGGGATCGTCGAATCTTGCGTTAGTAATTCGAAGATCGTCCGTGGTGGAACAGTGCGATTCGAGACATCGCGCGAAACGCATCTCGAAAATCCTGCTCGTCTATAGTGTTTTCTTTTTTCTTATGAACACAGGTTTGTAAAGTCTTAGCCTTATATGATTCTGTAGGATTTTTCTGCTTTATATTCGTGTATTCGTTAGCCAACGCCGATCCAGTTTCAAATTCTCGAAATGGCTGAAATCGAGGGAAATCGTTTTGTTGTCTAAAGTCATATACATATGTATTTCTTGTTTCGAGATATTTAAACGAAATGGATATTAACGCTAAATGGATTCCATGTAACATTGAAATAACAAGCACTGTCTAACGGTTCATTTTTGACAATATCGTAAAAATTACGTTGAATTAATTTAGTCTAATACGTACAATGTGATGTGACGGGTTTTATATTTTTCATCTTACAATTACTGAAATTATATAGTTGGTTACGTGAAAATTGATTCGATAAATTTCTTCATCCAAGCACATATTGTTTTAAAAATCGCACAAAATCTAAATAAATAGAGCCTTGTCATTTTTGTAGGTTTAACCCTTTGCACTCGGTTGTCCCCTCTGAGGCACCACTAAAAATTGCGGTACCATTATTCAAAATATTGTTTACATTATTAAATATATCGATATCTAATCAATTACTAGACATTTAGGTATTGTATGAGGTATTATACCAATTTCATATGCATAAAATTTCAAAAATCATAGGGAATGGAAATATTCTAGATCGGAAGAAATGTTTAATTTTCCAGTTAAAATAGTTCCGAGTGCAAAGGGTTAATGTGAAATCGTGGAGAAATGGCAACAATATTTCTCTGTCCCACGCACTTCGAGCAAGTGTTATCGCGAAGTACTTGTTCTGTCTCTTAAAGAAAAGTAAAGCCTCTTGTATGATCGATGAAAATCGATAACAGTGATACGAATTTCCGGTTTCATAAGATACACTTGGTCAGTGAACGTCTTTCCATCATCGACTTGTCATTTCTGGGCGAATGGAAATTCTTGGAACCAATCTGAAATTGATTGAAAAACATATATGGTACATTAGAAATGATTTGGTTCGATACAATACACATATATTTCTATTCCACATAAATCTTGAAAATATCAGCTGTACTTCAATTTCGTACAATCACTAAACAAAAAAGAATGTCCTGAATTGCAACAAACTGGAGCGAAGTGGAAGAGAACAATGTACCAGTATTTTTAAATTTCGCTAATGGTTTTACTTGTTTAAATTATATTTACTCACTTTTGTCATGAATGTCAAATTCATATTATCGTAAACCGAGTGCGGTAGAATGCTACAGGGAGAGGAAGAGAGAGAGGATTATAAAATACATATTTTACGACCTTATAATGTACATAAAGTGAGACGAACCCCAATAAAACTCACCGAAGTTGAAAAAATTGATTTCTATTCTCGTCGTGAGAGCGCGCGAACCTGCAAGTTTGGTGAAACTCGCGATCGGTAGACATCGGGAACGTTCGTGGGCGCTTCGTCCGTATCCGTGGCTGTTCGGGCGTTCTCGGCGGCGATCGGTCTCACAGGCGGGCGTTCGGTTGGTTTCAGTTGGTTTACGACTGGCGACGGCCCCAGTCGGCGAGTGTCCCCGTGTCAGTGTAGATCGGCGTGGTGTCAGCTGTATTTTTTTTCTCTCACTACTTCGTCCTCCGCCACTCCGTCGATAGCATAGCATGTGCCCACCAGTTCACAGCCACGTATACGTTTACCTGCGGCATTACCAGGCCCATAATAAACTCGTCTCTTACGGCTACCGTTAGGGTCGCCGGTAACATTGCTTGTACGATTTGTTTGACCGTGACGAGACCCGGCATTACCATCGAAATTCGTTTCCCACCGTGAAGGGATCGCGCAACGGCCAGGCTTTCTTGCTTAAAGGAAATAGTCTCGAGAGGTGTGCAGTGATAGCATGATTTTTTCTTGGATATTCCAGTGAAATAGTTCGGGATCGGCTGTATCGGGTGGGCGAATTCGCACGTGGCCTAGAGTGGATAGTGTTGACGCGCGTCGCAACGCCGAGCCACGTATTTTCCGTCCAGTTATATCAACGGGCCAGAAAGAGGTAGTAACGGCAACAGCTTCTCCCGGTCGACGGACGAAAAAAAGAATCGAGTGAACGGATCGGAAAGATCGGGGACAAGATACGAAATTGCGAGAGCAGAGGGACAGAGAACACATACACCAGGGCCCGAACGAGAGGAGAAGACAAACAGAAATCTCATTTCAACGAGAGCAACCAGCAAGCAAGATGAGCTGCTGCACGAGCGCACCGATCGTAACCCAAACTTGCGAGACACTGCTGAGCAAGTGCGAGATACCGATCATCGACCTCGCTCACATGGGTAAGTCTATTGTGTTCATATTTCGAATTTTTTCACGTTTCTTTATTCACGCGTCGGTAACGGATGCCAACGCGCATGCGCAATTGTTCCACACCGAATCTACGACCCGTGCGAACACGATCGCGAATTGTCACAAAATGTCGCGGCACCAGTCGAAGATCGATCTTATCGAATTTCCTGCGACGAGAAAATGGCGTTCGAAACGGAACCGTGTACAGTGAAAATCGTATTATGCATTTGTGAAGAAATCGGTTGGTGTGAAATATAAAACAGTAAAACAGAAAAATTTAAGAGAGAGTACCGCATCAACGGATGAAATCAATTTTTATTTTATCATTTTGCATAGAAATCCGCAGTATAGTAACAGAATAGGAGTTTTGTGATAAAAATTCAATTACCGGTTTCTAGTTCAATATATTTTCGTAACATGTACAGCAATTACAGAGATAGAAATTGTGTTTTATTATGAAAATTTAACAGAAATTCTAACCTCGCATTCAAAATCGTACAAGATATGCGATAACGCACAATTACATAATGACACTGTAAAAAGGCAATTTTGTATTTGGTGAAATATCCTTTGTTATAGACAGCGGATTTTATGCATTTATGACAAAAATGAGTAGGTGTAATTCGAAACGGTGAAAACGTTAGAAGAATTTAAGAATACTATTATATTATTTTCGACCTATTAACCATGCTAAGAAAGAAAATAAATTTTTATTTCACTCCAGTTGATTGCAAATCAAGTAAATAGAAAATTTTTAGTTTGCATGAAGATCCGCTGTCCAGTTGTAAATAACTTGTCGCAGACGTCGTCGGATTGACTTTACTAATTTTTCGAAAAAATGTGGTTCAATGTTTATCCACGCCATCTGCAGTGCTTTCTCAAATTGATTTTTATTCGATATCTCAAATTTCTCTAATTCAAACATGTTTAATTCCATTTATAAATTCTAAATCGACTCCTGTACATCATGTACGATTTTCAGTGCGAACAACTTTAGCCAGACACACGCATGTACACGCGCACACGCGCGTGGTAAGGGTAGACACATGTTCGCAAGTTAGCTGAACACTTGAGTGACTCGATACGGCTGAACACACGAAAGTTCATGGTTACATCGTTTCGCGTTGAATAAAAAAACGAGTTCAAAACAACGAGCCAATAACGATCGTGCTGTAAGTCGAACAGGTTTTTGTAACCGTTAAATGCCAACAGGATAAAATCGTGAACTCTGCCTTTATCGTGATAGTCGAGTTCGCGCGTTAGTGAATTATTAGCGGCGCTTTCTAAATATACGTGTGCGCGAGGGATCAAAAACCGTTGCCCTTTGCCGCGTATTTTTAACTGCTTGGTTATCGCGCGGAAATGTAATCGACCAACGTTTTCGAGTATTTTGTCATCGGAAAGTTTCTTCCAAAGTGCCCATATTTATCAGATATTTGTATATTTATCAAGTCATCCCGTTTTCTCAAGGGAAAAAATGGAAGCCAATTTTTTACCATTTCTGTCTTTTATTGGCAAAAAATTGAGTTATACGGCTTTTCACGACTTTATTTTAAAAAAATGGTATTTGGTGCATCTTTATCCTTCCGGTAATAGAAAGGCAAAATGTGATGGAAATGCGTACTTTTATTCTGCTTATTGGATGCGATGACGAAAAAATACTAGTAATGATATTTAGCTATTCGTGTTAATACGAGTTTCGATGCGCCGGTTGAGAACATTTCAACTATTAAAAGTGTGACGGAATTTTAAAGATGATGACAAAAAAATACTAGTAATGATATTTAGCTATTCGTGTGATCCGCCGGTTGAGAACATTTCAACTATTAAAAGTGTGACGGAATTTTAAAGATATTGAGGGGGTGACGCTGTTGCGGTTGCTTGGCAACGAGACCAGGCAACTGGCCAGACAGACAAGCGGACCATCGGCAACAAGGTTCGGTCGTTTCACAGTCGGAGGCGCCTACCTCAGCTCCGGCAATCCGTTAGGTCAGAGCCGATCTTTCACAAAGAAGGGCCCCTCCCTTATGCGCCCTACTCGATTCGCCTAGGCCAGGGCTTTTCAACTGTCGAATAAAAATGATACAGTAATGTTCGGACACTTTTAAAAGAACGATAACCTTTTTTTTGTTATACCAATTCGTAAGCGTGTAAGTATCATAGACAAATTCCTTTAGCCACAGATCGATGTGATCGTTCGTTGGAAGTAAATTCTATCGTAATTGACAAATCATTGTCTAGTAGAACAATACAAGTGTGCATTGAACGTATCTTTTATTTATCTGATTTCAACCCTGTTATCATAACTATTTTCTCCGTTCAATGCTACGCGTGCACGTGCAAACAAAGCAACAAGTTGCGAATATTGATAAAACATACTGATGTGGGTGCAACAATCTTCTTATCGGATATCGGATATTCTTATCGCATAAATTAGAATATGTTTCATAAATTTATTTATTCAAGCGCATATTCTTACCAAAATTGAGAGAAATCTGAATAGTTCAGTCTTGTAATTTTGGCAAAACAATGTATATCAGTCACCTTTTGTACTCGGTACGGTTAGTGTTAAAGGATGTACGAATACTTTTTACATTGAATGTATACAATATTATCTATTTTATCTTATTTCTTCGATGTATACAGGCGACACTATTTTTAGATTTCGTGTATGTGTGCAAACAATGTTTGCATCGAGCGTATTCTGCCAGGGATGGACCTAAAGCTTATATTCCTTTCCATTTTCGCTGCGAGCGACTGTATGAACTCGCGCAACAAGTCGGGCGAAATATCTCGCTCGTCTTTGTGCCTGTAACTCTGTGTTGGATAATGATTTAAACGGTCGCAGTGAATGCCACCGAGAATAATGGATTGGCGTGTGCGATGCGATACAAGCGAAATGCACGGCGCGTTTCAATCCGCGGCTCCCAGCCCGTGAAACGTATCTCCGTTTCGTCTTTCTTCTCGTTCAGGCCGGTTCAACAGTCTCTGTCTGCTCCGTGTACGCGTGCGAGTACATTTCGAGTCTGGGCGACAGGCCAACGACCACACGACTCGTGAACGGAGGCAACACTGGCCTCACCGACCAAAAGAGTCGCGCCCCAGTGATCGAAACGAGCCCGCCAGCTGAACAAAACTATGTTGGCATTATTTTAACCCTTGACGCTCGAGTGGTGACTCTGAGGCGCTGTAATAAAAAATACTTATGCTGAAAATGTTCCAATTTGATAGAAAACGGGACTCTTCAGGACTTTCAGAAATTTTGCCAATTTCTTTTCACTTCATTGAATATAAATTTCTAACATATTGTGAACAATAACTTTTAGTGTCTATGTTAAAAGAAAAATAAGAAATATTAATTCTTGGCGAAAAGTGCCCGCCCTAAATGTCTACCTTTAAGTATTCGTCCTAGTTACAATTCTTGGTAAACCGCATTAGTTTTTTTCATTTTCGAGGTTGATGGACATTTAGTAAGCAATACAATTAGAAATCGACATGAGAAAGTTGACCGTTCAGCTAAATGACACCAACTTCTTCGATCCGGACCAATGTGCGCCGTCGCCTTTTCGAAGCAGCTCGAGATTGGGATCACGGATCGACTCACGGAAATATCGCTCAGCCGTTAGTCATCGATTATGTAAATTGCGGCTAATACGGCATAACACTTTATAAGTCACTCGCATACTTGGTAGTCAGGCTATCAAACGGTCCAGACGAGCCTGGACGAGCCCAAGTGCTCTCAACAGAATGCAGAAGAGTCCAAAAGTCTTCCTTTCACTCTTGTAGCAAATTTTTCGGTGGATACAGGTTTGTCATTTTTGTAAGGTGAAACATTGTGATAACAAAGTTTAGTAACAGGGTAAGAATTTCAACAAAAAATAGCTAATTCCCTAACCCAGGACTTACGCTCTATAAAGGGCTAATTGTAGTTGCATTGTGGATCCCCTTAGTCATCGGTGCTTCCTTTGTCTCGTGCAGAATGGTCTCGTATAAGTAGATATATGCACATTGGCATGCCGTTGTTTTGCTTGGTCGCAACCACTTGTTGAATATTCCTTTGTGTCGCGCATTTCGTGTAGAAGTAAAACTTGTAAGTTTGGAAACGAATATTTCCCACTAAAGTCGTGGTCGGATGGATTTTGATGGTCGGTTAGTCACGTGTGGTAACCTCCTTTGTTTCGCTCGGCGATTTCGATTTGCATGCTCGACTTTATTCAAGTCGCAAAATCGCACAACTGTTGCAATTCGAATCGGTAATGGTCGCGAGTTATCAGTACCGACATCCGACCTTCTTCGAAACGTTTCCTTTTGAGTGGCTTCACGACTTCCTGCTGCCTGCTTTATCAGCAATTGCGCAACAGCAAAATCTAGCTTGCGTCATAACATTCGAAGGTATGTCTCCCTTGTTTCTATGAAATCGAGAAACAAATGTTGACTTACGTTGATTCGCGGAAATATCTCGCTAATAGGAAAACGCTTTCTAATTTTAGCGCGAATTCGAAATTCTTTGCTTCTCCCGAAATAACTTGCAAAACAATAGCAACAGGGGTTATCGGAGTAGTGGTAGCCGAGCATCGAGGTTAAATAGTCCGCGAGACCGTTGGAACAAGTTATAACGGACAATATGTTACGCGGATTTAAATTGATCCTAACCTAACTCTTTTTCTTTACTTTCCTATCGAAGCAGAAACGACTTCGTTAATAATTTTAAACGTACGTAAAAGTCTCTGGTAACGTTTCATTCGTTATCGCACGTGTCCTTCGTTGCGTGAAACTTTATTCGTGATTCGCGAAGGATAATGAAAACATACCTGGCCCCCTTTTTGCGCTCGTATATAATTAAGTCCACGGACACGGCTCATTTTTTAACGATGATAACCGTGTAAGTCGGACAATGGGAGGCCTCGTGTCTCCCTCGTGTCTCCCTCGTGAATTTGAACTGTATGTACATACTACAGTATTTTATCCATAAATGTCCCAAAAGTCTGGCCTGTAAATGTCCCAGATCTATCCCCACTACTGCGGGATATACCCTCTTGAGGGGCCGTGAAACTCGAGAGGCCTCGGTCGCCGAGAAGTATGATATCATGCGGCTCGAGTATATCGGTGAGATTACACTAATCCGAATTTCTAACTTCTTTATTTTTCATTATTTTTTTATGGGACTTCGAAAAACGTATTCGTGGCATTTTTCTAATGCAAAATCATACCAAATATGATATAATTCCGATGATATTTACTTGTAAATGATATTTACTTGTAAATGATATTTACTTTAATCGCCTATTACAAGTAAATATCATCGGAATTATATCATATTTGGTATGATTTTATGATATTTACTTTAATCGCCTATTACAAGTAAATATCATCGGAATTATATCATATTTGGTATGATTTTGCATTAGAAAAATGCCACGAATACGTTTTTCGAAGTCCTATAAAAAAAATAATGAAAAATAAAGAAGTTAGAAATTCAGATTAGTTATGTTTACACTTCTCGGCGACCGAGCTTCTCAAGCTCGGCTGTCCTTATCTACGTTCGGCAAAAGTCAAAGAATACTATCCCTGGCGCATAAATGTCCCTCGGCAGACCCGTGCTGGGGACTTATATCGATAAAACACTGTAGTTTGAAAATATCTAGCTTTTTATTCACAACATGAATACGAATCGATTACTTTTTCGTTTATTAACAAAGTAGGGAATTACATGTATTTAACATGTTTGCAGAAATTTTCTCATTGTAAGACTATAAATTAATATATTAGCGAGTAAAGAATGGACATTCAGAGGAATTTTGTAATATTCTTTAGCGGAACATTAACAAATTGTTGAAAGAAATACAGTAAATAATACTCGGTTGACTACACAAGGGTTAAATAAGTATTTGATGTACATCTTTGCAAAAAGGTGAATTTGGAGTGCAAAACCTGTAGCGTGCGGCGTTCGACATGGTGGCGCGGATATTTTTATGAAAATTGGATTCAACCGCGGAGCCTTGAGCTTTGCTCGTTTCGCTTGAATTTTTTCGCGGGCAATGAAAAAATTCGCGACGACGCCGTTCACTTTTCGCGTTGCGTGCCGTATGGTTCGAAGCGTGGCGCACATGCGCTTGCACGCACGTGCCTGCCAACCGCGGCCACGATATTCAACGATGCGAATAAGCGAACGCTTATGCCTTATGCAGACGACGGATAGACCTTTGAATATTGCGAAGTTTTTCGCTGGTGCGTTACGTCGGTGCCGCATTAAAATTGATTATTGGGTGCATGAGCAGACTCCAGGAAAATCATTCCTCATGCAATCACACGCGTGTGTGTCTTCTGACACACGTCGGTCTTTCCAGGAACCGATCTTGTTGAATTTTTATGCAAGTACAGCATTTTATGCAAGCTATTATCACTATCTTTAGCGGTAGTTAACAGCACGACATAGTTTCGTGACAACAATGTTATTAATTGAGGTGATACGAGGATCCTCAATTTAAGATTTCTATTTCCTATGCACACGCGGTTAACCACACGAGCCTGCATACTGATGTCTTTTCGGTGCACAAATAGTTTTCCATAGAAAAGTTTAACATTAAATTATTTTATAAAATTAGTAGTACAGAAAATATATCTATACGTAAGTACAAGGAAAAAATTTATGTAAAATACAGATATCGTTTAGCGACAATCATTTGTTTACAGTAGTATCGAGAAGCATTAAATAACGTGTGCATATTCAATTAGTTAGTCACCAGCCAGTTAAGCACTTAGATCGGTCGTTCGTATTAATTTTATCAGTGCAGTATTTTGTTTTTAAGTGTCCGTAATTTGTTTTATGATTTTCCAATAGGAATATCAAAATAATTTGGTTACTGGCGCAATTCGTCATTCAGTGTATAGAAAAGTTAAAAGCATAGTCCGCGCCGAAACAATTCCAGCGATCAATTGTTCCACACTAATCATCGCGAAAGAATTCGGTCGATAGTGTCGTGTCCGTAACGGGAAAAATACCGTGACTCGCGTTTCAAAACGTTTTTCAAGGAAGCCGCTTCTTCCTATGTCTTGCTTGCTGTTCTTCGTCGTCGTTTCGATGATTTCGATGGTTTCATTTTAAACAAACAAAATTTTCTGGTAGCATTCGCAAGAAAAGAATATTATTCACACATCTTGCGTACTGTTTCGAGAAGTGTTTCATTGAACGAAACACATTCGTCGTCACCGAAAGGAGTCTCGCTAACGAAACATCTTGTTTTCCTCGAACTTCAATACCGGCAGCAGTTGTAGGTTTTCACGTAATCGTGCTGACCGGTCGTGTTCAACTCGGTGCACGCAGTGAAGTAAACATATTTTTAACTATCGTTTCCCGTTATCTTCTTTACCAATTCGTAAACATGATACCTTATCGAAACAATTTTCGTCAAGTTCATATTGAATTACTGTTTTTGCTGACATCGTTTGCCCCCCGTACTGGAGCAGATATTTCTGAAACATCTCGATTCGAGATACCGTAGTGAAAGCTTCGAGTCGCGAATAGAATAAAACGCTATTCTTGGTGCAATAAATATTATTTTGTTCGAAATTACCTATCAGTTCAATTACAAGAAACTGCCTCTGAAGACATCGAGCAAAAGTATAAACTAGTTACAGTGAGATTTTGTTTTCTATCGAACTCGTTGCGGAAATTGTTTCGAGAGTTGAACGTGTTGAAAAGTATTGTATCCAGGCCACCCGTACGTATATATAATAGTTTTTTGTACTAACTAACTTTTACCAGCGGCAACCGCTTTTTCGAAGACTTTCTCTCATGTACAGACGCCCAAAGTCGCCGCTGAGACTACGGCGACGCACGGAGTCGGTTGCCCCGAATTCGTATCTCCAAATATTGCAGTAACACATTTTCTCTCTCGGAGGACCCACCGAGTGCTATAATAACCCGCGCACTGGAGGAGCATGCCCACGTGCGCCTATATAAGAACCGCGGTTAATTCTCGTGACGCAGAGCGTGATGGAGGCGCGGAATGCGCACAGCACGGAGAGCTCGGCATCTGGAGAAAACACGTAGGCAGCAGCCATTGCAAAATTTGCACTTGCGCAAGCATTGTGTGTCCGTCGATTTATCTCGTTCCAGCCTTCGTTCATTCATGTTTCAATCCTTTCTAATTCTCTAGTATAGACTGGTGCAAAAATGATTGCGGTTTTCATCAGTTTAAACGTTCACCAATCAGTGCGCGGCTATAGCAGACGCATTGCGGCTCGGCGACAAGTCTCTGAAGTGAAGGAAAAGGTTCTTGCAAACGACTCTTCCATTAGAAATTAAATGCCTTTAAAAGTATACGATCTAAGAATTCATCTTATTGTTTGTAGCAAACTTTTTAATAGCAATAACAATTGTTTTAAGGTTGTTTTGAGGTACATACGTTAGGCGACTCACCCTGAACAATAAATTGTCGGCAGATATGATGTACTTTTAACATTATTGTCCTTTATACAACTGTCACGTTCTCGAAGTCGACCGTAAAGCAGAAGTTTACGTAATGCAGATTTCCAGGTATTTCTATTCGCGGTGACTAAACTTGGATTTAGTACGTATCGTCGCAACTATAAAACACTTCTTATCCATTTCTGACATTTCCGAAGGTGTCTTGGTCGACGTGGAACGGAGAAAGAGTTAATACGCGTGTGCAGAAATATTTCAACAAATGTGTTCACGAGAGAATTTGAACGCGACGAGAGAGATAAGAGCGTATAGGCGGTTCGTTGGTTAATTACGGTTTATCAACGCGAGATTTCGTCCGGATTATTCAGCAATGATTCACTCCTTTTGATCTCGATGTAATAAGTGCAAAGGTTCCGACGAATCGGTTCGCCACGAGACACTGACCATGAAAACTCCGTGAATCGTGGAAAAAACGAGGTCGTGCATAATCATCCAGTCTTCTTGGCTCATTTCGCGTGTGACTACGATAGCGCCATTGAAATCATGACCGACAGCCGCTGATTTGCTGGACGTGACCGTTGTGAAACACGGCAGCGAGCTGCCCGATCGGCAATAAAAAGTAGCTAAAGTCTAACGTTTCCCCTTGTTTTACGAAATTACGAATGCCACAAATGCATGAGAACACGTATTCGAATGAACATAAATGTCTCGACTCTTATCACTTCAACTTATTCTTGTGCTCGTAAACCTGTGGTCAACATTGGTCGATCTTAACAAGCATACTGGGAGTAGAAAGCATTGCTTTTCTTAAAAATTTCACATATCAGACCAATGTTTAATTTTCAGAATTTTTTCCGACAGAATTAATAAGATAACAATCTGTGGTTTTCGGAATTTGATATATGTATATACGTTTTGCTTATTTCCAAACATTATAAGTAGACTGCGGATCTTTATGCAAAATAGAAAAGGCTCAACGTCAATTGCAAGATACTGGTACCAGATAAATATTTGTTTCTGCGTTTAACAATTTCGGTAAGTTGCTAATAATTCATTGAAGAAAATCTTCTACAAAAATAATAAATATGTTCTTAAACTGCTTTTGAAAGTTTCAAAAACTTTGTACGAAACTTTCAAAAGAAACGTTATTCTCTTTCTGACACTTGGAAGATATCGACGCGACTCTGCGTCGAGTTCGATGGCCTGCGAAATGGGAAAGATGGCTGACCTCGGCTCTTCCGGGGGAACGATCCTCGGCGAAAAATCCTCCGATTCCACTGACTTGCGTCACGTTTTACGATGATTCTTCGTCCCAAGGCAGTATGACGAAAACCTCTTTGACACAGTTCGTAGTATTGCTAATTTTCTACCGCGAAATGCGCGTCGAAATGAATTCATAAATAAAAACATAGGTACTTCCTGCGGTACAGCAGTTCCCATTCGCGATCGTTTGTATGCGATTGAATCATTAGATAGATCGTAATCTTCGAATTTACTTTCATCACTTGCAACTGCGCGATTTAATTGCTAGACATTATTCGCGTTGCTGAGTATATAGACCATTTATTCAGCTGTCGTGGTCGTTGCAGGATTATGAATTCTTATACACACACAAAATCTTTATTTATCCAATTATTAATACACGTATATCTAATATTTGTATTTCCTTCAATCGTCATTGATTTCATCCCCTTAACTTTTTTTTACCATGCAAGCAACACGCGTTTATATAACGTATTCCCAAGAAATTTGCGTTGCAAAGATTCATTAAATCACGACGGAAAAAACGATGGAAGATAGAGATAATAGTGAAGTAACCGTGACAGAATTAAATTCAAATAAGGAAAATATCAGTTATTCATGACCGGACTGTAGATGTTTGAACAAACTTCCGTTTTCCCGAGGAAAATACTAAGAAAATGATGTTAGGTTTAATCAGATTGTAAATTTCTATTAGAATTGGTTGAAGCCTGTATTTCATTGGTGTAAATATCTGTGCCCAGCTGAATGGAATATAACCAACGAGGCCAGGGCACCGAAGAGACAATCTCGGTAGCCAGAGAGTATTTCGTATTCACGACAGTGCCGTCGAAAGGTGGAGCTGGCTGTCGACATCAAGGACCGTTTCGAACGCGAGGAAGCATTTTGTTTTCACACGGTACTCGCGTGTACCGTTATCGTCCGTCGCGATCGAGTTTTATCGTCGTTACTCGATCGAGTACATTTTTCCTCTGGCTGTCTTGAATCGCCTCCGATCGAGCCTCATGATAAATCGAACATGATTCTGTGGCTTGAACGGACGCCGCAAGAAACGCTCGCGGATGTGAATATTTCATTTCCCCACCACAGATCGGTAATCGGCTCCAAAACGAACAGAATTGATTATGCAGCGCGACAATGCATCCAGCGATCATCGGGTAGCAGAACGGGTAGCAACTTGTCTGTTAGCTACTCCATACACCAACGATTTCTGAGTACAGTCTCTTCGGTTGAACTTTCACTCAGGGGACCAACAATTTTCAACTTTTCTGAATGTTATATTATACAATTTGACGAAAAAATGATAACACTTCAAATTCTAGTACGAGTAATGCAAGACCTAACCCTATGTCTGGAAACCAATATGGCAGCGTTCTAACCTTTTCAAACGCGCTTGAAATCGAGCAACTTTATTCGTGTGCAACTTTTAAACGAGTGAACTCCGCGCAGTGGAATTTCAAGTTTTATCGTATTGCATAATATCCGTCAAATTGCATAATATTACATTGAGAAACGTTGAAAATTTTTGGTCCCCCGAGCGAAAGTTCAGCCGTCCTTTTTTTTTAATTTCTTCGTGGTCATCCCGATGACACACTTATCGACGCTATGTAAATATAATGTCGCCGTCGAAATCTTTCCCGTGTCGTTTACCGACTCTGATGCACAATATTTCCCGTATTTTGCAAACGAAAACGAGAATTGTACGTTTATCCGGTAGAGATTCTTGGGAAAACGTAGGCGTCATGCTCACGTGCTCTTCCAGTATGCTTCCGATATCTGTTCGTCTTATACGAGGAATTAGACCTGTCAAGCGTAGAATTTCTTTTGTGAGCACAGGATTACCTCGTTTTCTAGACTATTTAATTATAAAGTTAATAAGTTTAATAATAAAGTATAAGTATTATAAATTAATTCGGAGGCCGCAACAAAAGAAAAGACTCGGAACAAAGAAGAAGCAGTTACAGTTAGGTTAAAGGTTAAAAAACCATATAGGTTACCGTTTTGGTCGGACCGCGTGATTTTACGTGCCTGCTTTAAACATTTGACATTCTACAGTATTGGTGCAGACCTAATCTCGAGTTTCCAGGGTGTACACGCGTCCAGGAGAAAATTTTCGCTAGTTTCTCCTGGCAACAGCAGTTGCACTGATACTTTCGCTCGATACATAACGATCGAATATACTGTTACCGAGCGGCGACACCTTTTCATATGTTATTTACCATCATTCAACAGAATAACGAGCACGCTTTGACAATCCAAGACCGTTTGAACTCTCCACATGGGCTGACAAAGTACCACAAATGATACACTTCGCTTGAACTTTTTAGTATCGATTTTAAGTCGCTGTACACAAATAATATACAGTCCCATCATTAATAAATTACTTACTTTAAAAGTTGCCAGATCATTGGGTTTTTACTGTTATCGCGGTGACGTGGTGTCTTCAGGTGTTCTTTTCACCTTCTCACGTTATATATCTTTTCTTATTTTGTCAATGTAAATCTTCTGTTAATACATTAATCCTTTGCACTCGGTTGTCCCCTCTGAGGCACCACTAAAAATTGCTATACCATTATTCAAAATATTGTTTACATTATTAAATGTATCGGTATCTAATCAATTACTAAACATTTAGGTATTCTATGAGGTATTATATTTATATTTCATATCCATAAAATTTCAAAAATCATAGGGGGTGGAAATATTCTAGATCGGAAGAAATGTTTAATTTTCCAGTTAAAATAGCTCCGACTGCAAAGGGTTAAGCACCACACTTGCACGCAACAAAGCAAGGTTCATTGTAACAATGTTTTTGTAACGTTCTCACACCTCGTACATAAATCCTGAAATAGACTGCGGATTTTACGCATTTATGACGGAAATGGCTGGGTAAAATATCAAATGGTAAAAACATCTGAAGAATTGTGGTGTTACCACCAGTTTATTAAGATTTATTAAAATCCACAGTCTACGAATAAAATTTGGATTGTTTAATGAATTGTATATGCAGTAAGTTTTCTCGTGCTGTAACAAAGAAATAGAACCACTAGATCTAAGAACCAGTACGGACCCGAGGGTTTTTCTCAGATCAAGGTGTCACCGTATTTTTGTTCAGCACTGTAGGTGTATTGTTTGACGTAAGTTCAAGCCAGAGGCAAACAATGAAAGTAGCGAAAAATCGAATGAGCTTACAGCTTTGATCGGCAAAGTATTATCGGGATGAAAGGCAAGATAAATCGCGAGATAAAGTGTGTGATTCTAAAAACCAGCTAAAGCAAATATCAGGATAGAGGTACATATATGTAATAACTTCGTCGCGGTGAATCGCTCGGCGAACAACAATAAAATTTACTATTCCATCGTAAATTACGGTCCCTCGACGATAAAGTCGCGTCGCGGTGAAGAAGGAAGGAAGGACAGAGTTTATCGTCGAAAGTTTGCGAAACGATTGTGTCGCGCAACTCGTGTCACAAGTTCTCGCCGTGTCTATTCACGTGCACAGAGAGTGAAACGAATCCTACGAGGCTCTGGTACGGAAAATTCGCTTGCAGATCGCCGGTATTTACATTGGATTTCCATCGGGAGATTTACAGTTATGCGACCGCACGTGGTCTTCGGGAGCCGCCGCGGAATGATTTACGACACCATGCGACAAAAGACCTTCGCCTTCATCGACGCTAATCCTCGAACAGCTACGAACCATGCGGATAGCGTGAATTTTCTCGGTATCGACTAATTGATCTAGCTTAGTGTCGGTATTTACTTGTCGATCGCATTCTGGATTAGGATCGTGTCCATTGTCGCTTTGTAATTCACGCGCACTATCGCGGAACCAAAAATTACAGCGAAACTACATTTTCTTCTCTAATGGCTTCGGCGAGTGGAGAAGCGAAAAGCTCGCATTACATTTCCGTTAACATTGCATCTGGTACAATAGATTTATGAATCGATTTACTATTACAAACTAGAAAAACAACTATTAAAAAACAACGTACAAACGAAATGAAATTGACATCTTCGATTTTAAAAATTTTTCAACAATTTCGAATTTCAACTACTCAATTTTGCTGCAAATGCGTAAAAATCCGTAGTCTAAACCGCCTGCTCTAGAACTTTGGACATTCCACAAGAAATGAGTGCAGCGCGAGAAATTGGAAATTGTTCGCGGTGAATAGTTTACGCAGTCGTCGTTCCGGGTTTAACCGGCTCGACAGTCTTAATTTTTTATTCAACAGATGCAATTAGCCGTAGCCTTCGTACGTAAAAAACAGGACCGTTTGCTTCATTGTTCTGCGTTTACCTTCACTTCTCCGAGACGCTTCGCTCGTCCATGGAGAAACTCTTCCTGTATTAGGTCTTCCGGGAACACTAAATCTCGTTTACTAGCTTGCATTATGATACTTCCTTCATTCGCGAATATTTGCAATTCAAGGGAGACAAAGTTCGCTAGTATATTTTCACGCGGCGGTGTTCTACAACGCAATCTACTTACATTCTCGAAACGAGTCGGCGTATTTCAACGACACTATTGTAGAACAATATTGATTTACTTCAATCGATTGAACAATGTTTTTAATACTCGAGTATACTCAATTCCAGTGTCGGCATCTATTTATTAATTAAAACTCTAGTCACATTTTGTGCTCGGTACGGTTAGCGTTAAGTTAAATGCTACGAGTAGCAATTCGGTTACAAAGTTGCACGTAGAAAGACCACATTAAGTGCTCGCAAATGCATGATACATACTAATAAGCAATTAACTATTAATAGAGGCTACGTTACCGGATGATCATTTCGATATTGCATCGACGAACGTTCCCGTGGGAACAATTGACGGATAGAAGAATGCAGACAATTTGAAAATACGACGGAACACGGAACTTAAGGCCGCTATTAGACGAGGCCACTGATGGCGCAACTTGGCGCAAATGGAACCTATTAGACGACGGTAACTGGTGGAGCCACCAAAAATTGTTGCCGATCTGGTGGACGGCATTGGCAACTGGCCGGGCAACATTTGGTGGCGCAGCCACCAGCCGGGGCATTGTAGACGAAGCCATCAAGTTGCGCCACCAGCATCGCGAAAACCAGGGCCGGACTAAAATTTTCTAGCAGCCCTGGCTACCGTTAACAGATGTCCCGCGCTGGCTTAATCCGCCTCTGGCGAAAACATAAACAATTGACTTTCACAGTCTGGTGGTACCACCAGTTACCGATGCATTAAAGCCCTCCAATTCGGTGGCGTCACCAGTGTCCGCCACCAAGTTACGCCAATAATAGCGGCCTAACGATCGTCTCTCGATTTTTCTTGTTTCTTCCGATCACTGTGCGTATTAGGTGTTCACTTGCAACACTTCGACTTTTGTCGGAGGAGAAATATGAAAGAAGGATCTGATTTTTTGTCACGAAGACGAATAATGATACACGCACGGGCAACATCGAATCGAGGAGCAACGAGGCTCGCTCTCATTTTTCGCTAGTCGCTGATAATAACGTCTTATCGCGATTCACGCACAGTGCACTCGGCTGTGTCTTTTTACCACGGCTCGCAGCCAGATCTTGTTACCGCGACACGTGGCGACGAGTGCTTTCTCGCGACTTTTTCGATCGTGAGAAGTTGATTTCACTTCTCCCGCGACACCGAGTGAAAGATACGTGTAAAGATTCACGCTAGCCGCATAATACCCCGTGGAACAAGTACAGTTATCTCGCACGGTTATATATTTTTCTCTAAAATCGGATTCACAGTTCCATAACTGTAGGTTTAATGGGCGGTTTACAGTCCTTAGGTATAAGCGACCCTTGTAGAAAGAGAAAAGCGAGGACCAAAGTCAGTCGCAAGGAAACGATCGGACCTAGCACGTCGTCACATTTAAGGATACCACTTTGTTGTATTTTAATCGTAAAGTTATATGAACATAACTATACTTATATTTTTAATATTGTATACGCGGTATTGTAGCATTCCACTATATTAATAAAGTCTAACAACTTCAATTGCTCCGCATGTTTGCTTAAAATGTGGGTAAACTAATAAACTGTGGATTTTAAAATAAAAATTATTTGCATCGATTACGATGAACAGGAGCCAGACAGAAATTTCTTTCTTCCTATAACAATTTTGATAAGCTGGGAACTTCCAGTAATACATGGAAGCTCTTCAATTCTTTTAATCTATCTCGATCTTATTTCGATTTCGAATTCTACGATGAAACAAATTTCAGTTGCAACGTGAAAGTATATTAACCCTTTGCACTCGGTTGTCTCCTCTGAGGCACCACCAAAAATTGCTGTAGCATTATTCAAAATATTGTTTACATTAATAAATATATCAGTATCTAATTAATCACTAAACATTTAGGTATGGTGTGAGGTATTATACCAATTTCATATCCATAAAATTTCAAAAATCATAGGAAATGGAAATATTCTAGATCAGAAGAAATGTTTAATTTTCCAGTTAAAATAGCTCCGAGTGCAAAGGGTTAAACTCCATGTAGATCTTAATTTATGCTGTCTTTTTGTCGCGGAGTACATGTAGTATGGATCGTCTTCACCACGTCATGATTGATCGATTTTCATTGAGGAAGAAATTATTCTAAAAAGACGGAACGATATTCTCCGTTCCTAAATTGATTTCATTCCCTGCGAAACGTGACTTTGACCACTTTGACCGAATCAGAATTAACTATGAACGTAGATAATAGAGTGCGCGATCTATCGAAGTATATAAACAACCTTGTGTTACAAAAATGGACGTAAGAGTTATAATTAGAGCGCCGATTTTTCTGCCTCATATGCATCCGAGGTAATTTATGAAGATCGATGTTCAGAGAAAATTTATGCATCTTCGATGTAGTTTATCGAGTGACAAGTAAAACAGTGGCATCATTCGATTGATTACATTTTTTATCCGGCTGTTATTCGCTTAATCATGTTTATTACAAATTCGAATCAGCAGTCTACAAAATTAAACTCGGTTCAACCGGATCAGGAAGGTGCACAGTGATGTGTAATTCGAGTATCTCTGATCATAACTTCGCAGTTAACAGACCTGCCCAATAAATAGATCACGCATCTTCATAGAAATTAGAGTTGCAAACAACTTATTTACATTGACAGGAACTTCAGCTTCTCTGGATAGCAGCTTGTAATCGATACTTAACGAGAATATCGTTCAAAGGACCGATCAAGTGCGTTTCATTTGCCCGCTATACACATGCTCGTTTTCACTATTTCGACGAGCTGTTAATGCCGAAGGGGCAATCGCAAGAAGGAACGAGAATTGGAAGGAGAAAGATAAGAAATTTCCTCTTTGAGTTTCTACGTCCTCGAAGATAAGCATCGTTGCTGGGCAACAGGCCAACATTGCAAAAGCCGCCACCAAGAAGGACTCTTCTCCGAGAAACTTCTCCTAATGACGTCGAATTACATGACACATTGGCGTTCCCAGCGGCGATTAATTCGAAAGCGATGGCATTCGAAGGAAATGTTCAGTTTAGAATTTTGAAGATCAAATTGCATAATATTACATTCAGAAATGTTGAAAATCTTTGGACCTCTGAGTGAAAGTTCAGCCCGCAATTCCGTAATTGTATTACCGCGTCAAACTTACAGCTACTTTGTGGTTCTTTGTACATTGTACATTGTACATTCTGTCCATTAAACCCTGCAGTCATTAACTTAATGCTTCGTAAGGCAATCTGCATTAGAACTTGATCGATCAGCGGAGGATCATGCGGTAGCTGGAGACTTTTCATTGTAATCCTACATTATTGCAGCATTAGTATATTTTTTCCTCGTGTAATCGCGATGATGTTTGTTCGAAAGTATCGCTGATTTATTGCTCGATTTTGACATCAGTATTAACCGATAATCACGAATAGACACAATGGGACTTCTGAAACAGCGGTGTCACATTATAAATATCAAACTGTTTGAACAGAACCTGAAAGAATATCATTGAAAGAGACTTTCGATTTTGTTTGCAAAGAGTGTTGCCGCACGTGTGTATCTTTGTGCGAAGAATTTATTATTCGAGTATCTCGATGATAAGGTTACCGACTGAAAGAAGTCTAATCTTGAATGGTGCTCGCCGAGGATAACGATCGTGAAGAATTTGCATACGCCTTGATCCATCGAATCCTTGAACGATAAGGCTTACCTTCCGCGGCCGTGAGAAGTTCGACAAACGCGGCATATTAATCGTGCTGGTAAATAATTCCGCACAACTGCTCGAATACATTATGCAGGGCCGGATTAAGCCCAGTAGCAGGCCTCGCGCTTGCAGCAGAAAATGTGTAATAGCCCTGGCTACCGTTTACAGATATTTTTGCTTAAAAAAAAGTCATTCACTTTTATTTTTGTTCCTATGATATTATCATGCAAAAGCTGGGGCCTCCTGGTAACATTTGATACGGGCCCCGCGCTGGCTTAACCCGGCCCTGACATTATGTCGAGCGGTTTCTGTGGGATAAACCGATGAATTTTGTGTCAGAATCAAAGAACTTTCGATAGAAATGAGAAAGATTGCAGAATATTGGAAAAATAGAGAGATTATGTGTACGAACGTTCTTTAATTTTGGAAATCTGTGTTAAACTTGCAGAATTACATGAAAATTCGCAATCATCGATTCGCAATGATCAGATATTTTATAAGTAACATTGTATGACCATAAAAAAATGAAAAAGTTCGGAGAATTAAAAAATTTTCCTTGCAGATTTTGGAACGTCTGCAGAATCTTGTGTTGTTTAGAGAACAACTATTAGAATATCT
Source organism: Lasioglossum marginatum (assembly GCA_028455795.1). Classification (NCBI taxonomy): domain Eukaryota; kingdom Metazoa; phylum Arthropoda; class Insecta; order Hymenoptera; family Halictidae; genus Lasioglossum; species Lasioglossum marginatum. Next base: position 1,286,334 of record CM052270.1, on the reverse strand, counting down.
CCGAACTGAATCCGAATTAATTACAAAAAAGGAAGATCGTTTCTTCTTGAGCGAAACGACTACCCGATAGCGTATCAATGAATGGATGTTCCCTGAATGAAATAATCGATATTTAGGAAGAGGGGAGGAAAAGGAGAGATTTCGTATTATCGTCGTGAAGCCGTTAAGAAAGACACGTCATCGTAGATACGACGAGCATAAAATATTGTACAGGGTGTCGCATCAATAATTTCACAAACAGGAATGAAGTAATCCGATCTCAGAGAAAAAGAAAGGAAAATATAGACGCGTGTTCGTACGTTGTTATCCTCGTTCTCTTTTTACTCTTTCTATAGTAATGAAAACAATCGTTGCATCAGTAAATATTAGTTCGTTAGCAGCATCGCCGCATTTGCTATTCCATTTCTGCATGCATATTGCCTTAACCCCTTTTCGTCCAATGTCGAGTCTGCCTCGACATTCAATTTAATTCCGACTATGCGTTTTATACTTATTGGTGTTCTATTTAATTGCGACGTTGGAGTGATATCGTATCTCGGCACGATTATAGGATTTCCTTAACACTAGGTTTACGGAGCTCTAGAAATAACTGTTTCACATTATTTTATAAACATAACAACAACGTGTCGAGAATAAGGAAATAAAATGTCTCTGTAGCTCTCGCATTTCGCAATGAATGCAGACAATTTTTATTTTCTATAAAACCCTATAACAATTTCGGTTTTGCATGAGAACCTTTCGGTGGAGAAGTCGCACAAAATTTTCTATGATCACAGCGTGCGAGCGATATATGTATGCGCAATCAGCGTACACATGAAATAAAGTGTAATCGATAATTAATTTCCTGCTTGCAATCTCCGTCGACGACAAGCCATAGTATTGATTAAAGAAACACACTAAACCACATATGTAGTTTGATCGTTTGAATTCAGGTTTTGATACGAGGGTAGAAAATGATTGGGCACGACCCTGCTCAAGAGACATACCTCTCCCCCTATCCCATCCCCCCTCTCTCTTTCATTTTCTTTTCCCTCTCTTGCTCTATATCTCTATCTTTATCTCTCATTCATTTCGTTTTCCTCTTCCAGGCACTGAGAGATGTCCTCAGAAGGGTGTCGTGAAACAAGTGGCTACGAAGCTGGTAAGGGCGCTGTCCGAGAAAGGACTGGCCTTGCTCGTCAACCACGGCATTCCGGAATGCAAGGTACGCATTTCCTTCGATACTCGTTCCGTATAATCGCTGGATCGAACACAGGCCCGAGAATCGCGCGTCCTTGGCGGATGCCGTGATTATATTCACCGGGGAAAGTAATCATTAAAATTGAACAAACAAAGCACGATAAGTACCCGCCGCGGAGGTCGCTCAAAACGCAAAAACAACGTGTTCGAGTGTAAGACGAAGACGCCTCAAGATCCCTCCATCTGTAAATCAAAATGGTACTTGCTTTTTCTAATGTAGAGAACATGTGAATCAAATTGTACAGAAATCTGACCAAAATACATTTTCTTTTCACGATGAACTAACATCTCGGAGATTAATTTTTAAAATTTTCGTGGGGCAATTGTTTCCGAATTTCGCTTCTAGAGCTGTCCCCCTTCTTTTCAACATTTATTCAAACTGTATATGTATATTTTTAATTTTATATTGAAACATCATCGTATAATAGCTACGTCTTGAAGTGTAAGACGAAGACACACCGAGTAACACAAGAAATGTATGACTTACACCATTCTCATAATTACGGGCACGTTTACCCGAAGTAGCACTGTATTCGTTCGCGTACATGTTGCAACAACAATCGAATAAACAGTCAACAAGTGTATTTCCATGATTTCGCGAAAGTTGCAAAACCAATCGCTTCAGCGATAAGCACGAAGACGTCGGACAAAATTCGATTTCTTCCGATCGGATCGCGACAGACGATTTCAATAAATCAGCTGGTTCGCGGGGCTAGAAGTAAAACGGTAAAAGGAGAGATAACGGACGATACACTTTCATGAGCGGCTCGTTTAACAAGCACAAATAGGTGTTGGTATCAGAGTACCGCGTGTTCGATCGTATTACGTCCAGAACGACCTCGGCTCGCAAACGAAACTCGCATGTCCTCGGTTGCGTTACAAAATTACCGTCCTGCGCGGTCTCGCGCGGGCGCGCATGGAACCAGTATTAAAGGAGTCAAGGTGAGGAAGTACAAAGAAAGATAAAGAAGAAAAGTGTCAGCATGCTGCTCTGACCGCAGAATGGGGAACAACAGGGATTGGTAGCGCGAATCGTTAAATCGCGCGACATCCATCACCAGTTTCCACGGGTTCGCTGATAAAACGTGTGAATCTTGCGATGACCTTGCCGACGACGCTCGAACTTTTCCTCTAATCGAGGAAGAAAACGTTATCGTCGACTGTACGTCACATTTCCACAAGATAATTCGTCCGACGGTTACGACGGGACGGATACGATCTAATTATTGCATATCGGTTATCGTGCATCTTTACGTGCCCGCGTGCATCCGATCACCAATGTTCTGAGATAAGAAAGTGGGGCGTTTCTTTCGGAACTATCGAGTAGGCTGAATACAGTATCATAAGTGCATAAATACAGTCTTCCCTTCCACAGTGTTACCTCCTCAGGGATATGGAGGCTCGGAAAGCGTAGAGGTACTATGTTCATTGACGTTTGTCGAACATAGAGAAGCACAGCGCGTAAACGACAAAGTTCTTTTCTACAGAACTTTCACCAACGTATTCGTGAGATTTTTCGAATTAAAATGAGTCTAAATACGGCATAATTTGAACCATATTTACTGATTTAAAGTGTGATCACAACTCGCTACGATATAGCTCTAAATATGATTGAAACTCTGTCGAGGTCGGTCTCTTTTTAACCAAGGAAATCTCACAAATATGTTAGTAAAAGTTCTGGGAATAAAGAACAAAAAATAAAAATTTATATCTATTGTATATCCATTGTAGTTTATCACTTTACTTTTCAGTACGCTTCGATTCCTCCATATAAGCATTTGATTGCTAAATTACTTGGAACAATTGGATCACTCCCATCCCTAGTTCTAACCCCTTCTCGATCGTAACGAAGGTAAGAGACGGCGCACAGCTTGCGAAATAATGAATGCTGGCTTCCTTAGCTATTATCTGTGCCGTAATGTCGTGTGCCGGTTGGCATACCTCTTGCGCAATGTTCGATAAAGAATTACAAGCGTACCGATGATAATTCTCGGGGTTACGCTGGGAATTACCCGGATGTCTAGCGAGTTCTAGGGGCTTCCAGGACGTCCACGTATTCCTCAGTTTCCTTAACATCAGGTTTACGGGACCCGTCAAAATGACGGGTTCTAATATTCTTAATTTGCGATTATTAAAATTGTAAAGATGCTTCCCTGAGAAATTATACCACATTTACATAAACATAAACATACCAAATTTATTTCTTTGGGTATATATTATTGGAAGAGCGGCCAAAAATTTGGGTAGACACATTCTTGTTATGTTTATAAAATAATGTGAAATAATTATTTCTAGAGCTCCGTAAACCTAGTGTTAAATGTACATATTGGATGTTTTTATGCAATTTCTCGAATTATTCAAGACCGGTTTGTACAAGTATTTAATGCTCATCTTTGCAATAAATGGAGGGTTTTGTTTGGCTACAAGTCATGGGTATATCTTGAGTGTCCTGTTCGAATACGAGTAATTGCGACCTGATCTTCCCTAAAAACTTGGGGGATCTTTTAGGGTTTCATAAACATTGGTTTTTATATGGAGTTTGGTTTGGGAGCTCTTAATCCAATTAAACAAGGAATAATAAAATAGGTACTTACTTTATTCTGTTTTTTAAAGCCTACATTCATACGGCATCTTGAATACAATGATACTTTTGTTATCGATAGCAATTGAAAGGGATCATGCCCATCACTAGTTAGAGCGCTTCTTTTCCAAACGGTGGCGGCGGCTGAGCGATCGTTTTGCGCTGACGTCACGGCGCATTCTTTATCAAACGTGTATGTACAGCTGAATGCGTCAATTGGCTGAAACGAACCGTCGCTTTTAATTATCTCGACTCGAATCGAATTAAGAGTGCCGGCTCGGAGGGCAGCCGGAGAGCGGCGAAAACGTATCGAAGACAGCCGAGCAATTTCTCCTAGGAAACTGTGGGCTGTTGCGTAGGTTCTACCCATTCATGGCAATTCTACTTCATAGGAAATCGTTTTTCTGACGTGAATGAGATTGCTTACTCGGGAATGATTCCAGTTTTTGCACGGCGAGCCTGGTCGATCCTGTCCTTCGATCACGGATGCGTGTAAAGTACGCTCGAGATCCAGGATGAGATCAATTTCGATCCCTTATTTTACGATCTTCTCGCAAGCAACACCGTTCACCGCAGATTGCGGATGATCGTGCATTTATAGCGTTCGCTGATAGGCAGATCGTACTAAAATTCATTTTCTCTTAGAACTCGTCCGCCGCAGTTTGCGATAATGAAACTGCACGTCCGCTATAGTTTTGCGGGCATTATAAGAGCGCCAGAGACTCGTCTCGAAAGTAGACTCGCCGCGAGAGATGTCGAAATTGCAAATCGTTTCTCTTCGGAAAAAATTGTTATTACATGCAGCGTTGCTGATACGTCGACTTCTAATTGGTTAGGCTCGCGATACGCGTGCGAAACGTGTTGCACAAGCTTTTTTCGAAAGTTCAGAAGATTCTTAAATATTCGAATGGTAAAATGAAGGCCACCTTGAGATCTCCAAAGAACAAAAGTTTTTATAGCATCGTGCTCAGCCACATCGATTCAATACGAAATTTTCCATTTCATTGCATTGCAGTTTAGTCATAATTACTTCGCGAAAATGTTGATTGTTATGACGGTACATGTCTTATCACAGTGAACAAAATCGTAATGACAATTCTGCGATGCGAGTCCCACGTCAATTTTCTCTATTTTTGTGCCGAGCGCGGCTTGTGCGAGTCATTCCTGAATTCATGTACGGCATTTAAGAACGAAAATGACGTGCATCGTCGTAATGATAAATCTAAAACCTCACTACATACTTATCAGTAACTCGGTGATCGTCACCTGGCAAGGCGACATATTTCTGATACCGAATGGAGAACTTAATTACACAATGATTCACTACGTCGAGTACTCCTAACAATAAATCGCCGATTATTGGTAGATTCTGGAGAACTTAATTACACAATGATTCACTATGTCGAGTACTCCTAACAATAAATCGCCGATTATTGGTAGATTCTGGAGAACTTAATTACACAATGATTCACTACGTCGAGTACTCCTAACAATAAATCGCCGATCATTTGTAGATTCTGGAATCCCTTTCGGTGCCCTCCCAACTTGGATTCGTCATCTTTCATAATTCCTTCACTGAAATCATCTGTTGAAGCACTTAGTGATGGACAAGACTGTTCAATATGAACTTCTCTGTTCACAGATGAAGGCCGCTTACAGAGCCCTCGACGCGTTCTGCGAACTACCGGAGGAGACGCGAGCGAAATACGAGCGAAATTCGCCCAGCAATCATGGTTACATCAAGCCTGGACCATCCACGTAATTATTTACTACAGATTTTATTGGTCAAGTCATTGCAATTAATTTTGTACAATTTTCCAAACATTCGTTGACCAAATAGAGGTCAAGAAATTTGATTAGACGCATTTTCTCATCGTTCGCACACGGTCGTTCTTCCAATAATTCCAAACACCAAAATAAATCAGAAGTTACGAGATTATCAATTTTATTTGGAAAATGTAAACAATTATAAATGGAAGTCGCAATCGCGCGCGCAATGCATACAATATCATATGAAGAATTCAACTGTAACAATTCTTTACTGTATATGGAGAATTCAAATCGGTAAATGGTTTTTCAAATACTGGTAACTTTTTTGCAGATACACTGACGAGAAAGAAGCTCGACATGCTTTCAACGTGACCGGAAGCGGAGGACCTTTGCCGGATGGAGAAGTGCCCAGCTTCAAACTGGCAGTGGACGAGCTCACGCGAGATTTCAAACAACTGTCCGCCATGCTTTTAACTGTAATCACTTTGACTTTTAATAGTTCATTCCCGAATAATCGACTCAAAAGCCGGTTTTCTGTAATTCTTCTATGTTTTTCGAACTGCCTCATCTGTCTGATTGTTTGGAAGAGGCATAAATATTTCTAACCATCTGGCTTTGGTATCCAGCTGTGTGTACAACTTCTTTCGAAAAATTCAAGAGTCAGAAAAACTCTTGGTTGAATCAGTATTTCAAACGCATGCGCTGTTCATTACGAAAATGTATAAATCCGACAGTCTTTACACTGTTGTTGTTAGGTACTATAAAGTAAAAATAGGGGCTAACGTATGCAATGTGTGCCTTGTAGGCTCTGGCCGTGGGCCTAGAGAAATCGCCTGACTTCCTGAGCTCGAAGCATTCGCGAATGCTGGAGTCTGGCAACGAATCCATCCTTCGTCTACTTTACTATCCACCCCTTGGTGCACCAGCGCCAGGACTGGCTCGTTGCGGCGCCCATTGCGACTACGGAACTCTCACCTTAATAGCTCAGGTACTAACGATTTGCTAAAACTTGCAGATATAGTTTCTCTATATTTCTTACAGACACGGCAACTCATAACAGTCTTCAATTCCTGCTTCCTATCAATCAATTAATCAAAAGCTGGATAAAATTAATCGACGTATACCTACTCACAGCGAAAATTGTACATAATTAGACTGCGGATCTTTATGCACAATAAAAAATGTTCGCATTGATTGCAGGACACAGGAGCCAAATCAAAATTGTATTTGTCGTAGATTAAGAGCGTAGTGTAAGTGTTTGCCAGAGTCGGCTGCCGAGTGGTCGCACGTGCATTTTACATTGTAGCGCGGCCGAGACGTTTGATCGGCCGCGACAGTCAGGATCGGTTTCTCTTACGCGCAGCCGAAACGTTTGATCGGCTGCGACAATCGAAATCGGCACCTTTGCAATGCGTGCACGTGGACGGAGTGACTCTGCGGAGTGGAGAAAATACGAGGCAAGACCCTCGATGACCCGAGACCGGCAGGCAGATTTTGTTGAGCACTCGAATTGCTAAGAGCAGCGCCTCCGCAGAGTCAATCAGTCAGATTCGTTCGGCAGCCCGACACGCGAGAAATGAGAAAAGTAAACGCTGAAGTGCACGGGTCGCGTCAAACCGCTCGCGCGACGACATATTCTTCTTTTAATTACTCTATTAAGCTGAAACGAATACACTTGTGTCCTTCAATATTTTTAACATGTCCACTGCTTTAAATTGTACGTGTCCATTTCTGTCATAAACGCATCAAATCCGCAGTCCATACGTAATGTATCAACGGATATTTCTCCAAGTTTAGTAAGCGAGTGGCTGTCCATGTACGTGTTTAAAAAAGTCGGGCACATTAAAACATATTTATAAATGAAATCTAATTCTAAGTAGTTTGTGATCTAAGGTAAGAAGATATCTACAAATGTTTTGACATCATTTACAGGACTGCGAGGGAGGTCTGGAAATACAAACTCCACATGGGGAACGGTGGGCACGCGTTGGTCATCTTCCGGGCGCCATTTTGGTGAACACTGGCGACATCCTGGCAAACTGGACCAACAATCAACTTCCGGCGTTGAGACATCGCGTCGTTGTACCAGAACATTGTGGTCGAGGTCGTCATTCCATTGCTTTCTTCGTTCACCCGGACGATAATACACTCATCGAGCCTTTGGACACGAAAATCGCGATACCTAATCAAGAACCAGCGCCTTGTCGTTTGCAGAAAAAAAAACGCGGCGTACTGACAGCATATCACCATCTGCAACGTCGACTTCGAGAAACTTATGCCTCTTAACGTTATTGATGAATATATAAAATGTTTTTTTTCCCCGCGTCGAACCTAAATGATCTTAGTAACATTATCATTGACCGTTAAAAAACGAGCGACGTGACACATAGCGACGAGAGAGAGAGAGAGAGAGAGAGAGAGAGAGAGAGAGAGAGAGGGAGAGAGAGAAAGAAAGAAAGTAAGAACAGCATGATTGACCTATTGATCATGAAATCATAAATCACGCCGTTCCAAACGAGACAGAATTCCGTTGATAACTTGTAAGAAGCTGCGATATGTTGCATCACAATGGCAATAATAAAGAAATTTGTACTTACAGTTTGTAACAAAGGCATTTTATACACGAGTGATTTAGATTTCCCAAAGTATACAGAAAAAGGGATAGAACGTATTTCTTCTATTTTATATTTAACAGATATACTGTTTTCTTTTTGTAATGATTTGCATACCAGAATATCGGGCTTAGAAACCGGGATCCCAGTTGATCGTTTGAGGCATTTTTCGTAATGTGAAACAGACTAAAGTATCCTCGGGTTGGAAGATCAAAGTCGGATCGTCCAATCGTAGACCGCATTCGACGCTCTCTTCTATTTTCAACACCTCGTCTTTCAAGTGTCTCATCGACACCACTCTTCCTGCGAGAAAAGTATTCACATATTAGAATTTCATTCTTGACTGACACAAGTATTATTTTAAATGTTCACCGAGAAATCGAGAGAAAACGAAAAATAAAGATGAAACACGACAATTTAATGTTGCCTTTTTCTATCTCATTTTCAAAACAAGAAAGACTGTCTTATTTAAGGAGTCACGGAAGCAACAGCTTCAGCGTAAATCCTTTAAAAGCGTTAGTACTAGGTTCTTTGTTCCGTACTTGCGTGGACTAGAGTGTAAGCTTCCGATTCAAAAGTTTTTATACTTGACCATGTGAAAGAAATTATTTGAATGTATGGTTTGCTGTATGCTTTCGTTCAATACAATTTAGTCGAAAGCTTCAGACCGATTTTCAAAGGTTCATTCTTCAATTTTAACATGATTGTACAATTCGCAAAATTTGAATAACCACTGTATCGCTAAAATTTACTTACCTGTATAAATAATTTGGTTTCCTCTAATTACATGGAACATTTCAGATTTTTCGAGAACACCTTTTGTACAACGACAACCAGCAACCTTTACTTTCTTCTTTTTCTCGTTAATTTGGAATTCTTGCAGCACTCTGGCTTCGCCTACATTCAATGCAAAAGAGAAAACGTTATGAATAATATTTTACATGCGAACAGGAATTTGATTATTTTTGTGTACAGATATATTAACGATACCTAACACTTCTTCGACATCAACTTCAGGTAAAATATTATTGATTTCTTGTTTGACATCGTCCACAAGTTTGTATATCACGTTGTAATTTCGAATTCGTACCTCTTTCTTGGTTGCATCGTCTTCGATTCCACGTGTTACGTTCACATTGAAACGATAAATAATTGCTGAAAATATATAAATTATACAAAACAATGCATTACATCGGAAATAATATGCATATTATCATGATTACCATTGAAAGTCTCCGCTAGTTCTACATCGGACTCGATAACAGCTCCCACACCGTAATGAACAACGTTTAGTTTACACAAATTGTCCTCTGTGTACGTATCAAGAATATTTAAAATTGCTTCAACACTGCCAGCCACGTCACCTTTTATAATACAATTCACTTCTAAACGTTTCTCTTCCTCTTTTTCGGGAACGGGATTCGATTTCAATGTTTTATACTTAGGATGAAACTTTCCAAGCGTCCACTTCATATGCAGTTGACGTTTATATTCCTGTCATTGTAAACCATGTGTAAATGGCTTTTGAAAATATTGTATCTCAATAATTATTAAAGTGGTCTGTCATATATTTTTTGTTTCGAGATGTTTAAAGGAAAAGGATATTAACACTAAACGAATTCCATATTTCACTTAATGTACACACACAATTAATGTACTTTAAAACAATGTGAAGTGAAATAACTGATAAACTCATTTTTCGAAATTTTGACTTAGACCACTTTCTTAAACCATGTATAATTCGAGCGTATTACCAAAAGATGTTCTTCGTATTTTTTATTAGCAGCATCCTGATGCTCCTTAGCCAGAGATTCATTATGTATAGATTCTCTATATTTTAAAGCCGAATGCAACTGTTGCTCATTCTGCGCTTCTAATATCTCAGCTCCAACCGGAGGTAGTTCTCTCCAGCCAATAATTTGAACCGCTTCCGACGGTTTGGCTTCTAAAACCGTACGACCGGTTTCGTTGAACATGTTTCTCACTTTGGCCCATGCTAATCCTGATACTGTTCAAACAAATGAATTCAGTTAAACCTAAGATAACTAAGATAACTCGCACGCCTCTATCTTTTACCTAGCAGGCAACCCTTCTTCAAAGTTCCACGTTTAATTAAAGCTGTTACTAATTTTCCACGACCCGTGTGATTAGCGCATTCAATAGCAACTGCCTCCACCAACCCAACAGGATCTCCTTTCAAATTCATTAATTCAGCCTGCAAAGCTATAGCTTCTGTTAAAGTTTGTAAATTACTGCCCTTCAAAGCCGACACGTTGACAGATTGCACTTCTCCACCAAGGTCTTCGACTACGATGCCATGCTCTGCGAGCATCTGTTGCGTTCTTTTCTAATACAAAAATTACATGTATAAAGTTTGTGAAACTCAGTTATCAATGTTTATCATGCGTCAAATATATATTACAATGTCTGCGGTAGGTTTGTCAATTTTGTTGATGGCTACAATAATTGGAACTTTCGCATCTCTTGCCATTTCTATACTTTGCAAAGTTTGTTCCTTCACCCCATCGTCGGCTGCTACTACCAATACTACAATATCTGTTGCGTGTGCACCTCTGTATCGCATGGCAGTAAATGCAGCGTGACCAGGTGTGTCTAAAAATGTTACTCGTTCTCCAGTCTTCAGTGTTACTGAAACGACAATATTTATAACTAGACTGCGGATCTTTATGCATTTACGAAAAAATTGGTTGGGTTAGGTTAGGGTATATATAAAATAAATATAAAATAGTAAAAAATTACAAAAATTTAAGAGCATTGTAATATTATTTTTCATGTAACAAGGTCATTAGGGGTACGAAAGCTGTGTGCGAGCAACTGAAGGTTGTTTAGAAATTAAACATTTACATTAAGCGTACCATCGAAAGCTCCTATGTGCTGCGTAATTCCACCAAATTCTGTATCGACGACCGATGTATTGCGCAAGGAATCCAGTAAAGTAGTTTTGCCATGATCGACGTGTCCCATGATCGTTACCACTGGGTGACGTTTTACTAATACAGATTCATCAGCTGGAGGACTGTACAACATTTAGTAGTACGATAAAAAAAAATTCGAGCAGCATAAAAGTATTGCTACGCTACCTTCTAACAATGTTCTTATATTTGACTTCTTCTTCGACTTGCATGTCTGGCCTTGGAATAGTTTTAGTTTTACAGCCCAGCCTTTTCAGAATGTCGCATACTAGATTGGAGTTTACTAAAACGCTATTTGGATTAGTGTATCTTGCTATGCCCATCATATTGAGAACGTTCATTATATCCTTAACGTTTCTATCCGCGCAATAGGCTAATTCTTTTATCGTTATATTTTTCCATACTTGTACCACAGGAATCCTTTTCCGTATTGGTTCTTTAATTACATACTCTTGTAAATTTCCTTCTTTTAACATTGTTTTCACTTTCTGAAAATCAAACGTATTGTGTTCTTTCTTGTAGAAGCGAATAACGGATAACGGGAATGTAAATGTGTTAATACTATACCGTTCCTTCCTTCGTCATCCTTTGTTTATAATATCCCGGTGTACTGTGGTAACATTGATGTTGGATATACGACTCGTGCCATGCCTCTATCATCAATTGCCTCGACGAACTGTAAAGATTACATAAAAGCTCAAACCGATTGTTACAAATAAAACTCTGTTTAGAAATTCTTTCTAACAAGTACTGATTTAGGAAAACAACATGGTTTAGAAATGTTAATTATAGTCAAGTTATAAAACTTGAATATTCTCTTATGAAGCTAGGTTATTTACATCCGAGAGTACAGTGACTATACTTCTTATTAGTTTAGACAGGAGTGTGGTTACGTAAATATTCTGGGCATCCATATATACAAGTCCTTGTAATTCATATTAAAGATTAAACTCACATAAGTCGAGCATATGATCTACTCATGGAAGTTGCCATGTTTACTCCATTTGTAATTGTAAGTACATAGTTGCAGTTTGCAGTGCTCTGACGCCTGGCTTTCTCCGTGCTTTTGACTTTTTCAGAAACGATAGTGCTGCACCAAGTTTATCGGAAACTAACCTGTTCCTCGTTAGCATGGACTACAACCCAGTTGTCTACATTAGCAGAGACTACAACCCATTGGCTTCCATGATGTATGAGATGTTTCTATCGCAGACGAAGTATAGGACACAAACAAGATTAGTACAGACATTGTATCATTTCGGTGTACATTTTATGTATGAATCTATAATGAACAAATAAAGACAATGTAATAAAGAAGCGTGTCTGCAATATATTTATTGAACCACCAATTTTTCCCGAACGTCCGACTTGTCGTTGAGTTGTACTACTGAATTCCGTGCCACCTCCTTCGATATCATATTCTCCTGATAGAAAACTAGATTTTCGAGGTTTTCGAAAATTTTCGAAGAATTTCGACCGTCTGGCTTGTCGTTGAGTTGTACCACTGAATTTCGTGCCACCTCCTTCGATATCATATTCTCCTAATAGAAAACTAGATTTTCGAGGTTTTCGAAAATTTTCGAAGAACTTCGACCGTCTGGCTTGTCATTGAGTTATACTACTGAATTTCGTGCCACCTCCTTCGCTACCATATTTGCAATAGCCGGCATCGACTTCGGAAGTTTCAGTACCATTTTAGCTGACGAGGAAGACAGACACGGACATCATGAGTGCTCCTCTCGGCTGGTTGTTTCTTTTGGTTTCAGTTTTCAGTTCTTTTGATGAAAGTCACGGGCAGTATGAACCTCCGACGCCTACCATTGAACCTCTTTATCCGAAAGGGATCCGAATTTCCATCCCAGGTAAGTATCGATCTTAACTTTTCTTAATATAATCGATCAAAGTGATCAAATAATTGTAGAAATAATGAGAACAATCAGTTGCACTTTTCTAGTTGAATATTTCATTGAGTAACGCTTTCGTTGTTTCTCAATTTTATTATAAATGCATAAAGATCCGCAGTCTACTAAATACGAATGTATCGTTGAAGGAAAAAAAAGGAGAAACAAATGCGTACGCAGCCTTGAAAAAGCAGAATGTAATGTTACATCACTGAGCAAAGCCAGTCAAGAATATGTGTTTAAAGTATTTTGAAAGCGAGCCGCGCTATCGTAATTGCCAATCACTAAACAATTAATCACATGATATTTGAAACTGTTTACCAGTACACAATGAACTATGAATTATTCATTAATCCGTAGAAATGAATAAATCCAATTATATTTGATTTGACAATTAGTAAAAAAGTATTCTGATTCGTCGAGCGTTAACTAACTCAGTTGCAGATTACATAATTATCAATATGACATGTCCATGATAACCTTATTCAGCACGGGGAAAACACATCATGTAATTCTCGTATCTTCAGTCTTTGCATAAACATGTAAACAGAACGAAATATCGCCAAAATTATCATTTTATCAACTATTTTGCAATGCGACAATAGTTCTCAATCCTCTATTTTCAATCCTATTAGTTTAACAGATCCATTTAATATTTATTTACATTAATGCTGGAGTCTGACAAATTAAATCGGACAGAATGATAATATACAATTTTTTCTTCAGATGAGGGCGGAATAACTTTGGTTGCCTATCATGCAAAGGTTAACGACGATTTTTACAGTCTCGAAGCGGGAACAATCTCCGTGGATGTTATCAAACCTAAAAATGGCCGCTGGGTTTACCAGGACCGCAGTACCAGACTGAAAATCGGAGATATTGTTTATTTATGGGAGCACGTGGTCTACAATGGTCTGGGTTACAATTTGCTAGATCAACGGCACGAAGTTAAAGGTTCGTTTTCCTCGAAAAGGAATAATTCTTTCGTTGTTGACACAACACTTTAGAAGTAATGATTTACGATATTAGATCAAGTACTAATAATTTACGAATGTTGTTTTTAATGACTCCGAATTGTTGTCTTCTTTTAGAATTTTACAATTCCGATGGAACCGTAGTGGGCCCCGCACCTAGCGGCGGCGGCACATGCACAATTACTTCTGAAACGAAGATATACTCTCGTGACCGGGAATCCCAGCAACTGAAACGCAACGATGCGTGTGCGGGCCAAGTAATTTTCGAAGAGAACTTTGACACGCTCGATACGAATCGATGGAAGGTTCTTGAACGTTTCTCAACAGCTCCGGTAAGTGTTGTGCCTTACCAGGCAACCTAGGTAGTTGCCTTACAGGTAACCGGTTTTCAAAGACATATATTCTTTTGTTGGAAAACACATCGTTCCGTCGCTAAATCAATTGCTTCCTAGGCACGACGAAAATAAATTTACTTCTTCCAGAACTTGGAATTTGTCGTGTACAAAAACAACGAGGACAACGTTTACGTTCAGGATGGTAATTTGCGCGTTAAACCAACTCTGGTTAAAGAGAAACACGGTCTTACGTTTGTGCAGGATGGTTCTCTGCAATTGGACAAGTAAAGTCGCGTTCTTATAAATCTGACAATGTAGTTTTGTTTATTAATTCGATGCTATTATTTCTCGTGTGTATTTCAGATGCACGGGACAGGTCGGTAGCAGAGATTGCACACGAACTGCGAATGCGTGGAACATTTTACCACCTGTAATATCAGGACGATTGAATACTAAACCGTCTTTTAACTTCATGTATGGAAAGGTTCAAGTTCGTGCTAAATTACCGCGCGGCGATTGGATATATCCGCGTACGTTTAATATACAATTTTTTATAACTTCGTCATTATAACATCGCCAGTCAGCAAAATCTGCTCGAGCAGATTAAGACTAAATGTCTGCAATCGTACTTTGCGAGCAAAAGGCGGTCATTTTGGTGCCAAGACATGCTTGTAGCAGGACTTCCTTATCTGCTCCGAATCTGTTTAGGTCTACTCTTATTCCGACCGACCCGCCCTCTATAATTAGGCCAAGGTTTGGTCTGGATTTGGCCTCCATTTGTCGTGGAATTTTTGCATGAAACTTCGTCGCCAAATACCAAACCAAGAGCAGATTGTTTACGGGGAATTGTTATCGTTCCGCTTATTTTTGCGTATTTCGTTCCAGTGATCACTCTAGAGAGTGACGACAGTTCACCAAATTCAACATCGTTCTGCAACTTTTTGATCGCCCACTCGTTTGGCAATCCGACGCTCATAACAGCGGATAGAAAAGACATAGGCAATCATCTTCTTCAAGGCGGTGCACACGTCACTAACGCAGAGAACAATGACCTACAAGACAACCGAATGGACCTTCCGTCGAAGTCGTCAGGTTCTCTGTGGTCTGATGACTATCATGTCTATGAACTTGAATGGAGACGCGAACGCCTCACTCTTAAAGTCGATGGCGAACAGTATGCGGAACAGAGGGTGCCTGCACTTTTCGATACTCCCGTAAGTTTCACCTGTCCAGCCACGGACATTCGTTTTGTTGTATTTTGATATAAATGTGCTCTGTAGAGATTTGGAAACGTTACTAATTTAGTTGTCGTACACAATTATAGGCTTACGTCAACGTGGGCCTGGGAGTCGCTGGCCGTAGCCTTTTCCCTGACGAATGCAGAAGCGGCAACTACCTGAAGCCGTGGAAAAACAAGGGCGTCAAGGTACGTGAAACCTTAGAAAACAATCATTGAAAATAGTAACAATACCACTGTTTTCGTTACAGGCGCTGTACGAGTTCTACAGTTCGGATAGCTTGTGGCTGGATACGTGGAGACAAAATGACAACGTTCTGTCGATAGACTATATTAAAGTACAGGCGCTGTAATTCTGAAAATATTCTTTCAATTCTGAAGATTAAACTATAAGTTTCTAAGTAATATATAACATGTAGCTTGATTTGTAAAACTGTACTGTACCATTCCACCAATCCCCTGTGTTTGCAACTGGGTGCAGCAACAGAATTGATTCGAATTGGGGGAAAAAACTTACCCCCTCTCTGCCGGCACCGGATTAATCACGTGATAATGTGACGCATGCAGAGACGAATCGCATTACGTGGCCGGCCCGTGGCGGGGTAGAGTGGGGGAATAGTGGGGAAATTGCGTCGTAGAAAAAGGGTAGAGTGGGAGACAAGTCTGAGAAATCAAATCTACTGGATTACATAGGAGAAAGGCAAAAATTTACCGTGCAGCCAGAATATTAATCCTGCAATATAAAATACTAATGTAAAGTATATAGGTACTTACAAATTTTTCCGAATCTTCTGTTTCTCCATCGGATCCAACGCAGAACACTGTTCTGCGTCCGTTCGGATCTACACAATCACTGAACACTGCAGAACACACTTTCTGAAATTGTGACAGCGAAGAACTTACTCCGACCACGATCAAAATAATTCTGCGATCGTCATCTCGATTTTTTCGTGAATGGTTAAGGATGGATTTAGGTGGGGAAGAAGAACTTTAGGTTGAGGAATGGGGGGAGAAATCATATGTTGTACATATTCACCAGAAAACCACACTAAGATTAAGGGAATGATATAATGTAGTTTTCGAAAGCAAGTTATATTTTATTTCTTGTAAACTGATGATAAAATATGCAGGCAGTGAAAGTGTCAATGAGATTAATGCATTCAAGATTCCTGGATCAGAGTGCAGCACTTACAAAGCCTGTACTTTAATGTAATCTACAGCCAGGAGTCTTTGTCCCCACGTAGCTAGCCACAAGGTGTCAGCTCTGTAGAAGTCATACAGCGCCTGCAATTAAAGCTGTTGTATTATGAATGCTCTCGGTGATAGTCTGTCAGTTCGCCAGAAACGGTTTTACGTACCTTGACGCCCTTGTTTTTCCACGGTTTCACGTAGTTGCCACTTCTGCATCCGTCAGGGAAAATGCTACGGCCAGCGACTCCCAGGCCCACGTTGACGTAAGCCTATAATCGTGTATAGCAACTAAGTTAGTAATGTTTCCAAATGTACACAGATCACATTTACAGTGACTCTCACTAATATTCGAACACTCTTTAAAAGACGATAACTTTTTTGATATCGGAACATACGATTTGAACTCTTTTGAGAAGTTAGAGCAATTAGTTTGCTACAAAACGTGAACAAATTTTTGATAAAAATTGCAAGTTGTCCGAATTTCACGGAAAATACTAAAAATTGTATTTTCCAAGTTTTTTATGTGGGCTTATATGGAAAATTTAGAAAACACGTTTCGTAGATCTGTGTCAGTTAAGCATATTCTAAAAATTTTATCAAAATTGGTCGATTGCAATGAACTACAAACGTTCAAAGATGGTACTTTAAATATAATTCGATTTTTCCTTCTGCCACAAGGTTTACTCCGATTTTGCTCGATATTTATTCTTAGAGCAAGATTAGGCCCGCTCTTAATGCGACCGACCTGCCCTCTATGACGAGGCCAAAGTTTGGTCTCAATTTGGCAATTTAGTGGAATTTTGGCACCAAACTTTGCAGCCAAATACCGAACCGTCTGTTTCCGTATTAGGCTCGGTATCTGCCGACAGAACAAATCCTGTTCCAAACATGTCTTGGCACCAAAATGACCGCCTCTTGCTCGCAAAATATGATTGCAGACATTTGGTCTTAATCTGCTCGAACAGATTTTGCTGACTGGGTGTTAAGCCGCGTGGAGTTGCTTCCAACAGGAAACGAATACGGTCGGACAGCCTTAACTCACTGGAACATCGAACTGAGCTTGCAATCTCTGTTCTCCATACTGTTGGCCGTCGACTCTAAGCACAAGACGTTCGCGTCCCCATTCAAGCTCGTAGACATGATAGTCGTCAGACCACAGAGGAGTCGATGTCTTCGACGGAAGGTTGATTAGATTATCCTGCAGATTACTGTTGTCCAAAGTAGTTACGTGTCCACCGGCTTGAAGAAGACGACCGCCTATGTTCTTTCCACTGGTTGTTATTAATGTCGGATTGCCAAAGGAATGGGCGACCACGATGCTACTGAAGATTGTTGCATTTGGTAAACTATTATCACTCTCCAGCGTGATCACTGGAACGAAATAAGTTATTGAAAATCCATGGAACTTAAAATTATTTAACTTAGAAATTTAAATGAAATTCGATTTTCCCTTCTACAGCAATCTTCACTTCGATTTTGCTCGATATTTATTCTTAGAGCATGACTAGTGCGACCGACCTGCCCTCCAAACTAGGGCTGTTACTTTACTCCGAAGGTCGAAGATTGTGAAGCTTCGAAGCTTCGAATTTCAAAGCTTCGATTTCAGAAACTTCGAAGGTGATGAAAATCGAAGTTTCGAAGCTTCGTAGTAAATTATTAGAAGATTAAAAGAAACGGAGTGTCGAAAGCTTTGAACTTCGAAATTTCGCTGTTACGTTATATTTGATACAATTACAGTGATCGTAAAAAGTGATTGTACACTCCTACATTTCGAAAAAAATACACCACCACAGCTAAAAGATTGAAGTCGGGTATTTCGAACAAACACCCCAATATTTTATGACACATAATGTTTATATCAGTACAACTTCATACGATTCGAAGGCTTCGAAACTTCGTACACTTCGAAGCTCCCTTCGTTCCTTCGAATCTTCCTTAATCTGTTCGAACAGATTTTACTGACTGGGTTATTGGATTGAAACTGTATATGAAACATACGGGGATAGATCCAATCGCCGCGCGGTAATTTAGCACGAACTTGAATCTTCCCATACATGAAGTTGAAAGACGGTTTGGTATTCAATCGTCCTGAAATTACAGGCGGTAGAACATCCCAGCCATTTGAGGTTCGTATGCAATCTCTGCTACCGACCTGTGCCGTGCATCTGAAAGATACACAACAAATAAAACATTCCGTCGAAGTAATAAACAAAACGATTGTCACATTCATGAGAGTACAGCTTTACTTGTTCAATTTCAGAGTACCGCCCTGTACAAACGAAAGACCGTATTTCTGTTTAAGGAGAACCGGTTTGATGTACAAATTACCATCTTTCACGTAAACGTTCTCTTGGTCGTCTTTGTACACGACGAATTCGAAGTTCTGAAAAGAAGTGAATTGCTTTTGTTGCATCTAGAATCTAGAAACCGGTTATCAGGCGCCGCACTTACCGGCGCTGTGGAGAAACGTTCGATAACCTTCCAGCGATTTGTATCGAGCAAGTCAAAGTTCTCTTCGAAAAGTATTTGGCCCACGCACGCATTGTTGGGTTTTAGTTGCTGGGACACCCTATCACGAGTGTATGTCTTCGTTATGGAAGTGGTTGTGCATGTGCCGTCGCCGTCGGGTTCAGGTGCTGGGCCCACTATGGTTCCGTCGTAATTATAAAATTCTGGAGGAACACAACAATTTGATTCACGTAATTATTTCACGAAATATAAAATCGTAAGCATTTAAGCCAATTATGCTGGCTGGCCAATACCCTTTTTCGGAGAAAACAAACCTTTAACTTGATGTTGTTGATCTAGCAAATTGTAACCCAGACCATTGTACACCACATGCTCCCATAAATAAATGATATCTCCTTCTTTTAATCTGGTACCGCGATCCTCGTAAACCCATCGGTCGTTTTTAGGTTTTATAACGTCCACGGAGATTGCTCCCGCTTCGAGACTATAGAAATCGTCGTTAAATTTGACATGATAGGCAACCAAAGTGATCCCGTCCTCGTCTAAAGAAAATATTGTATATTATCATTCTGTTCGATTTAATTTGTCGAACTATATGACTTTATTAGCATTAATGAAAAGCAACAAATTGATTTGCAAAAGGGCGAGTTTGGGGTGCGAAACCTGTACATGTCAAGGTCAAGAAAAGAAAAATGGACGTTTGTTCTTATAAATATTATTCGGCGACCTTTATTAACCTTTTAACCCTTTGCACTCGGAGCTATTTTAACTGGAAAATTAAACATTTCTTCCGATCTAGAATATTTCCATTCCCTATGATTTTTGAAATTTTATGGATATGAAATTGGTATAATACCTCATGCAAGACCTAAATGTTTAGTAATTGGTTAGATACCTATATATTTAATAATGAAAACGATATTTTGAATAATGGCACAGCAATTTTTAGTGGTGCCTCAGAGGGGACAACCGATTGCAAAGGGTTAATAGTAACTTGCGTATAATTGTAATTCATGGCAACGCAGACTTATATTTGAAATGAATTCGCGGGGTTTTGAAAGAAATGTAAATCCTTGAAAATCGTAATTATTGAAATGAGCTTACGTGGTATGGAAATTCGGATCCCTTTCGGATGAAGAGGTTCAATGGTAGGCTTCGGAGGATTATATTGTCCGTAATTTTCATCAAAAGAATTCAAGATTAATACTAAGAGAAATAACCAGCCGAGAGGAACACTCATGATGTCCGTATCTGCCGTACGTGCCAGCTAAAATGATACTGAAACTTCTAAAGTCGACGTCGATGGTTGTGCAAACAGGTTTTTCCATAAATACCTCCCGGTTTGATGACACTAGGCTGTTCCAATTAGTCCGATCCATTAATATATATACTGCAAAAATCTATGAGATTATGGTCCTCTTTCTGATGACGAAAAAACAAATAACTAATAGACAGCGGATTTTATGCATTTATAATAAAAACGTGTAGGTGTAATTTAAAACAGTAAAAACATTAGAAGAATTTAAAAATTCTCTGCTATATATATTATTTTCAATCTATTAACCACATCGACAAAGAAAATCAATTTCTATTTCACTCCAGTTTGTTATAATTCAGGTAAAACATTTTTATTTTGCATAAAGATCCGCTGTCTAGAAACAACAAACAATGCGCTCATACAAGTTGATAAAATTTTAACAAGAATTAACAACGCGCGAATAAAAACAAAATTTATATGTCTTTTCGGGCAAATTATTATTATTATTAATTAATTTTATTAATATTATTAATTATTTCTCTACATATTGTATTATAAAAGAATGTTTCTTTGTACAAAGAAGAATTGCGCTAATACGGTAAGCCTGTTCATTTAATTCACAGACTTAATTACAAACGAGTGTAATCTACTTTATCGACTGTTGGTTGCGCAACCGTGTTCCACTGCTTTTTAGTTCACACACATCGCCGTTTGGTGCTGTTGGCACCGACGTATCTCTTCGGTGCCGTTGGTACATTTATTTGAGCTTCACTTGTCGAAGTGTTAGCAACGAGTTCACAAAAGAGACGTCTTGAAGTGGATCCAAGGTACATATACAATTTTCCTCAGATAATTATTTAGAAAGAGGTACTCCGATTTTGATGAAATTTAAATGTGTTATACAGTGAGCCACGAACGCCCTTTAAAACAGAATTACTTTTTTATAATTGTAACGACCTGATTTTGTATAATCAATTATAAGCATTGGTTTAGGAAATGATATGCAAAAAAGTTTTTCAAAAATTATAATTTACAAGGTCACACGTAAAGACAAAATAGGCATTTATTAAAACTTTTTTATTCGGGCCCTTAATGAAAATTTAAAATACACGTTTTGTAGATCTATGTTAGTTGTACAAATGCTGAAAATTTCATCGAAATCGGTTAACATGCACACGAGCTGTAAGCGGTTAAAAATGGTGAAAATCATAGTTTTACACGACTTTCGATCAGTTTCTGCTTAAAATCCACAGAATCGTACATCTTTCGATGCCGTTTTCTCCTGCGTCAGCCGATTTATCAAAACATATATTTTAAATTTTCATTGAGGGCCCAAATAAAAAAGTTTTAAAAAATACCTTGATTATTTAGAAAGAGCCACTCCTCTCCGATTTTGATGAAATTTAAATATGTTATAGATTTCGACATTTTGAACAACTTTTTCCTTTTCACATATAGGGGGGTCGCTTTTAGTTTCCGAGATATTCGCAAAAAACTATTGCTGTATTGAATTCTCCGTATTTTTGCACGCTCCATGGCAACGTAAGCCTGCCCCGGCGCGGCGCGACGTCTGTTTACTTCTTTTTTGTAAACACGCTGTGGAGATGAGAGAGAAAACAGGGTCCCACTCTGGTCATACATAAGGTGAGCTTTCAATTTTGGAAGACTGGATTTTCGTATGCGTAGTCGGGCCGGCCCTCTCCGCCCACTCCACGACCTAACCACAACTCATTCTATTCGCATAATCGTGTTTTCTCTCTCATCTCCACAGCGTGTTTACAAAAAGAAAGTAAACAGATGCCGCGCCGGAGCAACCTTACGTTGCTATGGAGCGTGCAAGAGTACGGAAAATTCAATACTGTATTAGCAATAGTTTTTTGCGAATATCTCGAAAACTAAACGCGAACCCCTATATGCGAAAAGGAAAAAGTTGTTCAAAATGTCGGAATCTATAACATATTTAAATTTCATCAAAATCGGAGAGGAGTGCCTCTCTTTCTCAGAATTCGATAGTCTATCGATTCACGATGCAGAAAGTAGGTCCTTCCATTAAAAAAATCAAGATGACCTTGAAATCTCTTCTATGCCTCCACCCACGCAGAAAATGTTTGTGTCACAATATGCTCCCCCCCCTATACCGTGTAAGTTTTGTATATAACATTTTTTCATATTATTACAAATAACGGCAATATTCAAAGTGGACATTGTTATTGCCCCACCCTGTATACCATGTAAAGTTTCCAGCTCGGCATAGCTAAGTCAACATTACACTATCGCTAAAGGTTTCAACACTGTTAATATGTTTTAGCTCTACGTAAGAATGGAATCGAGCGCAGGGAAACCAAGATCGACTAAACCAAGAAGAAAGCTGAGGCTTACCCTGAAGCAACGCTCTGAAATTGCTCAGCATCTAGAGAATGGTGTATCTATTAGAAGACTAGCAGAGGATTTCAATATTCATACGATTACGATTCGGCGTATTCAATTTGAGGAATTGAATCACCGTCTGTACGCATGGTTTCTAGAACATAAAGTGAATTGCAAGTCATCATTGAATTCGATACTGTCGAAAAAGGCGGTAGAGATCAATAAGGAATTAAGAGGACCGGCAGACTTCAAGGCGAGTAAAGGATGGATTTGGAGATTCAAAAAGCGACATCGTATACGTACGCATTACCATCTCGTGAGGCCAGATCCTAAAGCTGTGTACGTGCAAGAGTTTGTTAGTAGATTCACACAACAGATAGAGGAGGAAGGGATCAAGTACGAAAATGTTTACAGCATGAAAGAGACTAATCTCGTGTGGAATGCTGTCCCTTTAAAGACCAAAGAGCAGTGGGAAGAACGACCAGTTAAATTCGGAAAACTGAACACAGATAGAGTGACCGTCGGTTTCTGCACCAACGTCACAGGTAGCCACAAACACGCTCCATTATTTATAACTACATACGAGAGTCCAAGTGTGATGAAACTAGCTGAATATAAGTTACCTATTATCTACAAGTTACACGAGAATACCAAGGTAGACCAAGAACTTTTCATTGACTGGTATCAGAATCACTTCAAACCGGATGTGATGAAATATCAGTTGCAGCATGGAACATGTGGGAAAGTCATCCTTCTATTGCATGATTATAGGACGTACAGCTTTGAAATACTTCAGCAAGTCAAGAATGACGAGAGATTCGAGATTGTTCTCATGCCTCCTAATAGTAGCCATTTAATTCAGCCTATAGACAGATTGATCCCGAAGACGAAAAAATCTTATTACGACAAGATGTCGCGAATAGCAAAGTCTAGCAACCAAATTAAAGACTTTTATATCGATTATGATCATAAAGACTGTATTAATTTGTTGTACAAGGCATGGTTTGAGATTGATCCTGCTGATATAAGAGAAGCGTGGAGGAGTCTTATTAATGATATTCCTGAAGCACTGGACATTGAGAAGGAATGGAGAGAAATGGAGGACTCAACAAATAGAGACGGGGAACCTGGAAATAGATCTGTTGACTGCTCATCGGGACAACTGACAACTAGTAATGGTTTAGAGATCAGCGAAGTAACATCGTTGTCCAATGCAGTTGCCAATGAAGAAAACATTGATTGGGCCTTTAGGAGGTTAATGCTCTGGTCTCAGAAGCAACCAAAAATAATTGAATTAAGTATGAAATGTTTACAAAATTACTACGAGGGGAGGTGACGTTTACTGGTGGAGATATAGATATAAAATTATTGCGAAGATGTACCGATGGACTGAGAATATTGAAATATTTCTACACATAATTTTACATTGTTATACTATTCTGTATCGAAAGAAATATTGTAGCGTTAGATTGATTAAGAAACTATTCATGCATTTTGTTTGTCGAAGATACTGTTAAAATTCAGAAACAAATCATTAGGAAATTAAATCTCAGATTATTTTATGAAATAATTAAAAATGACAATTTTTTTATGGAAATACTAAATGCTGTATGAATTTTAAATCTGCAAATAAACCGATGACATTACAGAAAATGTCGTGATGTAAAATCTAAATTGACTATCTTTTACCAAACAAATCCTAGTTCTAAAATTTCTTAAAGTATATTAAACTGCGCTGGAATTTTGAGGACATATATTACGAGGACATAAGTGTATATTTTCAACTCGTTAAATATCCTAGAAAAAAATGAATGATGGTCTGCGAAAATAGAGGCTCCGATCTTTAAAATTAGTCCAAGTTTATTATTGTGGGCACTTACTAACAAATAATCAACTTTATCGACTGTTGGTTATGCAAACATGTCTCACTGCTTTTTAGTTCACAGACATCGCCGTTTGGTTCTGTTGGTACATTTATTTGAGCTTCACTTGCCGAAGTGTTAGCAACGAGTTCACAAAAGAGACGTCTTGAAGTGGATCCAAGGTATATACCTCTGGTACATATACAATTTTCCTCACTTCTATACTTTAGTAAACATTCACATCAACATTTATTAAAAGCGAACGAATCTTATATTCTATTAAAAAAACTATTGTATATCTTATATAAAGTGTCCAGCCCAGCATAGCTAAGTCAGCATTGCAAATTTGGTAAACATTCTGCAAATTAAAAGGTAGGTAATATCGCTGAACGTTTCAACACTGTTAATACGTTTTAGCTCTATGTAAGAATGGAATCGAGCGCAGGGAAACCAGGATCAACTAAACCAAGTAGGAAGCCGATGCTTTCTCTGGAGCAACGCTCTGAAATTGCTCAGCATTTAGAGGGTGGCGTATCTATTAGAAGACTAGCAGCGGAATTTGATATTCATCCGACTACGGTTCACCGTATTCGTCGATCTGCTGACATGGTAACTCAGTTCCTTAAGGAACATGGTGGGAGAATGAAGCGGCGAAACATAAGGAAATCAGTACATGAGGAATTGGATCACCGTCTATATGCATGGTTTGTAGAACGTAAAGCAAATTGCAAGTCAACATTGGATTCGATACTGTCGGATAAGGCAGTAGAGATCAATAAGCAATTAGGAGGACCGGCAGACTTCAAGGCGAGTAGAGGATGGATTTGGGGATTCAAAAAGCGACATCGTATACGTATGCATTACCATCTCTCCAGGCCAGATCCTAATGCTGTGTACGCGCAAGAGTTTGTTAGTAGATTTGCTCAACAGATAGAGGAGGAAGGGATCGAATACGAAAATGTTTACAGCATGAACGAGACTAGTCTCGTGTGGAAAGCTCTCCCTCTGAAGACCAACGTGCAGTGGGAAGAACGATCGGTTAAATTAGGAAAACTGAACAAAGATAGAGTGACCGTCGGTTTCTGCACCAACGCCACAGGCAGCCATAAACACGCTCCATTATTTATACATAGATTCGAAAGTCCAAGGGTGTTGAAACATGCTAAACATAAGTTACCTGTTATCTACAAGTTCCACGAGAATACCACGGTAGACCAAAAACTTTTCGTCGACTGGTATCAGAATCACTTCAAACCGGATGTGATGAAATATCAGTTGCAGCACGGAACATGTGGGAAAGTCATCCTTCTATTGGATAATTATAGGACGTACACTTTTGATATACTTCAGCAATTCAAGAAGGATGAGAGATTCGAGATTGTTCTCTTGCCTCCTAATACCAGCCATTTAATTCAGCCTATAGATAAATTGATCCCGAAGACGAAGAAATCTTATTACAACAAGATGTCGCGAATAGCAAAGTTTAGCAATCAAATTAAAGACTTTTGTACCAATTATGACCTTAAAGACTGTATCAATTTGTTGTACGAGGCGTGGTCTGAGATTGATGCTGCAGATATAAGAGAAGCGTGGAGGAGTCTTATTAAAGGTATTCCTAAAACGCTGAACATGGAGAAGGAAGATGATTTCTTTGAATTCAATCGACAAGAAATGGAGGACTCAACAAATAGAGATAGGGAACCTGGAAATAGAACTGTTGACTGCTCATCGGGACAACTGACAACTAGTAATGGTTTAGAGATTAGCGAAGTAACGTCGTTGTCCAATGCAGTTGCTAATGAAGAAAACATTATTAGGGCCTTTAGGACGTTAATGCTCTGGTCTCAAAAGCAACCAAAAATAATTGAATTAAATATGAAATGTTTACAAAATTACTACGAGGGTAGGTGACGTTTAATGGTGGAGACATAGTATAGAAAATTATTGCGAAGATGTACTAATGGACTGAGAATGTTGAAATATTTCTACACATAATTTTACATTGTTATACTATTCTGTATCGAAAGAAATATTGTAGCGTTAGATTGATTAAGAAACTATTCATGCATTTTGTTTGTCGAAGATACCGTTAAAATTCAGAAACAAATCATTAGGAAATGAAATCTCGGATTATTTTATGAAATAATTAAAAATAACAATTTTTTTATGGAAATGGTAAATGCTGTATGAATCTTAAATCTGCAAATAAACCGATGACGTTACAGAATGTCGTGATCTGAAATCTAAATTGACTATCTCTTACCAAACAAATCCGAGTTCTAAAATTTCTTGAAGTACTTATATTAAACTCCATTGGAATTTTGGAGGACGTATATTGCGAGGACATACAAATCGGTGATCGTACCTAGGAAAATAAAATTGATCGCACGAGCTTTGGAAAAACCATGTATTATAGAATAATAATAGATTACATTGTTCGTGGTAATAATGATATAATAAATCAGAATATACCTGACAATAGTAGTAAGAACCTAAAGTAACGCGAATACTGAATACATATTATTAACAATAATGAGAGGAGGGACTTTGGGGGGTGTGTTGGCAAAAGGAAGGGGCCAAGCCGCTCAGAACTGCGTTTCAAGTAAAAAAAAAAACAAAAGATTAAGAAAAATTACAGCGACAGCAGATTCGATAAAAATTAGGTAAGATCTTTGAACATTAAAAACGTAATATTCTACGATGTTGTCGTAGCTTTAGCATTCATTGTGTTTTCTTCGAATTTATATAAAAAGAATCGATCAAACAGCCTGCGACGCGAAACGATTTCAGTCACGTACACAGATCCGCTCCTCTTCAAAAAATAAGATATTGTTTTTCGAATAAAAGATTGCGACAACGGACAAAAAAAATAAGAGCGAGGAAAATAGTAAAATAGAAAGAAAAAACAACATACATTGAGGAATGATAGATTGGCCGCATTCGTTAAGACTTATTGTTAAAGTAATTACGGTCAATTACCATGCAACCAGTTTAACAATTGTGTTCGTTTAAAAAGAAACGCATCCGAGGCGCTGAGTTATATAAAATGTAACGTCTTTTTTTTTGGAAAAATAATAAAATAGACAAATTTACGTTCTCTCCGGTTGGGCATGAAATTACGCGCTGTCGTGTTAAAAAGGGAGAGAGAGAGAGAGAGAGAAAGAAAAGAAAAGTAAATAAGTGGAAAATAGAGAGAAAGCCCACGTGTTTGTAATATGTATGAAAAACACGCGAGTTGCGTATCATCCGCATACCGTACACAAAAACGTTGCGTTCCTAACAATTTACTGTTCGACGACACGAGATTATTGCCAAACAAATAACCGACCGTGATTCCTTCCTTTTTTCTCTTTACGTGACCTTAAAAAACAAAAAAGACGATTAAGACGATTAATAAGAGACACAGGGGGTAGAGAAAGAGAAAGAGAGAGAGAGAGAGAAACAAGGAAATAAAGAAAAAGGAAAAAAAGATCAAGTACAATTTCCATTTTTCCATCCGAGAGCCAGCTCGTTTTGGGAATAATTCATTATATCCAGACATCTGGAAATCGTTTGGTCGCACCCTGGTTTTGCGGATTGGTCCTTTCCCATCGGCGCCATGTTTATCGATAATTACGCTAATTTATTCACGAGCTGAGATCTTAATCTTATGAACGAAAGCACCTCGAATACACTAAACGAGAATAACAAAAAAAAAAAAACAAGAAGAAAAAACAAAAGAAATCGAGTAGTGTTTCGGAATTAAAAAAAAAAATAGGGAGGACGACCGAAACGAGAGTGTCGAGGTTGTGATTGGCTAAATTGCACGGACAGATCACGCCGACATGTGTTCTTGCTTATTTCATTCCTTTCTTTTTTTTTGGTTTTTGTATTTTTCTTAAATGTCAATTACTTAACGGCTGTAAACGATCCACGAGAGGGGCGAGTATATTGTTTTTCCATTTTTTTTACTTCGTTTAAATATCAAAGCATGCAATTCACGAGTCGCGAGAATGCACGGCACGAGACACTGGTCTAAACAACGCTAAATAGTAAATCGGTAGGACGATGTCGTTTCGCGTGGCAGCGATTACTTCTTCCTGGCTTTTTTTGCATTTAGAATGCAAAACGGCACGTCGAATTTACGGAGGCCTCGCGGTTGTTCGATACAGCCTAAGTGTATCGAACTGATATTCGAAGCCGGAGTTCATTAATTGACCGTCACGTCATTTCTATTACCCTAGAGTCAAGGATAAGTAGACCAATGACCGAAACGAACTATTTCCGTTTTAATAGTTTTACGAACCATCGAAAGCTTCTTAGAGAAAGCTCGGAAAGTTGCGGCGTAACGGCACGCGTGATTCGACAAGAAAAAGAAAAAGCTGGTCAATCAATAAATTGTTCGAGTAAACGTTCCTCCGTGACGCCCACTTTGCAACGATTCACGAAGGTTTGGCAGCCTTGTGTTTTTGTTTGCAACTAACATACTATGGCATACGTTAGAGCTTACAGCTATTAATACCCAATATACCCGAGCAGAAGAAACAATGCTCGTGGAAACTATGAAAAGTCAGATTACACCCAGTTGGACAATTGGAAACTTCTTTTGTTAATTATATCCATGTTTTGCTTCTTCTAAAAGGAGAAGTCAAACCATCATACAAACTTCAACGACAAAGAACCGATGTTGTACTTTAATCAAAGAAAATTATTTCCTAGTTTTTCAAATGCACTGACGATGCATAAACAATAAGCTATTCAATATTATTCATTAATATCTTGGTACAAAGTATTTTTCAAGTATTCAAGAAAATTTGTCCACTCGGGCATCTTGGGTACTCGAATCAATTTGACAGCTCTAATTAGAATGCTGCAACAGAATTAGTGGGTGTGCCGAATGGTCAAAACACGTTTTCTTTCCGTTAGCTTTAAAAACCGTATTCGAGATCTCACGGCACGCGCAAGATCTTATATTATGAGTATGAAAAATAAAGAAAAGGCAAAAAGGGTAATCGCATGAGAACACTGACGCACAGATGAAATCTCGAATACGATCTTTAAGGTGTACCAGGACGATTACAATACTTTACGTGTATCGATCTGCGTCACCCGATAGAATTCCGAAGATAAATTCCACTAACTGTTTTGTAAGAAAGTAAGTACGCGATGACCGACCATTACGCCATCTTGAAACCGTCTTCTCGGGCTATCCTATGGGAACGACTCAATACGTTGCATAACTTACATTACTCGGATTGAAGATGCACTAATTGGTTTCTCTTTTTTCCCCTTGTAGGTAAACTCGAAACTGTGCTATTCCGGATGCGTATCTAATCAAATCCAAACTCGAGAGTTGCAATTCGTGTTTAGTACATCCAGCATAGGAACGTTGATAATGTCCCGTAGTCTCTCACTTTGAATAGCGTTGTGTAGTTGCAGTTTAACATTAGTTCTTTCCGCACGGAGATTTAATCGACATGCGTTGCTGGAAGTACAAGTCAGTTGATGGTCTTCGGCAAGCGAAACGTGTTGTGTCACGACCTTTGGTCGTTCGAGTTTATAACTCTCTATATGGGAAAATGATCATGGAGAACATTTTTTCTTTGTCGATGCAGTGTTTAAAAGCAGTCGCTCTGCTTTAAAATCCAGTTAAATTAAGATCATTCGTTAAAAACATTTTTTCGTGGTTGGGGTTCGTTTTGCGAACATCCAGAGAAAATAGATACGTTTTGGTTGACTGAGGCTTCAAGAATTCGAGCAACTCTGACTATGATCCGTCTTCATAAAATTATGCTAAGGAAGACGAGTGGATTCGTCGGAAAAAATAAACGGCGGTTAGCAAAAGCACGTCCTATCGTTTCTTAGATGTGTTGTGATTTCGTGTCCCCCTCATTAGCATCTGCTTCATCCTGACTTCATCTTTTATTGGTTGACGTTCTATCTATTTACATGGGATTCATTGCTCTGTAAGCTGTGAGCTGGTACATCATACCAGCTGTACGCCAGGCTATCACGAGAGCACAGGACTAACCTCGGTGGCGTCCTTGCAGTCTTGAATAGATATCTGAGCTAATTCATGTACTACCTCTTCCTGAGTAGTTGTCTCGGATTTCTTTAATATCGTATATCCTTGCTGCACCTCCTCGTTCTCGCCGTTAGACTTAACATTACTCTTCGCTTGTCCATTCGTTTTCCGTTTACCCGAAGACTCCTCGCTGGACACTCCCGGGTGAATTTTGAACACGCTCTTGATAATGCTGTTGACCGTAGTCTGAGAACGTTTCGGACTATCGTTCTTCTGGTCGGAAACAAACCTAATACGGATCGTTCTATTGCTCTCTGTATTTTCTTTGTGTTTGTTTCCCTTCGTCACAATGGTCTTCGACTTCGGATACTTCTGCTCCGATGAATTTTGTCCGTTTAGAACGTCCACGTTCTTTGTCTTTTGCATCTTTTCCTCTAAAGGAGTTACATTCTCGGTAGAGTTCGGTGTGTCTCGTCCGATAGTCGCCGAATAGGGTTCACGAGTATCGTGTAGCTTTCTAGATGATTCGAATCCCTCGTTTTCGGAATCGTTACCCTTCTTCACGTCTTCGTCCAAATCTGTGACTTGAACGTTCTTTGCCTCTTCGATTAAACTTTTCTCCGTAGGTACTTTATTATTATCCGTGAGCGCGTGATTAGCCGTGCTATCTTGTCTATCGTTCAACGGCAATTCCCTTTGTAAAACCTTCACGGGACTCTTAGGTTTTGTGCTATTGTCGGAAGCTTCTTTGTTTTGACAATTTGTACAGGAAGATTGTTTGGAATGAGTGGGAGAGTTCACTTGTCTTTTGCTCGCGTTGTTCTTTTGAGCTATGCCCATGTGCGGTCTACCTAATCTCACAACGTTAATCGACGAGTTGGTGTGAAGATTGAACGACGTCGGTGGCTCGTATTGAGGAATTAACTGAGCGCGATTCAAATGTATCTGTTGTTGTTGCTGCGGTTGCATCCTGTTATGCATATCGAATTGCATCGTGTTATCCATTCGTTGCTGGTAATTGATGTACGGAGGGAAAGGTGCTCCTAAATTTGGATTCATATTCGGATTCATATTCGCGTTCGTGGTTGGACCGTAATTAAGATTCGTGTTAGGATGTATATTCGAGTTCACATACTGTGGCACCATCTGTCTTGGCAATTGTTGAAATTGATACTGTGGACCCGGATACGCAGGGCAATTTTGTTGGGGAATATTCTGTACTATATTCTCTCTACCACGTTCTCTATAGTTGTAGCGGTCTTGTGCAATCCGTGGAACGTTACCGTGATATTGCTGTTGCACTATTTGTCCGGACTGGTACATTTGATCGTTTTGCGGAATCACTGGAGTCTGAGATTGATGACCGTAGCCTTCATAATGCATACCTTCGTTACTCATTGCCCTACCATATGTTACACTTGTATGATACTGAGGCGGTTGCGATGTACACTCTTGCTGCTGATGCTCTTGATATTGAGGATATTGCGGAACCATTGGTTGTGCATCGATCCAAGTCTCCTGTTGCGGAGGTGGCTGTTCCAAATCTCGTTTGGCTTGTACCGCGTTCCAGACTTCTTTTAATTCACCGGTGATATCACGATCCTTCAATATTGTATATTGTCGCGTGAAAACTACTCCTGTATTCACCGTTTCCACAAAGTCTAGTAAAAGCTCAATTAAACTGGAACGCTTCTACAGCAAAAAGACACTGGTATTGGAAACTGGTCCGTAATTATTAAACGTTATCATTAGACTGCGGATTTCATGCATTTATGAAGAAATTGGTTGGATGAAATATAAAGCAGTACAAGATTTAAAAAATTCAAGAATGTTGTAATGTTACTTTTAATGTAACAAAGTCGTTAAGGAATGAAATCAATTTTTCTGTTGTTCATACTTCCCACAATCAATGCAAAACATTTTTATTTTGAATAAAGATCCGCAGTCTAGTTATAATTTTGTACTAAAAATACCTTTGGATCCTTAGCATTCTTCCCACTAATTTTAAGAATCTCTGGATTAGCTATTACCGCGAATACCACAGCTTCCGCTTTCGTACGAGGCGGTCGTACTCTCATCCCTCCGTAAAGCGGTACTGGCTGGGTAGGTTTCAAAGGCATCGCAACTTTTTCCCAAGATAAAACATTTACATAACATGGGACTGCAGTACCCTGAAATAAAACGCGACAACATCATTTATGTAGATGTAAACCTCTGCCAATTATCCTTCACAGCCTTCATAATAAAAGTATACCTGTATAAAGTCTTGTATACACATATGAGGTTGAGGTGGGTTTTTGAATTGACGAGCGCCGTTGCGCTTCATTCTTGTAGTACCACCTTCAGTCATTTTGCAGCTGAAAATAAGCGTTTATTGAATTATACGTGTAACTGCAGTGAAATGCCACGGACATAGATATTTTTTTACAGATTTTTTTAAAAAGAACTTTTCAGATTAGCGCCCTTATCGTGCCATCACCGTGAAAAAATCATGCGTTACTTCGAATTTACTCCATCACGTTATCGTAAACGATAAAAATCTATCTCGCGAGAAATTTTATTTGAAATCGAAGAGCAGAATTACGAAAACATCGGCAGTTGGATCGCGCAAGCATTACCACGCCGTGAGTAGAAATAGTAGACGGGGTGGTTGACAATTTTTAACAACAAATGTGGCGCAGCGAATGCGTCAAATTGCATACTGCTCCGTATATAACACGTTACTGAGCTTTTCGAACGAAAACGAAAGAAAATTTCCGAGAGGAACGCTTCCGACGCAGCTCCGATAGGGGTAGTTGTGTTAAAAAATGGTAGAATTTTTCCGAGATCTCCGATCCATTAGAGCCCTCTCTCTGCCCTATCAACGTAGATTGTCAATATAACCTCAAAATACTTTCAGTTTATACGCTAAATATTTGGGCGAATTTAAACGAAAGGATTATTCATATGACGCAATATGTTACCCGAATAGTATGTAATCTTCAATTACGTAAACTCACCCCACAGAATCGTTTCACAAGTAAAAAACACTCAAACAACTAGGGATACGGGACGATACATTATCGGACAGCTTCGGTGGAAAAGATCCATCGCTCCTTTTGTTTATTATTTTTCTGGAGTCTGCGCGATTAAAATGACCATAGGCGCTGTGTCGCCTTTCGTGTACGTCTCTGGAACTAAAATATCCAACATGGCCGAAAGCGGAAGTCGCAGCTCGTGCGTAACTGTGAAGAGGCCGAAAATGTCACTAGATTTTATTTTGTGATTCTCTTTACAATCTCATTTATCCCATTTACAATAAATGTAAGTAAACTGTTCTCTCCCGTTGCAATTGTACTATTGATTTCACGAAATAATATAGATTATGATTTACTTATCGATCCGATTGGTTTTAATTGTAAAATTGACAGCAGGGCCGTGCGGTAGATTTTCTCAGTATGAAGAAAGTCTTCGAAATGAGGATTGTGATTTAAAAAAATACGACAAATCGTAAATCGTATACATCAATTTTTCGGAATAACGTAGACCAATAGGTTGTCCCAAAAGATTCTTTCGGTATATGTTCCTTTAATATTGCTAAATAAATATTAAGTTATCCCAAAAGTTGGTTTTCGATTCATGCACATAATGCAAATTCAAGTTAGGAAGTACTAAAACGTTCAAAATATAAAGATTATCGCCTTGTTTGTATTTATTTAGCAATATTAAAGGAACACATTCCGAAAGAAACTTTTGATTTTTAATTATTGAATGGTTCAAATTGTATTTTGATTTCGCTGCTTATGCCGCCCCCTTACGGCCGCCACTTTGTATCATAGCACGGCACGGCCCTGATTGACAGGATATTTTTTCGAACAGAAAAGATTTTCGAAAAAGATTTTTGAATCGTGCTTTCTAAAAAAGCAATTAATGGGTCGCGTTGCGCGTAAACATGTAACGTAATGGATCAGCGACCATACATTGTCGTATATTTCGCAACACGTTTTTATTTCATTTACGGATCACGTTACCACAATACGTACTCCGCGCGATATTTCTAACGTGTTATTATTTTTGTTGGTTTCGCGTCGAATGATTCACCAACATTTACCCTCGTATATTCGTGCGCTTTTACCATTCCACGATAACACACAACCCCGAACGTTGTTTCGGAAAAGCTGAAAAATGTATATCATTACGCGGATTACATTCTCACTGATACCTATTATCACGTTTCGCAGTTTGATACACTTCTTCTCGCAGACTGTACAGTCTGGTATTTTCGTTGCGCAATCTACCGGGGCGAAAATAAAATAACAGCTTCACGAGACACCTTATAGCTTCTGTAATTTCAAAGAATTTCCGTTTTCGGGCGACTGCGTTTTCGTAGACAAATCGTCTATTTTAATTTTCGCTTACATATATTTTTATGAATAGCACGTTTGCAGGTTTTCATTTTTCACTTACAAAAAGAATGCTGTTCTGTTGTTTTCAACTGATTCAAATGATTGAGAAAAGAAATAAATGTCTACATAGATCCAGTATCTCGTAATTAATCAAGATAAGTTTTATTTTTGCGTAAAAATCCGCAATCCAGTCGTTATTATTTAAATTTAATAAAATCATTTTTAGCATTTGTTGAGAATTAATACTTGACTTTCTTTTTTCGTGTCTCCGCGCCATCATGTGGAATGCACGATTTATGGTGCTGACTGCAACTTTATGGTACTTGAGAAGCAATTGTTTAATTATCTCGATACATACAGTGGGTGCACAAAGTATTCGTACACTCTTTAAAAATGAATATTAATTTTTTTGCGACGTTAGAATGATTAGTTTACTAGGTAACGTGTAAATAATTTTTTTTTTCAATTGTTATTGATCGCAATTGCGAAGGAAGAAGTAAAGGTCACGATTTTTAAATTTTTTATCGAAGTACAGGTAGTGGGGAATATTGTACAACTATTTTATATCCCGTAATATTGTATTATTCTGTTGTATTAATAGTGTACTATTTCCAATAAATTTTGCATAAACATACAGGAAATATTTTTATTCTTCTAAAAAACTATTTTAAATTAGAGCATAAAATTAGAACATATTTATATATTTGACGCAATAGAATAGATGAAGATAACGTAATTATTTTTCGGCAGAAAGAGGTATACATACAATGCGGTTGACTATTTTTCAGGAGCGATTATACGATCTCGACAAGGTACGAAAAGAGGATAGATAGAAATTTGATAAAAGTGTCTCGGCCAAATGACGAGAGACTAAAAGGCTTCGGTCGTAATTGCTGGCAGTTGGTGTCCCGCGAAGCCTATAATTTATTACGGAAGCTCGTGAAGTTTTTCTCTGCCTTCTCACCTCTCCTATCCCCTTCCCTATTCCACCGTCTCTTCTTATTACTAGCAAATTTATTTATGGCGCGATTATCACGGGGCGAACAGTGAGAAACACGCGCGTCGATTCCGTGGTCCCATGAGCGCAAACCCGGCAGAAAAAATCCGGTACCAGGCCGGGTAGGTTGTTGGAACACGCTGTAGAACGCGAGCGGCATGGAAGACTGTAGTTAGCGACTATTAATATCATCGATCGGGATCGATAGTTGCCTGCGAGGCGTCATAATGATACGGTGGGATCGGGACCGGACCTCATCCCGATGCTCTTCCGATATGCCACGTACACACGTCGGTACCCGACGTGCACGAGTGGCGCCGCTAACAATCCGCAGGATGATCCTCCTCGAGGAACAAACTAAGCAACGATAACTTATTTCAAAACGTTTAATTGTTATTCCTCTCATTGCTCGATCCGACTAGACTCACCCCGGAACATTCCCGGTGACTGCGCCACCAATTACAGTAGAATCTTGTTTGTCCAAACGTGTCGGCGAGCAATGCAATTCCGTGTACGCTGGCCGTCCCCACAGTGGTCCTTTTCATTGATTTAGCTGGCCAAAATTATTTATAATTAGACTGCCGATTTGACGCATCTATCACAAAAATTGGTGGATGTAATTTAAAATAGTAGAAACATTACGACGATTTAAGGACATCCATATGCTAATTTCAATTTATTGCAATTGTTAAAGATAGGAAGAAGTTTTTGTATGGTTCCTGCATCTTGTGAGATCCGCGGTCTATTTATAATGTTTAAAAATGTTTTAATCAGTCTTGCGTCGACGCGACGGCCAGTCTTCTTAGATCTCTGCAATCAATGGATTTCATGTGTGCGATAAAAACGTTTTCGTTATAATTCTGCGAGTTTACTACGTGAATCGTACAAAAGGAAACTGCGAATCAGACGTCCTCCCCAAAAGGTTGTTTTTCGGGATCTCTCAACTTTTTGGTATTTTTCCCCAAATTTTCTTGGACACCAAGGTGTCGAAGTGTCTGTTGGATAAGAAGGCTGTTGGATTAGAGGTGCGAAACAGATGGAAAAGACAGGATAGACGGTTGTACCGCGGTATCTCGACTCTATCTTCGGTTTTAATTACGGTGTTCGCGCCTGCTAAACAATTATCTTCGAACGTCGGCGAGAGCGGGTTCGATTTGGTACACGGGCCCGCGCGCGCTCGCCAGTCTGTGCTCGCTTCTCCTTTTATTTCTACGACGTGTAGGCACTGTATGGGCCCCATCGCATCGGTCGGCAAAAGAAGAGGCAGACTTCGGGCTGACCGAGGGCCGCGTCTCGTGCAATTTTCACCGAGTGGGTGGATACCCATTATTTCGCATTACAGACTCCTTACGGGGCACCGATCGCTCGGCCCCGAATCGCGGCCCATCGCGACGACGCGTTTCGTTTCGTTGCGTTACATTCGCACATCTTCCGCCTGTTAACGCTTTCTCGCGCCACAGCGCAGCTCTCCAATCATCTGCGCGACGGAGAGGAAAGCCGACGGATTTCTGCGGCGGATCGTGAACTGTAATTTTGGAAGCTCCTTTTTCATGGAAACCGAGTCGTTTAACTGCTCGATCATCGGCCCCGGTAGATATCGTGGCTGGTCTTCTTATCCGTGTAGAGATCTTTCCTTTAATTACTTCCAAAAGTTGATTGCGCTTCGCCGAAAGAGGCGGTGCTGTGTTTTTCGAAATGGAACTAGTAGCTACCGTGTTCACTTTTGCATAAATAGGCGGAATGTTTTATCAAACGTTATTAGAAAATTATGGACTTACTGTCTTTTTACTTCGTCATTTTATTCGAGAAATAATTACAGAAGAGGAACTCTCAATTATTTATTACGTAATATATTTTTGTTGCTCGCAATTTTTTGTTCATTTTCATTGATGTAACAAACCAGACAGATTGTCGCAACATGATGAATCGCAATCTAGGCGTTTGCTCATCGTGAGCAAACTGAGCAGGAATTTGTATGATGGGAGACTGTAGCTTTTCAAAGATTTCTCAGACACGAGCCGTGCCAGGGCAAGTTCGAATACGAGCGGGCGAAAGCAAGAAGAAAAAGCTTCAAGGGAAGCGAAACCCCAATCTAACCAGGTGCGCCGAGCACGGTGTGCCTGGGTCCCTCGGCCGTTTAAATCAACCGTGGGATTCCTTATGAAAATTAATTAACATATCGATCGGTGCCGGTGTATACCTTTTGGTTCGCGGGCGAGCGTTCGCGTCGAAAAACGAAGTAGTAGAGAGAATGAGAGGGAAAATCGAAAACCAAAATGGAAAAAACATGATACCTGCGAAAATGGAGCATGAGGTAAACCGATGAATTTTGTGTCAAAATCAAAGACCTTTCGATAGAAATCAGATAAAGCGATGATTTTGTTTTTAAATTGAAGCTGAAATATTGCAGAATATGGGAAAAATAGTTTTTGCAGCCAGATTTGAAATCAGTGTGACAAAATCTACAGAAAATGATGTATGCAAGTTCAACACAGATTTTCAAAGTTAAAAGAATCTCTCTATTTTTCCTATATCCTGCAATGTGTCAGCTTCAATTTAAAATAAAAATCATCGCTCTATTTCATTTCTATTGAAAGTTCTTTGATTTCGACCGTGCGGCGGAGGGACGAGCGACAGCGTCGGTGATGTAACGCGATCTTTAATCGCCGTATGAAATCAACGAAACGAGCATCGACGCGCCGCGACGTTATGTTTCCGTGACACGAGGCGGACCGATCCCGTAAAAGTCGAACCAGTCATTGTAATTAATTCACACCTACGAACGGTGTAAGGTAAATCTTCGTAATCGGTAGAAGGCGAACCGATCGAGCTGCAAGTTTGTCCGATGAAAATTGAACGGTGTCATGGTTAAACAAAACGCACCGTTATACACTGTTTCTCAAAAGTTCCGAGAGTGCCCTCCGTTAGACAAATTTGTATTATCATAAAGAGTCGACCAACAATTCTAAAAGAGTATTAAATTCTGTTGCATTTTATATCCCAGTATTTTCTTTTTATTTTAATAACAAATGGAAACGATGCCGTCTCTAGACGAAAAAGTTACTTTCCAAACAACCTAATATTTCAAGAATTTCTCGAGAATCGGAAATTTTTCGTGTAGAAATACTTTTTGGACCCACTGTATGCGCGAAGAGAGGAAGGAAAAGAATCGGCGTCCCACGATTCGATCTCGTTTACATTGTTTATCGCGTTTCGTGCTAGCACCGCGGGGACAAATATGTCGGGCATGCTCGTCCACGATTAGGAAGGACGTCTCGGATAATATAATAACGGGAGGGAAAAAAGAGAGGCATGTAGATATAAAAATAAATAGCCGGGGAACGGAGAACCCGACGTGCCACACGCAGAGACCACGCGAGACGTGTTTATAGTAATGAGCCTTGTCGTTATTTGTCCAGCGAAAGGGATTTATCGAGATACCTCGTGAGATCTTGTTGCTCGATCTTCTTCTTCTTCTTCTTCTACGTCGTCGTCGTCGTCCTCTTCGTCCTCGTCCTCGTAGTCGCGGTTCTCTTCCCTTCTTTCTCCTCCTCACTTTCTTTCCCCCTCGCCGACTGATGGCCATTCAATCCTTCCTGCCGCGGGGTTCGCAAGGCGATTCAGTAATATGGAAGGTTCGATGTCGCCGCAGTTACTCGCGTTTAAAAATCGTCGGAACGCGCCGGTTGTAAAGATATGGTTTTCCACGGTGAGAAAGTTATGGCAGTTCTTTTGACTGGCGTCCCGACGATTCTCGCCAATTTTAGTGCACCATAGGACTCGCCCGAAAGACATTCCAATTATTTTCCAGCGTGGCTCGTAGGCAGAAAGTTTGGTTCTTCGGAGAATTTAGAATTTCGGAGTTGTTTAATCCTTATGTGGGCAAAAAACATTTACACAAGTAACATTTTTAAAATGAAAGATTTTAGTGCTAAGAATTAGTATATTAGTTACTCTGAGATTTTTTGAGGATTAATTTAGAAACAGTGTAGCGGGGAACAAGTATAGCGAGTACTTTTTAAACGATTTTTTTTGTAAGTTCACTACTGTGTATTTACTGCCACATAAAATACGTATCTACAGTTTTTTTTTATATAAAATGAAATATTCACTTTACATCAGAAGATTTCTAAAGCTATGAACATTGTTATTATACATCACTATCTTTGAAGATTACTTATAATTGCTTTACCCACATGAATACAAAATCCACTCGCGAAGTTTCATCGTTTGTATTTTCACATTCGCGACGTTTTTCTTGTGCATGAGCGACATATCCATTTCGTGTATAATGGAAACTTTATTTCTCCGAGCTCTGATTTCTCACGAACATAATATCGAGAAAGACTGACATCAATGAGAAAAATAAACTGATACCACATAAATCAATGGGAACTCGTGCTTCGTCGTTGCCGTTCCAGAAATAATAAAGTGCGACGTCCCATTTTCGTGGATCTTAAGTATCACCCAGGCTCGAGAGACACAAATCATCGGAATCGTCACGTATTAAGAGCGTATTACAGTGATTGGAAAGTGATAACCGTAATAACCACGGCGAGCCATAGCCAGCATGCTTGTGCGTGTGAGACTGTGAGTGTGTTAGTGTGCCGGTCGAGGAGGCGTCGACCGATCAGGGAATCAGCTTTAAATCGCCGATAATTTCTTTCTCCATCCTCGTCTGTCGACCGTGGGACGTGCTTTGGGTATCGAGTACCAGGTACCGGGTGATCGGCTCGTAAAATTTTGTGACATCCAAATTATCTGAATGCAAACCGTACGTCCCTGCCTCCTAACCAACGGTAATTATTAGATATTTGCCTTATCCTCAGCAACATTGTCGAAGGACCTTCCATGTACGAAAAAATTGGCTCGGCAATTTCGTCCGGAATATATTCAGAAAATACTTCATTTTTTACCGAGATCAAATGCTGATTATTCGT
Organism: Lasioglossum marginatum; assembly: GCA_028455795.1. Lineage (NCBI taxonomy): Eukaryota > Metazoa > Arthropoda > Insecta > Hymenoptera > Halictidae > Lasioglossum > Lasioglossum marginatum. The sequence continues at coordinate 1,245,279 of CM052270.1, read as the reverse complement.
TTTCGCTTGTAAAAAAGGCTACATGCATGAAAAATATTTGGCCCTATTTATGTAATTCATAAAATTAGAAAAACAGAGAACTTCAGATTTAGGCTGTTAATCGTGTCCATAATTATGAAAATGATATTAACACAATCAACGTGTTAGAGAAAATATAAATAGTTTCCTTTGCCGGCGAAAAATATTTGTGATCATTTCTGTTGATCTCAGAAAAAGTATGTAAGATAGTTCTTTAGTGTAAACACTGAACATTGAAGTGTCCCTTTAAGTTCATCTGGACCAATCTTTCGTGGATGAAGCCATGCGAGTAAAGCCGCCAATCTATGGACGGTTAAAACAGAATCCCTACAAATACATAGAATACGATTTAGTACTACGTTGTTATACATATATCCATTCAGAATAAAAAATCTGAAACCGATCATTTGATCAGCGGTCATAGGATTAGCGTTAATTAACTTGATATAATGACAATAACTCATAGAAGGTGAGAATTACGAGTTTCGATAACTGTTTCGAAAACTACGAGACCAATCTCTGTGAAAATCCATTAAGCGAAACCAAACATTAGTGTCACGCAGTGTCACGAATATTAGCCATTTCTTCGTATCGGTTTCATAATACAGTCATCTAAAATAAAATAAATGGAGGTCCTCGAAAAACTTCGACAAATTTGTTATACAAACTCTTGCGATTAAAATCAACAGAAAATGAAAGCTTGAAGCCTCCTGTTTTCATCGACCCCGTACAAGTTAGCATAAACAGCTGTTTCTGATGAATAGGACTTTTTTCCAGCTAGATCGGACATTTGTCCGATGAGAATGAAATTTTCAGCATGCGCATAACTAACGTAGATCTACGAAACGCGTATTTTTCATAACGGACTCAGATGAAAAAGTGTTGGCAAGTGCCCGTTTCATTTGGAAAACGAATTCTTCAAATTGCTCAAGAAAAGTCGGGCGGTTTGGTCGGATTTGAAAAAAGTTATACCGTTCGAAAGGGCATTCGAACACTTTCGCGAGCCACTGTGCACAGTGCTCAAGTATTAATCATGCTCAGGGACTGGCAGTGATTGGATTCTAAGAAAAAATAAAAAAAAAACGAAGCTAAAGGAAAATGAAAATATCCCGCAGTCGAGCGATACCTTCCACCTGTGGAACTTCCGGCTGTGCCGGTACAAATCACCGGAATTGTCGCACATTACGAGCGTATTACAGTGATTCTCCCGTGGAGATAGCCTTAATAACGAGGCAACAAAGTACATGTGTATAGGGGGCAGGGCGGGGAGGCGTCGACCGTCGAGAAAATCATCTTTAAACCGCCGATAATTTCTTCGTTCGTCTTTCTCTCGCCCTCCGGGTGGATGATGGTTGGGGGTTGCTGTTGGAGGGATGGGAGAGCGAGTAGATCAGCCTTTGAGAGGAGAGGAGAGGAGAGACCGATGATCGGGGGAGAAAGGTGCTCGTAAGTATATCGCAGGCACGAGGGTCACGAGCGGCTCGTTCGGGGCCCCGGTTACGGTGTGATCTTATTATACCGCAAACCGATGATGACCGTGTTTAGGTGTTGGCTTGCCAGATTTAAGAATACACCGGAGCCCCTTCTGCATCGACGATTATGGTAACGAGGCCTCTTTAGTCACGTTGACGTACACCTTATTCGCGCGTTCCCTGTTTCACGGGCGCTATCTTATACGCCGCTTTACACGGTCCCCGACTATAACGCCGCGTACATACCGGTTCCGAGTGGTTTATCCGGTGCCTCCTTATTGAAACTTTGTGGTTACCACGATGGCCGCTGCTCGCCTCGGCAACTGTCAAAAAGCGTTAGACGCAACCGCGTCCACGCGCGACCGTCCCCCGATCGGGCATGGAACGGTCCTAGGAGATTCGGAGAAGAGGATCCGTCGCCTAGGTCTGACTAGCCCGTATTTCCCATCGTAAAGTTCAAAGACTTTTTGCGTCTGCGGGCAGCGGCAAAGATCGAGGTATATATTTGTTCACATCTGTCCGCGCGGACCAACAATCGAAAACAAAAATCGCGCGATGAAAACGCGCCGGGTCTGAACAATACCAAAATAGAAGTAGACATGCTATGCATGCAATTAAATTTCGGAATGTATCGTGTTAATGTAGAAAAAGCAATGCCGAGAGGAATCCTGTAAATTAATATGTTCAATTATGTTTTCAAAAATGAAATTTCATATTTCGAACATCGACGAGCCTGTCACGTTATAACAAATATAGTTTATGACGTGCATGTTATTGAACGTATGTATGACACTCGATACTAGCCACGATATAAGAATTCATAACTACGGCAGAAAAATGAAACTGCCTTTTGAAGGATCATGATAAAAAATGATCATTTAAATACTTTTAGGATTGAAATCTCGGTTTCTAATGATGAGTATATTAAGTATTAACCACTGTCGATGTGTTCAACATTGTATTGTAGATAATCGGTTCGATGTATGTATAGTAGTGCAAACGATTCGATCGTTATCGGAGAAGGGGTCTCGTGTACATTCGAGCGTTCGGATAAATTAAAAAATATTGATTTGCACGGAAATCAGATTCTATGCAAAGGGGCATGCTAGTGGCTTCGCGAAAACGGGGGAGTTTTCGTACCTAATTATCGGTGCAACCAGACCTAGCCAACAGAAACTAGACTAAATTGAATTAGGTATTCCCTGTACAGAGTAATTGTGTGAGTGGAGATCACTGCGAACAAGCGATTCCATTCCATTTAATCCACTAAAGGTTTATATAGTATAATGAAAAATTGTTTGTTCTATTTCCAAATTTGTGTTTTCCAGAAGTAAACTGTAAAGGCATTAGAAGAATTTAAAAATCTTATTACATTACGTTCAACTCGCAAAAATGAATGAAAGAAGAAATACGTCTGCAGATAATACGTCTGTATAAGATCTGCAGTCTATATATTTGTTAATCAAATTCATGAACGTGGAGACTATTACTTGTAAAACAGGTTTGGATGTATGCACTTATTCACGAGGAGAGTCAGGACACAACTGGTAATAAGACGTATTTATAGGATACAGCATAGTACCAAATAAATCAAGTAGAGTGACTTAACTGCTCTCCTACCGACCAAATTATCAATGATTTAAATGATAGAGATAAATGAATAAAATCTCCATAATTGATAGAAGAGTGTCTCTTACTTATTTTCATAGTATGATTGCTGGTTTGTGCTTTTTGTGTCACTTTCCCCACAAGGACGTATACCTGAATATACTATGTAGAATATACAAGAATATGCTTGAATATGTATACCAGAATAAAATAGAATACATATACCAGAATATACAGTAACATATAAGAATATACTAGAATAAACTACAATATATCTGAATATACTAGAATAAAATAGAATATACCTGATTATACCAAAGTATACTAGAATATACAAAAATGAATGAGGATGTACCAAAATATCCTAGAATATACAAAAATAGGTAGGACATTACCGTACTTTGACGAGTCACCGCGTGTGTCGTTGGCTCGCACGTGACCTGGAATCCACCAATCAGCGAGAGATGCATAGCGCAGCTCGGTATCCTGAGATTTCTCACGAATTGTCCAAGCACCAGTTGCCGTGGGGTTGGCGTCGACGAGGGTGGAGGAAGCGTCCGACGTTGTTGCTGGTACGCGCAGACGCGTTAATGGCCGCGAGAGCCAAGGCTTCGATGTCATTTCTTGTTTGCGATGTGTTGTTGCCGGTATGAGATATATCCGGCCTAATGACAGGCCTCGTCGCGCCGCGCCGTATGCGAACCTCGTACCCTCCAGCGGTTCTTTCTATTCTGAACACCGGCGAATCTTCCTTTTCCAAAGCCACGACGCGACCGCGCGACGCTTCGTCCTTCTCCATCGTCAGCGCCATTTTCCTTCTCCACAGAATGATCCTTGTTAACATGTCGATTGTCGAACTATAAACATTCCACAATGTCGAAACTGCTCACCTTACAAGGGACCCTTGGTGACCCGAAAATTTTGATGTTTGGAGAGGACCTCCAGAGAACTAACACGGGCAATTTCTTTTTCCAGCCTAATTTTGGCTTTTCAGGGCGGTATTACCCCTTACCTTATTATCCCTATCTTTAAAAATATAGTCACATTGAGGCAATACAAGCTATCACATTGACAACATTCTTTTGTTCAAGTAAAAAGTCCCCCATCGTTGTAAAAAAGTTCGAGTTTTCTATCCTGTATCCTGATGAGTATTGAAAAGGGTCGAGATCAGAATTTAAGCCTTCCAACCAATTATACGAACCACTTTATTAGGCAAAAAATAGAGGAGCACAATTATGATGTATAAAGAAAAAAGATTGTAGCATATATCAGAATTCTGTTTAGTGTGAAGGGGGGAACCGAAAGCTTTCCAACAAATCGAGCAACGTCTATTGGTGGCCGCAGCCGCAAATTTAATTCCGCGCACGGTGCAAAGAGGCTGTATCCTTCGCATCGATCTCCCAATGGGCAGGCGAGCAGCGTGGAATATTCCCTTGACAAAATCGGGATTTCTTTTTGCTAGAGCAGGGAAGAGAGATCGCCAGGGAAGATCGTATATCGCGTTCGGAGTGGCAAAGGTGGTGGGTTTCCTCGTGGCTCTCGCGCAACAAACCACAACGGCACAAGAGGCTCTCTTGCCATTTTCCAAGGTGGCTGCTTTATTATTGGCACGGAGCCTTAAATCTCGTAGGCGCTCGTAGGCCGTGCTCGTCGAAGCCTCCTCCTTGGCAGTCGAGTTGTTGCCGGCTATAATACATTATGCCTACCTAAGGCTGTTAGTGGCCACCTCGTGCTGGCGCGTTAAGTTATTAGAGAATCAATTACTCCTTGCTATTGTTTATGACGGCCCAAGGGTCTGACGTGGTCCCCCATCCCTCCGTCCCTCTCCAACCCCTTCCTCCCCTTAACTTCCCACGTCCCTCTTCTTTGCCACGTCGCACTCCCGTCTCTCCCTCTGTCTTTTTTTCCTTCTCCTCCCTCGTTCTCGTTTCATTCGCCTGTGCCTTCCTTTCTCCGCGGCCGTTCATCGTACTGTCGGCGCTCTTCCGACCGTCTAAACAGACCTCGTTTGCCCTGCCCTCCTCTTCGCCCCTTCGAAGAGTTAACGTTGCTTGTTCCGCTAACGAACGCTCGTCGATCACGATTCGTTTCCGTGACGATCGTTGCCACGTTCTCCGTTCCACTAGACTGCATACATAGACTACTTCTACGCTGGACGGAAGTTTTTCCGTTCCCTGGTACCTGACGGATAGTCGAACTCATTTTTTTCGAAAACTAAGCATTAAATGAAAAAAATGTTATTCTTCTTTTTCGACTTATTTTCACATGTAGAATTACCACCCGACCACGATTTTCACAAACCAAGAAAAATCCATGCGCCCTTGACGAACGCGCGATCAAAGCAATATCTGAAATAAATCGGAAACAAAGCGGATCCAATAGATATCGAGCGAAAATTTACAACCCCGGCGCTTTTCTCTTCGCCTCGTGGTCGGCCGTACAGAAAAGAGGAAAAGAAAATTCCCGGCGAGAAACACGGCACCCGGCATTTATCAAGGCTGGCGAGCGTCTCGTTAGAGAATATGCAACGAATTCGCAGCGGCTCCGCCGCCGACGGATAATAACCGACTGTACCGCATCTCTAATTGCGCGGGCGAGGGTAGAACATAGAGTACGGTGGCAACGGCAACAGAAACAGCAACATTAGTCTAGGAAGGTAACCTCCGCGCGGTTCTTCATTCGCGCCGGATAAGAGATAAGGATCGGGGTCGAACCCCGAGAGCCACGGTTACGGGGATCGGCCGGTTTCGAGCGGCTCGGACGGACGGAAGAAATACGACGGGCTGGGAATTAATACGCGCCGGCTGGAATATGAATGGCGTTACGCAATTATCGGTTAACCCACAAATTGATAAAGAGTTATGGCCGCTGACGGAGAACGCTGTCTACCCCCGGTCTTTACCTCCTTCGATGGCGAAGCTGTTTCGGGAGGGCTGGTCACGTTGATGCCACCTCGAGATAAATTTGTAAAGTCTATTTAATTAGCAACTACGCCGCCCGTGTTCCTCGTATACTTTCTGCCGCGTTATCTTGTCCATTAAAATTTCTTTCGCAATCGCACGGCCATCACAGTCTCTTCACAGTTAATCATTCTTCTTTATTTCTTAGCAGAGGAAAAAGAAATTCTACGTTTAGTCTGAGAATAAAGCACAAAATGTGACTGCATGGTATACCTATTTGTACCCGGAGCTATTTATTAAAATTAAACATTTCTTCCGACCTAGAATACTTCCATTATATGTAATATGATTTTTGTCCTTTTATGGATATGAAATTGAGATATACCTAATACCTTGTACAATACTTAAATGTTTAGTAATTGATTACATACTGTACAGAGTAATGGCGCAGCAATTTTTAATGCTAAGGGTTAATTATGGTATTTTGATTGTGAAGGATTTTTTGGGGTTCATACGCGGCAGTTAAGGTGTGAAAGCAACAATTTGAAAGAGCTCGGGCGAGTGCTCTGTGTACGAAAACGTATAACGCAGAGGTATCCAAACCTATTCGAAAAAGAAGACGCCTAATCGTTGGGCTAGAAGAGATTTACGAGGAACTGGTAGCAGCACTATCTGCCAAATATATAATTAAAGATGGGCCGACAGGGTGCTTCAAAAAATGCTGAAACTCGAGCTCCTATTGGGCGCGGTCGCTTCTGGGGCGAGTGATTTCGTCGCCTCAGGGCCGACCAAACCATTCCGTGATCGATCCTGCTGATCGATTGTTCTACCTACCTGCTCCCAGCGATCAAGTAAAATCCGCGGCAGGCTGCCATGTGCCGTTCAATTACAATGGAAATACTAGAAATCAATCCGTACAGACGTTGAATCGATAAAAGATACTGTTACAATGGATAGAAAGCTTTAAGGAGAACTCTTAATCAGAAAGCCCTTATTATTCACCTGGAGATAGTGCGCACTTGGAGTACGTAGAAGATTAACGTTTCTTGCAATGAACAAAAATGTTTAAAGCAATGATAATTGTAAGGGTGGTCATAGAGTAGTTTAACTTCTTTCCATTTGTATTTACCCTTTTACTTGTAATTTGTATTAATCGTTGCAAGTACCTTTCGTGTTTCTGGCATTACTATCGGTGGTCAATTAGTAGCTTTCTCGTTTCCAAGGATGCTCAACTTCTGACACAACCATTGAATTTTCAAAAAGACTGTCTATAAAATTTGAATAATACAATTATTTTAAAAAAGTTAGCTTTGTCACACAATGTAAGAAGTTCGAACAGCATTTTCTGTTATTCACGCAGAGAATTTTTCTTAATTGGTCAACTATTGGCGCTTTTAAGCGTTGGACGCTGAAATATTTAGCGGGAATATCTTATCTGAAAATCGAAGCCACCGAATCGGAGGAAGGTATCCATCGATAATGCGTGCGAGCACGAGAAGAAGAAGAAGAAGAAGCTGAAAAACATAACGAACAAGCTGATAGAAGACGACCCTGACGGCGTGTCCGAGTAAAAGCTAGAGAGAGAGAGAGAATGACCGAGTCGTACAGGGGGGGGCGGGGGGACAGGAGCGGGCCCTCATGGGCGAAACTGGTGTGGGGCTAGGTGTTAAAACACGGTAATTAACAACGAAGAACGCCGCGGAGGAATGGACGAGGACGAGAGAGACCACCTCCGGCCGCTCACGGTGGCTACCAAGATTTACTGCCAAATGGCGGCGTATTTATGAACTACGCCTCGCGCAACCACACCGCAGAGACACGTACAGACGGGACTCGGGCCTGTGTAATCACACGCACGCACGAAGACAGAGCCGGAGGCTCGGCCATAAGGGCCGGCGAGTGGAGTGCTAACCGGCCATCGATCATGTTTCGTGGATAGTTAGGAGCCATGAAACATTCATGCACGATCGACCACCCATCGCAGCCTTCGTCTTTTCGCTTGGATGGGCAAACCAGGCCCGTTTTCACCCATCCTGTGTTCTGCGCGTCCGCCAGACGTTTTCCCGAATCGATTGTCCACCTAGATCGATCTATCGCTCGCTATCGAACGTTTCAAACTGTACAACGATTTCATGGATCTCTGCGATTTAACGATTTAATGGAACTCCGTTTATGCGAACTTGTTGGGTCACCAGCAATTCATACGACTGGGATGTTCGCGTAATTTGAAAATACTGTTACACTATTTTCAAGTTATTAAACATATCAACGAAGAAGACCTATGTCTATTTCACTCCAGATTGTCGCAATTCAGGTAGAACATTTCTATTTAATAGGATAATTAAAAGAAGAATACAATTTTTGATTTGGCTCCTGTGTCCTGCAATCAATGCGAATATTTTTTATTTTCCATAAAGATCCGCAGATCTGAAGAATATAGGCTGAAAAGATAGGCTGCGTCTTTTATGTCGTATTACTTTTCTTCGTAAAACAAACGGTTTCCGAAAAAAATTGAGAAGGAAGTCGGAAATTTAATATACCGTTAGCCAAAACAGTTTTAATATTATTAAATTTGTCTGTATTCTATAAGTTGTAGAAAGCTCAACTGTTCTATGAGAATACAGGTTCAATTTCATGTGCACAATGTAGGAAAGATTACGTAGAATAAAAATGATCTGGGTTGAAAGAAATGTCTTGAGAAAGATAAGACCCCCTTAAGAAAGAAAATAAATATCTATTTCACTCCCTCCCTCCCCAGATTGATACTGACTCCAGATTATTTAATATCAAATTAAATGATATTGTCCTATCTGTGAAGAGTAACTTGGGGCAGCATGGCTCCGTGGCGGTCAGTGTCAACTAGGCCAGTGTCCCACAGGGCATTTGAGGAAGAGCTTGCTGAAGAGGAACCGGAAGGGTGACGCAACCGCGGCGAAGAAAGGACATCCGGGTCTCGAAAAGCGGTCGGGCGCGACGGTTTTAACGCGACGGGGTCGGTTCCGGTGTGGTCGGTTGTGCATCGATATGGAGAGCGGTGTCGTCGTGGTGCGCGAGAAAAAGGGCGTGACGTATGGTACCCCGGGGTCCTCTGATACGAAAGAGGCTCTCCCCCAAACAGCACTACCACCGCTGCCGCTTATATTATTACCGGCATACATATTTATGCGTGGAACACGCAAGACACCGGCGAAGGTGCAGAGAAAGAAGAGGCAACGAACGAGAGAAACAGAGATGGGTGGGTGGTAAGGGTGGGGAATGGTGAGGAAACGAAGAGGGAACAAGGTGAGGAATGCGCGAGAGAGGAGGACTCACGTTGGCTCGGTTGAGTTAGTTATTACTGAATCAATTACCCGCTCGTATTTATAGAGTGTACCGTGTTTCTTTTCTGTTTCTCTCGACGCTCGCCACTCGAGCCCTCTCCCTTGTTTCTCTCTTCCTCTCACAACCTCGTTCTTCCCTTCCTTCTCTCTCCCATCTCGCGCTGTGTACCTCGACCTCCTCCTTCTTCTTCTCCTCCTGACGTTGTCTTCCCGCGAGAGTCTTCGACCGGATCGAGAAGAATCTCCTCCGCGAGCACCGCCGAGATTGCGTCGAGATACGACCGGAAATTCACGGCACCACCTTGGAATATACGGCACCCACTGGCGACACCAGTCTCACTTTTTACCCTAGCTAGAGTGACGAAGCTCGCATAATGCCGGGACCGCGCACAGCGGGCCGTTCCCATTAAAATGGATGGAATTAGTAGAATTTTCACGTCATGAAATAGCTGTTTCGTCTTTAATTTTCACGTACAGACAGTTTTATGCTTTCCTAAATCTATAGATGTGCTTCTGCAACCGCAGAACATTATTTTACTCGGAATATCATGCATATGACTAGACAGCGGATGTTTATAGGTTGAAAATAATGTAACAGTATTCTCAAATACTTTTAATATTTGTGCTGTTTCAAATTACGTCTACTCATTTTTGTCACAAATGCCAATATGACTCTCGCCAAATCAGTGTAGCCTTACACGTTCGTAGAACCTGAAGAATAACGAACGACCTTATCAATATATTTCAAGTGTCCTAAAATCTCGCCACTGTTCAACATCCTCTGGCCGTAGTTCCGCAATCCGATCGTATGTGGGTCAAGCGATTTTGAACTTGTCGATCCTGTTGCTCGATTTTCGAGCGCCTCTCTCCGGCGTATCCCATTTTCACTAGTCATTTCCTATTACAACTGGTGATCCATCGGCAGCATTACCACGTGACCAAGATTTATCGCCGTCATTTTATTCGACGGTTATCGACGTTTAAACGAGCAGCAAGACCGAATTTGTGGGAGACCGCTGACAGATAGCAGCAAAAGGTGCGGTGGGGGTTCGGTGTTGATCGCGTTCGATGGTGTATCGGTCCCATAACCGGCAATAACAACGAGGCCAAACGTTGGCAAAACAATTACCGCGCTACTTTCTCTCTCCCTCTTTATGATTCCTGTTCTGCGGTCCCTCTCTCCAACTAACTCGCGTGTACGTCTGCATCTTCTTCGAGTAAGTAGGTAGCCAGGCTATTTACGACTATTGCCTCTCTTGCCAGGCTCGTTTCATTACCGATGCATTGCCGGATGCCAACGGCACCGGTCCCCAAAGTCACGCGACCATAATGCTCCACGACTCGTAAATACGTAGAGAGGAAACGAGCCGCGTTGGACGCCATTGTGATCCTCGACGGGTTCGCCACGAAACAATCCCCACGCCCGCGACTAGGAAATTGGATTTCAGATTACAAACTGGCCTTCCGTGTAGCCCGGGTTAATTACCAAGCTGGATGGATTCGGTCTCAGCGAACGATCGACGATCGTAGCTTCGAGATCGATGATTTCCTAACGGTAGACGGTTCACCGTTCAACCAACGATCCATGAATCATCCGTTCCTAAGGGATTTTGTCGTTCCGACACAGGGACACGCGTAACGATCCAAGCAGAAATACTGGGCTGAGATTACCATTTTCAATTTAGCGCCGGGTTGTTGGTTCGTCCACGGCCGCCACAGCTCGAGGATATTGACTAGAAACCGGCCCCGAGACTCGGAGATTAAACCCGTGGCTGTTACTTCTGCCTTTTGCATCAGTAAAGGGTGAACTGTGAACCGTGGTCGTACGATATCGCGTCTCGGGATGTAGACGGCCAGTTTATGGTTGGCGCGGAGAAGACCGCCGTTTACATGATAATCGATGTGATATTAATAACATTCATACTACCGCGGAGTATTTGCCTCGCACAGTTGGCCAAAACATTCAAATTTTTTTTCAAATCTTCCGTAAGATGAAGAATTTTGGTTGTCTGTGCCCATAATTAATTCGAGATATTTAAAGGATTACGTTTGAGTAAATTAAAAAATATCTATATATATTCTCATCTCAATGGAGGTGAACGAAATGGCTTTTCGCGATACGTCTATGGGCGTCTTAGATTGGTTGGTCTCGCAGTATTTCCGAGTATTAAACTTATAAACAACGTCACGCAGGACAGACGTTTATGCGAACACCGTTACTTACAGGTATTGAATCGATCTTTGAAATACTGTTTGCCGTTCGCATGTTCCGGAACACCTCACATAACACAGTCAGGCTTTACTTATATCTGAGTTTTAATATGTATAATAATGATGATAAAAAATGAGATAATTAGCACTTTCAAAAAATTTGTACTTGTGAAAAATACCAGTGCACGGTATAAACACAAAATAATGAAACTAGACCTCTATGAACTTATTACAGGGTGTCTCATTCAACTCTACCACCCCTGATAACTTTGTTATTGCACTGTGATTGAAAAGAAGCCACTTACGAGGAATTAAAATGTCATGCTACCGAACACAGTAAGACCAGAGTTCGCGATTAACGAAGTAAGGTATGTAATCCTATTTTATAACGATACACTAACACTATTAATAGTGTCTGGGTCGATTAAGTTCGAAAGCTTTTTTTCATGAAATTCGGTATGCGAAAAAGTAGAAAAACGAGTCTGTTCCTGAGGAGAAATTCGGTTAAGAGTCCCGGAGGATCTCCGGATTGTGGAACAATCATCAGGTTGCAACGATGTTGGCATGGTCGCTGTTGATGGGGACGACTCCCGTTTCATGGGACCTGCCAGGGGCTCCCATATCGTGGGACACGACAGCGACCACCCCCAAGTTGTGGAACCTAATAGCTGCGACCCCCGAGTCGTTGGACCCGATATCGATGACCCCGAAGTCGTGGAACCCCCGATTGTATAATCGAAAGTGTTTGATACTACTACAATCATTCGAGGCATAACAGGTCAAGTTGGATTTTTTTCTGGGGATGAATGAAGTCATTTATTATATTAACCATTATTAACGGGAAACTTGTTTAAGAAGACTGTCATAGAAGATATAGATACACAATTTTTTCATCGCGTTATATGGGAGTCTATTGTATCCACTTCCAATTTCTTTTGAAAATTTGTTGTACGCTCTTATTTAGGCTCAACAATAACAGAGTATCAGTCCATGCGAATAGCGAAAGAGATGGAACAATGAATGCGAAACGTACGAAAGGAGCAATTTGTTTGGACACGATAATGAGGGGATCGTTAAGACGAATAATGATCCGCGTGTGCCTGTCCTCCCTTCCTCGTGACCCGTGCCTTCGTGCTACTCGCCCTTTTATCCTTTAATACGCCACGGAAGGCGCATCATTGGGATTCAAAACCGATAATGCGCCGGCGCCACGTGCCGCTAATGTGATAATGCTCACGTGCTGCGAATCAGTTTCGATTTTCGTTGATCCGGGACAGGTTTCCGTTCCACTTCAAATCTATTATCGTGGTGTTTCCGACAACCAGAATAGAAATTTTATTCAACAATCTCGGTGATTATTAGACTGCTGAACTTATTTATAATAACATATTTATCACTGATATACTAATCTCTTCCTTTTTCCACCTCTTATTTTTCTTGTATACATTGCAATTTAATCGAATGACAGAATTACGAATTACATTGTAATTTAATTGAACGAAGCGACTCAATTTCGAATTACGAAACAATTGAATACAACGTGATTGAATCACTATGTAATCATAATTCGCGAAGTAATTCGATTGTTATTCAACACAACTATGCTCCATGTTTGGAAAAAAAGAAATTTTTTCTTTTGCATAAAAATCCGCGGTCTATCGATAACCGATAACCCGGTGGATGGGTTTGTTGAAGGAGCTCTCGATTATGGCGGCCGTATATTCCCGAAGCGCATAACGCTGTCAAATTAAAGCGCAGTCATTTAACCGAACGCCACGACCCAGATCTTCCCTCGGACCTGTTGTGTACCTGTTCACACCGCGACCCTCGTACGTCGTACGTGAGGACATACGACGTCGTTAATGCGTGCACGGAAGTTTTCCTCGTAACTGATACTTGTCTCCGTTCTCCAGTTACCACGGAGGAATGGTACCGCGCAGGGTACCATGACCACCTCAGCCGTCGCATTCGTTGCGCTCGAACGTGCAATTTCGAGACACGGTTTTGCCCCCTCTCCCCTTCCAACGCCACGTTCTCCGGCTGGCCCCGATAGTCTAGAGCCGGCTAGACAACACGCTTGCCGGCAGGCTCTTTCCTACAACCTTGCCGATCCGTTCCTGTGAGAATCGCGCGACCGTTTCCAACGAACCATTCAATACCGTCGACGCCACCGTCCTACTCGGCTCCGAGTCCCGTGGGAGGTCACTTCGAAACCGGAACAACCCGAAAGCGTTAACTCGCCCGGTTACACGTAACAGGTTGCTACAACTTCTGAAACGAGCGAGCTGAACAAAATCGCCAGCTTTAACTTCTAACACTTTGCACTATTTCCATAGGAGCTATTTTAACTGGAAAATTTAACGTTCCTTCCAACCCAGACCATTTCCATTCCCTATGACTTTTCAAATTTTCAATCAGCTAAAATCGGTCAAAAAATCAGCAGCTTCAATTTTTTATATTTAAAAATTTAACATTTCTCCCAACCTACAATATTTCCATTCGCTATAATTTTTCAAATTTTCGATCAGCTAAAGGGCCTTTTCTATGATCGCGCTAAAAAGGATTTTCTAAAGATTGTTTCAACTCTAAACCTACCGAGCTTTGGAAGTAGCCGATACATGTTAACTTATGAAAATAACAAGATTAAATTTATTTGAACTTTTATCAGCTAAATGATATCGCTATATGTCCCTGATGATTCCCGGCTATTCGCAAGGTCCTGATGGACCACCGTCATCTAACTAGGGCGTTTCGCGATTGTTGTCGAAGGGTGCACAATATTTAAGGGTGGATGATACCAGGACGGCAGGGGAGGAGCGTAGCTTTCGATCATGGCATTTCTCGTCCCAGACACCCCTCGATGTCCGTATCGATTATACACCACCCTCTGACGGCCGATACCGGTGCGTGAAACTTGGCCGGGCCGCACCGGGGGGCCTAGGCTTTTAATTACCCCGTCGTAGTAATTACGAAGGGGGTTGAAAGTGCAATCGATAAGTCAAAAATGACTTCGCGAAGTACTTCCGGAGCTCACCTTTCGACGTTTCTTCATACTATCGCACGCATGAATATTCAGCCGCGAAGCGAATCGAACACTTTAAAGAGTTCCCCGTTCTCTCTCTCCCGCAAACCCTTAAATGGCTTTGCCTTTTAATTAGTCGGGACTCGGTGTATTAAAGTTTTAATTGCCATCGGAAGACGCAAGAAATCGCGGAGGAATTTCGAGATGGCCATTCGTTATCTCTTACAATCAGAAACGCGCACTATTAAGGACCGGGATTCGTTTGTTTATTACTACCTATCAATACTACAATAGTATCATATTTAAAAAAAGGCATCGATGATTTTGAATAAATTTGAATAATTTTGAATTGACGATTCCTGCATAGACATTTAGGTATTTCATTTCCCGGGACTTTACGTACACACATTTCGTAAATTCAGCCCGGCATCTATATTATTATTGTCAATAGAATGTATATTATTGCTGCGGGAGCGGTTCAATAATAACCCGCTTCACGGAATCACGC
Organism: Lasioglossum marginatum; assembly: GCA_028455795.1. Lineage (NCBI taxonomy): Eukaryota > Metazoa > Arthropoda > Insecta > Hymenoptera > Halictidae > Lasioglossum > Lasioglossum marginatum. Next base: position 1,230,220 of record CM052270.1, on the reverse strand, counting down.
ACGCCGCATCAACAAAATTAACCATATATAAATGTTATGCAACATCTAGATAGACGAACAGGTGTGTTTATATTTTTTTGCAATAAACCGTGCGGTAATATTGTATAACCACTGCGTTGTCGAGAGACAAACTATTATTCGAATAATTAACCAACGAACATTGTTTTATACTTTCTCTGTATCACGTTTTAAAACAGATTATTACATTTAAACATTTATTATACGTCTCAACTTGTTCATTGTTAATAATAGATAGCGGATCTTTATGCAAAATAAAAAATTTCTATCTGAATTGCAACAAATTGGAGTGAAGTAGATATTTATTTTCTTTCTTAATATTCTTCTAATGTTTTCACTGTTTTAAATTACACCTACTTATTTTTCCCATAAATGCGTAAAATCCGCTGTCTAGTTATTGACATATAACACACACCTGAGAACTGTTTGCATAATTGTGACACTCCCGTAGATGTTCAATTCCGTTTTCGACAGAATTGTTACACGCTCGCCACTGTCAACACACCCTGCGTAAAAACCCCGAGGCTCCCCCGTGAACAAGAAAACCTCGAAATCGCTGCCATAAACGTTTAGTTTCTTAAATTACGATATTAATTATATTTATCATGAGCCCGATCTCCGCGTACATTGTTCGAGGCTGTGGAAGCGGGTGGCGAGTTCGCGGTGTACGTTACAACGTAATTAACCATTCAGTGCTATTTGTCACGACACGTTTTTCGCAAGAAAAGGTGATCGTGGCCGACAAACAGCCCCGAAAACCTATTATCGTATCCATCGTCTCTGGCCACGTGTTGATTCACGTGCGCGCCGGGAAACACTCTCGTGTACATACGCAGGGACAACCACCGACAGACAGTGTGCGAATTTCCGTGCACGTTGCCAAAGAGCAGATGATGGGGCGGCACCCGCCTCAAACAACCGCGGTGAAGGATGGTAACAGCCGAGGGTGTCGCGTAACGAGATCATAGCGCCGAGGGGGTAGTTCATGGGCGAGAACCTATCATCTCATCTAATTCACTCTAATTCGTGGCTTCCAATACCGGGGACCAGCTCTTGTACATCCCGCGACAAAACTGTAGCACATACGTATAGTATGTACAAAAAAAACAGACTGATAATGTGCGCATAAGACCACGCATAAGATCGAAGTGGAAACTTTTATGGCGATTGCATACCTGTCTGTTTCTCCCCCGGTCGGCTAAACTCGGCTCTCCTGAGTTTACCCGAGTAACGTTTCACCTCGGAGCGTGATGGGTCAGACTAATTCACTGCAAGAGAGCTGTGCACTTGAAATGCGCTGATATACCTGCAGTTGTGTCCCGATTTATACTGCAAAATTTTGTTTCGCTGAAAGCATTGTCTTCGGAAAATTGTCTTTCCGCAGCGAAAATGTAGCTGGCAACTATACCTTCCCAACGCTCTATATTTGTTTACGTAATTCTCATCCTATGAAATTTTATAGCTGAAAAAGAAAATGTGTTCCGACTTTTTACGACAGTCCTGTACTATTTCTATAAAAAGCGTGAAAATTTGTTTGCCGACCGAGAATCATTCGCTTGCCGATTAGCCAGAAGAGCGAAAGGCCGGACGGTAGAAAAAAGCATCCCGTCAATCCTCACCCCGTGGGATATAATTGAGTTCTCCCGCGCCTCCCGGCTCCTGGAGGCCCTCTCCCGAAGACGTGGTGGACGAGGATGGACGATGATTGTTGCTTTTCTCTTCATCCAATGGATTCACGGTTCGCGGATGAGTCTACGTGGAGGATGGATCGTGGCCACGGGAGGACGAGCAGCCGGAGAGTGGAGGCTGAAGGAGGTGGTAGGAAAAGGAACGGAGGCGGGTAAAGGGGCTCTCACGTTACCTTCGGTGCGGCCAGGTGTCGGGTTACCTCCGACCTCATCTTCCTCCGTGCCTCCGCGAGTTTGCCACCATCGACATCGGCCGCGTCTCTATGTCTGTCCTTACGCACGCCTACCATCCGTCCTGTCATCTTAGTTTCGCACATGTCCCGGTTTTTATAGCCACTCCATGGCAACGACGATCCTTCCACGGGGGATGATGAACCTGCGCAGGATATCCGAGGACATTTCTACCGTTTCCTTTTCCTTTTCCACGCGACACAGTCCGCGAATTGCTAGCAATCGCGTCGATAATTATTAGTAGACAGCGGACCTTTATGGAGAAATTGGTTAGGTGAAATATAAAACAGTAAAACATTGAAAAAATCGGAGAATGTTGTAATGTTGCTCTTAATGTAACAAAGTCGTTAATGGATGAAATCTATTTTTATGTTATTCATGATTGTGATATACGTGATCCGTTACCAGGAAGTTGAATTTCGAATTGTGCGCGGTTCAGAAGTGACCCAGAGTGAATCAAGTACCAATTAATTAACGGAGCTTCCGTTTACGTGACTCGTTAAGAACGAGTACCATTGCAGTTGTCTAGCAATTTGCTTCTAATCCAAAGGTTCTTAATAAAACCGGTACCCGGGGACTATCCGCCGCTAACTTAACGATGGAATCGAAGATTACAGAAGGCACACACACATACACACAGTTCCATAAACTCCAGCGAAATTAAATCCTCCTGTCTAGCATTAGATCTCGGCGGTATCCTTTCGCTGAACTCGCCGTCGCCATTCTTAGCGAAAGTTTAATGACAAATTGAAACCGTCTCTTTTCGCCTCTTTCTTTCTATCTTGCTATTAGCTCATTAACGAGTGGTATACGGCTACTGGCTTGTCACGTAATTCCGGCATTAAACTCTCCCGTTTAGATGCTCGTGAGATCAATGACTACTTGCATCTCGGCCAGCCAGTCTTTCACCGTGCCAGCCACTGTCGTGCTCAGAATTATGCTCGATTCATTTCTTGATCGAGGATAACGCGGATATTAGGTTGTTGCATATGAAATGTCCCGTTTTTAAGCCCTATTTTCCAGTCTGAAACAGTTAGTTTGTTGTTGTTATTAATATTATTAAAATACGAAGTGGTTTTTTAGTTTTTCAAATTTTTTACCGTGGTATAATAAACAGGATTGATGGGAACATTATTTCTCATTTTCCTTATGATGTAAACATGGGCTAACAAGCAAAAATTTTTTTCCAAATAAGCAACGTATGCCGTCCATGATTTAGAAGTTTTCTGACTGTATTACGGAGAGATTGAATGTTTTGGTCGTTCACGTTCTCCGTTTATAAAATTGTCATCTTGAATACTAATACTTTGGTATTAGCATAAATACTTTGGTAATTATTATGCACGAATAAAAGGGACATCTGAAGTCTAGTTCACTATCACAGCGCGCGTCGCAATTGCAGGTTTCGTACCGAATGATATTGCCAGGATATGCCATAAATCGTACAGTCATCGTCGATTCAGTTCCCATTCGTCAAACCGTGTTATCTCGATTGGAAACTCGTCGAGTTCTCACGATTCTGATAAACGCGTCGCGAAACTGAAAGTAACAGGGTATGATATATTCGGTAATAAGGCCAATGGGATTAGGTCAGATTTATAGAAAGGTTCTAATGTGTTCGTTTCGAACAGAATTGTTGTATTCAATAGAAAATTCTGCAATATACAATTATTCAGAATAGAATCAGGTTTCCATTTAGATCTCCCAAGTGTTATATTTTCTTTACTAATTTTCTATTATTTTCTTTCGATTACGGTAACAAAATTGAGGTAAATTTTATAATTCTCGAATAGCGAGTATTCGCGATCCGTCGGTGGATGGTCAATCCTAGAAAGACTAAGCTAAAAGTTCAGTTACAAAATATATTAAAAATATATTAATGCTATCCTCTACAATATTTCGAAAGGATTATTTAGCGTCATTGTCTTTAAGAATCGCTTTTGGCTTCACTGAAAATATTTTGTTTCTACATATAAGAATAAGATAAGAGGTCAGATTAGTTTCAAGGGTTTTAACATACGTGGACATATTTATGGATTATGTCAATTGTTACCGATTGTGCGAAGTTAGTGGGAAAGAATTTATTTCTACATCTAATATACTTTTCTTTTACGTTTCTGAACCTGCTTTTTCGAGACGAATGTTCTTATTTGACTTAATACGAAATAAATTCTACATCTATCCTGCTGGATTGCAAACCCTACTTAAAATGTAAATGTTAACTCATCAATTTGGACAAAAAGACATCGAGAAATAACTGTTTACCTTGTTATTTCATAGATCTTTTACCACTGTGTCAATTTAACACCGAGGGATAGATTCAGTTCGTGAAACGAGGGACGGATGAGGGTTAAGGGTTAAAATTGTCGAGATTGAAGCCTAGCCAAGAAAGAAACAGAGAGAGAGAGGGGGGGAGGGAGAGACTGGTCCGTTTGCGGGACACCCCGTGGAAGAAAAATGTATCGATACAGTTCCCGACGGTAGGTTAAGTAAGAGAGTTGCCACATAGGGGCTCGCGGTAGTAATTCAATCCCCCTTGGGCGTAGGTAGGTACGTACTTACATCCAGTCGTGTACATGCTCCGCAGTACGTAAGATCGACTACACACTGACGGTCGAAGAAGCGGGGAAAGGACGGTGAGAGGAGTGAACAGGAGAGGAGAGGAGAAGAGACGATTGGTAGTGGTCGACGGAGAGACGGAACCTGCGGAGGAGACAGAAAAGTCTCACGGAGGAAGTTCGACGTGGTGTGTCGATGGTGGGAACTCTATCGAGGATGATGGATCATTTTGGATGGGACAGGCGATGATTCGATCAAGACGTCAACCTTTCAGGCTCCTACCTAGAGGTCCCTAGTGTATTCGAATACACGTGTTCACGTGTAATAAATGAATCCCGGATCGTAATCCGTGTAGCATTGAATGTACAGCATTCAACATTATTTACCGTCCACTGCTCGATAGATTTGAAACGTTTATGATTCACAGCTGAGTATATCGTAGAACATTATTCAATGGCATTTTTATCATGCAGCAACGAATCATCTTCGAGAATGTAATCCAACCATTTTTTACATTCCTTTTTCATATAAAATAATAATTGAGGATCTTTATGCATTTATGAAAAAGCTGGTTGGGTAAAATATGAAACAGTGAAAGATTAAAAATATTTAAGAGCGTTGTAATATCGTTTTCAATGTAACAAAGTCGTTAGCGCATAAAATTACTTTTCCTTATATTTCTGCTTCGCACAAACAATGCACAAACATTTTCATATTGCGTAAAGATTCGCAGTCTAGTAATAAGTATACATCTCGTTTAGGGCTCGTGTTAAAATACAAGACGAGGGGGTTGAACCTCGGAGGATACATCATTCGAGGAGATCGCGAGGACCCTAAGTGAGTTGTACCCGAGGCCCCGAAAAAGTAGAACAAGACCGCGGGAGTCGGACCCGAAACTCAGTAGAACAAGACGGCAAGGGTCAGCCTCGTTATCAAGCCAGACATCCTAATCCCCTAATTGTAAGACGAGCCCAGAAGGGCGTGTCCCTTTTTGTATTTTTCGCTTGGTTCTCTAACTGTATTTGAGAAAAAGAGAAAAAGAAACGGGAAAGGAGAAGAAAGACAAAAAACGATTAAACAAAGCGGACATCGTCTGCGCTGCCGGAGAAAGAGAGAGAAGACGTTCCTCTAGACTATGTTGGAGGAAAAAGGATGGAGGTATGGAGGAAGCTCGGACTGGACACCGGTGTAGCAAAGACGCTCACGGAGAAGGAGAGCGAATAAAAGAGGAAAGGAGACCGGTTCAAAGGTGACGGGAAGGAGGTGGAGGAGGCACACGAAGGAAGCTCGCCTTGCATGGCGGCCTCGAGTACCTACCGACTCCCACCGACTGGCTGCACCATCGCCATCGCCTCCACCTTCTTTGCCCCACCTCCCACCTACCTATCCTCGACGCGTATCCTGCACCTTCAGGGTGGCGTCACGCTCAAGACGCTTCCGGTGTTAAATTACTCGGTGCCTCTCTCTTTTTCGCTCTCCTCCTCCTCCTTCTCCACCGCCATCGCCTCTTCCTCCACCGCCGCCGCCACCGTCGCCGCCGACGACGTCGACGCTGCCACCTCTTGCTTCCTCTGTTCGGCAAACTTCTTCACCTCCATCACCGTTCTTTTCTCATCTCCGCGCTTTTTGTCTCAGTACATGGCTCCTCCATCTCTTTTTTTCTTCCTTTTCCTTCCCTTCTCCCTCGCTCTCTATCTCTTGCTCTTTCGCTCGTCGACCCTTTTGTTCCCCGACCAGGATTTTGTTTGTTGCTTTCAACGTAAGTGGAGCGATCGGGTTGTTGGTCTTCGGCTGCTGCTGCTTTGGGCGCGAATCTTCGGAGCTGTTGATGGAGCCGAGTCGCTAGTCCGTTTTTTGTGACGATCGCTTTGAATTAAAGATGCGCTGCGATCTTTACAGTCATTTATTCCTCATCTTTGTTGTATGAAACAGACAGAAATTTGGAAATTAAGACTGCCTGAAAGCAGTTGTTGTAAAGGGGAAGGTTCAATCTTCAAATCGCACAAAATTTGGAAATTAAGTTTTAAGCAGTCGTCATAAAGGGGAAGATTGAGTCTTCAAATTTGTGACAGTTGCTTCAATAAACGATTCAGTTTGTAACATTTTCGACGAAGGACGTGTCCTCAGTTTTTCACCTTCTACATAATGCACAATATCCTTTCGTCAGAAATTGACTGCGGATTTTATGCATTTATAGCAAAAGGGCTTTTGCCATAATAAATTTCCTCGGTACATACATCTAGAGGGTGGTTTATTGTAGTTCATGATCTAATAAAAACAACATCCGACAGACTTTCGAAACGTATCGAACCGTCGTCGTCGGCGCCCCATTAATCACAATCAATCCGCGCCCTATTCCACCGTTTCCTGCAGATGCGAACGCCCAGTAGTTTCTCAACTTCTCACCAAGACTGTTCCATTAGCGGCTCTGAAAGGAGTTGAAAGCGTTCGAAGTACCTGAACGCGTCGTGTGTGGCTTGCCACCGTGCCCGATGTCCGGCAAAGATGAAGAAAAAACCCAGCTTCCCGTTACCGGCGGTTTGTTTACAAGTGTTTTCCTCGTCGAACAGCGATCCTTGTCGATCGGGAGGAGGTGTCGTACTCCTCCCCTTCCCCTCTCGGACCAAGGTAATAATGAAACACCTAAACAAATTTTCCCGTTCGGGTAACGATCTCGAAACCGCGCGATACAGATCGGAGAAGACGACGCGACGCGTCCTAGCCCCTCGAGTTCGGCTTAACGAGCCGGATCTCACGACGTAAATTACAAATAATAAATATCCGGCCTGTGAGGTTTATCGTGGCCGAAAGATCGGGGATTTCGGGATCGGATAGGGCGCCAGGACCCGTCCCGCGATGTGGGCGGGCATCGGGGCCCTTCTACAGGGGCCCCCCACTGACAACGACGCCGCGTGGTGCCCCGCTGTCTTGCCTGACCCTTTCTCGCCCCCTCGTCACCTCCGGAAAAAACAATGCTGCCAACGGGGCACACCTGACCCGCGAGAAACGGCATACCCCTCGGTCTCGTCACTCCTGTTGTCGATTTTTCAATGCCGGGACCCGTTGCTCCCCGGTGCCCACTCTAACTGAGACGTATTGGATGTGCAAATTAATTCGGTGCTTTCTTTTTAGTGATACTCAGCTTTCATTTATAAAGAAGTATACGAGATTGTGCTTTAATCAACAATTAGGTGGAATGACAAGATTCGTGCGATCAACCCTCTCAAAATGATCTTGACATACACGTAAATATGTGTTAAAAATTTTTTCTCTATCGTGCGAGCCCCCTTTTACCATTCAACTTTGTCCTCAAGACATTTAATGTATCTTTGAAAACAACAAAGAGAGATATTTGAGGTGGAAACGTTAGGTGACTCACCCTGTATACAAGAAACCGTGTTATAGAAACACCGCGGTATCAAATTTTTGGTATCGTGCTATACCGAAACCGAGTTACACTAAAACCGTGTTATAGGTAGGTGCTACCTTTTAATCGCGGTGTATATGTATCTGTCCGAGGGCAGTAGTGTCGCACCCGCTGCAACAGCTCCCTGAAGAGAAAGAGGAAAGACATTTACCAGGGGCGTTAGCCTAGATTGAAGAAGGTCATCGAAGTTTTCGGAACGATTCGGAGGGAACGCGCGGAAAGATTCGCACGCGGATGGGAACGAGATAAAAGAATCGAATGCCACTCGTAAGATAGGAGGTGTACGGGACTCTCTAGAAAGAGGTGGAGAGAATCGCGGTGTGTCTGGCCACTCTATAATTTGTCGGGGTGAGTTACCGCCCTTGTCTTTGCTTAGCGCTGGGCGTTCGTTCCGTTTGGTTCTCTCTGGTGATGCTATCGGCGCATACCTCGCTAGACAGGTGGCCACCCCGTGACACCCACACACCCGCCACAGGCACGCAACGACGTGCACCGGGCACACGCACCCACCCAGTCGGCCGGCTCGTGAATCGTGCCGCGTCGCATGCGTGCGTGAATGCGTGTAAAACGGGCGCCCCCTTCTGCCCCCTTCTGCCCCCACTCCACTCCCACCCTTCTCGTACACCTATTCCTGCTGGTCCTCCACCACTGTTTTCTCTTCATTTCTCTCTCTCTCTCTTTTTTTGCCTCTCTGTTTTGCTCGCTTTGTCTCTCTGTCGAAAAGTTATCACTTCGGGCCGCCTGTTCCACACCCACGTACACCCCCCATGGGATAATGCTAATTTCCGATGGATTAGAAGAACGCGATCCCGGCGATCACGATAAACGGAATGTCACTCTCCGGAGTCCCGGGAATTATGGGACCGACCCACAGTGGCCAGTTTGTCCGAAAACGTTGGCAAATTGAAGAAAGAAGATTTTCGGTTCCCGTGGAATCTTATATTATTCTTATATCAATCTTATCTTATTATTAGACTGCGAATCTTTATGCAATTATGGTTTTCGAAAATTTTCAGAAAATTTTCAGGATTTTAATTTGTTTCAGATCTAAGAAGGCTTCTACCACGGAAAATAAGATTCCATTTTATTCCACCTTCTTAAAACTCGTCTACAAAAGTTGAAAATTGCATAAACATCCGCAGTCTACATATTGTACATATAATACATCTCGGTTAGAGTGGGCACCGGGGAGCAACACATATTTATGTGCATGTCGAAATCATTTTAAGAGGGTTGATCGCGCGAATCTTGCCATTCCATCTAATTGTTGATTAAAGCAATTCGACAATTTCGTTGTATTTCGAACAAAGCTTACGATAATTACTTCGAAGGCTGTACGATTATTGTTTTCCGTCGATCACTGATTTATATGGAGAAGTAGGTGTGAAAGAGCCGTGTTCGACAGTGACGTCGTTTATGGTAAATGGGTCATGGTTTTGCGACAGATACATTGCGAAATTGTGGCAGTTCTTTGAACTTTTCTTGCGGTAATGGAAACCGATATTTCCAGCGGCTGTGTGTAATTATTGATATTACGCCGCGGTGAACTACCACGGCCGCGACGAGCCCTAGATTTCTCTGTTCAAACATGGTCCGAGAGGGCTGATCGGCAAAGAGTGAAACTTGCACCGGAAAAATTTCAATAACTCATCGGCCAGAACGTTCTTCTTTTCCCGTTGTATCCCGAAGCGAACCAATGGAGCATAATATCCACCATTTTAAAACGAGAACGTCCACTGAAAAGAGATATTTTCAGACCGAGAAAAGAGGTAGACCAGGTTATTAAAAATATTATACTCGATCTTCTATAAACTTATTTATATCCAGGATTAAAACTCGTAGTGTGGATTACGCAGTTCCTCAAATAAAAGGTTTCACGCAGGATATTCCAAATAGAAGTTTAACTTTTCGTAACTCTCCTTGTTTCATTTTAAATAAATTTTGTACATACAGTTGTTGCACATACAATAGAAGATTAATTGTTGCTATCTGTACCTCTTTTCTAACAAAAACGAGTAGTCGAAATTTGAGGCGGCAGAGAGAATATGAAAATATGAAAGCGTTTTTATTAACAATTACTGACTTTATAAGAATTGTCGAATCGTTTCCTCGATCTGTTAAAATGTTCTATTTCGAAAGGGTTTTCGAGAAAGATCGAGTCCGCGACGAGATCGAGGTCGCCACGAGACACCAAGGTTTCCATTTGAACTTGTAGCATGATTGGACGTAGTTAGTTCGGGACCGAGGCAACACGCATCCCAAACTTTGATTAAACGAGTCGCAGGGACCCGCGGCCCGACTCATTTGTCTGCCGTCTGCCTCTTTCCACCATCTCCTTTGCCTCTTCGCTCGTTCTCGTCCCCATCCCCCTCGCCTACTTCTTTCTTTCCATCCCCTACGATTCTCCTCCACGCTACCAAGAATTGCAACGATTCCTTGAAATCCAGCCGCGAGGGTGGTCAAAAAGTTTCGGCCGTTTAAAACAGGTGCTCGCGATGTTATCTAGCCCGTTCCGGTATCGATCACTGGCGCCAGTTCCCAGAAAATCAGAACAGTTTTTTTTCGATTAATCGCGCCCGTCGCGGGGCGCCTCGTTCCCTTATTCTCCGTACCGTGAACCTAATCTGAAACGACTGAATCAAAGAGTGCTTTCAGACATTTTATTCTTTATTGCAGTTGACCTTGACTGACCTTGAATGACCTTCGATAATAGGTCGTATTGTATTCGTCTTGAATCACACTGTAAGAAGGTAAACCCAATGTGAAACGACTGAATCATACGATCGCATTCATCGTCATAGTTAAAGAGTACTTTGAGACAATTTATCTTCTATTCATTTCACCTTGAGTGACCTTGAATGACCTTCATAACAGATCATACTGTCTTGAAGCATACTATCAGAATGTAAATAAAAAACCATACCGTTCCATTTAAAAAAAAAAACAGAGTTGACCTCCATATCTCCTGGACGCATCCGACTATAAACAACTTGGTAATATCAAATACCAAGCAAGTTTCGTTTGATGGATTTTCTTCTATCTTGGAAACGAAGTGAGTTATTCAGGTGCAAAAATTCCGAATTTATGTGGACGTCTATATGATTTCGTTCGGGTCGATTCCGGAGTGGAAGATCGACAAACAAGGAACGGGACTGCCGAATCGACGCGACGCGACGGATGAAGGAAGTGTCCTGGGTGGCTTGTAACCGTGGAAAACCGTCCGTGTGTGGTCCGGGTCCGACCAGGGTCCTTCTGTTTCGTCGTTCGAGAGTCCCTCTGTTCGGCTTGGATCGGCAACGATGACGTTAGTAACCCGATATCACCGCCATCCACGTCCCGCAGACGGCTTCCATACAGATGTTCCAAAGGGAATAGGGCCGTAGAGAGGTGGCGTGCCATTATCCGTTTATGGAATGCCGTTTCGCGATCCACCCCGCGGTCTACACCCATTCGCCATCGTGCCATCGATAACGGTAATCGGTTTTGTTAGATGCGCGTCGAATCGTTGACGATAGAGCGAACCGTACAGAGCGGACTCTACTATAATGTAAGTGCTCGAGGCCTCGGGCCATCGGGGCTTTCGATGCTTGCCGTTCGACGTAACAGTATTACTTCTTTTTTCTTCTTCTCTTTCTCCCGGGTTTTCTTTTTCATTTCTTTCCTTTCCTTTAGGTAATTTTATCGTATTATCACGGATAACCGGGTGGTGCTGGGAACGTACAGCAACGTATAGCCGGTCAAGCAGGCGGAACAACGTTTTTGCACTGGAGGATATTGGTCGCACGGTGCTTCAACTTTAGAAGGTGTATTATAGTATTCGATGTATGCAGCGTTCTTGTTAAAGAGAACCCGACTCACAGTTATACAGAATAGAAAACGGTATTCTCTTCCGGATAGCATATCTCTGGTTACAGAATGAGCTATGTTTAAAATTTCAAGTCTCATCAGGAAGTTAGTTTAAAATCAATTGCAAAATTTGTCTCCCAACAGACAGACAAACAGACAGACAGACAAGAAAGCGAGCTAATAAAAACTGGTAAGATACTGGTAAGAGTGGTAAAATATTGTTGGACGGTTCTATTCCGTAGCGGTGTTGCCCCCACTCTACCTCCTCCTTCTACGACGTGATGCGTTCCGTCTCTGTCGCGCAGGTGTCACAATGTCACGTGACTCCGGTACTGGAAGAGAAACTTCGATTCAATTAAATTTTCCTGATCTGGCGACTCCAAGCTAATCAGCATTAAACCTACCGAGCTTTAAAAGTAGCCGATCCGTGTTGCCTTATAAAAATAACAAGATTAAATTTATTCGAACTTTGTGCAATAATTGTGGGAGAGAAAATCTGGAATGGATGATTTGACCGGTCGTGTTAGGTTTAATGCTAATAAATAAATCGAAATCTGAAAGCAACATTTTCCTTATCATTCGGAGAGTTGTTGAAGCAGTCCACGCGCGTACAGCGCGGGGTGTTTTTAACGAAAACCTTGAAGTCCTTGTGCGGAGGGGATGAAAAAGCGTGGAAGAATGATGGAAGGCGTCACCGGAACCGTGTCGGGAAAGAAGAAAACGCGAGGAATCCGTCGTGCGAGAGAAAACACAGAGGAGGGATGTTGTATGTATACGATTCCCTACCGGCGATAAACGTCCCGACGCTGAGGAGGAGGTTTCGCGTGACGGAAACACGCGAGAACCGTGCATACATGCGTGTCTCTCGTGGAGCGACGCATCGCGTCGCATAAAGTAGGTGGATATGGCCGTCCCGGCGAGCAAGCGCCTCGTAGATAAGCAATTACGATGGAATCCGCAGATAACAGGGACAAATTCGAATTCCGAGATTCGGGGCTCCGATAGGATCGACACGAGACCTATCCTTCTCCCTCTCTGTTTCTCTTTACTTCGTTCCCACGACGGGATTCTTTCCCTCTCTTTTTTTCTTACAACTCCTGCCGGCTCTTTCTCGGTCTGTTGTCCTTCCATTTTCCCCTGAAAAATATTTCGCTACGCTCGCGCTCGCGCGAATAATTTACTGCAACGCGCTGGTTCAAGTCGAGACCGTTTTTTGCAGAAATTTTTAGAATTAAATGATGTACTTGAAATGATGTACTTTATTATTTTAATACTAAATATGTATCGTAGATCACGAAACATTTTAATAAGTAAATATACATACCTTAAATTTTCTCCCACCCGTAATCGAACATCCTGTATATTTTAAGAAATTTTTTAATTCCTATCAATAATTTTCATCAGGAAACACACGCTGCGACTGTTGATGCTCATTGTACAAATCTTCAACCCGTGTAAATCTGGGACTGATTTCTTTTGCACTATGATTACTAGATTGCGGATTTTTATGCATTTATCAAGAGATCAGCTGAGTGAATTCTAAAACAGTAAAGGATTAGAAAAATCTAAGAATATTAATAATTATATAAAAATCTATTAAGGGATGAAATGAATTTTTATTTAACTCCTGCTGCCCACAATAGTTGCAAAACATTTTTATTTTGCAGAAAGATTCGCAGTCTAATGATCACAAATCCTTATCATATGTAATGATACCAGAAAGAACACCGGAAATCACTCAATAGTATAATAAAATTTAGAAACGTAAAAAAGCTTATAGAATTGTTGATTATGTTCAAATATTAACAACTATACTAATTTACTGTATACCTACTTGAAAAGCTTTTGCAATACAAGAATTTACACGATTTCCTCCGAACACTTGAAATTCATTAATGAATGAACGCTGTTTCAGAGACAAGTACTTGACTTTTGTACAAAAGTACTTGACGGGTGAACAATCAAAAAGAAAACAATACCGAAGCCTTATTGTGCAGACCTTTACGTCGAAGAGAGATCCATTTCGTACGAAAAATCACGTCCCACCCTGTACATGGCCACCGTATGTTCGAGGTCCGTTCCCGGAGACACGCGTGTGGGATAAGAACGATCTCCTGGAAGATAGTAAACCGCGATCGCTGGAGATCCCTCGGGATTTTTTCGCTCGTTAGGTGTCCAGGATGATAGCGCGTTTACTATTCGAATATTATTTCTTGGTGTGTCGTTTGGGCGCGTAGGATTCGTGGCGGCGCGCGGCGAGGCGAGGCGCGCGTTTAGCCTTATCAACGCGAGACTCGTCTCGCACACGGGCAATCGTGCTTGCACACGGTCGCGCGTGGTGCAAGAGAGCACAAACGTATCGCGTTACGATGGAGCAACGCCCATCGGTTTCGGATAGCATAGAACGCACGAAATCGCCTAGCCGCGGCTAGCGCAACACGCGAAACGTGTCCACGTAGACGCGCCACGCCACACCACGGCGGGCTTAACATCGCCGCGATTGCCACTTTGATGCCACCACTGTTATATCGTACTGTCACGGTAATAACGACAATTTTTCGCTTTACACAATGGACGCTGAGTTGCTCGGCCTTTGAACGACACCGTTGCTTTGCCAGCGCGATTCGTGTCGCGTTGCAGACCTAGAGCGATTCCGCCGCGTTCACGCGGATCACTTCACTATACAACATTGCTACACAGATCTTTCCGATTTTTATTGGTTCCCCGGATCGACCGATTTGGTTTTGTTCGCGTTTTATGCGGTCATTTAGTCGGATCAGCCAAATCGACATTATTAGACGGCGGATCTTTATGCAAAATAAAAATGTTTTGCATTGATTGCGGAGAGCAGGAATAATATATGTAGAAATTGATTTGATCCTTTCACGACTTTGTTGAATTTTTAAAATCTTTTCCTTCTTTATATTTCTTCACTATACCATGTACAACATTGCTACACAGATCTTTCCGATTTTTGTTGGTTACCCGGATCGACCGATTTGGTTTTGTTCGCGTTTTATGCGGTCATTTAGTCGGATCAGCCAAATCGACATTATTAGACGGCGGATCTTTATGCAAAATAAAAATGTTTTGCATTGATTGCGGAGAGCAGGAATAATATATGTAGAAATTGATTTGATCCTTTCACGACTTTGTTGAATTTTTTAAATCTTTTCCTTCTTTATATTTCTCCCAACGAATTTCTTCATGAATGGACCAGACGACTTCAGTTTTTCTGCAAGTTAGATGGGTTAGTTAATGTAATGAGAATTTTGGTAAAATTGTTTGAATTTAGTTTGAATTACGAAACAAGAAGTTGCTTTTTATAACTCTTTTATTCGAACTCGTAAAGAAAGCTTTAAAAGATGTGTCTTGCAGATCCACATATGTTATATACGTCCTGAAAATCTCATCGAAATTGGTCAATTGGTTTTCAAGTATAAGGGAGAAATCATATATGAGATCTTCAATTTTTGAAATTTTGCAATTTTGAATTTCATCTACTCAATCTTACTACAAATGCATAAAGATCCGCAGTCTACTCAAACTTTCGGAACTTAAGTGGACCTACGAAACACATTTTGTAAAAAGATGTAAAAAAGCATCTTGTGTCTGGCAACAATTGAGACTGACTACAATTTAACGTATTCGTATGTTAATTTTGGTGGCGTTTTGGTGACGTTTATTGCGTCAGTATTTTGATCGAGTCCCCCGGAAGAAAGTGGGCGAATCTTCTCTTTTTGGTGGCCGGGGTCGCCGCGAGACCGTGTCCCCCCGACACCTCAGGCTTAATTAATTTTAAACAAAGTTAAAGTCAGGTGACGTGCAGCCACCAACCCGAGCGAATGCACTCGAGCGAGCGTCGCGTCGTTGGTAACGTAATACGGAGTCGGACTACCTGACCGATCTGACAGTAAGCTCGAAACAAAATCGAATCGGTGCACGGGGAGCATCCGTATAGCTGAAACTCGTTTATAAACAAGTGTCCCCTTTTGGTTTCTCTTCCTCTCGAAGTCATCCTCGAAATGCAAGAGGAAATCATTTTCCTCTTAGATGAAAAATTTTAAGGTCGTCACCTTTCATTTTTCCTTCGCAATTGCGAACGATAACAATTAAAAAAGAAATTATTTCCACATTAGCTTGCAAATTAATCCTTCTAACGTCTCAAAAAACCTCAAGTAGTTGGGTCCAATTTTGAAAAAGTTATTCGTTTTTAAAAGGTGTACATTGTACAACCATTTCCAGAGTGCGTTAATGTCGAAAAAAGCACTGTCCTAACCTTTACGACAGCCCCTTAGAGCTTTACGATTATTCATTAAATCGCTTAAGAATTTCTCTAAGGAGTCCCATAATTGCATTCTAGGAGAAATAACGAAGTACTAGCTGGATGCTCATCATAATAATTTCTTACGACTCGGGTATCGATGGACGTTCTTCCGCAATAAATCGAAACGGAGCAAACCTCGCCGAGGTTAATAAGTTTTCTTTCTTGTGTTTCGTTCGAATCGTAAAATGCCAGAACGATGGACGGAGTACCATTGGAGCATGCTCCGTTCCGGAAACAAACGTCAACGGCGAACAGATCGATGATTCGCGTCCATGGAAACCGCGGCTGGACCAATGCGGGACGGCCGTGCCGTTCTGCGCACCCGCCTTTTTGTTCTCTCGGCTGAGAACTGTGTATAACGAGCGGAAGAAAAGCGTCTGGATCGTCCGCGACGCAAACCGAACAATATTTTCTCGAACGGCGACGGGACCGAAGAAACATTTCTTTCAGTTCATGCGACCTGCGTCCCGGCGAAAGAATTAAAGTTATACGTGTTCGTAAATTCAAAAAATTGTGAAACTTTGCACACGAGTAGAATAACTTATGCCTAACACATTTTTTCGTGTTACTTCTCGCGTTAAAGGGGTGAAATCAGTCCTTGAAAATATTCCAATATTTTGGTGAAATGTTTCAAGAACGACAAATGATATTTTCAAAAAGTCGAAACGAAAATTGCACGGTATTATTGTGTCTACGAAACTGAAAATGCAGTAAAAATGCATTTAAAAAATTTCTTTTTTACACAGTTTGGTAGACGCAATAAAACCATGAAACTTTTGTTTCGACTTCGAGATATTTCACGAAAATATTGAAATTTTTTCAAGGGCTGATTTTTCGCCCTTTCATGATATAATGAGTTTTCGGAAAAGTTAGGGAAGGAAGCTGTTGTCGTGCTAGATACAATTAAACGTGGCTGGCGAATCGATTAACAGCGAGTCAGGTACTTTTCGAATCTAGTGAAACGCGAACTCGCTCTCTCCCCCATCGTATTATAAGTACTCTGACTCTGTGGTTCGAGAACTCGGCGAGTTCTACTCATTAAGACATTATCCTCGGCCGCGTCTGAAGCAGCGTTCCGCGATATGCAATCAAGGCGCACAGACGCGCACTTAAATTACTCCTCGAGGGTATCGAACGAACGAGACGAGAACTTGGATCGTTAACGCGACGTGGAATCGCGGGGCCAAACTTTCCGAATTCTCCAGTTTTCCAGCCGACTAACAAACCTCGCGTTAAAGTTCAGCAAATGTTTTCGATTCGTTTTCTGTCATTAATTGATGAAAAATAATACCGATTCGCTTCTCCAAGAAACTGTAATTTCTCTTTTCTTTTTTACGGTTAACTGTTACGGTGAAACTCGAATTGAATTCCAATCCCGTGAAGTCTCATTTCGTTTTATCGATTTCGTTTTTACCGCTATCGGTTCATCGAAAATGGTATTTATAAAATAATATTTTCCGATGAAAATTCAATTTCAGGTTTTAAGATCGGATGTGTGTGTGGAATGTTCTATGTTTCTATGAAACGGTAACTTCGCTTCGATCAACCGAATCGTTCGTTGTCTCTCGACACTCAATTCACATGGGTCGAGTAAACATTTCTGGTTACTATCGAATCAAGACCATGTAATCGGTCGAGAAATTCCTGTGTAAAATTTTTCGTGATGTAAATAAATTAATCGAAGAATCCAGAGGACACTCAAGGACACTGAAATGAACGAAATCAAGGCATTGTCTTACCGATCTCTGTTTCCAAAACTCAAGAAGTCCCACTTGGTACGATCCCAATTAAACCTCTCGCGATCTTAACCCTTAAATACTATAGTAGATCGTTTAAAAGGCTGCTTCCAATTTTTATTAATTTTTATTTCAACTTTGATAACGTCCAAAACGTACGTTCTCGACTACATTTGCTATTATTCAATGGAAGACCTTGATGAAAATACCGAGAAACTTCAAATTTTTAAGGATTGCTTAATTCTTCAAATTCTCCAAACAATAAGCAATACATCCACGATGGTGGCTTATATGTGAGCCAGAGTCAGGGGAATTGACTCGAATTGAGAGGGAGACAAATCTTAATCTGGAGATTCTGATGTGATAGGGTTGCCATCCGTCCGGTTTTCCCCGGACTCCTACTTTTCAGCGAATCCGGGGACGTTCGGGGGATTTTCTTTAAGGGTTTTTCCATGTTACTCGCTCACACAACATACATAAGAATTATTGATTTTACAGACGTGTAAAGACAAGTGTTGTTTGTACTTCGTCCTTGTCTTACGTACGTCTTATTTGTGGCACTGTCTGAGAAAATTACGGATTGATCTCAATGGTTTATTTATTGTGAAACTAAACGAATGAAAAATATTTTTACCAGTGGGAACAGCAGAAGAAGTCGAGCTCGACTGAAACGAGGATATGGGAACCGATTCGATCGATCTACGAGCACTGGACAGGGGCGAAAGGCGAGCTAGGCTGGGTGGAAGTTCTCATGCCGCGGGACCCTCACACGAAGATACTGACTCGGATGAACCGACCACAACAGGAAAACAAAAAGGTCGTCTTTGGGGTGCGATGCAACAAGCCGCCGCCAAGAATCGTGCGGATAATGGCGGACGATTTCCGCCGCAGAATGATGAAAACAATTTCCAAGACCTGAAATTCATTTGCTCGAAAAAGAAACGAAATGGGAAGAAGTCGCGGAACAGAAATCGCAGAGTCACTTTTGCTGTCTGATTAACTGAAAGCCGATTTGATTCCACTAAGTGGTGGACAACAGGCTTCGTGTTAATTTCTACAAATTTGGACCAAACAACTTGACTTCTTTAGATATTAGAATTCGTCAAAAAATTTGAAAGAAAAGTCACAATTCTAAAATTTGCCCAAGAACAATTTTTTAGAAACTTGTTGACCCATTATCTGATAAACTATTTTTTCTCATATTTAAAAAGGTCGGTTGAGTCAATTTTAAAGAAGTTGTTGCGTCTTTTAGAGAGTATGCGGATATTTTTGTCCACCATTTTTGGCTTTCACTGGTATTGAATACCAACATTTAATATAAATAAACGAAAAATGTACAGATGCTAGGAAGGTAGCTAATCTCATTGGCTCATGAACGATTCGGTTGTAAGATAATACTCGAATGAAAGTTTCATCGAAATTGTACATATTAGTAATATGATAATAAAATTAACTGTTACGAGAATGGCAATAAAGAACTTAAATGTTGTGAATAAATCATTCTATTGTATCACTGAAATTGTTCAATTTAATTCTTCGAAATAGTCGTTTCGGACATCGAGTAGCAATGTACATATTTACGAATGTCAAACAGCGAGTGCCAAAAGCAGCACGTTCCAATCGAAGGCGCCAACAATCGATTCGTCTCTGTTTCATTCGATCTTCCGTTGTTCCGAAAATTTCCTGTCATTCTCGTTCAAAAAATTTGGTTTCATCCTGAAACACACACTTACACAACCTCTGTGTAAATTCAAATTAACTGTGTCAAAATTCCAAGTAACCGTGAAAAATTGTCTTAGAACATTTCAACTGAACTTCGTGGACAATGAACGGCCTCAAGACTTTGGTACTGCAAGATCTCACTCACGTGCTTCCACCGAAGAGTCTCCCAATACCATCGAAGGTAATTTTTATGTTTTATTTTTTTCTATAATGTTTATATGTTTTAAAATATTATCTGTTATATTTTTTCTTTCTTGTATATTTATCATTTTCCAACATGCTACACCTTTTTGACACAACGAACTGTTTGTCCGATAATGCAGGATTACCGAAATGCAGGATTTATAAAATTTAAGGAAAGAAAAATTGGAGTATTTTGACGATATTAACAGTCCTACCGAATTAACACCATTATTTTGTGCCCCATAAATGCATGAAGATCCTCGGTTTAACCCTTACGTGAACTATTGCATCGGACCCTCTCATGCTAATAATTATTCAAAATCTATCTGAATATTGTAGTATTATTATCTGCGGATTTAGAAGAAATTTTACTATTTCACTGCATTTCTATAGATTTTACAAATCAATTTCACCCTTTTGCAGATCAATTTCAGCCATTAAGAATATTTAAAATTAATTGACTTGTAACAGGTTGAAATTGATTTGCAAAAAGGATGAATTTGGAGTGCAAAACCTGTATAGTGTCAACGCAATGTGACCATTGCATTTTTAAAGTAAATTTGGAAGGTCCACTTAACATTTGACAAATAATTTCCGGGCAAAAAAGCAATTACATATCGAATTATTACAGCTATCGACTTGCAACCTGCACACAGCAGCTTCGTCGCGTCGATTCTGGAACTTCTTCGAGTTCGCGAACAAAGATGAGGTTCCCCGCGACTCGGAGCAATGTCAGGTGTCGAAGGAAATCGTTCCGCCGGAGCAGATCGCTGGCGAGATGGGAGAGATCGGTAAAATTCCGCAGAGTGCTCCTGCGGTAACATCGATCACCTCGATGTCGATGAACCCGAGGATGGGATACCAGCAGCTGCAAGATTCTCCAACGAATTGCTGGAACGCGTCGGAGCCTCTTAAAGAGGACAACTTGATGTCTTTGCTGGACGGTAATTCGGTTCCCAGGACAATGAAATGGAAGCTGAAGGGATACAAAACGCTGCGACGTCATCAAACCGACGAGTTCGCGTTCGTGCCGGGTGGGATCTACGATTTCGACGTGGACTTGCTGTCGGATGTTCAGAAAGTACCGAAGACCAATTTCACTGACGTGTCTGCGAGTCCAGCGAGAGCGGTAAAAAATGATATAATATTATCGACGAAAGCGATCGAATCGAAGGATCTCCCGCGAGTTACGCCGAGGAGCGAGGTTGTCCAGATGAAAAAGACCGGAACGACGAAACTCGCAGAGAAAAAGCAAAAGTTGAAAGATTCGAATAACGCAGATCTTCCGGTGAAGATTCCGGAGTTAGAGTCCGGGGCGAAGATACCAGTCGCGCAGAAGGTGTTGCCGCTTCCTAAGGCAGACCAGATTAAATTTTTGCCGATCTCGAAGCCAACTCGATCAGAAGTGCCAACTGTGTCGATGAAGTGTCAGTCGCAGCCGACGGCTCGGTACTCGTCGCAGCCGCCCGACAACTCCCAGAAACCACCTCTGCACAAGCCATGGTTGGCGAAAACGACCGCTAACAGAAGGCGTTTGGATCGTCAGGGAATGATGGAGCGACTAGAGGAAACGGATACGTCCTCGACTGTTCCTCAACAATCGTCTTCTGCGCCAACTAAAGAGGATCGGAGAACGGAGGCTGAATCTAACGTTCACGAAGAATCTATCGAAGCGGCACCAGCTAAGCAAACAATGGATGAGGCGTATGACCAGCCGGATCGACTAGAAGCTGAGGTGGATGCAGTCGACGTTTATGAGAATCGGATGGCGAATAACAGGCGGGATTTTGCTAAAGCAACTAAAACGAGGACGTCGAAGAACGAGGATCCGAGAGATTTTGCGCCGGGTCCGTGGAAACACCAGCGGAACGAGGATGGACGGACTCGTTTCCAGGGCAAGTCAGATCAAAAGAGTTTGCACAGCGTCTACGAATCCATGGGAATTCCGCCTAAAGAAGGACCACCGTTGAAGATCGCTGGTCCAGACCTAAAGCAGCAAGGACAGACGTCGCCGTGCGCGGCGACACAGGCTAGATTGCAGCAAAATAGTGGCAACGCTTCACAGCGACAGCAAGGTTCCTTCAGCTACGACGGCGGCTCTTCGATGGCGGGGAACGGTGGAGGATCGAGGAAACCACCAGCTCCTTATCCTCCGTTTACCAGCCGACGATCATCCTCGTCGAACAGCCCCGCGCTTCGAATTCCTTCAAAGACGTTGATTAAAGGTGTCCCTAAATCGAAGGTCGTTTCTTCGAATATTTCCACGACCAGTGGAAGACCACGACCTAGGAAGTGCGACGACGATGAGGATGGACAGATGATCGAAGGGAAAACGATCTGCACGAAACCGCGGGACAGCAAGAGTTCGCGCAAATGCGAGGAACCCCAGAAGAAGTCGAAGCCGTGCAAGCGTTACTGCTGTCCCGCATTGCAAATAGCCTCTGAATGCGACTGGTCTAAATCTCAGTGCCCCAAGATGAAAGGCTGCGGTGGCAAGGAAAGAAAGATCGAAAAGAGGAAGACCGATCCTACGTGCCTGCCCGCGCAGCCTGAGTGCGGGTTCGGGGGCGAGGAGAGGGGCCGAGAAATCTGCACTACCCAGAGGCGGTCTTGCGGGAAGAGGGACAGGTAGTAGAGCTGTGACTTATGAGTACACTGCAGATTTCATATATTTATGACAAAAATAAGTAGGTGTAATTCGAAACAGGGAAAGGATTGAAAGAGTTTAACAATGCTGACATACTATTTTGAACATATAAAAATCACTAATGAGGAAAATACATTTTTACTTAGCTCCTGTAGATTGCAAAAGATTTGTTTTTGCATCAAGATCTGCAGTCTACTTAGAGATACCCGGGTAAACGAAAATTTTTTATCCGAGTACCCGGGTATCTCATGAGTAGACTGCGGATCTTTATGCAGAAGAAAAATTGTCTGCATCGATCGCAAGAAATAGAAACTGAATTGAATGTTATTTCTTCCCTTAATGATATTAATAGAGGAGAAATCATATATTGACATCTCTTCAATTTTTTAGATTTTTCTACAATTTTGAATTTCATCTACTCAATTTTGCTGTGAATGCGTGAAGTTCCGCAGTCTAATAATTAGAAAGCGGATCATTATGCAACATAAAAATTTTCTAATTGATTCGCGATCAACTGGAGTGAAATGAAAATTTGTTTTCTTTCTTAGTATGTTTAATCAATCGAAAATAATACAACAGTATTTTTAAATTCTTCTAATGTTTTCACTGTTTCGAATGACGCCTATTCATTTTTGTCATAAATGCATAAAGATCCGCTGTCTACTAATAGTTATGTATGTATACATAGTTGTAATTATAATAATATCTCGGCCTTCCCGTACTTATTACTTAACAAGACAATGTTCGTTCTGAAGCAGAGGCAAGGTATTTGAGAGATTGATAAGTTTCAACAATGTTTTAGGAGTTCCGCCCAGAAGTGCAGTCAACAAGCCAGTCCAAGACAGCGATGCAAGCGCGAGCGGCGCAGCTGCGAGCGAAGGGAACGGTCCTGCGACAAACAGCAGAGACGACAATGCGATCGCGAGCAAGACAGGGGTGGCCGGGAAATCTGCACGAAACCTCGAAAACGCGAATCCAGTGAACGTCGAAGAGACTCCTGCGAGCGTCGAAGAGATTCCTGCGATCGTAAAGCGACAAAATGCAACGGTAGACGAAATTACACGCAATCGGCATACACAAGGAGGCCGCATACGCGCAGGAACATCAATCGATTCTTCTCGATGACCACCCTCGGATTCTCTTTGGTCAGCATGAAGCGTAAAGAATCCAAAAACACTCTGTTCCGTATGCCATCGCCAATTCGATACTACGGAAAGGAAATCTCTCCGTCCGATAAAACAACAGCTTCCAAACCAGAACAGAAGAAATGCAAGAAATCTCCGGCTAAGTGTCTGGACAAGAAACCGCCCCAGCCGAAATGCAAGCCCGAGCCCAAGTGCAAGATCGAGACCAAGAGCAAGCCCGAGCCCAAGTGCAAGATCGAGACCAAGAGCAAGCCCGAGCCCAAGTGCAAGATCGAGACCAAGAGCAAGGAAACGGAGAGCAAGAAGAAAAAAGAGAGTCCCTGCAAAACTAGCAGTAGCGAGGCTGATCGTTGCACTAAGCGAAGACAACAGATTTGCAAAAGTAAATTTGTATTCCAATACTTTCGTCCTGATTGTTGCAGTTGCAATGATTAGAACTTCTGTCTAGAAGAAGGGCCTACGTTAGGTTTTTTAAATTTTATAGGAGCGCAATTCGGAACTCATTTTCATTCAACATTTAATAAAACAAACCATAAAAATAGTCTTTCAAACGGAAGAAGGGCCTATGTGATTTTCGGCTAGTTTTTATTATTGCAATTCACGTTCGAGTTCAAAATTGCACTCCTATTAGATTTAAGGAACCTGACCATTCATTTAAGTATCGATAGCAAAAGATTTTTTTGTACGGTTTTTATAAAAGTAATTTCAGTCAGCGAGGTACTGTCGTATAAACTATTACAGTTTGTTCTAAAAGGAATATTAGCATGTACATAATTTTTGGGACAGCCTGTAGATCTGAAACACTTAATCGCATCATCGTTTCGAATTCTTCGATTATAGGTGCGAAAACGACGTCATCGGAAAAGGAGACCGAGAGCACGAAGGAACGGGTGGAGAGAGAACGGAAGGAGATGCAGGAGTGCAAGAAAGATATCAGCGGTCGGGATAAGAAAAAGAAAGGGGAAAAGGATGGAAAGAAAGCAGCACCGACTGGTTTAGAGCGTGTCATCAGCCCCTGTAAACAACAGAGTGGGAAAGGGTCAACCAGCTCTGGAAAAACCTCGTGCGCTGCAACCACGTTGAATACTCTCTCCAACCCCAAGTCCTTGTTTCTCAATCCAGACAGCGACCTCGCGATCAACAGTGTATCTGATCGACTATTCTCCACGGCAAAGTTCAGTCAGCCCAATCACTATGATGGAGAAACCCCGTCCGATGCTCTACAAAATCATTATATGAACATCGACGACGACGACGTTATCGCCGATAGCGGAACTATTACGAATATACATCAGCCAGAGGATACGGCAAATGATAGTTCAACGATCAACAACTGGTTCCTCTCGTGGTTCCACAGCTGAAGCTTCTGAATGAAGAGAAGTGCTGCATGGTACGTGCGATCCTTTTTTTGCATTCCTTGCTGCCCTTGAGTAATTATTAGACTGCGGATCTTTATGCATTTTTAGCAATATTGAGTAGATGAAATACAAAATTGTTGGGAAATTTTAGAAATTGAAGATGTCAATACATGATTTTTTTTCTATTAAAATCGCTAAAGGAAGAAATGAGGATTCAATTTAGTTTCTATGTGTATCTTGCAATCGATGCAGACAATTTTTATTTTGCATAAAGATCCGCAGTCTATATATCGCATTTAAAAAGTGATTCTTTCATTGTACAAGCTGGTGTAGTACATGAATTCCCAATACACGTAT
Organism: Lasioglossum marginatum; assembly: GCA_028455795.1. NCBI lineage: Eukaryota > Metazoa > Arthropoda > Insecta > Hymenoptera > Halictidae > Lasioglossum > Lasioglossum marginatum. Next base: position 1,204,976 of record CM052270.1, on the reverse strand, counting down.
TCCCCTCTCGCGCTCGTGCCAGTCACGGTAGCGGGGGTATCTCCATACTGCTCGAGTATCGTCGGCTCGCGAGCAATCGGTTGCCCAGGCCTGGTTTACGCAATAACCACGTTTTGAGCGGTGATATTATTCGAGATCGCTTAAGAATAAGAAAGCAGACCCTTTAGACAATCGTAAACAAATTGGATCGGAGTTTATTGAACCGGGGGGGCCGGGCCCGGTAGCGGTAAACGGGGATGTCTTTGCACAATGAGCGAGGCAGGACAGGGGCGTGCACGTGAATGGAGGGGTAGCAGGAGGTGCAATTATGGGTTTATTCAGGTCTCGCTACGGGATACCCGGGGTGCCGTCACCATGGAATTTTTCCTGGCGTGTATAGTATACCTGGCGCCTCTTCTCGGCCCCCTTTTACGTGGTTGCACACGGTCTGTGTGTATGTGTATGTTCGCAAAAGAGAGATGGACAGTCGGGAAGGGAGACGCGCGGAAGAGAGAAAGAATAGCTCATGGGGAAAGAACGACGATGGGGTGGAGGAAGGGGAACGGAAGCGTGAGGACGTCTCCGCGGGGATCCCCCGTACTCCGCCACTTATGGGAACGTGATACGGAGCTTTTCGTCGGATGCTCTCTTGCGTTTTCGCATTGTTGCGCAACCGTGTCGTCCTTCTTTCGCGTCCCCGCGCTCTCCTTCCCGTTGTTCTTTTTCCTTTTTTCTTTCTCTGCCTCATGTCTCCGTGCTCCTCAACAAAGGGAATCGATGTCAATGGCGACGCTTTGTGTTCCTTGCTCCTTTGCCTTCCGACTCGTCCCACGAAACATCGGAAATGTACGTAGAATCATGGTGATCCCCGATTGCCAATTGTTCCGTGCTCTAACCAAATTTCCTTCTAATCGATTAGATTTTGCTTTTTCTTATGGGGAGTTCATAGTCGCGTCAACATCTCAGTGTATTTTGTTGGTTTTGCCTTCAGCGTTCAAGTGAACTTGTCCGTGTTGGAATCACATCGTATAAATGTATTCACAGTTTATAATACTGAAAATGAAAATATTGACATATATCTATCTAACCAAATACTAAACATTTAAGTATTGTACGAGACATATCTATTTCATGTCGATAAAATATTATTCTAGGACTGCAAAAGGTTATAACTAGATTGCAGATGTTTATGCAATTTTCAGTTTTTGTAGACGAATTTTAAGAAAGTGGCATCAAATAGAATCTTATTTTCCGTGGTAGTAGCCTGTTTAGATCTGAAATATTTTAGGTTCTATCATATTTTATATCCTGGCATTTTTTGAAAATTTTCAGGAGCCGTAAATGCATAAAGATCCGCAGTCCAGTTATGACAATATTAATTAGTTGCGGTTACAAAATTATAACTGTTACTGTTTGCGCAGTTGGTGCATTTTTATTGAGTTCGGTCTCGCACTTTGTTCTATCAACTCCAGTAATCATTCGATTTTTCGATTATATTTTCCTGGTCAAAAGTCTTTGGAAATTGATAAGATTCTTCAATCACATTCCTGAAATGTTTCATTGTAACGCGACAGTGTTGATACAGGTACTCTTAACGAGGCAACGAGTAGGTGCAGACACAGTCGGACGCTTTTGAGCAAGTTGTCATCGAGAAGATCGAACGATTGATCTCACAGTTTCTCGAGAGTGGAGGGATCTCGAAAATCTAGACGTCACATTACGATGTCAACGACTTTTTCCTGGACCACAAACCGCCTCGTTCGTGTGTCCAGGATGAATGGCGACGCCGCGGGTGGCACCCCGTCGGCGAGAACCGCACACAACCACTGGAAACGTGTCAATTTTGTCAGAATCGTTCAGACCTGAATGAAAGTGTCATTCTCGGGGCTGTAGGCATCCGTTGGGAATTTTCTGTTATTCAATTCCGAACGAAATTCATTCACCAAAATTCATAGAATTGAAATCCATAAAGTCTTGAATGTTTAAAAAGCAACTGTATAATTCTGAATCCAGTCGGGACGGATTTTATGCATTTACGAATTCATCGTAACACAATTTTAACAAAGGTAAAACAGTGAAGACATGTGAAGAATTTAGAGCTACTGTTGTATATCATTTCCAACTGACTAATTTGTATTTCGCTTAAAAACCGGCAGTCTAATATTAAGCGTCGAAATAGTTGTAGCTTTTTTCCATCTACAAGCAGGGGGAGACTTGAGAAGTAGAATCGGAAAGATGTGCTCAATATGGCGTTTGTCAAGGAAGTCACATGTCGATGAATTTCATTTCCAGGAAGATCCACCAGTCTTTGCCGACCCGAGCGCCCGCTGTTATTATTTTTTAACTGTGGAAATGGATGTTGGACCGCGGAAGCAACAAGAGCAGAAGGTGTTAGTGCGCGTAACACGTGGACTACCGTCAGCGGGTGAGTCCCACGTCAATCAGAAGAGAAGAGAGGACAGTTTGTACAAAGAAAGCAGTGTCTTGTCAAGGTCCTAGGCAAGGATGCGTCGAGCAATCTGGCGGACACTCATTATTTTAGGAGGCGGGCTCTTGTTTTTCCAAAAGTCCTTGCGGTCTGAGAAAACAAGGTGTTCCTCATCCACTGCTCCACACGATCGACTTCTCTCGGCCCGAGCGCTGAGAAAATACATGTGAGAAAATTCTGGTTCGAACGGGATCAACGATCTTGTCGCGATTTTTTCGTGAATACAAATTTTTTTGTTTCGTCATTGATTTTACTTTTTTTCATATAATGCTTGTGTGTATATCGATAAATACGCAAATAAAATTACACGGAACGCGACTCATTGCTATAAATGATATCTTCTCTGTTCAAATTACAATAATCAATCTGGGTACATTAGATCCCGTGTAATGCGATCGAAAAATTGTTTGAACTTTACACATTTAATGTACATTTACTAAATACATGTTTACAGTCTGATTAAATAGTTCTTTACTGTCTCAAAGCAGTTTGAAGCTGACCAATGCTTACATATCGATTACAAACGAATCAGATTTTATTTTTAGAAAGAAAGGTGTAACATTCATATTTGTTAGACTTTGTTTTAATTTTCATCACGAGTGTGACTCGTTAAAATACGGAAAGGGATTAATGTTAATTGATTCCAAATTGTGCAGGTCTTGCTTGGCTATGCCTCAAGGAAGAAAAATATTGTTAATCCAACTAATTAACTATTATAATAGTATAAGGCCTAGTCTAAATTCAATTACTTTCCGATAATTTTGCAGCATTGGTTTACACGATGGCGAAACTCTTTCTTGAAGCAGATCATATTTTTTTCGGGCTAATAAATATAATTTCGTACTTCTATATTTTGCAGCAATGATTTGCAAATTTACATGATGGGGATCGGCTGTCAGCTCGTACGAGCGTTCTTAAATTTTAATCGATTTACGGGATCGATTGATTGACAGCAACGACTGCACATCGATTAGCAGTGAAAAGTTGATAATCGTTTCTGGAATTTATTTACAGCCGGCGGCCACACGCGCGGTAACATCGCGTTTCGATTTGCGTGTTGCGTAAATGGAAAACGGTGATTAACATCGACTTCTTCGGCGCGAACGGGTTCAGCTTAGTTAGACTCACTGAAAAATCGATTTATGGCTGTAGCATGTTTATGAACGCCTCGATCCAAGAAGACAGATAGAAGGTGCTTCACAACAGAAGTTGGATAATGTTTCATGGTGTTGTACACTGGCATACATGAATTCCATATGGGATCTGTGAACGTGGAACGAGGGATTTCATTTTATTCGGAAACGAGGGAGAAAGTTAATATCGTTCGCAGAGAAATACGAATATCCGGAGCAGGAAATGGAATAATCGCGATATGATCGATAAAACAACCCAGCATGCAAAAACGATTAACGATTTTTCCAAAATAACAACGAAGTATGCAGCTATATTTGAAATTGAAAATTTAAACATTTTAACTCGAATGCGGCAGGGGTTCCCGCTGACCGATTGCCTTCAAACTTTGCACACAGCATTTTTCCCACCAATTCTTACAGTTTAGCACGCACGGATTACAACACAAAGATCCGCAGTTTAATTATTACACTCTAAGAAAGAAATAACGGGCTTGTGATAACCAAAGTACGAGGTAAATATTGGGTTGGCAAGAAAGTGGTTTCTTTCCTATTTATTCTTTTTACTTTTCGAGAATATCTTATTCATTAAAATCCATTGGCTGGATAAAAAAATTTGGCTCCATCTCATCTTAACTGCCGAAATTGCTTTCTTGCTAACCTAATAGTTTTGATTGGCATCTCTCTAGATATCTAGAAACGAGTTTACCCGGATAGCGTTCCACCTGGGAGCGTGGCGGATCAGACTAATTCACTTCAAAACTGTTACCTCCAATGGCCTAAGGATCGACACCTAGTTGCACAGTGTGCGCATGACGTATTCATTCCTACGAAAACCTGGAAAGAGGAAGAGCGAGTATCAACACAGTGCTGTTACAAATGACTGGACCTTTAAGAGCCTTTAATCTACGACAGAAAAGTCGATCTCGTTCGATTCCTAGATAGCAGCCGACGTGATACGTCGCGATACGTGTTAGGCTATGGCTTCGGGCTAGTTGTCGCGGAGCGAAATTGATAGAGGACAATGAAATAGTTGGCCAATCCAAAAATTTAACGAGAACGCCGGTCTCGGGATGGATTCGTTGGATTCGGTTGCGGATCTCCGCAACTACACTCGCATTAGAGGCAAAGAAGCGAGTGCTAGTCGGGGGTGTAATGAGGCTTATTTATCGTCGCGCGTGGTTCAACCAATAAGATTGCGGGATGGTGGTCGTGGCCATGCCCAGTGTCCAATCACGTTGCACGGTTAGGAGCTGTCAGATGGGCCACGCCCCGTCCAATCGGCGTTCAGCTGCGCATGACAGAGTGGCTTGGTCTCGAAGCACACCGGAGCGGCAGTCCTTTCTGGTGCGTGCGTAGGAGAACGTCTCTTTTTCGCCCGATCCCGAGACAGAGAGAGAGAAAGGGATTTGAAATCGGACGTTTCGTTATCAGACTTCGGACTATCATCGAGGTCGGGAATCCCGATACTCGATTGTCAGCTGCTGCGTGTCTCGGTCGGGGTCTCGCGCGCTGTCGACGGTAGTGTTTCGAGTGCGCGATAAACATCGGCAGCAGTGGATGGCACCTTTACAACCCTTGGAGAAGTGATTGTGTCCGCCGCTCAGCCTGAAACTCAACGACAGTCGACTTCGGAGAGACGTCCACGGAGAGACGTTCTCCGGGCGAGAGGAGCGGCGACGAATCGAGGGTGATAAAGAAAGAGAGGGACAGAGAAAATGGACTATTTAACACGCTCCTAAGAATAGCCGGTGCGCGTTCGTACGCGAGTATACTAAGCGCCTATAAATACACACGTACCACGGGCCGCGCGGAAACACGAGCTCGTAGATTTCACGGTGCAACCTGCCACGAGGAGATAGAAAAGACGAGAGTCGAAGGGAAAAAGAGGGAGAATATAATCTTGAAGGAGGGCGCACCTGGCGCTCCGAGAGAAACTTGCCATAATCGGATCTAGTCGCGGAGGTAGTAACGCAAGATAATCGCGGGAACGCGGGGCGCGAGGAACACGGACAAAGATACAGTGCGTGCGTGTGTCCGCGTGTTTGCGTGTATATGCTGTGACCAGAGAAAAAGAGAGAGAGGGAGAGAGAGAGAGAGAGAGAGAAAGGGAGATCACGTATGTGTATGTGGCAATCGGTCCATTGCCGGTGGTACCAGTCTGAAAGCAGATTAGAGAATAACCGCACCTGGAGTGAGATTTTATTATTTCACTGGTATACCCTTTCTTTCCCTCTCGTAACACGAGAAACATCCAGGCGCTGAGTCGCTGGGCAGTCGAGCTTGCGGCAACTCTCTACCAACCGCTCGCCTAAAAATATCCTCCTTCCTGCATATTCCGGCGCGTTTACACCGACGCTCGTTGTTTCTCTCTGGCGTGCGCGTACACTTTTTACACTCTCTTCGTTCGCTGGAAATCCGGATACGATGAAAAGTGTCGTTAACGAAATCGAGATTCGATACAACGACGACGAGAAGAGGAACGAGTAAAAGAAAACGCCTCGCGAAGGACCGAGAGAGGTATGAGGTAGAGATGTTCGATTCTGATCCGACCCACCGGAAAATCGACCGTTCCAATCGATTCCGCGCACGAACTTTCTGGAGAACCGATTCTTTGAAGGATCGACCTTGTTTCTTAGTGGTCCGGCAACGAATCGATTCTCGAGGATAACTGGACAGTTTTACTACGGCTACTAAGAAGAGGAAGAGAAAAGGGTGATTCGAGACCGATTCTTAAAGGAGAATGGAACAACTCTAGTATGAGGATCGTCGTACACCCTCGAAGTGGCTCGCGCAGGTACCCGCCGTCGGAACGATTCTCGATAGGACCAGGTCCCATCCGTCGGCCGAACGACCCTTGTGTGGACCCGCCGCGACCTGTCGTCGACGAGGATCCGGAACAGTGAGTGAAACCAAGTGTGCAAAGCAGAAGAGAAGTGGTTCACGGTGGAGGGTGTAGGGAACGGTGTGCAAGGGGTCACCGCGGTGGGCCCCGGAGATGACGCGATGATGGCCTACGGAGGAACCACCGGGAACGGTGGAGCGATTGGACCCCCTTCCGGTCGCACGGAAGTTTTAAGATCCACCGGTGATTATAGTCCTCAAGGGACCCCAACGCCCCTCACGGGTCACTCTGCCGGACCTGTCGAGGCCAGCACTTATGGTCCTGCGACAGGACCCGCTAGCTACAGTCCCCAGGATAGCCCCGCAAGCTCCGCCGGCGGAGGCGGAAGCGGTACCAACGGCCAACTACCCAGCTTCGGGTTCACCCAGGATCAGGTTGCCTGCGTTTGCGAAGTAAGTTCCCGCCGAGTGTGACGTTTTGCTTGGCCATTCAGCTTTTTGATTCCTCGTTCTCTAACGCGAAGGTAGTCGAAAATTTTCCCCATTTGGTGTGTGATTCGCACACCAGAGATATATCGAAGATAGTTGGGAACGTTTGTGTTCAGGAACATTTTTCTTCAGACATCCGATAGTTACGATTAATCACTAACCTTCTTCCGATGTTCAATTCTTACGTATTTTTGTTACACTGGACTTGAGAAATTCTCAATTGAACTCGATGCATTTCAACTGTCGGCGTGATCAACGAGTCACCTATAAGTCACTAGTATAAAATAATATTACAGTTGAATAAGTTTCATTGAAGAAATTTGTACAATGACGTCAAGATTTTAATGGTTAGTAGTTTAACCCTTCACCGACGTACTGGAACGTTTCAGACGAATTCTTACTTCATTATTATTTCTATTGCTAACAGGTTTAAATATCCAGCTGAAGTGTTATTAAATGAGAGACTATAATAATTGAAGAATTGAAGAATTGTTTCAGATTTGAAAAATATGATAACAATGAACATCGATCCCGGTCGCGTTAGTGAAAATGAACATTGCCGGCGGAGGGTTGAACACGAGATAAACAAGTTAGGCATACTGATAGCAGTTCGGATATGTATTGTTTGGCTATATGTATGTAGTGTTCCATAGCTAAGAGGTTGACTGTCCAACATCTTAATCGTGTGTTATTTGATGAACACTTGGAGCAAACATTCCGAGAGGAAGTAAGATCAGAAAGTCTCAGTCGGGACAAGTCGCAGAAGACTGTCGGCTCTCGAATTATGTGATCTGAATAAAAGTGGACGCGCGCAGTTCTTTGAATTTGAAATTTTCGAACACCTTCGCGATGCGAGTCGCCGATTGGTCGACAAGAATCTCGCGCGCGGTGTTGGTTGGCACGATCCGACGGAAAGGTGTAACGCGACGGTTTTCCAAACAACTCGGGTATCTACATACGTGGTGTCCGTCGGTAGATACGTTGAGGCTGCCGAGAATCATTTTGCAATCCGTGCTTGTTTATAATTGCAGGCAGACGAGCCACGCTGGTAGCATTGATAAAATAACGTGCGAAGCAGCACTTAACCTGTTGGCCGCCGCGAACGACTGTTCGCGGGATACTTAACAGCACCCTTAACATAAATTTATGCACCTTGCAATGGGATGACGAAACCAGCCCTGAAATTCTGTTCGCCTCAAGGTGTATCGTGCGCAACAATGTACAGCACCGCGCCAAGATTCACTCGCGTGTCACGCGGCTAATGGAGTTCATGCGTTTTTACTGCGATCATAAATTGTTTTGTGTGCGACGTTTACGCTCCTCGGCGTCGGACATTCCCGCACGTGCGCGGGCGAGCCAGTTTTCTTTCACGCGTTCATAAACATTTTGTTCTCGAATGCGGAGACTCGTTTGTCATAGCCTCGAATTCGATCTTTCACTGACAATAATTATTAACGAGCTGCGGATCGAGCCTGTCGTGTCCAATAGACATCTTAGACTCAATGCACACGTCTCAAAAATATTTTGAGTCAACATTCGACATAGATATTGTTTATTCCCCACAGTCTTCTATTTAATTCTGTTGAAATTAACAGCGTCAAGCATGCTTGCTGCTCACGCTAGAACTACATCTACGATTCCATAACTGTCATACATATACGCAGAGGTGTGCGGGGACCTGAAGATGTCGAGTCTGGACGGGTCGAGAATTTTATTCAGGATCGGAGGGACGGGTTCTCGAAAGTTTCGGGATTCTCGAATATATCGGGACTCCGAATTTTTTTCAATTTTCGAGTTCTCGCACACCTCTGCATATATGACAATTATGGAATCCTAGATGTACTTCTAGCGTCAGCAGTAAATATTTTCGACAAATATTCATTCACGTATGTGGACCGATAAATTAAGGGAAGAATATGTATAACGACTGAGCTGATTTTGATAGAATATCGAAAGTGCTTCGAACCGTTCTAAAAATGAAAGCGGGTTTAATCTAATTGTAAAAACGATTTTCCAGAGGTTAAGGAAATTAAGGAATTAAACGCAGGAATATCTAAAATGTCTTACAAGCGCCATGACACGGTCCTGCTGCAGCTGAAGTATGTGCCGCGACTCGAGAATTCATCAGAAGTTCGCGTATTTTCGACAAGAAGAAAAACAGACGTTTAAGTGCCCGCTATACAGATAGATGCGCGAGGAACGTCCACGTACGCACACGTTTTCCCATAAGTGCGTTGCGCGCACGGCTAGGCGTTTCGCTCCTTGCCCACGTCACATGGATGCTTCCCTACCTCATAATTTACGGCAAAAGGTTTTGCGCTTTCGATGAACTACTGGGGCCTCTCCATCGACTCGAAATGGAATCGTTTAACGCGTAATTATGTTCGGATGGCAATAAGAAAGGACGCTTACAGAGTGGTCCAAAGAGCGTTTACGATCGAGCCTCTCAATAATTCAAGCGTTCGTTTAAAAGCATACCGTGCCGCTTGACGTTTACAGTTATTAAATAATCGCGCAACGACGAGCATCGTCGCAGCGCGAGCGAAAGCGAAAATTTTACGCGAGCGACAAAAATTGACCGTCGATCCGTGGGATGTTGTCGTTCGCCCTGTTACGTGGCGTTCGTTCGCGATTACACCGTGAGACGTGGGCGCTAGTTGTCTTGTATCATACGAAAAACCACCGTCGATTTCACGTTCGAGAAAAAAAATACGTTATTTATGCTCTTCCTCTTCTTCTCTGTTTTTCTCTTTCTCTCGTTCGTCGCCGGGTGCCGTCGCTCGTTCCGTCCCATCCCCCTTGAGCTACCTGTTTTCGAGAGTGAAGACAAATCGATTCCCCCCCTCGAGTAGTATTTCAAATAGCATATATACTGCGAACATCGATTTTATTTTAACTACGGCTCCGAGAATAAAAGATCTTAGGCAGTGCTACAAGATTTTAAGTTAGGAGAAAATGTTTAGTTTTCTGGCTGGAACAATTAGGGTATTGAGGAAGTATTCAACAGATATATTTTTTGGGCATATGTGTGTCCATAATTAGGAACCCTTTTCCTTTAAACATCTCGAAATAAGAAATATATGACTTGGATCACTTTCACGATTATGGGTATATATTACAAAAGGAAATGCTAAGGATAGATTCTTGTTATTTTTACAAAGTAATGTAAAATAGTCACTTGCAGAGCTCCGTAAACCTGGTCTTCATTGGAATCCACTGTATCAGTTTTGTTTGAACCATCAGTTATCAGTGTGAGGGTTATTTAACATTCAACCCTCGAACGATACCCTAGGGCAGAGGTCGGCAACCTTTTGAGGCGGAAGAGTCAAAAATTACAAGTGGCTGGGAGATAGAATCGGTGCCTAATCCTCGTTAATCGATTCAGAACGATTTTTAAATGTTTTTTTTTTTATAAAATAAATAATATTTGCGTATGGAACTAAAGAGCCGCAGCTTCACATCCAAAGAGCCGCAGCTTCACATCCAAAGAGCCGCATGTGGCTCGCGAGCCGCAGGTTGCCGACCCCTGCCCTAGGGTCTTGCGTGACCCTAACAAAATTGTCTGTCAAATATGATGTTCCTTTAGCTTCTTTTTAACGTTTGGATTGTGTAGCCCTAAACTTGAAGAGTCTCGGCAAAACGGAAATTTTCAGACGATTAACCCTTTGCACTCGAGTAGTGACTCGGAGGCGCCCCTAATAATTCTTCTACCACTATTCAAAATATTTGTTGCATTATTAAATTTGTATTCGATAAATCACTAAACGTATTTGATATTTTAATAAACTACTGGAAGTATTGTGCGAGGTATTATATCGATAAAATTAAGAAGATCATATAAAATGGAAATATTTCTGGCCGGAAGAAAAATTCGGTTTTCGAATTAGAATAGCTCCGAGTGCAAAGTGTGTGGATGTGTGTTGGAAGGATAGGCGAGGAAGGGGATCCCCATTTGTGTTCGCTCGACACCGTACGGTTGATTTGTCGTCGGGCAATCGAAAGCTTCGTACATCGTCATTAGGGACCGATCACGATCGGGCCGTCGTCCATTTCTCTCTGGCTTTCGACACGGCTCATTTCTCATTATGCTCGGCATTTCTCGCGCATCGTGATTAATCGGTCGTCAGGGGGGACGGTCGAGCGCGAAAACTAGATGGCACCCGGCGCGGCGCGGCGCGGCGCGGCGACGCGAATGAAGAAGTAACCGTGGCAGGTGCTCACGAGCGTGCACGAGCTCGAGCAAGACTCGTAACAGGCGTCGCATCTTAACCGGGGACTCGTTTTCGGTAATTTGGACGGTAATGAACGATCGTGTGTCGATCGTGTTGTCATTATGTTCCTCCGTCGTGTTAGGTGCTTACTTTTAATGGGAATTTAACTGGTTACCATCCATTTTTCTCCCCCGTCTCCTCGCGATCAGGTGTTACGAGTCTTGCATCGAAAGCAGCGCTGGAAAAATTCAAACGTTCGAAACTGATCGAACACGAGCTTATCGTTCGAGCCTCGGATTCTGCTGAATATCTTGCCATTTTATCAAGAATTGTCGAGAGAACGTTTTTCACTTTGAACGAAATTTCTTTGTTCAGTTTCTTCCTTCGCTATTCAATTAAAAGCTTCGATATAAGCATCTTAGGATTTTACTGGCATGGTTCGAGTCACGTCGCTTCGATATCAAGGATTAGATTCCGTTTAACCCTCGCACGATGAATCGTAGTCGTCATGCGAGACTTTTTATAAATGAAAAGTGATTGCCCGATAGTTCTTGGTAAGAATGATCTGGCTAGAAATATTCGATGCGATTCGAGGTTCGATCTTCGAGAGCGGCTCGAGCATTGCAGCCCTGACTGAAGATACTGAACTCGCGAAAAGGGCGTGCGTGTCATGGGCTCGATTAGATTGTTTGTCGATCGACGAGATCTCCTTCTCTTTTTATTTGTTGTCAGGTGGAGAACTTGCTTCGTTGTCGTACACACGTTCGCGAGAACCGTTTCCCTTTGTTTTCTGTTTCGTTTCGAATGAGAAGCAGCAGCACCCTTTTCGCGCGGGATAGAGACACGAGACGATTTAATCTGACAAAACATATACAAGATACACTAGAATAAGAGGAGACCGGGATGAGTTCTGCCGACTAACAGTGTGCCCCCCCTGTCTATCGTCTTCAAGGCGATGGTGTCGTCTGTCCAGGTTCTCCAGCAGGCAGGATCCGTGGAGAGGCTCGGCAGGTTTCTATGGTCCTTGCCGGCTTGCACCAGGCTGCACCGACACGAGAGCGTGCTGAAAGCGAAGGCGATCGTCGCCTTTCATCGGGGACATTTTAAGGATCTGTACAGGATCCTCGAGAGCCACACGTTCAGCCTGCACAATCACCAGAAACTACAGAATCTCTGGCTCAAGGCTCATTATATCGAGACCGAGAGACTCAGAGGAAGGCCTCTCGGTGCAGTCGGTTAGTATTCTCTCAGACATTAGTGTTTTTCTACGATCGAGGTACAGTATTTCCCCCGTAACGTCCCGCGGACACCGAGATATTGACACTAACCGTACCGAGCACAAAATGTGACTGCTATACATTGTTTTATAAAAATAACAACACCGAATTTAGCGAAATTTCTTGCAATTTTGTATAATGATATGTGCTTGAATGAAGAAATTCATTTAATAATTTCTAATGGAATTATATCCATGCAACTTCAATAATTGTAAAGTAAAAACTGTGACACCGGTGATTTGACCGGTCGTGGTACGATTAGTGTTAAGGGGGTAGACTTGTTTCTCCCCATGCGATGGGGTTTTTCAGTAGTCAAAACCACTAGATAAAGATAAACGATCAATCCGAGCCGCGATCGCCCTGAAAAGTCCTATTTTTATTACGTTTACGAGGCGTAATTTGCATTATTCGTCAGCATGTAGTTGTCGCAGCTTTATGAAAATAGCTACGTGCGCAACTGTATGCTTCCGAATAATGAAAATTACGCTGCCGAATAATGACAACCACCGAAATGTGACATAAGTCTGAAAAAAGGAAATTTTATAGGAAAGCTATTTGAAAAATACTTGAAATTGGCAACTTCTTTTATTGTATGTAACAGCGGTTTCCAACCTCTGAAGCGCCTAAATTTTTTAATAAAAGATTGATTTTCGTACCATAATATCTACAATCTAAAATATTATTATATCTATCCAAAAATAAGGGATGTAGCTATTTTCATAAAGCTGCGACAGCTACATGCTACCGAATAATGAAAATTACGCCTCGTAAACGAAAAAATAGGACTTTTGAGGGCGATCGCGGCCTAGATTGATTTTTTATCTAGCGCTTTTCACTACTGAAAGCTCCCATCTTTGTATTATCGACAAATGAGAAGGCGCATCCCTTGCAATCCTGGAAACGAGTCTACCCCCTTAAGAAGCAGAGGGAATGATGATCGGGTCTTCGGCCTCGTTGCAACTTGGCAAACGGTTGCGCAACATAGATGCCAGATAGAGAAACGCGACGCTATGGAGGAAATACTGTAGCGTGTCAACCATACTGTGTGTACGATCCGACAGCAGTTGCACTTACAGTGAACTTGTCAGGAATATACTTGAATAACAAGGCGAAGTAATGGACACTCTTATTCGACGGTGTGTCGGTGTTTATTTAATAGTCCAGTCTCTCATTGAAACGAGAAAGCCAGTTATAGGATACAACATGATCTGTGAGTCATGCTACGGACTTTTAGGTTTGCAAGTTAGACGTCAGATTTTGCGATCGTTCTCGGTGATAGAAAATGAAATATACAAAGTGTTACGTTCAATTTTATCAGTCGAAATGCTCCCCTCGCGCGAGATATTTTACTATTCTGCAAACAAACTCGTACATGTTTATTTTCCTTTGATCGCTTTCTGGAAACTAACGAAAATAATTGAAGTGACAAAACCACTGGGTTACTTATTGTTAGATTCAAAACATTTTAGTATCCCCTTTTTTCCTGTGTCTTAGGCCACATATTTTATCGGTTGCGATTTATTATTAAAAATTTTTATTTTGAAGATACATTATAACATCCTGCTGTCAGTGCTGAAAGTTTATGTCTGTGGTGAAATTATGGAGACTGATATCTCCAGTCTTCCGATCAGAAGGTTTCGATTCGATCTTTTAAATGGCGAATTGATGCTTTTAAACGAACATACCGTTTTCGAATGTTCGTATAATATAAAGTACAGTAGACCCTCGATTATTCAAACTCCAGATGTCTGACTTCTGATACGTGTAAATAATTGTAGAACTCGTATTTTTAAATTCTTCCAATGTTTTTATTGTTTTAAACCTGCTCATTTTTGCTGTAGATGCATAAAATCCACTGTCTAGTTATTACGGTCGTCGCGTCTCGCGGTTATTCCGTCCATTTTCGTTTGAGCCGATACGAAATTTTTCGCACGGTTTTGTTCCCCTCTCCGATTCCATGACTTCGTTTGACACTAGTGACGCGCACGTTAAAAATACAACAAGCAGCGGCCGCGACGAGGTTGTAGCAACGCTCTGGATCTAATTCACCGGCGATCATAATGGCCGCGGCAGAAACATATCGCGAAGGAATAAGCGCGGCGCGCGCGGCAATTCCGCGCGGACCATGCCAGTTTTATTTCCGTCCGGCGCGTTGCGAACAGGAGGATCGCGAGTTTAACGAGCTGACATTCTAATTAGATCTTTCCATTTACTTTCGCGGGCCGAATTCGTGTCACCCGATCCGCCGAGTCTACTAAGCCCAGAAAGCGAATAGAGAAACGTTGCCTCTTCTGACGATTTCCGGTCGACGGAGTCCTATATCTTCGGTAACGAGTCCCTTTGAAATTGAACGCAAACACTTCTCGCCGTTCATCGACCACGTATTACTCGTTCGTACGTAAATTATTTAACATCACTAGCAGAACCGCTGGGCTAAAAGTAGACAACCACTGAGGAACGGAGGAAATAGGAATTCACTTGTCACCGCGTTAACGTAGCCATTTTAAATTTAGCAGTGTATTTTTTAATGTCGAATAAATCTAGCGCGACGGATCACTGTTTCGAATAGAGCCGGTATAAATCGTTAAAGAGAAGAGGAAGTAATTGTATTTTTACTAGTTGAATTCTCTGATATTAAGTAACTTGCTCGACAGAAATAAAGATTTGTAGAATCAATGATTCCAGTATTTGTCGTTCATTTCTTAGTTACGTATTATTGCGATCAAAAGAAGATAGTTTCGATAACTGTACGGCAGAATATTAACCTCGTGGAAACGCGTTAGTCATGCGACATAACTTCTGTCAAGGATTCCAAAACGTTGGCAGCGTGCATACCGAAGTTAGTTCATTGAGGAATTCACGGTTTTCTGTTTGCGTCACGGCGCACTATTTCAGCGATGTTGATCGCTCTAATCGCTCTTTATTTACACGCGATACCGAAGAGAGAACCGATAAAATTCCGTTCAGCTCCGGAATACTGTGGAAATGCGAAACAATGCGTACCGGTGGTGTTATTTGTAGCGGGATCGAACGACAAAAATAAAATGGACTCTGTTGCATGCACCGTTTCGAAAATACCGCAACGTTATTTCGACCGGCTTAACGTGAATCACGTAATCCACCCTTGACGCGGTTTTCTTTGTAATTAATGACGACGACACGGCCGACTTCCCTGGCAGGGAAAAATACTGTTAAGCCGCGTTCACGCTGAAGTAAGTCGAGTGACTTTTTGTCGTCTCTTGCAGACGTCTCCAGATCAGGGGAATTGAGTCGAATTCAGGGGGAAACGTTACCACCTCCCTGCCAGTACCGGATTAGTAACGTGACATTGTGGCGGAAGTCTGAATCTGACGAATCTGACCTCTTGTTGCCTTCCTCTTTTTTTATTCGCGAGTTCTTCACGAAAAGTTGCTCGTTGTTGCTTCAATGCGGACACAGCTTTTAATACGTTCTGTGCCGAGCCGTTTTTGCTCGACAACTAAGCAAACTTATGTGCTTTGTTCTATACTGCATTTTTCATAATGCCTCATTTTTTTGGTGGAAATATATTCTACAGCGTTAAACTTGTTATAAAATATACGTTTTTAGCGCTGAATGGATAGATTAACACGTACCATTGATGGTACACGTGGCACGGAACGTGTTAAATAATCGACGCTTTCATTGACCGCTGGAGAATTTCTAAGTCTCGTTTAAAGAAGCCCGAAACAGTTGTCTAAATTTTTAGGTCACGAGTCACGACACATACTTTCGATCTACTGCAAGATAGAAAATTTTTCACAAGAAATTCGAAATGGAAAGAATTTTGTTCATCGATTTGCAGATGTATAAGTTCTATGTATAAGTTCTTATTACGTTGTAGCTCTGAACCAGTAGCTACAAACGCCATGGTTTGTAGCTGACCGAAGACGTTTGAATTACAGGCAAGTACCGCGTGCGACGTAAGTTCCCCCTGCCCAGAACGATCTGGGATGGCGAGGAGATGTCTTATTGCTTCAAGGAAAAGTCCAGGAGCGTCCTGAGGGATTGGTACGCTACCAATCCTTATCCCTCGCCCCGCGAGAAACGGGAATTGGCGGAAACTACGGGCCTCACCACCACGCAAGTCAGCAACTGGTTCAAGAACAGGAGACAACGGGATCGTGCGGCTGAGCACAGGTATTTATCGCATCCTTTCTTCATGGTTATATCAGACAATGCAACTGTATTTGTTGCAAAGAAATTCGCGCGTTACGTAACTGAAAATCGCGACGTGCTAGACGCGTCTGTCTGTTTTCAGTGAGCAACACCGATGCTGATGCTCGCGATTCCTCTTACAATACGTGTATTGTACATACATATTTATATGTATACATATAATTTTTCGCGGGTGGCCTTGTCCGAAGTTAATCGACACCGGCCGAGGTTAATATCCGTGGAATTTCGGCGAGCGCAGGCGTAGGAGTTTCATGTTGTTTGGAAGGTCGTTGCTCTATATCCGATTTTAGAAACGACCGAGCAATCTCGAAGACGGCCTCATAACTGCGTAACGCAGCCGCTGCTTGTCCCGCGCGTGATTCGACTTTTCCTCGGAATTTTAGCACTAGGCGCTCGCCATTTATCAATTTCACGCGTTGACAAACTTTGTCGCATTCTTCGAATATCTCTCCGACTTTATGAATCTTCTGAACGATACTCCGCACGATTCCTGTTGGGGGAAACTATTTGATTTACTCGTGGAATCAATGTACGCTTTTCACTTCTGGAAAGTACGATTTCTTAGCCAGTACTACTGCCAGCACGTTCACAATTGAATTGTTCTTCCATCAAATCCTACTCTCCTGTAAAATTTCCACTTTGTGTCATCCAACGCTGTTCTAGCTTTAATTATTGAATTGTGGGTCGGAATTTCAATTCGCAAATTTTTGTGTTCTCAAGATTCTCACTGTGCGAACCACTTATTGCGAAAGTGGTGTCGGTCAATATTTGTCTGTTTAGTTTAGCACTAAATCATAGCTCAATTTAATAACTGCAGAATTTATCAAGGCTTGCACAAGACTAACGTGTCCCACGATTTTGGAACATTTTAAATGTTATAGATGTATAATAGTTACTTGAAAATAGAGTAACTCTTGAATTTGACCAGCTTAATATAACTCAAAGTTACCAGAAACTGGTAACTTTTAAATTTTAATATAGCAGACCCGCGGAAAGTGATGTTAATATTTCCGAAGATCTTCATAATAATGTACAAATGGAACAGACTTCGTCGAAAACGATCGAGACTTAAACGGATATTAATTTTCACTCCATTCGCGAGCCCGCAATTTTCGAGGCAAAACGAAATCGTCCGAGGCGTAACACGACCCGCCGATGCCCGCTTAATCGAAGCTTCATTACCCTCGGCCGGAAAGTGTTAAAATTCTCGACTGCTCCGAGTCGATTTAGGTTCCGTTATAATATATACCCCCCTGAAATCATACAGAAACTGCTGTTCGGCTTTCTGCGTGCCTGCGCCTCAAGCTACTCCGCCATTTTCCTTTACTTTTTGCACTACACCAAGAACAAAAACCGAAAATCTCGTTCAAAGGGTCCCTTCATCCTCTTAACAGAGTAAAAAAATCTTCTTCTTCAGCCCAGGAAAAAACTTTTATTAACCGCATTCCTCCCATCTTTAGCGAGGCTAATAGGTGTTTAAAACGCTATACGCTATAAGATCTTTATCAAACACGTAATGATACTTCGTTCGTGACTAGATTTATTTTCGCGATAACAGAAGAGATTAATTTTTTATTGACGTTGCTGTCTGGGTCCAAATGAAACAGAAAGCTTATTCAATTTCTGCACATTTTCGGTTAAATTGTGTTTTACGCAATCGCAGGTGCTACACATAACTACAGAAAATACAATATTTAATAATTGCAATATAATTTATCAGGGCTTGCACAAGCCTAACGAAAAAGTTACTTCAAATAGCGTCAGGAGTCACCCCTTTCAAGAAAGTACAACATTTGTTGAACACCCTGTACGACAGCACCAGAAACGGTTCGGCTGCGATTCAAATTCGTTTAACCCCGCGGAGTTAGTTCAACCCCATCGTGCGCAACGATGAAAAAGACTGATTTCGCGAGTCTGTGTTACGCTTCCGGTCAATGGAGTCTCGTTTAATGGCGCGTGATGGAAACGGCAGACACTCGACAACGGGGAAACGATGGATGTACCATAAACATTCGAAAGCGAACGAAGACGGGCTGAAACGAAAAAAGGGGAGAAAGAAAATGTAGAGATAAAAAGAGAAGGGAAAACCGGTCGATCCCTCGATTTCGGTGGTGAATCCATCGATGCGAATCGGTGGCCAGGATAGACAGACAGCGCAGCGCGTCAACTCGCAGAGAATTTTGCGAGGGAGGAAGTGGGAAGCACCACCGTGGCGAGGCCCAGTCCAGTGCACAGCCGTGTCACGCCACGGGGAACGTATCGAATTTCTTATGGCTTCTGTGTATTCCCATGAACGGAGACGGAAGGTCAGAGAGAAACAAGGGAGGTGAGCGCGAGAGAGGGAACCGCGGTGGTGGTTCCTATAGTCCTATCCGATGGCTTTGGGGGTATCGTGGATACGCATGGCATCATTCGCGGCATATTAATTACAGGAAATCCCACAAAGCATTCATACCACCCTGTCTCCTGCACCCTCTCCTTCTGTGGGCAATTTGCCACGCGTGCGCGCGCGCGCGCGCCAGCACACCCCCTAAGGCAAGTATCGAACCGGCCGAAACTGTTTGATCGATCGATCGAACAACGCTTCGCCAGTTTTTCGCAGTCTTCCTCTCTTTATCTTCAGGCATTTCTATGCATTTGCAGCGACTCGCGTAGGACCCGGTCACTATGACAAAAATAACTGGCTGTAATCTAAAACCATAGCAACGTTAAAAGAATTCAAGAACGTCAATACATTGTCTTCAGCTCGCTGAGATTGTTAAAAAGAAAAGAAAGATCTACATGGCTACTGTTTCTTGCAATTCATGCCGGCAACTGTTATTTTGCATGAGCTGACATTTTAAATGAGGATCATTTTTCTACAAATGGACTGAACAACTTTTTCTGTAAAGTTGGAAGGACTGCATACATATACGGTGGGTACACAAAATCCTATCAGCTCAGACGTCTGACCATTAGCAACCAATACTACTGACACTACAATATCTCCATCTCCTTGTACGGTACTGTTCGATTGCGAAAAAAAATATTCCGGTCATTTTAAATGGTTATTGGCAGCTGGAAAAAGGTCCTGGTCATTTTGAACGGTTACTGGTAGCCAAAAAGAAATTCCAGTCATTGATAATGGTTACTAGCAGCTATAAAAAGATTTTGGTAATTTTTAATGGCTACCAAAAAAAGATTCCGGTCATTTTCAGTGGTCACCGACAGCGAAAATAATTCTAGTCATTCATAATAGTTATTCATAACGAAAATTTATAACTTTTAAATGTTGTGTTAGTAGAACGATGTCTGTTGCTTTACGGATTTAACGATTGAAGAGGTTTCGAAAATTCAGACTGGTAGCTTGTGTTCAACAGACGTCCTTTCAGCTAGCTGGCCCGCAAGCTGATGTGAATTAAAGCTGGATCAATCGCCAGGGGCGGATACATGGCCGCGTATCGGGCCCCATGGGACTGGGGCGTCTCGTGGGCGTTCGTATCGGGCAAAAAACCTCCGACACCGGGACGCATGGTGTAGGCTCCCTCGGGAACTCTTATCGAACGATTAAACGGCCCCGTTTAGAACGCGATATACAGTATGCACGTAATGCGCGGATGAAGAACAGACGATTTATTCAAAGGTTCGCGTGATTTGAACTTCCCCGGTTCGCGAGGCAACAACCTTCAATAATTTAACCCTAGCACCGCGGCCTCGCGTAATAGGTTATATTTATAGCGATCCCCTGAAACTGCAAGGCGCAATTTTTTTACGCGAGCTTCGTTCTCGAAAAGAATCATGTGCATGCGCATTATTTTTTTTAATGCAATGCTGCACGCGCATTATTTTTTTTTAAATGTAATGATGCACGTGCATTATTTCTTTAAAGGAAATGCATACTTTTAAAAAACTTGATTACTTCAGTAATTTTACGTAAAAAATATTGAGGTGCAATATTGAGCTTCGTTCTCGAAAAGAATCATGTGCATGTGCATTATTTTTTTTAATGCAATGCTGCACGCGCATTATTTTTTTTTAAATGTAATGATGCACGTGCATTATTTTTTTAAAGGAAATGCATACTTTTAAAAAACTTGATTACTTCAGTAATTTTACGTAAAAAATATTGAGGTGCAGTGGTAAAAAAATGCGTTAGAAAAAGTTCTCGGCCGAAAGGGTTAACAAATAAAAAAGATACCGAACGTATCCATGTCACGAACCAATATAAACGTGGGTAGTCTATTATTCTCGGATACGGTAAGCAGAATGCAGACTTGATCGAGGCACGATCAATTCACCGAAACGAAAATACCGGCGAGAGTTAGATTCCGTTTCGCGGAATTAATGAGTCACATACGAGCCACGCCGAAACTATGAGCGAATGGAAAAAGGAACAATGAAGCGGGTAGCAACAGGCGATAAAAATTGCTTACCGTTGTGTCTGTTCAGCGGCGATCTGCGCGTTCTGTTTACGTTCCGAGGAGCCTCCGAGTCTTTGAATCTTTATCTTCGTTAGATAAAGAGTCGGCTACCCTCCCTGCGCTTCTCATCTTTCGTGACGATTTTATTAAAAACTGCCTGCCGTGCAACAAACATTAACAACGTCGACTTTCACAGCTTCCTTCGCGGAGAATCATCTTTCAAATTAATTTTACACCACAATTGTAAAATAATGAATCTGAAATGAATGAATCTGAAATATTGAAAATAATGAAGATCTTAGGATGACGACGAGAGAGATGGATCTGCCTCTACGGGTACACAGCAATCTTTTCTCTCTGGTCATCACCGTTTCTTTGACATTGCTGTCGAAGGCAGAAAAACGTTGGCTTTGTTGTCTGGTAACCACTGGTGTCCGGTGACTGAACGTGCGCGCGAACCAAAGGAACGTTCAGCGAAAGATAACGGAAAAAAGATGCTGATCACGAGATTTCTGGCGGCGCCGTCTGCCGATTATCTTCGTCTAGGGTTGCCATCTATGAAATCGCGAACACAAGAACGGCATACTGTTATACGAACACTTTTGTCTCCTAATTAATTCATATAACGGAAGTTCTGCTGTACCATATTATATTTCTCGAATTCTTTTAATCTTTGTTTCGAATTTATTTTGGTAAAGACGTAAAATCCTATGCTATAAAGCTCAGCTAATGCATAAACTGAAATGTTCTGAAATTGTGACATGCGGCGTTTTTCCTTGCAACCACAGAAATAACAATGCTTTGAATTGCACCACGATTTCCACCAAACGAAACGAATCAAGTTCGAATTAGACGAAGCCCGATTTCCTGGAATAACGCGTGCACCCTAGAACACTCATCGTGGCACGCCCACGCCACACGACTCTTCTCTATTCCACTTAAATATACTTTTATTACCTTCATTAAGCCCGTCGGGGATAGAACGGAATCGTCGAGAGCCTGGCTCGCTTCCGTATTCTCGCTTAGGAAAAACTCCCGTGATAAATAGCCGCGTCGCGAGTCTTGGGACACGTACATTCATCTTTCGAGGCATAAACGGTCGGGAAAGTGTATCGTAGTTGGCCCGTTTCGATGCATTGTCGCGTTCTCGTCCGGCTCCACAGACAAAAATAAACCTATCCGCTGTCGTTCGCACGTGCCGCAGCCACGACAATGTTTTTTCTTCCCGTTGCAAACGCGACCCTTGTTATAAACGTCGGTTTAAACCGTCTTTATTGCGGCCCAGGCTCTTCGGTGTCGTCGTCTCGTCGACGAACCAATCGGAGGATCGACTCTGCACCGCTTCTGATCCCCGAAACAGCTAACCCGCTCGAAGGGCTCGGAACAACACCGAAAATAAACAAAGCCGGAAGAGAGGACATGTCGAGCACCTACTTATTTGCCAGGCGCGACTCGTTCGTTCTTCCGTTTGGCTTCTTGCTTCGCTTCCGTTTAGCCCGTCGATGAATAAATACTGGCTCGTCGAGGTAAATCCGGGAGAGTCATTGTTGGCCCGCGGAAAAGTGAGTCGGTGGAATTTCAAATAGTAAGATCAGCAGAATTTCAGAATGTCAATATCCTTTCGTTCAGAAGAAAAGTGACGTAAGTCAGAAGAAGGAAATTTTACAGGAGAGCCATTTGGAAATTAATTCCAAAATTGTCAATTTTGTAAATTGCATATAACCAACTTGGAAATGTAAAATAATTTGCTATCATTTAGATACTGGGTTAATTGTCATATTTATACTTGTTTTAGAAATATATTTGGAGCTGCGTCACGTTTCTTATGAATGAACGAATTACAAAAGTGTACAAATTAATTCGTGGCTCTCACAGTTTGCGACTTTATCTTGAATTAAAATACTTTTTCATTAGCTATTCACAAGGGAAGTTACCGAGGGATTATACAAAAGTACCTTTAAAAAATTGATGAATAAAGCTGTGAATGATCCTAAGTATTGTCAATTATACACGTGGCCATAAGAATAGTCTGTTAGTTGATTATTTTAGCGTTTCTGATGGCGTTATTTCGAGATTATCAACCGAGGAGATAGGCTGCTGTAATGATAGGTATTAGAGGAACAGGAAACAGAAACGCAGGGTTGGCTAATACACTCGGCCAACCCCGTGCCAGGGTGGTTCCTCGGTTCGATGGATCGAAGCTGCATAGTTGTGGGGTCGGGAACTCCGTAATGGCTCTGTCGTTGTTCTCTAGTGTCAACAAAACATTGCTAATGTACCCACTCCAACGCAAACTCACCCTCGCCTCACCCTTCGTCACGCTACTGTCAGCGCACCCTTGTCTTCGCTCGAGGATAAATCGAGGGTCGTCGTTGGAACAGCCAGGAAAATGGAGGACGAGTTCTGCTCGATGCGGGACTTTTAATAATCTTCATTCATATTTTATGAAATGTCCAAAGCTCCTTTTCATTTCATCTCTCCAATGGCCTCGATTTTCTTCTCATTATTCGATCAATGGATTATCGGAAACTTCGTTTGCATAATCCACTTCAACGTTCCATTATCGACCAATTAACATCCATTTTACGTGATTAACGTTTTAAACCGATCGCGAATCCCCTGCATGGATTATTAACGTTTCCTGAGAACCGATTCCCCGTTTTATATTTAACGCCGAAGAATTATTCTGTCGCGGTACTGACGTTTGTTCCAGATGTTCCTATCGAAAACATATTTTTCGGTTTCTCACACTGTGAAAAAGGAAAATATTGAAGATTCTCGAAAAATTGGTCAACTGGAACATATCGTCGGCCTCGTATGAAAATCGCCCAAGTCCAAAAAGTAAATTTTACAGGAGGCGAAAGTTTGAAACGAAACTATTTTGCTTTACACGGAGATTTTTTCAAGCTATATTTACATTTAGACGCTAATTAAAGTAGTTAACAAAAAAATGACCCTCAAACCGTAGGAATTGAAGTACCTGAAAAATAGTCTTGGGAAGTTTTCATATGAAGCCAACGATATTGCGACAGCACTTTCGAACAAAATGGTTTCGAGGGAATCGCGTTTAAGAAAAGAACATTTCTATCTGGCTCGGTCTCGTGAGATCGATGCAGAAAACATCAAAAATTTCCATGAAGTTTTGCGCGGTCTATAAATCGCGGGCGAGGATCGTATTTAGATCGTCAGGGATGCGAATGTCTTTTAGTGATCGAGTGTAATCACTAACAAACGTGACGTAAAAATGCGGGGGTCATCTGTTAGCCCGGGGGTCAGCCATTAAATCACGGCCGGTGATCGTATTTAGATTGTCGCGGGTTAAAACAGCCGAGAAAATTAGACGGATCCAGTAATCGTTGCCAAAGGTGACGCTATTAAACGACAAACATACATCAAGGGAGACGGTGGCATTCTCGTTGCGGAATCTCTTCAAAGGGTGTTCCCAGCCGAGATATTTGGGATGGTTTTCTATACATATGTCGCCACCATAACCGTTGCAGTTGCCACTGCTGCTCTACTGTTAGACGATGAACACCGCGCCGCTTGCTTTCATTATTGCTATCCATTAGATTATCTATTCGGAATTAGATTGGGTGGACTCCGTTATTCTTGGGCGATATGTGCGCACGAGAGGCGGTCCACCAACGATGAACGCATTTGTTTGCGAGAAGCAACGTGTACGGTTCCATTATGTTTTCCACGAATTGAATTTAACGATCCCGTATATCGCGACGGTGACATCGTCACCGGACAAAGAGAAAAGGCACGATCTATAGCACGATCACGCGAACACATTACACGCCTCGTGAAACGTGACTTTCGCGCTGACAGCATGCAAATCGCGCGTTTTTCCTTTTGGTTTTTAGATGGGAGTGGACGAGATCACGACGAACGTAATTTCACCTATCTCGACGTGATCTGTGACGGAGACAATTGAGACTCTTGGACGGGACGCGCGTGTGTGTGAAATGTAATAACAAAACATCAAACATAACAAAACAACTACAATCAGAAGAAACATTTATGTCATTCTGCAGTAATCGTAAATAGGACCTGCTTTCTGGACCTGCGCAATCGCGACACAATTCGCCTTTGCAATCTTCAAAGAATTTCATATCGAAAAACGTGATCGAAGCTATTTCGAAGCAAGACTTGGAATTATTCCATTCTATATGATTTTTTCCATTTTATGGATATGAAATTGATACAATACTTACATGTTTAGTAATTGATTTCTACCTGAATCGCAACGAACTGGAGTGAAATAGAAATTCATTTTTAAATTCGCCTAATTTTTTGACGGTTTAGGTTACACCCACTTATTTTCGTCGTAAATGCATAAAATCAGCTGTCTACTTAAGCACTACTTAACACATCAAGCTTCGTGTTATACAGTGTCCCAAAAATGTTGTACCTCCTGGATAGGAGTGATTCCTGAGGTTGAAATTCATAGACTCTAGTTATAATCATTTCCGAAGTCATCAGATAAAAAGTTGGATAGTCGAGGCGCCATGGCATTACAGGATCGAACAACGGCGAAGTAGCGCCACCCTCTTCCTCACCGTAAGGTCCCCTCGGTTTTCAGGAAGAGTCAATATTGGCGCAGCCACCCCCGCGCGTCCAACCCTTACCAAAAGGCCGACAACCGTCACTGTCCCCTCCGTAACGCCCTCTCGACACTGACTCCATTCTCTTTTCTCCCCCATCTGTCCTCCTCCACCACATCCGGGAAATGGCATCCATTCCCAAAAACCTTCTGACTCAGGGGGGTGGACATCCTACGGCCCCAATCCGCGTCCACTTCAATCGGATGTGCCTCCATCTTCCACTTACGCAATACTCAAGAGAACGATTTAATTAACGCTGAATAATGGACATTTAATATTGGGGTTAGTACTTGCCTGTTTTTTTTGTTTGCCCTTTCAGCCTGGGAATGTACGGGTGTGCAATTAACACTAACCGTACCACAGTACCACATGAGTTTTACATTTGTTACATAATTATATTGAAATTACGAATTCGTTCCTCGTTAAATTCGGTTTTGTAATTTTTATAGAACAACGTATACCAGTCACATGTTGTACTCGGTATTTAACCCTTTGCACTCGGTTGTCCCTTCTGAGGCAGCACTAAAAATTGCTGTACCTCTATTCAAAATATTGTTTCCATTATTAAATATATCGGTATCTAACCAATTACTAAACATTTAGGTATTGCATGAATTATTATACCAATTTCATATCCATAAAATTTCAAAAATCATAGGGAATGGAAATATTCTAGATCGGAAGAAATGTTTAATTTTCTAGTTAAAATAGTTCCGAGTGCAAAGGGTTAAGCAAAATCAAAATTGGTCAAGCAGTGGAAGGAATTATAATACACGATGTAGTTGAGAGCAACGGTATTCCGAAATTCTTCCGATGTCTTCGCCACTCTACATACATTTATACCAAAAATGAAGAAAATGGCTAACAAAAGAAAGTTAGAGGTGAAAGATGGATCCCGAAGACTGATGAATTGACTCTCGCCTCTCATAATCCAGCGGTGTCGCAGCCGTCGGTAGCGTGGGTCGTCATCGTGATTCCTCGACACGTCGTCGATCGCGATCGATTTCCATCAAAGTCGCTGCCGAGCCTCGATACCGATCGACTTCCATCAAAGTCGAAGACCTCGCCCTGTTCTCCGATGCCGACTAGCAGGCGAACGAGCGAGCGAACGTCCGTCTCCCGCTGGGCACGGATGAATCACTATGCTCGTACAAGCGTTTGTCATTCAACTGCGATGTCTACCGCGATCTCTTCGAAGCTCGTACAATAAAAGACGGCCGAAACGTGTGATACGCCGCGTCGCTGATGCTCGCGACCGTGATACGAGCTCGTTCACAAGTCGGCCGAGAATCTAATTTCGGAAAATTTACTTGTTTCATTCACGAGTCGCAACATCAATCTCATTAACAGTCGACGCCTGCACATTGTAACGATTTCGACGAATATTTCAAAATTCAACAGACGAGATCAGTTGACCGAGTTTCTACTTCTACACTTTATGCATGTCGCTGAACTCTCCGACTTTGATTAAAAATAACCGCTATGAATGACCAAAATGTCTCTGATTATTAACTATAATCAGATAACCGAATAACCATTGTCGCTGATGAAAATTACTTTCATCTTATTCTTGACAAATAATATCATTAATAATTAGCGTCTACACAGGGTGTAATATGAATGATAGAATTTACATCTGAAAGAATATATTAAGTAAATAAGTAATATATAGTATAGTAATATATATTAAATATATAAAGAAAATTCACAGTCATGTGTGCTATTAGGTAGAATATTCACAAATTTTTTCGTAATTTTTCGTTAAGTCAGAACAGGAGAAATAGAATATAATTGATTAAACCGTGCTCACTCTGCAACTACCATTGTGGTAGGGATACCGATTTGAAACTTTCCACAAAGGATTTTCTGATGAAGGAAGATCAATTTCGTTGGAAGACAGATTCAACCACCTTATCCAACTTTACATCGATCATCCCCAACGTAAAGAGTTAGTGAATGCCTGAAGACAGAATCGTATCGGAGGGTACACGATTTGGGCAGAAGTCGCAAAGAGTTCATTCATCAGCGGCGGAGTGAGTCAGTTATCCGGAAGGAAAACGAATGGGAGATTGAGGAACGGTGACCGGAAGCCGGCGGCGGTGAAGCTTCGTTGCACAAATAAAGATGCGTTCGGGTCAAGCGGGTAGACACTCGTTGAAATCGTTCTCGCGATGCCGACGTCCCCGAAATAGCTACGACTACTGCCCGCGTACCATTGCCTGGTTTACGGTTACAGCATGCACGGTGTCTGGGCAACGCGGTCTGCGTATCTGAAACCAGAGAACCCATCTCCTCGTCACCGTGGCTCCTCTTCGTACGGTCCGCCCAACATTCATGAACCGTTGCACGAAAAAGGTGACTCTCTGTCTACCGTGATTCCCGTCCGGCTCCCGAATCCTCGTACTTTCAGCCCTTGGTCTCCTTCAGTCACTCTCGAAAATGTGTTTCATTTTAACCTTTCTAACACTCGTACGTTCCTCGTGATGAACTCTCCATCGAAGATATTTTAACACTAACACTAACGATTTTTACACTAAGATATTTTAACACTAACGTACCGAGCACAAAATACTAGTACACATTGTTTTATAAAAATTACAAGACTGAATTCATTGAAATTTCTCGCAATTTTTATAACAGCACGTGTCTGAATGAAGAAATTTATCTAATCACCTCTAATGGAGTTATCCTTGTAAATTCAATAATTATACAATAAAAAATGTGAAACCGGTCATTTGACCGGTCGTGGTATAGTTAGTGTTAACTACAAAATATAGAAGAAACGCTACGAGATGAAAAAGCTCGTGCTACAACATTAGCATTGCTGAAGGAAATGTACTTTACAAATTTTAACATACTATGGTCCCTGAGAAAGGATATGTGATCTAGATAATAGTGATTTTTTATTAATTCCACATCAGCGGAGGCTATTACCACTAAAAATAAAATTTTATTTCATTCCATTTTCTTAAAATTCGTCAACAGAAATGGCAAATTGCATAAACATCTGCAGTCTAGTGATGATTTTGGAGTTTAATCCTAAATTATTAGACACTGCGGATCTTTACGCAAAAGAAAATGTGTTTGCAAGACACAGGTGGCAAATAAGAAAATTTTTCATTTTTTCATTACCTCATTAAACTGAAACTAATACACTGATGCCCTTAAATCTTTTTAATATGACCACTGCTTTAAATTGTGCGTATAAATGCATAAAATCCGCAGTCTAATTATTACATAGTAGACAAACCACCGTGCGTGTTGCCGGGGGTTTCTCCTCCATTCATTCGTTTCCCTGGGGCCAGCAATTTCGTGAATTCCGGCCGGCAAACGAGTGTATAAATAGCCGGTTTCCACGATTTCGCGCTTCCGTTCGCGGTGTTGATGAGTTTGGTCGCGGTTCCTGTTCGCCGATGATCTCTCATTCAGATTTAGGATCTGGCGAGCCATGGTCCGTTCCCGTTTGGCCTGTTTCGCAACGATCGGCCGCGATCGGCTCGTTTCTCATCGTTCGCATGACTCCTCGAACAGTCCCGAGCAACACGAATCGGACGCAAAAACGACGAGACGACCTTAGCGTCAATCAGACCGCAGTATTTCTGTGTCGACGCGTTATGGGCGGACCCTTGCCGATTCCTTCGAAATCATTGAATAGAAATAGAGCGCCTTCGATTCTGCTGCAGACGCGACGCTCGCTTTATGACGCAACTGTCGCGTATCGACGATGGTTATTCTTATTTTTTCATATTGACCATCTGAAACAACGGATCAGATTTATTCCAGCTGTTACCTTACACTTCCATTCAGAGTGGATGTTTGTCACTTTTTATGAAATTTCAGAAGTACGATTTATTTTATTAATGCCGAATTATTGGAAGTATGTACGCGTGTAATTTCTTCTTTCGTTACACTGAATTACGTGCAAGCTAAATAACAAAGAAAGGATATAAATGTTAAATTATGATGTTAAACAGTTAATGTTTCTTCATGCTAACTAACTGTAAGTGAATTGGTTTGTATCTATTCCGTTCATATTTTACATAATAGTTGCAACAGACGAAATACCATGTATTGGAGAGTCTGTTAAATTTTAACGACTCGCAGAAACACGATTTAATGTGAAAGAAAATTGCCCACTGTTGTTGTGAAAATGTTGTAACATGAATATACTGCGCTCTAATTGAAATAGTGTACGCAATATCATAGAATATGAGTACGAGCTCAAAGTGGAATACCAAAGTGTACAATAAATCATAAATAATGCTTGATATTACTCGAAGCACACGGTGGAACATGCTTGAATGTTCTCTTCAAAGTTCCGCAACCGTTCCTGGAAAACTAATTGAACCGTAGAAAACTGTGCGACGAATAGTTGCAATAAGACGGGATCGCCGGTGCATCTGCTTAAATTATTTATACGAACAGGCAAACATTTCTACGTAAAGATACGAGCTAGCGAACAAGGCAGCTTTAACGTCTGTACGCTAGTGGTGAATAAAGTTCCAGCTCATATCCGTGAATTTATTGGTCGACCGAATACAAAGTAGCTTCTGCGTAACTTGCGTGCACTGCGCGCGATAAAGTTGCATTTTACGAGTAGCATTGCAACATTACAGCGGTTCAAACGATTTACGCTAGCCAATAATTTCAGGAGACTCGGAAATATTCGCGTATTGTACTCGTGTAATATATATTTAGCGATAAACTCCGTCATTTAGTGATCACATCACCACAGCAAAAAGAAAAGTGAAACGTTCAGGTTTAAAGCGTTTGAGGAGATTCCCGTTCTCACGGATTCCACTGGACGGCTTAAATGCATAAAGAGAAGTTTCATTAATTTAGATTAAATTCTAAGCAGGAGTTTAATGCGCCAGTTTTATTTTGAAATCCCCCTTTGTTATCCTTCTATGTACTTTTTATTATTTCGTGGAATTCAGATTCCCTGCGCCTGATAGAAAAATCGTAGTTCGCTATCGCCTGAGGGGATTAGTTTCTTCGTCCAGCGCCGACAATCGTGAAATTTCCTCGAAGAAAGAGACATCGGGATGGAATAATGCTCGCCTAATTCGACCTACGACCCCGTGACAAAGGATTCGGAAGACGAAACAGAGAGAAAAAGATAAAGGAGGTGATACCGAGGGGTTGGATGTTCGGTGAACATTGAATCCAGGGACGGTGAAGGTTTCTCTGGTTCGACCCAGAGAGAAAGAGAAAAGAAGAGAGCGTTGGGGCGGCCATGTTGGCCTGGCCTCAGCCATTTTCGGGTTCACGCGGACAAAAAAGGCGGGTAGGGCCCTCGGTGAAAACCGCTTTTAAAGAAGACCACGTCAAATCTGACAGGACGAGGGACGAAAAGGGGGGCCACATATGGGCACGTAAGGGGCCAAAGAGAGCCCGCCTAGTCCTCGCGGCGTCGTCGTTGCTCGTCCGGTGCTGCCGTTTCAAAAAGAACAATCCTCCCTTGCTCGCGTTCCTCGCTCCTCTTCTTCTTCATCTTCGTCTCTCTCTTCTTGGTCCTCGCTTTCCCTCTTCTTTCCTCCAAGCGAGCCTCCCTCGTTTTCTTCTGTTAACTGTCCACCGACAGAGGGGGCATTCATTCATGCACGCATTCCCAGAATGCACCACTCGCTCGGAGAACCGGAGCCCGTGCATACCATCGCATGTGTACCAACCCGACCTTGAAGCTTCCGTTTCGAGGAACGAGACGATCGTCTCGAAAACGGGAAACTTGCCCGAGCTGCGAAGATGTTGGGCTACAGTGATTTGTAAATCGTCGGATTCTTAACAGTTTGTGGCGACTGTTAACACCTTTTCGAACCCATCGTACACAGCTAAGAACTCCTAAACCCTTTCATGGCCCGCGCTCTAGCCTAAGAGGTAATTAGGGGTCTCGTGTAACGAGATACAAGCGATTTTTAAGAATTTCGTTTCGGAATAACTGTTGGACATATGGGACATTGATATGCATAAGCAATCAGGCTCGAACAACTTTCGGTTCGAAACGAATGAATTAGAAACACAATAAAACTGTTTAGGCCACATTTTTAGCCTTCGCTTGTCACAGCTCCACTGAACACGACTTCTTGCTTCTAATGCTCGTGAATAGACTGCGAAAAATTTGCAAAAATTGGTAGAATATAAAATTCGTCAGAGTTTAGTACGGTTTTTATTTATTTCAGATCTACAAAGGCTGCTGCCACTGAAAACAGGATTTTACTTAATTCCACATTGTTAAAATTCGCCTAGAAAAATTGCAAATTGCATAAACGTCCGCAGTCTACTCATGAAAGATTTGTTTATAAACAGAACTAAAGTTGACGACCGTGACATTCGTGTTTCCAATGTTTACGTCAGTTCCCTACAAGTGGGTCTTTTAGTTAAATTCTTATTATTTATTGTACGTCTATTGCGATTATGAAACATTTACAGAAATCTCGCGTGTTCATGGTTTCGCGACGCGCGCAACGCATATGTATATCTTTATGCGAGCGAAACTTAAGCCCGAATAACACGGCCCGGACATGGGGAACGAGGTTGCGCGTACCACGAGGATCGAAGCTTCTTGGCGTACTTACATAAGCTTTGTGTCCGGAGCTGACGAGTAACTCGACACCGTTCAAGGGAACGTGTGCGTGTACCGTTGCATACGTAGGTATACATCATACGAAAATGCTTCCGCTGGCGGGATGCTACCGCGAAAAAGAGGCGACGAAAAGAAAGACGAAAAAGCGTCGCGCCGGTCGGATATAGAACGCATCGAACGCATTCAACTAAAGCGCAGCAGGTCATCATCGTTTCCTCCGACCTCCGCCAGCGTTCAACAGGCCGCAGTCGAACATCACAAAACCACTAGTGGCGTTACACTTCGGGACAAAACGTTAGAAAATTTTTTTGTGGCCATACCGTAGATTTGAAGATTGAAGCTTCCTGTTTGCGACGACTCCTCAGAATTTGACCTACGACGTTTTTGTCCGTTTTATGAGACAGAAACGAAGAGTATGCTCGGTCCTGTGAAGCCCTCGTGCTGTAGCTTATGTCACATGAAATTTTTATTATAGGTTTTGCACTCGAAGCACTGCAAATTCAACCTCGTGCAAAACGATTTCACCGTTTTGCAAATCAGTTTCACCTTTTCGTAAATCAATTCCACCCTTTCGCAAATTAATTCCAAATACAATTGAGGTTAATTTGGAGTGCAAAACAATTTGCTCAGATTGATCTATTATAAATGTGTTATCGCACGAACTATAGATTCATTAGCGCACAGTTGCTACGAATAAAATTAACGCCGAACAATGGACTCCTCCGAAGAGCGGAGCATCGATTTCGATAAATCGTGTACTGCGACAGATTTAATGCAGTTAAAAGCCTAACGGATGGATAGAGACCTATTGTATCCGATCCCAGCTCGGTGGACGAGATATTCTTGCCCGGCGAAACACAAGTAAAACAATAGGACAACATCTTAACGAATAATAAAGTTCAAATGTTCCGTGCAGCCCCGATAGCAAGAACAACCGATAGGATACGCGGTGCCAGATCCGCATCTTCATACACCGCGTTTTCGTCGTTCTGGACGGTTTGCGACTCACTATCGCGGACAGTCTCGTGCATCGGATTAAATCTGGTGCACCAAGGGCCGCTGTGCAACAAGGCTCGGCTAAACATCCGAGGAAATCATCCGTCTCGACGAACACACTTCCGTATCTTTGCATTAATGCAGAACGCAGAAAAGTTCTGTAGTTCTTACTTTCCGGCTTTTGATTTTTTGCTCTTAACCCTCCCCTTCCCCCAATTGTGAGATTTACTGAGAAAATGATGTATGCAAGATTTTTGAGCTATCGGGCAACGGAAACCCGTGCCGCATTTGTGCCGAATTTTAAAATTTAAAATTTCAACGCAAATGCGGCAATCTAAAATACAATAGTTTTATTAGGGGGCTGAGAAATAGATCAACACTTTCGCATACACCTAACATGACGAAAACAAATGATTGATATCGTTTCATTGTATTTCACCTTTCAGAAATATGAAACGGAATTGATTCGATATAACAATCGTCGGCGGAATCGATTCCGGCTATGCTTTTACTATTCGTTCGACTATCAATTCCGTATCCGTTACAATATCGATTCTAGAATCGGTTCTACAACTATTACAATCGAATATTGGTTCTGGTATCGGTTTCACAATTGTTATAATATCGGCTCGAATATCGGCTTGATAATTGCTGTAACATCGAATGCACAACTATTATAATAATCATTATAATCAGACGTCGGATCTCAATGGAAAATAAAATTATTCGAATCAGTTGT
The DNA here is from genome assembly GCA_028455795.1 of Lasioglossum marginatum. Taxonomy (NCBI): domain Eukaryota; kingdom Metazoa; phylum Arthropoda; class Insecta; order Hymenoptera; family Halictidae; genus Lasioglossum; species Lasioglossum marginatum. The sequence continues at coordinate 1,171,036 of CM052270.1, read as the reverse complement.
AGCAAACACGAATTGCAACAGACTGGAGTGAAATACAAATTTATTTTTTTTCTTAATATGTTTAATAGATTGAAAATAATATAACAATCTTTTAGAACTCTTCTAATATTTTTACTGTTTCAAATTACGTCTACTCATTTTTGTCATAAATGCGTAAGATCCGCTTCAACAAATCGTAACTAAAACTTTTGCAACAGCGCTGAAAACGTTGCGACTGATGTCGAAACGGTCAAAGGAACTTTTGTCGTATAATTAGTACGATAAATCCTGTATGCCGTTTAACAGTTAATCGAAGTTATTCTCGTAACAGTTCGAGCGCTCGGTTTATTTCACCGGACGGATGCGTCGAACGCCAGCCGTGAACGTTTTCTTTTTTCCTCCCCGTCGAATTCGCTTCTCCGCGATACACGTTTCGCGCATGATCGGTTCCGAAGCTTCTTTCCTTTTGTTTCACATCGACGGAGCACACAGGGCATCATCCCTCCTTTGTGCGTTACCTTGGTACGAGTTTGACGCTGCTCTTCGCCTCTCCTGCCTTCCGGGGGAACAATGGACGTCACGGCGGACGTATCCGAGCGAAAAAATTCATTTTCTGGAGGAATTGTTCGTCCTGGAGCGACGTTGCGTGAGACGCTCTTGATTTTTCTGCCCCGACGTGTCCACGATGAAAGAAGGAAAAATAATGATGTTGACGCGACCGGTTGCTCACCTGAACTCTTAAAGTCCTCCACAATCATAAAGGTGATCCTAATCGAGGTTTTTCTGTCTCCACTTCTGGCAGTATTAAATTGAAATAGTGAAAACTTTAGAAGAATTACAAAATTCTGTTATGCTATTTCTAATCAATCATATTAAGAAAGAAAATGATTATTTTTTGATATTTTTTTATTCAAATTGATGAGTTAACATGTACGTCTTAGGTTTTCGGATATGTGTTAAGCATTGGAAAAATAAAATTCGCGAAGTTTCTCTGTCAAATTGACACGAGGAACGGAGGATTAGAGGATTAAAATCGCTCGAAGATCCTCGGGATTCCCGCGAATTCCGTAAACTCGCGATCTTCGCCGGGGATTACAGACACCTACAGCTCCGTTGTAAATTGAAACTGGTCGGGGCGATCCGCAGAGAAGCCTCTAGAAATCGCTAAGTTATTCAGTCAGGAAGAGAGTAAATACTGGCGCGGTTGTGTTTCGCTCTAAACTCGGCTATGTTCGCAACCGTATTTCGTGCAGTCTATTAAAGCTACCCAGGAACATCGGACCGTTTACGTGGCACACGAATTACGTTTCTTGTTGCTCCTATGAACCTACGATCCTCGTAAAACGCCGTTAATACCGTGCAATAAAATTCGTGGTCAAGGACTGTTACGATGACTTACGCGTAAATAGAAATGGCGAACGCGTGGGGCTCCCTGTTTCGAGCGCAGAGTACATTTCGGCTGTCTTTTTGTTGAAACGGCTCGTTTCAGGCGATGAAGAACACGCGTACTTCACCTTCTCTTCAGTGTACGTCTCTGAAAATTGTCAACAGAATTTATGTTACTAAAATATATGGACTATTGATATTAACCGTTTCGCTACAAAGAACGAGATATCCACGATGTCGCAGAAACAATGCCATCGACGATGAAATATCTCGTGTATTTTTATTATTGATACGTATATGAATATTATTGCGAAGGTGCTTAAAAATGACAAATATAAAATACTCCATATTTGACACAATTAGAGTTTTTATTGTTTACTTCGTACGAGAATGCAGAGGGATATTTGTAATCGATGTAGGTCTAATATACAAAAATACCGTTCACAGAAAAAGATCTCGTCCAACAGTAGATTATGTGGTTTGCAAAAACAAAATGGACGTTGGAAGGACACCAGATATTTCTGTAAAAATTGTTCCGTTACATTATGCATTTCTGAATGATGACATTGGCAAGATGTTTCAAAGCGATTGAATACGTTGAAGTAAGGAACTGCCATTGCTCGGTAATTTACTAAACGCGTCTGCCGCAAATGCATAAACATCCCTCCGGATTACATACGGCAAATCCCTGCCATATTTCGTTGGATCGTCGTTGGATCGCCGCAGAGGTGACCGCGCACGCGCGCTCGATCCCTGAAGCATTCTTAGATCCCGCAACGGAAATTTACGATCGAACGTTTGTCACCGTTCTTCCGCCGACGCACCGTGGAGTATTTGGCCGATCTAGCTGGCCAAAAGTCGATTTCGTCAAACTCATCCTTACGTTACGTTACGTTATATTATATTATATATAAAAAAAATAATTTTGGCCAGCTAGATTGATCAACCCCATTGTGCGACGCCGCGCCGCTCCGTGGAGAAATAAGCGTCTCGCCGCCTTGTTGGCCAGCATTTGGCATGAAAATCCTGATTTTCTGGCAGCGTTTGTCGCAGCAAAATGCATTCTTCCGCGCGATTATTCCCGTCGAAACAAGTCGATCCGTCGAGGATCAAGCGCCATTCATTTTCCGCGTTCAAAAGGTCGATAACTCTTCCCCGCGAACTATTCGCTGTCCGGCTATTCGTCTTTCGTTTCGTTATCCACGTTACCCTCGTAATTATCGCGCCGTTAATCTTGCCGGTCGCGGGAGGGATTGTCGCTCGAAACGAATTAGTTTCCTCCATTCGGAAGATCGAGGCTACTTCGATCCTGCCACTGATTCCGATTGACGGATTAAAAGTAACGTCGATCGAAGAACAATCGAGCTTTCATTTCGTTCACTACGATGCACTTTGTGCACAAAATCTGAGAACAATCGAGAACAAGCTCACCACTGAATTTATATAAAACTGGTATCTGGGAAACTTTTATGGTCATCCGATAACTTCGATGTAAAATCAGCAATATTAGGTTTCTAGAATTTTTCAAAAATCAACTTTGCTGTCCAAAATTCGGAAAAAATTTACAGTCCTGTGTCTCGTTAGGTACAACGTTCATGAATTTTTTCGTGATTTTTTGTTAAGCTGAACAGGAGAAATAGAGCATAATTTATCAAACCATGCTCGCCCTGTAATGTATTGTAATATAATTTTTTAAAAATCGATTTTGCAATCAAAAATTCAGGAGAATTTACAATTATGCGCGCTATTAGGTAGAACGTTCATGAATTTTTTCGTGATTTTAAACACCCTGTAACTACCCTTGTGAAAGAACAATTTGTTTTGGAGGCGTATATTCGAGATTGTTCCTCAGAGGTTGACTGCAGCGGCCACTATGTGATGGGTTAAAATATTCACTGTTTGTGAACGAAAATAAACGAAACATGACTCGTCGATTTCGATAATCTGTGCCGAGTCCGATGATCGATTTGCATAAGGTATTCCCGGGAAATAAAAGGGCGCTCGTTGGGTGGTTTGTCCGCGAGAGATGATTTCGATCTGTGTTTAAATCAGTTTCGCGCGGCGAGACCGATCATGCGATCATTGACATGATCATTAACGAACGTTCCCGTGTGCGGCAACGAAAGTTTCACGGAGGCTGTTCCGTTGACCGGGTGGTTGAGGAATAGGCGACAGACCGATTCCCGCTCGCTTGTGTAACACGGTCCCGCGGAGACGACGGAGACTACCGAGTGGCAGGTTCAGCGTAATCCGGATTAAAGAATTCCGGAACACCGAAAGCGTTTTAACGCTGCGGTCCTGTTATTCGACGGAAGACTACTGAGTTTACCTGCTGCGATTTTATCGGTCTGTCACGTAGCTATTAGCGGTCAACTACCTACCGATCGATCGCTCCTATCAACCCGAGAATCTGAATTCAGGGTTTATTAATCTTTCGATTTACCTTTTAAGAATTCCTCGCGAGTCACCTAAGACAAGCGATCTGCTTAACATTTCTCGATATTTCTTGAGAATATTTCTTCAGACAGGAAGAAATGTTTCGGGCAACAGTTGAATTGCTGGCCGGAGCAACGTTGGTTTTGTGAGATTTCATTAAGATCTATTAGCTTTTATTGTTCTCCCATCAAATCCTGCTCTCCTGTAAAATTTGCACTTCGTATCGTCCGAAGTTGTTCCAGCCAACAATTTAATAATTAAATTAACAATAACGAACAACGTTGGATGATGTAAAGTGGAAATTTTCCAGCCACCAATTCAATTGTTTGGTCTTGGTTGTTTTCAGTTTTTACTTGCAATGCATAACAACGCTACACGAGTACATAAATAAAAAGAATAAAACTTGTAATCTGTTGTTCATATATTCCAATAGCTCAGACAACCTAAATTTTCCATCTTACGCAAGATTTGAAAAATCGTATTTCGGCCAACTGTCCGAGGCAAATACTCCACTGTGCGACGGCAGTTTCAGCCGACGGCAGTATTGACTGACAACATTAGCCAACATGATATTCGTCAGTAATACTATACTATACTATATCAAGTCTGATTGATTCTACAGCTTTTCCTTGCTAGACCATATGGCTGGATAGATTTATGGGGAATATAGAGTTAGGATAGATTTATCAGGACAACGTGCAATTAAAACTAATCGAGCAGAGAATTTGTTGGCATGTTTATGCGTATTTTTGCTTATACTTTCCAGTTTATTTTTGTAGAAGCGAGAACCACTGTTTTTATATGATATTACACATGAACAACCATAGTAATCCATAACCTCATCGCCCACGTGATGGTACCCCACCATCCCCCGTATCAAAGACCCCATCTTGCATCAAACCATTGTTTTCCAGAGTTATTTTAATAAAAGAATACTGCAATTTTTAATATTGTGCATTGAAGTAGACAGGTTATCGATCTTTTTTATGATACCTCATCTCACCTCACAACCCTATCATATCCCCTATTCCTACGTATGTATTCCATTTTTACTTTTAGATTGCTACTGTATTGGTATGGTGGTATTAGGCAGCTACGCCTAAAAATACTGTAATTAGGCTATACATGTATACAATAAATGCGTAAAGATCCACAGTCTACTGTTTAATTGTACACAGTGGAAACTCGAGAGAGAGCGAGAGAGAGAGAGAATTTCCCGTGAAATTGCGCGACGGTGGGATTTAGCAGTCAGAGGGGTGGCCGGCCAAGAATACACACGCGCGGATAAAAGGAAAGAAAAGAAAAGGCCAGAGGAGCCGGGGCTTGACCACGTGGAGAGGCGCGGGAGAAAGAAAGAGAAAGAGTAAAGAGAGAGAGTCGAAGTTTGTAAACAGAGGCGGTGTGTACACGGTAGGCTGCATCCCCATTATTTTAGGCCGAAGAAATTCTTTCCTATCTGCTTATGGAATCAGCTGCCGGCAGAAGTCCCTACCTTCTGGTTCCTCGACGTGCTCACCTGCCGGCCGGGATGGATAGAAGAAGCGAGACTGTGCTCTCGAAGTGGCCGTCGAAGGGGACCACCGGGGGGTACACGTTGGGAAAATCCTTGCTTCCTCTCTTCTGCCCCCTGACAAACTAGCCAAAACCGATTTTCAATTTGCTCTGCGTCCTTCGGCCAGCTCCTCGAGATCCGCGGCGCAGTTTGCCCTCCTGCCTTTTTCCAGCTTTTCTCCCTTTCACATCCCGCGACAAAACTACAGTTGGTGTACAAAGTGTTCATACAGCTTCTAAAAACGAGTAGCTTTCAAAATTGGACGCAACAGCTCAGCGTCACAGCTGATGTGTGAAGAATTTTTTTTTTAAATCGTACATGCCGCAGATCTTGAACGCAGCCCCCAGAATTTTCCATTTTCCTCGGTTAAGTAATCCGTAGGCTTCCCTCTGTTCCAGGGAACCGGATTGTACCCAGTGCCCCTTTAATTCGCAGGTAATCTTATGAAAGCTCCGCCAGGAAGTCAAGTTTCGCGTGTTTCGGCCATGGTTCGCCAGGCAGATCCGCTTTGCCGTTATCTTCCCGTGCACCCGCTGGTTCGTTCGACTCACTTTGCGAAAGACGATCGCGCGTTTGGCTAACTTTGAGCCCCGTTGATTTGTGGATGCTCGTTCCGCGGACACGCGTTCTTTGGCACTGACGGACTCCGCCGCGTCGGTGGAACATGTCAGGAAAATGACACCAGAAATATTACGTAGTGTTACCCACCTTGTTTATTGTTATCGTTTTTAAACAGTGCTAAATCATATTCATAAGCATTATATCTTCAGGTCATGCCTCGCTAAAATGGTAAATCATGAATATCGCACGGTGCCAACCTTTTTCCCCAACGGTTTTATAAGGTTCTACTAGATGTCTTTTAATAATCTGGAGTATATACACGAATGTCCAATTGTCGTATACGCTCGGCCCCCTGTGCGCCCGCTCCCCGAAGTTGTATCTACAAGGTACGATGTATATGTTTATTGCCAGCTGATATTCAGCTAAGTCTCGTTCGGCTGGTGGGATTTTCGGCAGCGATGTCTCGCGATTCGCTCGATTACGACCTGCTAGCCAGAAAGGAATTTCGAGGGCGTGAAACGCAACACCGTGCCGAGAGAGCATGATCGTCAGCGTGGCGTCTCGCGCGAGACACGCGTACGACACACACGCTCCTAGATCCCGCTCGGTTTTCGAAGAACAGAGATGAGAGGATCGAAACACGACCAACACCGACAGAAAGTGAAAGAGAGAGAGGGTGTATGTGAGAGAGCGAGAGAGAGAGAGAGAATGGGACAGAAAGAGGCGGAAAGCCGGCTAAAAGCCGAGCCAAGAGATCTGAGATTTCTGGCTTCTATTCTCGTCGGAGATGCGATCCGATTGCGCTCGTCGTCGCGTTAGAAACGCGAGACAATATTATTAGACTCGTTAGAAAAACGAGGAAATGGAAACTGACTGGCAGCCAGTGAGATCTTAATTGACTGGAGCTGAAAATTTGGCGACCCCGCGGATTCCGTAAGAATTTTCGCTTAATTGCGAATTGATCGATCGACCCGTAACTATGCGTTCTGCGGTGCGGCCGGAAACCGTGCTACATGAATTGTTACACTCTGATGAACGGGTAATGCGACCAGCAGTCTTTCGAATTATCTTTGTGTCGGAGTGACGTAGGTCACAAATACTTCAGGCGTTTCTTTCAGATGCGTGCGCAACAGAAGCGGGCCGCTCCCGAACGACCGCTTCGCTAATGTTTTATTTTATTTGATTCTTTTCTGTTTTCTGTTCTTCTGATTTCACTTGCCTTTTGTCCGAGCTGTGGACAACGCGTCTCACATATTAAATTTTTCACCTTTACGTTTGTCCTTTTCCTTTTGGAGTAACTTCGTCCTCAACACTTTGTATTCTTTCCTTGTCCTGATAATGATAACGATTTAGATGCCATTAAATATCAGTAATCATTAGACAGCGGATCTTCATGCAAAATAAAAATATTCTGCCTGGATCGCAATACACTGGAAATTTATTTTGAAATAGAAATTTATTTTCTTTCTTAATATGTTCGATAGGTTGAAAATAATATAACAGTATTATTAAATTCTTCTAAAAGCTTCACTGTTTCAAATTGCACCTAATCGTTCTCGTCATGAATGCATAAAATCCGCTGCATAGTAATCGTATAATTAGCTGACACGAGATTAATTCTAGTCTAAAATCTAAACAAACACATCATTTATTATTATATCTTGTATCTGCCAGTGTAACGCGTCCGGCGAAATGAATAACGTTCTGAAACGCGCCGGGTTAGTTTATATTCCGTTGATATAAAGTAGTTGATATTCCGAGGCGTCGTCTTTCATCCCCAATGGCCGGAGACCCTCGAGGATGGGTGGCGCGCAATTCGAAAGCGGCGCGCGCGGGACGCGTTACACCCTAACCGCGTTGCTGCGCGTACAAAATATCAATTCCCGACTGACCGTTTCTGTCAGAAAGACATGTTGAACGAGGAGCCGCGTAGTTTCGCTGAGGAAGGGCAAGAGTGAACTCGGGATTAGCATAATTCGTAATTTAATTTCCCGATAAATTTCCCCCGGACCCGACCAACCCGAGATAAGATGCTATCGGGTCGCGCGATTCCACTAATTCGCGTCTAAGTTTATATCGGCCTGGAGAGAGCAGCACGGGGTCGAGATAGGATCTCCCTCCTGTTCCCCTTCTTTCTCTCCTTTCCCTTCTGGAATCCTTTTCTCCCGCGAGCCGCCTCGTAAAATCGGATTATATCGGCTCTGTCGCCCCTGCGTTGACGCACACTTTATTCGAGCCACCACACGATATCGCCTGTGTACCTTGTCCCTGTTTTATCAAACAACTGGGGTCAGGGTTCGCGATCCTAGCTTTCGCGTTTTTCTGTTAACGCGCCGGGTACCCTTTCGAAAAACTTTTTCTGACGAATCTAGAGCACAAATAAGCAGACCCATCCGAGCGTTTTTGATCATACTCATCATTCAAGAAGATAATCAACATTTAATTTCATGATATCTAGAAAATTCATTGATATGCTTCTCATTCTCTGCCCAGCAAGAATTGTGTACGCGGTGCGCCTAAAGAAGTTTTCACTTCAATAAAGCAATAGATGGTCCTAAACTTTAGTCTAACGTCAAAATCTAACCGCCTATGTTTTATTCTCAAATCGGACATCTACGATCGCCTAACAACAATAAAAATCTACAACGAGTCGCTTCGATTGCTCTGTTCTGATAGCTGTGGTGTTAACTGTTCGAGGTCCGACACTTTCGTCATCGTTCCCGAATCCCGTTCTCGCCGAAAATGCCGATTAGCATTTATAATTCACTGTTCCAAACGTCGAAGGTTCAGCTGGTCTGGGATCCTGCGGCGAGGAAGACGGTTCTAAAGATTGTTCGTCCGTTGTTTCTCGACTGGCGAGATAGAATCTGTCTCGAGCCTGGTCGGGTCCCAATGTTGGAACCATTTTCTGGCTGTTTCTCTGTTTCGTTCGAGGGCGAACGAATCCATCTTACAACGCGTCGAGTCACCGACGGAATTTCGAAGCGGAGCTTATTTACGAACTGCCCGATTAATAAAACCAGCCGCGCCTTCGATCATTATCTGCGCCGGGCTATAAAATCGCGCGGGTCCTCGCTTTTCGGGTGATTTCAGTATTACCTTTCTGATGCGCATCGGAAACAATTAAGAATAACGACGATTCAAATTGTCCTATCAGGAATCTGAACACTATTTTACGGCTCTTAGATGTCTACCTGTTCGTCCTTGATGATTGAGCTCCCCTTTATTGTCTTCAACTCTAGGGACTCTAAACATTGCTGTACCATTATTCACAATATTATTTACATTATTCAATATATATAGTATTATATCAATTATTCATGTTCATAAAATGAACAAAATCATATAGAATGGAATTAGTCTAGGTCGGAAGAAATGTTTAAAGACTATACGATCATCGTGATTACTTTTCGTGATCACTAGACTACGGATATCTCTATGCAAAATAAAAACTTTCCATCTGAATCGCAAGAAGCTGAGTCGAGATAGAAATTTAATTTCCTCCTGAATATATTTAATATATTAAAAGTAATATACTGGTAAATACTTTAAATTCATCCAATATATATTTCGCTGCTTTAAATTACACCTACTCGTTTTGATCACAAGTGCATATAATCCGCAGTCTAGTAATCACGAAACAATCGATTGCTGTCCAACTGAAGATGCGTAGTCCAGTTGTCTCGAGCGAAAGAATGCGAAAAGGGGGTTGGAAGGTTGCGTCGGATAAAGTAGAAGAGGGAGAAAGAAGAGATGTAGAGACATTGAATTGATCCCGGGTGAACGGAGTGGTAGGTGTCACGGCGAACGAGTCGACCAAATAAATGTCTCCTACGCGCGATGAGTCACAAATCCTAATGAAAATAATAATGCCCGAAAGATTCCGTTCTTTCGTGGCCGCGCGGCGCAACGCGGATAAATTTACTGCGCGATCTTGCCTCGGATAAGGCATACCTGGGGACACCTCGTCGGGGTTATGGACCCTGGCATGCAACGGGTGGCGAGGAAAGTACCGGTGGAAACAAGCCGATCCTCTTGTCCACCGTCTCGGAAACTACGTCGTTCCACGTGTGGGATCTGTTGCGTCGCGTCTCGCGGAGATAATTCTTGTTGTCCCGGGAACGAAGAACCGGGACTCCCCTGCAACCGGGGGACCAGATTTTCACCTGCCGAACGGATTTATCGTCGCCTTCGCCGAGACACCGGGGTCGGATCCTGGGAAGGATCACCGAGTCGATTCCTTTTTAACACAGGATCTTTTTTTGGTGCCAGCTTCTGATCCTGGCGACGATAATTTCGCGATCGTCGCCGCTGAAAACAACTATGGTTCCGTACACTCGGACAGGATTCATTGGAAATGGGAGAACACGACTGTTACCATAACACTTCGACCATCGCCTGTATCAATATAACACATTTTTCACACGAAGGATCATGTTATTATGCCATTTCTAGAACAATTGATCTGTCGCTTTTATCGTTAAAGTGAAAATTTCTTTAGGCGCACCGCGTACACAATTTTACATCACTAGACAGCGGATCTGTATAATAGAGTATGAAATAGAAATTTTCTTCCTGGATTGCAACAAACCGGAGTGAAATAGAAATTTATTTACTGTCTTAATATGTTTAATAGTTCAATTCTAATGTTTCTACTGTTTTAAATTACACCTACTCATTTCTGTCATAAATCAAATCCGCTATCTATACGTCACGCTCCGAGGTGATAGTACAGCTCTGAACAGTGGGAACCAATATTTTACGGACCTAGAATGTTGGATCTCTAATCCTACGTTGATCGAACCGGCGCCGTTAACTCCACCGTGAATTCTACACGAATCTTTAATCTCGTGTTGATCAAACCAGGCGACTACCGTGAATTTTTACACGAATCCCGAATAAGCAAGGAAGAGGAGTTCGGTGCAGGGTTTCTGTTATCAGCTCGGTAGCCTAGCCGTGGGGGCTCCGGGGACCGGTTCTCGAAAACAACACCCCGTAGACAAGTGTCGTGGCACTTGCGGCGGAGACAGTGCCGTATCGCGGCGGGCACGTCTAAACGACTTGTAAAACAAGCGCTTAACGATTGCTCGTACCTGAACGCAGAGAGAACGGAACGGTGGAAGACGACGCGTGATGTTCTGGTGGTGGGGACGTAGTAGAAGGAACAGGGGGAACAAGAAGAAGAAGAAGAAGAAGAAGAAGGGGGCAGTCACGGGGCCCTTCAGGTCCCACGTGTTTCGACTTCGAGGAGGTCCAGCCCGCTAAATTGAGTTTACGAGACGACCGAGATCGTCTCTTTGTCTCGCGCCGGATCTCGCTTTATATTCCTATTCTTCCATCGTTTCTACCCGTCCCCCCAACCCTTTCCGCGTCCACCCTTAATTCACAAGTACCCTCTTCTCGGTAGTTTACGCATCGGCCGCGGTGTTATCTTACCCGATATTATTCCGTGCCCCTATCCTCTTCCGCTTCGAGTCACTGCCGATCACCGCTCGAAACTGCACCATCCCTTTCTCTCTTATAGCCTCGGGTTCTTTCGTTCAGTAATTATATTAGACTCATTCCGTATGCCCGGGGTAGAGGGAGACCGGTCCGGGCGAGATTATTCGATAGAGGGTATATTACGAAAGCGCGAATCGCGGCGAGGCCGATTCGCCGGGAAATATATTAATTAGGATGCGGGGATACGCCACCATGTATTGTTAACCGTGTAACGAGAGGCTCGTGGAATCGATAAGATACATAAAACGCGACCAAGCCGATCCAGAATCATCGAGCGAGCCTCCTCGAGCGAGATGGCGTGCTAGATCGGTTTACGGTTCGACATAGCCACTTCTGAGGAAGGGGTGTATATTCATACGTTCAGAAGAAAAGTGACATAAGTCTGAAGAAGGAAATTTTACAGGGAAGCCATTTTTGAAAAGTACCTGCAATTGCCAATTTCTTTTGTTGTATGTAACAGCGGGAGACGCCAAAATTTTTTAATAGAAATAAAACTCAACCGTTTTTAAAACGTGTCTATATTATTATATCCATTGAAAAATGAAAGATAGGGAGGCAGCATGTTGCTGTGAAAAAAGAAATAAAATGGAACAGTTTTTAAACCGTGTCTATATTATTATATCCATTAAAAAAGTAATTTTAGATATATTTTAGATTACAGCCCGATAGGCAGCGTCCACCGTTCCTTACACGACCAAACGTTTTCTGTTACAGTGGCCAGAGGGAGGACAAGACCCACGGCGGAGGGCACGACTCGAGTAGCGAGAGCGGCGACGAGTCGAAGAGGCTAGCGATAGGCCCGCCACAATCTCAGCAACCGTTGGCTTGCGCGTTGCAACAGCAACAGCAGCAGCAGCAACAACAACAACAACAGCAACAGATAGTGGAACACCAACAGACGTCGAACATGTACCAACTTCCGCCACCCGTTTCCGTCTCAAGTCCTCACGCGTATCAAGGTCACGGCTCGACCTTGAGCCATCCTCATACGCCGACGCACCACATACAACACCACGATGCCAGCAGCGAGAGCGGTGACGACAAGCGGAATCTTCATCATCAGATACAACAACATCTTCAGGTCGGTGCACAAGCTACACACGGCTTGGTGCATCCGACGGCGACCTTGCCACCGCCACCACCTAGCTGCGCCCAACAGAAGAGTCAGCTGGACTATATGCAGTACTATAGCCCGCAGGTTAGCATGACGTTTCAGTAACACGAGTGATCTTCATCGAATTCGCTAATGTCTCTGTTTTTTCGCGAACAAATCACGCTCCAGGCGAGAAGGGGGGGTTCTATGACCGATTATATCGTCGGCCTCGTATAAAAACTGCCTAAGTCCATCTTTTTTATGAAAATTGGGTTTTGAGCTTTGCCTTGTTAGGTACTTCAATTTCTACGGTTTGAAGGTCGATAAGTTGTTAGGTAGCATAGGTGCATAGTTTGAAAAAATCTCCGTGTAAGACATTTGATAGACTTCTAAAAATAGGTTTAGCTAAGCAAGAAAGCTCTACAAAAACGGTCGCGTCGCCTGTTACAGGATTACCTGATCAGCACGCCGACCTCGGCGGACCTGCAGAAGTCTCTTCCCCACACGGCGACGTCGATGCAGATGGGTGCTATAGCTCCTTCCATGGGTGGGCTGAGTCCGATGGGGCCGTCGACGATGCTGCCGAACACGATGCAGGGTGTGAACACGATGAACACGATGTCGATGAACGGCATGGGCATGGGAGCGTACCAGAGTATGGGTTCCATGGGCATGTCGACGTCCCACGGAGGTTATCACAGCGGCCTCGTGTTGGGTGATTATCATTCGTTGTGACCCTGGGCCCCGACCAGCCAGAGCAAAGGAACCAAGAGGAAACTGAACGGAGAGCTGGTCTCATAAGGATCTGCCACGGCACGCGTCCTCTGAAAACGAAACCGTTTGCCAACGTGTCCGAAGTAAACCGAAACACTCCGTAATCGCTCTGAATTGATCGGTCCGGGACTATTGTGATCCCCTAAATCGATCGGAGATCGTTTCCCTACCTCGGTATCAAATCGAATTCAGAATTAATCGCGAATGTTCCCGGGGTTCTCGACGGAAGAGATCGAACGGAACGAACACACACGTAGATCGTCGATCGCACCGGTACGTGTAATGAACAAATCGAACAAATCGTTCGAAATCGAAACAGACTCGTCGTCAAGCGTTTCGAACAGGAATGACTCGGAGTTTCTTGACACGAAGTCGTTTCGCCTCGATGACGATGACTCGCGGAGCTTTGAGAAGTCGCACAGTGGCCTAGCTCGGCTCTAGAGCCGGCTAGAGCGGAGATCGAGATGGACATTCGCTTCCTGGTGAAATAGCAAAAGACATGTTAGCATTTTTCTTTTCGCGTATCGCGTATCGCGTATCGCGTATCGCGGCGTTGCGCGCGACAAGGCAGAGCTCGTACACTTCCAGAAACGCGGTGACCGCGCACCGTGTCTGTTTTTTTTTTCACGGATCCAGCAAATCCCTGCACTCCTCGAACCCATCCCCTAATTCTCGTAGCGTTAACGCCCGTACCTAGCTCCTCAGAATAAGAGACAACGCATACGTTATTTACGGTTACCAGTAGTCGGGATCGAGCCCGTGCACGCTTCAACTGGTATGAGCGATGAGAACGCTCGTCCGGGATTAGCGGACGCCATGCTACGATCCGCTCGAGCAATTTAAAGCCTGCTCTCAGGACGATCAAAATTTATTTTACAGTATGGCCTCAATTATTCGAACATCTTTGTGTCTGATGCGCTTCCTTAAGCAATACTATTTATTGTACAAATCAATAGGAATTGATTTTACTAGTTTGCAATTAAGTAACTGTTCTATATACTGCGAACTTTTATCTTTCACTCTTCAGTTCGGATAATCGAGATTCTACTATGCTTGCCTCTCTTATTGTATACATATTTCTGATCGAACAATTTCTCCTAACTTTACACAATCATTATATAAATTGTGCAATTATAATTCAGAAACGAGAATGCATTAAGACGAAAACATCTGATCTTTCATCAATCTAAATTTTGCAGTTTCTGCTGCATCTTAAAGAATGATTTCGATTAAAATCGTTTTAATCAGCGCGGGAAGAGAATAAAAATGACGAATTCCTTTTGATCCAAGATCAAACTGCAATAGAATGGAATTCGTCGCGAGAAATCCATCTCATTCGTTTCTTTCGCGGCAGTATGGCTGACGTTACCTTGAGAAGACGGACGAAGAGTCGTCAAAAAGACAACAACGAAGATGCAAAATGGAGAATGATTCCTGAGGCGTGCACGGCTCTCCAGCCAGCAGCTAATTAATTAACGTCGCTATAACGAACCACACATGCTCTTTATACGCAATCTTCTTACACCGTACGCTTCTGTGTTTGTCCTGTGTACATATGTAGATAATACACACACACACACATACACCAACACACGTGCACGTACACACATACGAGACGTGTACACATTATCACACACGTACACACTCACATTCGAGAGAAGATTAAGTTAATCTCGTTTGTATTAGGCGAGTGCCGGGTGCTCGCGATTCAATTTCACCTCGTGATACTTATAATTATTCTTGATGACGGCTCATTGCATGGAATTTTTCTTTTTATTCGGTCCTTTATCACTGTCAAGATATGCCATGTTTGTTCTCGCGCGTTGTACAGATTGTTCGTCAATTAATTGAGAACTTTGACGGTTCAATCGAAGAATTGAAATACAATATAATTGATAGCGATTTGTAATTTATTTTTCAATCAGATAGAAATGTAGACATTAAATTGATATCGTGTTCCTTCGCTGGAACTTCCAGCTATCATACAGGGTGTGCCAAAAGTGTTGTGCTTCCTTATCGAAAGCGACGATTCCTGCGATCTTTTCTTTGCGGAAATGTTGTCCGAGGGGTTGTTCAGGAATTATTAACATCATCTCGTTAATAGCTCCTTAACAAAGCGGAAGAACAATGTCGCCAAAGGAAAAATTACTAAACGACCTCAGGAATTGGCACATTCAGGGAAATGCAACAATTTTTGGACACCCTGTACAGTTCAAACTGGGAGAATCTTTCTTAATATAAAAACTCCATAATTCTAGTGTCCCATTAGTTTAAATCCTTTCTAACGACATTGTATAGATTGCTCAGACTTATGAGCTGTGGCAAGTGTTCGTCCTTGCAGACTTGTCCCGAAACTGGCGGTTTTCCTATTGGCCAACAACAAATTGAACCAAGCACTTTTTTAACGCTGTCGCTGAAATTTATTTACGACGATCGCTCGATATCGGGAACGCTTCGAATGTTTTCCAGGAAGAAATAAATTGAATTAGCAGAGGGTTAATTAGCTTCTCGGTTGAAAAATGATTTGTAACGTGCCAGTAAGTGGACAGAAACGTGTAGATTCGAATGGTATGCAAATTAGCTCGACCAAAGCGGCGCATAGTAGGCGGAGCAGCTGTTTCCTGCCAACCAATTGGCTAGTGTCAATCGTCCCTTCGCGGATTAAATCAGCAACACACCTTTTATGAATGCTACAGCCGCTACCGAGCCATGGGTTCACCTTGCTTCAAGTTGTTCGACGATTTAATCTTCGCGTCAATGTCTCACAAACAAATTTTTCTACTCGGAATACCATAGGTGTCGACCGCGCACTCGGTATTCCGCACTATTACACTCTGTGCCGCTATTCAAAAGTTTCAGATTTTTCAAAATGCTCTTGATTTATTAATTATTAGCTTGTTGTATTTTATACAATTCTTATTTCGATATGTCCGTCGATAGAAACAGTTCCATCATCTCAGCAATGGCGGTAGTTCTAGTATTAAATATGAACGAATACTTTTTGTACATAGTATTTTAAAGTACAGCTATCATTGACACTGCTAAGAATGAAATATTGGATAGTACTATGTAGAAGAGGAAATACTGTTTGATTGAAAATATCACTTACAAAGAGTATGGCTTATTCAATGAAGAGCAGTAACTTGTCCCAGTTCCCAGAATCACTCTGTATATTATTGAAGAAATTGGCCAAACATTTCGGCAGACACATTCTTGTTATTCTCATAAATTCATGTAAAATGGTCATAGTGTGAACAGCTGACAGAAGCATCAACTTTTCGCTTTGAAAGATCTAAAGTTGTCGAGAAGGGCTGCAGCAGCTCGACTCGAAACTCTTCTTATTTTCGAACGTTCTGTACACAGGCAAAGAATCTCGCGACCCTATACATTTCTTTCGTAAATTACCGACGAAAATTTCCGAAAAATTCGAAACTCGACGCGCACCTGGTATATGATAAACACCGTCATAGAATAAGTTAGCGGGTAAGTTATCATTTAATCGCAGTTCGCAGTCTGTACATAACAAGAGGAGAACGAGAGTGATAGAGGCGGAAAGAGAGATTGCGAGAGAAAGAGGGAAGAATGCCAGTGAAAAGTGCGATCGTGGAAAAGAGCAATAGGCGGCAGAATACAATTTGAGAGAATGAGAGAGTGAGTGTGAGAGAGAATGGGAGAAAGAGAAGAGGGGACAAAAGTGGAAGAAAAGGCGAGACAGAGTCAGGGGATAAAGGCAAGAGTTATCAGTTCTCTATTTAAGAGACATCTCTCGCGCAGATGTCCCGGAATGTATTCCATTCGCTGCGACATTGCCTTCTAAGATTCTTATCTAGGATGTTGAGGAGGCAAAGGATTTCCCTTTAAATAGAGTCCTCGGGACGAAACAGGGTAAGAGACGAGAGAGACAAAGGGAGAGAGTTCAGACCGGATACTAACGAGCAAAGAGACACAGCCGCTTTTCTACGGAACACGCGCCTTTGACTCTTCGCTGTACCAAACTCTCAGGCCACCTGGTACACGTAAGGAAATCGCAACAGGTGGAGATCTTTTTGCAGATCATTTGTACTCCCTTCATCCCGTCTTATGCTACACTTTCAGTCTTTTTCTGAAATTATGGCATAATTTCTTTATCTGTCCATTCTAATGATTTTTATTAGCTATAAACAATATTATATTCCATTCAACTATACGTGATTTGGTCCAATGTTATGGTACACTTTGTTTTCTTCGAAATTATGGCACAGGTTAAAAATAATCGAGTTTGGTGTACGAAACGTCGCGAGATCTCGACCATCGTTGCGTTTCTCTTCGAGATTTCTATCGACGAACACGAGCCAAAACATTTCGATTCACGCACAATCTATATGCTTTGTACGCCACAGTATACACATACTTCTCGACGACACCAGTTTGCGAAAAGTTTCTTTCAGGAGATCTACAACACGAATTCAATCGTTGTTTCCAAATTCGGACAAAAAGATTTTGCAATGTGTTCTCTAAGATACAGCTGTTTAGTCATCGTAATTTATATAAAATGATACGTACTACTGTAAATGTAATTACTATTCCTTTTCAAAGAAACTTCTATCTCGAACTGTGTACACAGAAAAAGACATTTGTTACGCATTTTACTCGATCACGTTTTACGAAAGATCAATCATTTTCTAGTTTTACTCTCTACCAAATGTTTTTCCATAATTACACAGAACATTCATTTGCGAAGGATCATTACTAGGGACTGCGGATCTAAACGCAAATTCGAAATTCTTCGGATGGATTGTACGAAACAGAAGACGTATTAAAATTCCGTTTTTCATTGAATGATCTGAATAAATTGAAATCCGCAGTCTGTGATTATCATAAAAATTTCATTCGACGATTCGACGTTCGGGATCAATCTAATCATTGTTAATCGACCAAAGTTTCGTTTTAATTGCGAACTAAGTTTGCACAAATTGTCTAGCGACGAAAGACAGAAGATTAAGTGAGATGAGAGGATTAAATGGAAGAGAGTGAGAGAGAGAGAGAGAGAGAGAGAGAGAGAGAGAGAGAGGAAATTAGAGAAGAAACACGTAGAAACACGTAGAGACACATAGAGACACAATATCGTACGCGGGGAATACTTCACGATGCAAGGACGATTATTAATAACCGAGAGTTCTTCCCAAGTTCTTCTCGTTCGTGTATTTTAGCGGACAAGCCTAAACGTTGCACAACTAACTAAGACAAATCGCTCTAGAAGAAGCAACCGTGAACGAAAGAAAGAGTAAGAGAGACTGATGCGTTTATGCAAGTGTACGAATGAGTGAGAGAAAGAGAAGGAGAGAGAGAGAAAGAGAACGAAGAAGGCATGAAATAAGAGGTCACCGATGTACGATCGAACTGTAACCGAGTAAAGTTGATGTTATTTAAAGTAATAAAAGGAAACTATTATATACGTTGCGTAACTGATCATTACATCTCTTTGTATCCTGCACACAAGATCCCTGTTAATCCTTCTGTGATCAATGAATTTTTCAATAAGACATCGTTGCCAACGAACGATCTCGTCGGGAACTTACAATTTAGATCTGACCCAGACGTTTTAACTAAATCAAAGTTGCAAGAGATTTGGACCAAAACCAGACCTAAGCTAGTGCGTTACAAATTCGAACTAAATCAAGACACGATTCAGACTTGAAAGAACTTTGGATCGATCCCAATGTTAACTGACAGTCCGACAAGAAATTTTGATTCGATTCAAGCCCATCCTAGATTCGCGAGAAATCTTGACTGAATCAAGAACGCGTTCTCCGAGCTGCTGATTTGGATTAAATCCAGACACCCAAGCTGATCCTCTAGTAAAGAAGGTTGCTAGGAAGTTGTCAGTTATCGGAAGACTGCGGATCTATATGCAAAACAAACATATTCTTGTGGGAAACAGTGGTTAAATAAAAATTCAATTCGCATTTCACGTTCATTTTATGTTCGAGTTTAGGCTTCAGTTTTAAGAATAAGTTCATGTATTTAGTGAAAATTGTGGGTAGTATTACGAACTACATTAATATTGCTAACACTCAACGAATAATACGTGTTTCAGATAGTGTTTCAAGTTTTATATTCCTGTTTAGACGTCAGTTTTAAAATTGTTGGCGGTATTGTATTTAATAATTAAAAATTAAAATTTAATATTGTATTATTGCTAATGTTTTACAACAATTTTTTAGATCTCACACTTCGAAAAATGGACGTTGCCGCATTCTCTCGAACGTTGTGTGTCGTGTAGAAACGCCGAACAGGATGGTTGGAGGATTTAGCTCGATCAAACGCGAGAGGATCGTCCCGCCGTGAAAGTCGGCTCCGTTTAAGGGAAAACGGAGCGTTGTTTACGAAACTACCTGCAACAGCTCAGAAAGATCGTCGATACGATACGGGGTGGTAATTATTTCAAAACGAGCATCGGTCCAGTTCTATTAGCTCTATCAGCGATCGCCGATGACAGATAAGGTCAGGGGGCCCCGGGTCTTTGTGCCGATATTTGCCGGTTCGAGTGTACGCAACGTTCCCTGCCTTGAACCATCCGCTTGTGCTACAAGGATCGATCCTGGAAAAGAGCATCTGGCCCTTCCACGTGACCCGATTTCTTTGTGCCGGCCAAACATCTTGTCTGTCCTATCGGCGATCATCACGCTAGCAAAATCTCTTGAAATTATACGTATTATACAGTGTGTCCCAGAAACTCTCGTGCTCTCCGACTGAAACATCTTCGTTGTTCGGAGCAATACGCGGAAATGTTGCACATATAAAAATTATAGGATTTAAAGCAACTAGTATGTATAGTAATAGCAGTTTTTCTCAGGACTACTTATTTTTTATGCTTGGTTTCAATCTCGAAATCTGTAGTTTCAATGACGAGAAAAATTTTTGAAAGTTTTTCATGAATTCTGCTTTGCGAAAGTAGAGGTTCGAAACTTTAAAATGACTCCAGACTTATGGTTGTACTGTTTGTTTAATTACGAAATGGTCAAGATTGAAAATTTTCGAGAATCGGCAACGTAGTGATTAAATACTTTTCAGATTGACCGTGCGTGCTGAAAATTTCATCGAAATTGGTTAGCGTTTTCACGAGCTACTCAAAATGTGATTTTGATCATTTTTAGTCGCGCGTATGTATCTTGTCGTTTTTTATAGTTCCTAGAGCGAAGGCGGCTTTCAGGACTCGAGGACGAACGCCGACGATCCTAAAAACTATCGAAAGATCCTTTAATCGGCTCCCTGGGCCTTCGACTCCGTCGTTCCCGATTTCGCCCCTTCCTTGTCGACGTCTTTTCCCCGATCCGTCAGCCGGGCGGAATAAGAGCAGTCGACGCATGCTCATCGGCCTGTTATAATTTCGGTTCTATTAGCCTCGTAGTGGGACCCGTAAGCCCTGAAGGGATTTCGAGAGATCGTAAAGTTAAGCCCGGACCCCACAGAGGCAGCGCCGTGTGGATCCTTCCCCTTCTCTCTCTGTGTGTGAGTGTCGACAATATGCTTCGAACGATTTATACTTCATACTAACAAGATCTATCAGTGCTACTCGGAAGGTTGTCCGCCGCGACCCAAAAATTCGAATTATTCTCTCCCGAAATTTTCCAAATTCGTGGAACATCTCGACCGACCTACCAGGTATTTTTTTCTTTTAACCCTTAAGTGGATTTAAAATGTATTTGAAAAGTGCAATGTTTACTTAAGGGTTAAATTGTTTCAGGTAGAAATTGTGCGATAAAGTTTCGCGGTAGTATTCGAGAATTGCAAAAAAGGTTTGTGCTCGATTTGAAAATAAATCCTGATTTAGGATCACTTGAACTGACTTGTGTTGAACCATGACTGTCAACATCTTACACACCCCTAATGATTCTAGCTTTAGCATTAGAACTATCGAATAATAAATTTGGCTGGTGCATATTACGTGAAAAGGTGACTGATGAAAAGGTTATTTATGATTTTGAGCTAAATCCTGATTCGGGACCACCGTGGTACGGTCTGCTTGTAGTCCTCGACGATTCACGGCACCGCGCCCCGAAGAAGCGATATTAAGTGGTGATTGTGGCCAATTTCATAGAAAATCGAGTGCATACCAGGGATCGACTAGGGCGAAAAGTGTTTGATGCAGTGAGTATCACTGGCCCACATGGGCCATTGAATGCCGCAAGCTGCATAAAAGAGCGAAACCGTCTGTGAAGAGGGTCCGGTTCGTTCAACGGCACACCGTCAAGTAGCATCTTGACACGGGGGCTCACAATGGCTACTTGTTAGCTCGCTGCGTCAACAGAGAAAGGGAAACGACACCCCAACGGCTCCCGATTCTGGCTTTTTATCTTCTAAATACACTTGTCCCGAGTCGATGGGATTTTTCAACGTCCGCACGAATTTCGATTTGAATGTTTCTTCCTTTAAAGAACTTCTACATCTCATTCTAGGTTCCGTTTGGCCATTTCTTCGCGAGGTGATATTGCAACAATACATTCAATCATGCTTATCGAGCTCGTCTTCATATCAGACAAGTCCATAGAAGATTATATGGTTGTCCACAAAAGATCGGAGGAGATCATAAAATAAGTAGAAAGAATTCGATATAAGTGTTTTTCGGCAGGATAAATTTTCAATCGGTTTAACAACAATAATTTAAGGTGATCACGTTAGACGTCTTGTTCTGTGGGTTAATTTCAAAGAAAAATACGTCCAATATGCTTTAAGTTGACCCATTTCGTTATACACAGCTTTGTGTTCTCGAGCATGCGCACGATTTCTCCATAAAAACGGTCGAATATCGAGCAGGTGTTCCGCGAATGAAGGGTATCCCCATTTCGAGGATCGGAGGAAGAATTTTGGAAAATGGAATTTGGAACGAGCTGCCCGAGGCGAGGGAACGAGGGAGCGAGTGAGCGACGCTTTCCGTACACGACTTAAAGCGGGTAATAAGTTTGACGGTGTTACAATGCAGTCATTACGCGCCGATAATGACGGCGCATTCAAGCGCGCACGGACCGACGACGGTGAATTGCGATGCACGGGCGAACGGAACGGCCCCATCCGACGCATCTGTCCGCTAACAATAGCTTCACGTTCCACCACCCTGCGAATCGTTACGCGGAAATTAATGACGACCGTTCTAGTCGGGACCCGCCTCGTCGAAATTATATTCTTTCGGAGCCGGCTAAGGAGACCTCTGGCCGCCTTTCCGATCGAGTAAGTACTTGTTCGCATAAAATTTCATTCGCTAATCCATAGTTCTTTTGCTATTTCCGTCAATTGTCTAGTGTTTACGAATTTTTTGTAAGGGAGTGTCGTAAAGGTTGGGACACCGTACGAGTCGGGACAGTGCTTCTTTTCCACATTAACGCAATGGAAACACCAATGTAATGGTTGTCAACTTTATTTCTGTTTATAAACAAACTTTTCATGAATTCTAAGAAACAAAACGTGTCCCAATCTTACTCAAGGTCACATGATGGTCGTACTATTATCGGTGGTTGGTATCCACCTTGACCTCAATTATCATCATCAGTTATTAAAAACAATCCCGATGACCTCGAGAAAAATGTTTATCCCATTGCTCGGACATTTTTCCCTATTACAAAGAATATGCGAGACGTTCAAGATGCTCAAGCTAGGTGGGACACCCTGTAGAAGGAACAGCATAAAATAATTTAAATGATAGATTCGATAATCGACGGAATCGGGTCGATGATCGTATTAAATGTTGCATACTTGCACCGCGCGCTTCTCAGATTCGCGAAATATTCACAAAGAGCACGGACAAGACGATTTGGCCGGAAGAATATTTCATGATGGTCTCATTCGAATTGCGACACGTCTAGAAAAATGTGGAAGAGTTTCATTGGCATAGTGAATATTAATACGACGAACACCACGAAGACCACGAATGACTAGATTGCGGATCTTTATGCAAAATGAAAATTGTTTGCACCAATTATAAGACACAGCAACCAGATAGAAATTTATTTCTCCCCGTTTAAACGGATGGCGTGGAATCGTCGCAAATAAGGGATCGATCGCAGCTCGATCGCCATCCTGCCGATCACTAACCTAGAATCGATCGACGTTGGAAACGGGTATTTACAAAGGTATCGACGTAAATTACGAGGCGATGCGACGCGGGGTAGCGTCGCGCTCTACACAACGCGCTTAGAGTTCGCACCGGAGGTGGGAGAATGATTTCGAAGGGGGGAATATTTATGGGCAGACCGGCTGAAATTAATTTATGCAGCCGCATAGGCTGCCACGTAATTTATTCGCGGTGCCCGCGACGATCAGTCACTCTCTTCACTGGCTTTTGTGTGTAAGGAAATCCTTGGCCATTAGAAACGGCCACGAAGAGCCTTCCTCTCCACCTATACGCGCGCGCGCGCCCCAGCCGATCCCTCTATCTCGCTTCTCTTCCTCGCCACGCTTCGATTGCGGGCCATCGTACGTAGAACGCGATTCTAGATCTACCGACTCGCCAGTTCATTCGTGGAGCAAAGCTTTTCGGTCGTTGGATTCCAAAGATAATAGACCAGTCGCGCTTGACACGCAAGAATCGCTTTAAATCGCTTCCGAAAATAACAGAGCTCGAAAACTGTTTCAATTAAACTGCGAATTTTATGTATTTACGGCGAAAATGGGTGAGTAAAATTGAAAACAGTGTGGAGATTAAAGAAATTATACTTGGCTCCTGCGTCTCGTAATTGATGGAGAAAATTTTTATTTTGCATAAAGGTTATTTTCCAAGACTGGTGCAATCAAAAAGCGGCATTATCGAGTGCAATTGAAGGCATTCGATTGACTGCGCCGACACATTGACAGATCTACGATACCGGTCTCAATTCATGTCTATCTACCATTTACAAAGCATTTTTTCAAACATGAATCTGCCAAACTAATATTAGGGAATTTTAACGAAGCAATTTTACAGCAAAGTATACGACGAACGAAGAACCTCCTGTTATCCGAACGATTCGGTGATCCGAATGGTCGTTGTTTCCGGAACGGTTTAGATTCAGATAAATGGAGTCGCGTAGTAAAACCGCATGAAAAATCGCGAAGAAGAAACATCATCCTCGGACGTGGAGGGAAGAAGTTCGCTGGCAGTGTCCCCAGAATGCTTGCAGTGGATCCATGACTTCAGGATCGTGGAGCGAAAGTTGCCGTTTCGGGAGCACGGTACGGCGGCGAATCGAGCAAGAGAGGAAGCGAGAAAGACAGACGAAAGGAGGAAGAAAGGAGAAGAGGAGGAAGATCTCTGTCCAGGATCTCCGGTGCACCCGCGTTATGATTTGTGGGGGCCCAGATCCTGATCCTGTCTGCCTGGAAGAGGCACCCACGCTTTCCAGGAACCGCGGTCCACCCCGTTCCCGCTGGAGGAGGAAGCGAAGGAAAAGACAGAGGTGGAGGTGGAAAGGCAGAACCGGGTCCGTCTGGTGGGGAACGTCTTCGAGATCAGCCGACCCGATTACACCGAGGGTGTAATGGACGGACTAATTTGTGAAATTTAAATTCCGTCCCCGACGTTTTACCGCGAGGCGAGTCAAGCGGAGCGGAGCGAAGCCGAGACGGTGCCCGAAGCGTGGCCCCTGGCCACGAGATAAATCGCGACCCCCTCCGGGAGGTTTCATAGAATCTGGGGGGACGATCCGACGGATCTTTCTGGAAAATCGTAGGTGGGCAGGTTTCGCGATACGGATTAGGTGCGTTCTGTCGTGTAGCCGCGCGCAACAGCGACACGGTGGTATACAGTTCCATAACATATTGTCGCTTACAGTGCCGTCGCGTCGAGATGAATTCGGAATTGACCCACGAATAAGATGTAGGTAAGGCAAATTTATTGAGACATTTATGAAGAAATTGACTAGGGGATGAAACGAATTTTTATTCGACTTCTTTTGCATCTCCGGATTTCTGATTTTTAGGATTGATGATGGGAGACATGTGAAAGGAGAAAGTTCCCAAAAGAAAGAAGAGAAATCGGAGACAAAATAAAATTCGAAAACTGTATATAAGATGGAGATTGAAAATTGCACAGGGAGGGAAAGCGAGTGATCGGTAGATAAGAAAATGACGAAAGAGTTTAAGAATAGGATATGCACTATCTTTGCGTCATAATCTCACACAAATAGAGTGTACACTTTCCCTACTCCAACCTGATTGCAAAGTATAACTTGCCCATATATTTTGGTCGACCTGTCACATTCCTCGAATCTCCAAGTCGCCGATGGCGCGTATACATCTTATTAACTCGATTGGAACGCTAGAAAACAAGACATAAAATAGCACTGCTTATAAAGGACAGTTAATGAAAGGTTGCCCCACCCTGTTATCATTTTTCCAACAAAATTACAACAAAAACCATCATTGTTATCCTCGGTGAAACAGACGTCCAACAAGAGGCCATATCCAGCGAATAGGAAAATAAAAACGGTGAAACGGTACTACAAAAAAGCCAAAAGGTAGCCAATAAAAGGTCCCCTCGGTAGAAAATGGAATAAGGGTAGAGAAGATAGCTAGGAGTAACGATGTGAGAGGTGGAAGGAAAAGGGGGACTGAGAGACCGTATAGAGAGGGGGGGGGTACGAAGAAGAAGGGACACGCGTGATCGTGGTCCTCCGTACACGCAGTTATGGGCACGCTTAAAGGGCCCGACTGCGTGTGGGTCCAGGGGATACGAGGACGTGTGGATGTCCAGGCGGGGCCCTGGCCCCGTTGTAACCCGACACCGGCAACCCTGCCCCCTCCCCTCTGCCCCTTCCCCCTTCGCAACGAGTACAGTCCGTCAGCCAAACCCTCCCTCCTCTCTCCCCGTCTGTTCTTCCATGAGGCCCCCCGGTTCCCGTTCGTTCATTCGTTCGCTCGGTCTCTCGCATCCTCACGACCCAAAACTAAATCATAACCGTATTATGCGGCCCGACAATAGGCCCGCTCGCTATACAGCGAGAAGCCGCCTCTAATCCGCCACTCCGTCGACGTCTTGCTCCCGATGCGATAGTACCATCTCTCGCTCTCTTGGGGCTTTCTCTCTTTCTTCTCCTTTTTACCTTTTCTCGTCTTCTTTCTCTTTCTTTGCTCTTTCTTTCTCTCTGCCCCCCTCTCTCTCTCTCCCTCGGCCAGCCACCCCCTTTCTCGCTGTTGCGCCACTTCCCTTCCTGGTGCGTTCCCTACCTTTGCGCAGTTCTTTCTTTTATTGTTCGCCGCGGGGACCGTTGTTTTATCGGACACGTCCCGTGCCTTGCGTCTCGATGCTCACTTCTCCGACGGCTGTTCCCGGAAGCCTGGGAGACTCTGCCGGTGTTCTTCACTTTTTTTTTAATTTCATTGTAAAATATTTACACCCTTAATCTAGGTACATTCTTAATGTTAACATAATTAATTAAGGGATGGAATGGAAAATTATATTAAAATCTATATATTTCTGTATTACTCAGATGTCCTCTTTTGCATTATATTCTTTCCAAAAATGGTTGTTCGTGGGAAAGTCGTGTTTCCTTGTAAACTGTCAGAAATTTTGAACAACAATAAACATCAATGAACACACTAACTGGAATTGCTCGAACGTTCTCCGCGTGTGCAAACATCGGGAAAACAGCGGGGTCGCGTCGTTCAAAGCCTTAGCCGAGCTAGCAAAGATAAAATCATCGCCAAAGGGTTCAACTACATTCTACGATTCGGATCAATGATTTATTTGAAACACAGTTCGCACGGACACGTGCCATCTGTTCTGTGTTGGCATCGGCGAGCAACAATCTCCTCGCGGAGACAGGCGAAAAGTGAAAGCGTTGGTGGTATTCCTGCAATCTTCTCTATTAGAGACAGATCGCGCCGACGATTGTCGGTTCCCCTCGAGTATGCTAGCGGGAATAGACGGCGGACAACACCACGATAGCTTTCCATTTTATTCTATCTTTTTATTCGCCTCTCGTAGCCGCCACGGCGGAAGGAAAATAAAAATAACCTTGTCACCTTTGCCCACAATGTCCTTTCCTTGCACGACGCGGGTGCACGTTCCGCGAACTCGCGAATTATGAATATGATTATCTCGGACGGGCTCTTGACGGGAAGCCAGACTTGTCCCAGAGGTGTCACCTTACATCCTCCCTCTCCTTCGCGGTGTCGACGCTCCTAGGCCCCCCTCGTGTCCCTCGCCGTCGCTGATTCGACGCGTGACGTCGCTTCTCGTAACCGAATCTCGCAAATAATTGGACCTCGACGGCCCTCGCTTTTCCTCCGCTGGCCATTCCTAGACCCAAGAAAGTGCAAACTCCCTTTCACCCCAAAATACTGTTGCAATCGTGTCCACCGTGCAGAGATCCTAATTTGCCGGCCACTTGCCAATTGAATCAGTAGACTCCGGATCTTTATGCGTTTATAGTCAAATTGAGTAGATGAAATTCAAGAAATTAAGAAAAAATTTCTCTTCTATTCAAATCAATTTGGTTTCTATTTCTTGCAATCGATGCAGACAATTTTTATTTTGCATAAAGATCCGCAGTCTATGAATCAGTATATTATTGTATAAATAACCTAGTAGAATCGTGTTAAAAATCTCGTTGTCGCATTGCATGTCCCTCTCGGAATCAAACAATTTCCGTTTGAAATACATATATTTGTATACAACAAGTAGTTTGCGAATAAATGTCAGTGATAACTGAACAATCATGAACCAGTTAGCTTGTACATCTACATTCTACACACAATTCCCTCGATAAGAACCACGCCCGCCGATCTTTCTATCCGTCCATCCTCGATCCGAACTGTTGAAACAGTTTACGGGTCCGCTGACGTATCGCGTCATCGGCTCGCACGGATCACTGTCCCGTGACGCACACATACACACAGATGCATGGAGGGGTGCGTTACCCTGCTATCTGCCCACCGGATCGTACCGACAAAATTCAATTCATAAGCGTCGAACACGCGCCGGCTGTTTAGCCCGTTCGGGGCCCATTGTTGTCGGTCAGCTCGTATCGGTGACAGTTCTAGGCGACGACGATAGCACGAAGAAATTTCTATGATGCACCATGGCGCGCGCAACACGCACACACTCGCTCGCAACAGTGTAGAGAAAGTAAAGGCTCGTAGTCGTGCGTTCTATCTTCGATACGATCGGTAGTTACTTAGCACTTCTCTGACGCTCGTTCGATCGTTATCGCCGCTCGCAAACCGGCCCTGCCCCCCTCGTAGCCCTCGTTTAAATTTATTGCGGACCCTTGCGGAAAAGAGGCTGACGGCCCATCTGCATCCCCTCCCCGTCTCACCGTTCCTCGCCTCTTCTTTCCCCCTCTCTCTTTCACTCACTCTTTCGCGCATCCCTTCCGATAGATTTCAATTTATCCGTGCCCCCGTTTCCATGACGCGATTCGTAATTTCTTAATGGCGCAATTTCGCGCGATCGATACCGGTTTTAAGGGTTGCTTGACCGGAGCACGGTGATCGAGTTCCCCTGTTCCCGGAACATCGAGCTGTTTCTTTTGTTTCACTTTTTCAGAGAGAAAGAGAGAAGATGGACAAGGCTCCGATGGCCGACCGTCATCCAGGACGATTTACATTTTTACATATTAATGCGCGCCAGAGATCGCCGAGAGGTTTTACTCGAATAGAGATTAACAATATGCACTGTCCTATGTAAGCTACATGTAACAATATTGCTAAAGGAACCAATCCGTTTAAAGCAATAATAAATAAATATAAACTATTCTTCTCATGAAAGCAATCATTTCGGCAATTTAGACTGTCTGGACACCGCATCGTCCAAAATTCTAACTTCTCGAAAACAAAAAATCCAAGTCGTATGGTCCGATATTAAAAAAGTTATTGTTCTTCCAAGAGTGTCCGCATATTAACACCAACCGTGCCGAGCACAAAATGCGACTGCTATACATTGTTTTATAAAAATGGCAACACTGAATTTAAATTTCTTGCAATTTTTGTAATAACATCTGCTTGAATGAAGAAATTCATTTAATAATTTCTAGTGGAAGCATCTTTATAATGTCGATTGTCCGGTCGTGGTACGATTAATGTTAAGGGAGTCACTGTACACGAGGCTTACCATTCATCAGTTCGTATAAACGAGGTTCTAATCGTACAAACAACTATGACTAGCGTAACACTTCGAAATACAATTCCCTCGATTCCCCAGACACACACCGTTGTGTCCGTCCCTAATTCCGATTCAATTCTCGAATCGTCCGCCATAGATACCTTCACCGAGCCCACCAAACATATGTCGAAGATCTCGGCCCCTTCGGCAACAATGACACCGTAGAATTTCGCGCAGACGATTGGCCAGTCGCTCGTCCAATCAGACACGTGGCAAGGACGTTATGGGGGTCGAAGCTCGCGGGTCATGGGGGGTTGACACGCGGCCGACGCGCGACGTTCCGAAGGGTGGAATTTATGGGATTACGAGACGGCAACCGGGAACGTAACGTCGTTATGATAACTCGCGTGTTCCCCTTCCTCCCTCGAGTGATTACGTTGGATTACAGGGGCGGCTTGCCACCTTTCGTGGAAGTCGCGGGACGAGTCTATTTTCAGACGCCCCGGGGTGGTGTCGCGTTTGAATGTTGGTGACGAGTGTTCGACACAGGCTCAGCTGAAGCCTGTGTGTCCGCCAGTGTCGGGGTCGTGGATTCGAGAAGGTAGAAACGTCGAGAAGATTTATCGAATAGGGTAAATGTACCTAGTACCCTGCGAGTGTCAGTTTTACTGTGGTATTTTTCCCCAATGAGATTCAAATACGTAAAAATAAATACTTTGCCTTGAATAAATTTGCACAAATTCAACGAGATTGTATTCTCGTCGGAGAGGCAAACAAGATTGTCAATCATTCTCATATTTTTATAGTCCCAGTATTTGAATAAACATTCTTCATAAAAGGTAAAAATAAGATCGTTTCTCTTCTATGTCGATCACCAAACACCAAACGACTGTATGTGTTGTATTAGGTTCTGAGAGCCACCAATTTTTTTTTGTATTCGGAACACATTCCTCCATAAAATGCTTACACGTATTATTATTTCATCATAAATTAGAAATAATATTGAAATGAAGTACGATCGGAGTAATCGGTATAGTTACCCTAGTTCTATAAATTGCAGTCAGTATATGTATGTATGTAGAAAGCATTGGTACACTAGAACGTCGATTATCTGAATTAGTATATCAGTAAATGTACAGGAGACACGAATATTAACGAAAGATGAAATAATATACAATATTTAAAAAAAATATACATTACATGACAAGGGACAGAAAGGTGGACAGGTGTTAAGAAACTCGCCCTTGAAGGAGCCAACACTAGATAACACAAATATTTCTTCTTGCGTACGTTGCGTATAAATAAATTTTTCGATTGGCAGAACTGGAAGAATCGAACGGAGCACGTAGAAAGGGAGTATACACGTTGCAGTGTCAGGTGATCGACTACAGAGTCGATCGTCGGCCGCTTGTATGTAATTCTAGACAGGAATTAAGCGGTGCAACGGTCAGCCACAGCTTCACCGTAACCAGCGGTATATCGTAGAAAGGACAACTTTGTGATATAACGACAGTTTGTGTGATTGGGTATCAAAATTCACAAACTTAATATCCGACCAATTTATTCGTCGAAAATCATTTCGTACAAATCCCTGTACAAATTGCTGGTGAACGTGAACCGGTTCGGAACGTCTTTTCTTTTCTACCCGGGGAAAATGTCTTTCTGTATCAATGTCTCTCGAACCACTCTAATAAAGCCAGCAACATTGTTGTCGTGACATGAGCAGCGGGATACCGTTCAATGCAACATTATACACCCGGAAGATGCAAACTGTGTCACTGCCATAAACCAGACACGTAGTAAGTAAAGTTACAGTTCACACGTTCTTTCGGTAGTTTCTAAGACGATCATCATATCAGCGTAGCTCTCCAGGTACCACTTACACTGTGCACCGATTATATTCAATCTTATTGAATGTATCAAGAAAGAAAATCTGTTTCGCTCCACTTTGTTGCAATTCAGGTAGAACATCTTTATTTTGCATAAAGATCCGCTGTCTACTAATAATATTAACCGGTTATTCAAAACATTGTTTACATCATTAAATATATCGATATCTGATCAATTACCAAACATTTCGGTATTGTATGAGGTATTATACCAATTTCATATCCATAAAATTTCAGATATCATAGGGAATGGAAATATTCTAGATCGGAAGAAATGTTTATTTTTCCAGTTAAAATAGCTCCGAGTGCAAAGGTAAAGTACGATCGAAGCACGATACCTCAGTAATCGGTAGAGTTACCCAAGGGGTCTGTGTCTAGCTTGACCCATGAAACGAAGTCGCCTAAGTAGGCCGAATGAATGATGCCGTTCGCGCGGTATAGTCGCGTGTCATGATCGGCAAGGATCATCTGAGCGTGTTGCGAAGGCAGCGGCAAGCGTTAAAGTCATGAACAGCTGGATTCTCCGGTGACTGGGCAGTGGTCCATTCAGAATCCCGTCGCGACAGCTGAAGGACGTTGTTTTCCTACGACAAATTACGCGCGCGTTCGCCGCGTTTCGACGCGAGCCGCGGCGAGCCGAGGCGAGGCAAGGCGAGGCAAGACGATGCTTGAAAGCGTGTGTGCACGCTCGCACACGTGCTCGTCGATGTAGTACGCGGCACTCGCACACCACGCACACCCGACCTACCCCACCGAGAATCGTGTTTCAATACGGAAACCGAAAACCATATCATTACGTTGAAGCTCCGTTTCGTCGCTCACGAAACACGTTCGCTTGCTCGCTCGCACTCGGCCGCGAATAGAGAGCTGTTTTGTCGTTGTGTCTGTGCACACCGTGGAGGCGGCGTTGTTTCTCGCAGGTGCGTATTAGCGCGAAAACCGACGCTGGGCGCCGCGCCGGGTCGCGCGCGTGCCGCTCTCCCAACCACGGAGACATGCTCTTGGATCGCTCACTGTCGCGACTTTCTGACCCCTGCGGGGCGTCCTGGTCCGGAACCCCTGCACCCCAGTGCACGGTGGGCCGAATTAGGGCTTACAATCCTGCAAAGTGGGATCTCGCAATCCCGCAGGAAACCGCGTCATGTTTTAGTCCCACATTTCTTAAGGGGCTAGACTCGGTTTTCCAAGACTGCAAGGGTTGCGTCTTCTCATTCCTCGATAATGCTATGGGGCTTTTCAGTAGTCAAACGCGCTAGATAAAAGATCAGTCTAGGCCGCGATCGCCCTCAAAAGTCCTACTTTTACGTTTACAAAGCGTAATTTGGTTTAATACGGTTGCGCATGTAGCTATTTTCATAAAACAATGCAAACGTAGAAATAGGACTTTCGAGGGCGATCGCGGCCTAGATTGATCTTTTATCTAGCGCTTTTGACTACTGAAAAACCCCATCTAATGAATTATCGAGAAATGAGTGATCCGAGAAATGAAATCCCTTAAATAGGTGATGCGAAATCAAAATTAATCAAAAATGGGCGGATGACGACGCGCAGGAGGAACTATTTTTTGGTTCATTGATACCAACTATTCGACTTACAAGTGTAGAGGAGTACAATTGGCGAATGCGGGACAGAATTGTCCACCACGCCGGTTACATAATGGGGGCTCCTCGGTTTGCGGTCTCGGCAAATGGTGGGCAGTGCGAGTATTTAGATGAGTTGACTCCAATTGGCGTACGTACCGTGAGAATCCAGTATCTAGCGCGTAGACCGTGTGTGAACCGGTCTCTCGGGGCAGCGATGAAAAATGGGTGAACTAATCATGCAAATTGGGCACGGTGTTACGTAATTCTGGTCTATCTTCAGCCGTACGCCTCTAGAGACTCGACGGATAACGTGACAGCCGGATGACGACTAGCGTTTGGCAAAATATTAATCTTTCCGCGGGAACTTCGTTAACCGACCGGATAACTCTTCTCGCGCCGCTAGTGTCCCATTTCTGATTACAGCAGAATCTCGATTATATTGTATAACGAAATAGTAACTTAATTACAATGCGAGGCTCGAGTTCAAAATTATGTATTTATATAAAATATTAAAAATAAATTAGTTCTGCAATCACCTAATATTCGTTCATCCATAAGAAAAGTGACATAAATGAAAAAAAGAAAATTTTATAGGAGAGCCAATTTTGGGTTAATTGTCATGTATTGTTATATATTTATTATTAGACTTTCCTTAGAAATACATTGTATTTTGAGTCTCTTACGCAGTTAATCAATTGCAACTTTATATATTGCAATTTTGAAGTAAAATCTCTCTACCATAGTGGATATTCATCAATTACTTGTAAGATGGACCGAATACATTGTAGAGTAGAATGTACTTCGGTTGCTTTTGTAAATAATTCATAAGTTCACGAACAGAAGGTTGCGAATTAATATTGAGCAAACACGAGAAAATGATCCTTTCTACATCAATAATTATCTATTATGAATTGGACGTGCAAATTCTTCGGAGATCGAGTTACACGAATCGAGTGGTAATAATGAAACGCGAAGGATTGAATTCTAACGTTCAAGGATTACTTACGAAGTCTCAGAGACGACCAAGTTTTCCCTTCGATATGAAATGAAAGCTTTTTAATTATAATTCATATCATTATTCGTTATTTTCTTTCTGCGGAGCAGGAGTTGTCTATTACAAATAATGAAATTGTAGTAATGGTTTGCGTAATGCGAAACTTTCTTCGTTTTCATTAAGCTTCAAACATTTTCTCATTAATTCATACAATCTAAGGTTACTCACTGCGTACGCCAGAAGAAAACGTTCTCAGAGGGTAATTTTCCTTAACTATGCTATCCAATTACAGTTTTCTACATGTTCCCGCGGGACGGATATTAATGATGTAAAATGAAACGCGAATAACGTTGCACAATCTCCCTTTAATACGGTCTCAAAGTTAATTGTTAATTCATTAACAGCTACTTAAGACAAGTTGACCCCTTGTATATCCAATATATACAATTATTTGTCTAAGCTGAAAAATCATTTTAACAATAATTTTTGGAGGGGTGGAAAAGGGCCAATATAATAAATCAAATATTACAATTAAATAGTAGTAATGAATAAATTCGTTCCTACTATTTTTATCTACCATTTCTCCATAAATTTCAACCATGATTTATGAATTCAAATCTATCCAAAGTACAAAATGTTAACAATTCGCATAGTCTGTACGAAACGTTCATAAAGTACTTAATCTATCGATGTATTAATACATCGATTGCTCGAAAACCAGTATCGCTTAGTATTCATTTTGGCAATTACCGATGCCAGCTGTCGGTATCAAGTACTTTACTTTCCAATACGCTTCGATTCTTCCATAGAAGGATTAGCCAATTACTAATAATTACTAATTATTAAGATTTGACTAATATTAAGATCCTTGATCCTCGGGGCTTCTTGGCGAAGAGTGGAACGGGCAGATTTCAGCAAGGAACGGAAGAGGTTCGGAACGATTATGCAGCACGACACGGTGTGCATTGAGGAGGAGTGCAGTGCACGCTGCGAGCAATGTGCGAGGCTTCGCGCGGCCGTCAATTACGATTAATTAGAGCGGAGACTGACAGCGGACGCAGCGACGGCTACTTAATACTTTAACTTGTCCCCAACCCTCCACCCGTTCACTTCCTCCGTCGTCGTCGACGGCGCGAATCGTGAGTGTCGCTCGTCGGTTCGACGCGTGCATCCCTTTCTGTCTTTCCAGAGCCGGCGGGGCCATTTTACTCATCCACTGTTAGGTTCGTGCCAAAATAATTGTGCTTTCCTTCTTGAATTTTAAAGCCGTCGCATAGCATAGTATTTGCCCCGAAATGTTGGCCAAAACTATTTTAGCGTTATTTTAAGACTTGCATGCAATATGTAATGAAAAATTAAATTGACCATAATTTTTTATCAAAAGAAAAATGATTTATAATTTTTTGTATGGGGATTCCCAAATAGCACCCGGGCATCCGATGGATGTCCAGTGGACCTCTGTACATCCCACGGACGTCCGGTGCTATCTGGGTTTACAGATGACGTTAGCTATCTGGGTATACAGATGATGTTAATATGAAAATATAGTAAAATTTGATGAAATACAGATTGAATATTCACAGGATCAGAATGTAAAAAATGTCGTCTAAAGTTACACACAAAGGACATAAAAGAGTCAAAAGCACGAAGCACTGGGGGAAATCAGAAATTTTTCGGTATCGATGTCGAGGCAATATTGAAATTTTGATGTTCGTTGAAAGTACCACTGTTACCACGATTTAATCCGGACACTTTATTATTCATTATTAATTTAATCAATGCAGAGCGGTATTAGTTACATACCATTAACGTCGGAAGAAAAGTGATCGGTAGAGATATATTATTTCAGACGCGCAATTAATGGAGGAAATTAATTTAGGAAACGTCCGCATAAATCGCCTGTTTCTCCATCATCGTTTCACGGTTTCGAGCGTACATTTTCGTCACGCATGACATCGGCTTTGTATTAATAACAGTGATTTTCTACTTGCTGCGAACACTCCGGGAGTGTAATTATACGAGTAATTACTAACGTCAGGCCTGATCCCATAAA
This sequence comes from Lasioglossum marginatum, assembly GCA_028455795.1. Classification (NCBI taxonomy): domain Eukaryota; kingdom Metazoa; phylum Arthropoda; class Insecta; order Hymenoptera; family Halictidae; genus Lasioglossum; species Lasioglossum marginatum. The sequence goes on along the minus strand of CM052270.1, from coordinate 1,135,180 downwards.
CCGTTCCAGTTTCCTTGAATAATGTTCTGCGTTTCGTAACGAGTATAGTGATAAAAGTGATGGAAATGAGTATATAATTCGGGTGTTACTTGCAAACTACAAAGTAATAAATCGATGAAGAATTCTTACAATATTAATATTGTATATTTAATGAGAAAATATTCGGGACAATTCTCACTAGAAATATGAATGATTCATTCGTTATACAACTTACCTAGTAAATTGGATCACGAACGTGAAATTTCTTATTTTCGTGGATTGGTTGAGCTTTGCGAGGCAATGATCGTGGCCTTGATCGAGCGGAAGCAGCGATTAAAAGTTTTGGTAGCGCAGAGGCCGATGGAGGACAACGTGTTCGACCGATTGTGCTCGTCAGTCTTCTTCGCTAATTGAGCCATTGTCTAGGTCCGGTTAGGCACGTCTAAAAGCCTAATGGCCGTTTCCTAGAGACGCGCCAGCCCGAATACAGAACGAATTAGAATAATTCGTTCCGTCTGGCTGCGTCACCACGCCAGCAGATACGCATCGTCCTCCCATCGCCAAGAATCGGTGGTTTCACTTTAATTTCGACGACGGTGGAACGTCCATTTTGCATCGCGTGGAGTACCGTATTACGTTAATACCTATATCGTTATTTTTGTGAGTATCACTTTTAACCGGCGTTTTTCTTTCTTCTTTTTTTTTCATTAAAACGCGATCGCGCCGACCAAAAACGTTGTTTCATCGTTCGCCGGGGCTCGCAGCTCCGAACGTAAATATTTTATATTCGCAAAAAGTGGTTTCGTTCCGCCGGAGATCTATCAGATCGTATCGTCCGAATCTCGGTTTTTTGTGGTTTTTTTTTTATTTTTTATATTCTACCTCGGGCAAATTTCATCCGCGAAATAAATGTTCGGACGAAGCCGGATATTCGACGCGAACACGAGCAGCGAATAAAACTTACGAACTAATCGTGAACTGCGTGTTTTATCTGTTTTTCGAATTATCGAACAGAACGGAGCAGAAATATTAACAGATATTAATCAAGTTTTCGATCTGTTGCCGATAATATTAGGTTTATACATGTAAGCGATGAAATGGCGAATTGATTCGTTTCAGAGTTGTAATTTTAGGGCTGTAACTTTATTTTATAAAATGCATTTATAACAAAAATTGAATAGGTGTAATTTAAAATGGTAAAAACATTAGAAGAATGTAATCTTTTAGCCTGTTAATCATGTTAAGAGAGAAAATAAATTTCTATTTCACTCCAGTTTGTTGTAATTCAGGTAGAAAATTTTTATTTTGCATAAAGATGAAGAAAGAAAAGGGAATTGAATATCATGGACGTTCTTGGAAAAGTCAGGCTATTCCCGGAGACCTCGATGATCTTTTTAAAAGGAGGCCTCCCTCTTTATTTCATTACGGTTACTCGAGCGGCTCCATAATGGCCCTCATAACCCATAGGCCATCTGGCACGATCTTCGAGGATCTGTATCTACATACCGATCGGATATAATCGATCAAGGATCGATCAGCGGAACGACGTCTAGCTGGCTGGTCACCGACGATCAGCCGGTTTAGCTTAAACCCCGTGTAATCATGCTTCGATCGAATTTACATGGCAAATTGCGCGGATCTTCCCTTTCCTGTGTTCCTCGGCGAGCCAACGGGACGGATACAGGTTGCCGAACACCGAAAAACATCTTTGCGGAAACGTGCGGATATTTACGAGCCAATCGAGATCATTTAAACTTCTTGATATCTCAAATTATTATTTTCCTTTCATAAAATATCATTGGCTATTGCAGAAAAATTTGGTTATTGACATAAGGGTTAAATTACATTTACTCGTGTTTGTTATAAATGCATAAAGTCCGCGGTCTACTTATAAGGAATCGAATGTATCATTAAAAGGAATTAGAAGACGGATGTTTTAATCGACGTTCGGGGACACGTGCAGTCCGAAGATCGACCGATCATCGTTTGATGAACAAACACGAACACGATCCGGAAAGCTGTGGGGAGAAGTGTTGCGTTTCGTGGATGTGGAGCCGCTGAATAAGATTTTTTCCAGGGAGAGGCGACAGCAGGAATCTTACAGGCGTCGATAAGGCACACATTAATTGAAGAACAACATCCGGCAAAGAGCCGGTGGCCAGCCACGAGCGGCTACGTGACATCATTGTTTACGACAGAACGAAAATGGAGTTAAACGAGAGCTGCACTGGCCGAGTGATTCGGAGCAAAGGATAATTTTAGAGTGATAACGGTTACCGGAACTCCGTCCACGTGTCCTGGAATTCGATTTCGCGCGAATCGCCACGCGCCTCGCCGAATGTTTGCTGAAACTCATCTTTTAACAAATTCGAATCTAATATTTCTTTCCTCGTAGATTTCATTGAATTCAGAATGGAAATGCATACAGTCAGTCTCATAATTATAATGGATTAGTTTACTAGATGGTATATGTAATGGAAATTTTGGAAAAAATTATGGTCAGTCTGAATTACGAGGAAAAAATTGTAAAAATTGCTTCTCACGATTCTTTTCATTTGGAACGTAAATTTACGAAATGTGATGTGAAAATCGCCGAATGATAAAAAAACTAGTTTGTATGAAATTTTCACGTATGTATATGTACATACAAAAAGTTGTTAAAAGCAACCTTTTTATTTTATTTTGTATTTCTATTTTATTGAATCGAAGGAATTTTTATTTGGTTTTTTTGAGATAATCGATCGTCGAATTTCAATATGACAATGGCAATTGAAGAATCTCGATCAATTGAATGGTCGTAACAATGTAATTACATTACGAAATTGCAGTCTAGCGCAATGAGGAACTTTTCTAAGTGATAAATTTACATTTTAACAGGCTCGACCATCGCTTCGCCGATGAATGATCACGGGTTTCGATTAGTTCGAAGCCTGTCCACCTGTCAGGTCCAATAGCGGAACTAATAGTTTCACAAAGGAGGATGGCTAACGTCCATCTAGTTAATTACAAAACTCTTTTGTACGCGTATACCTTTTCATCAAAAATCGACTCGACGTTTCTGCTTCTCAAAAAGTTGGGAGCCGTAACTTCGTTGATAGAAGTAATTTATAATTAGTAGAATACTAATAATTTTGACGAGATTATGTAGATCAAGTGCGAACAGTAAAAGTATTTAAAGAATTTGCAAATACTTTTGTGTTTTATTCAACTCTAATAGTTTCAGCTCAATTCAACGCAAATTTTGGTAGAATTGTACAGATAAAAAATTTAGAAATCGTACCTTTACTTTTTCCTTCGTAATTGGGACCGATAACAATTTTTAAAAAAATTGTTTACACATTAGTTACTAAACTAATGCTTCTAACGTCTCAAAAATACTCGAGCTGTTGGGACCAGTTTTGAAGAAGGCGCACGAATACTTTGTACACCCACTGTATGTGGAGCAGGGTCGTCGAAGAGGGTTCCAGTTTTACGAGCTTCTTTCGACCGACAGAAGCCACACGATCGGCGCGGCAGTCGAAGGACCGGCGAGAAGAGGAACACGATGATGGGGAAAAGAGTTAGGAAGCCCGCTAGAACCGAATAGCTCTGCCAAATTAAGCATGATTTATGGGGACCGCCGGCCAATATTCCATTCTATTAACAACGCATTATCCGACCCGTGAAATTACACGGCAACGACTCCGGTATTCGGGAGTTGGTCCCGCGGCACAAAGTAAACTCTTTGCATTGATGCGGTTGTTCGCGTTCCTCATTGGCTCCACGAAAGCACCGAGGAATATTACCTTTTTTCCCCTGAAATCATCATCTTAATTTGAATGCGTCCCGATTCCTTTTTCTTCTTTTCCACAAAACCGGCCACTCATTTTCGATCATTCTTTTTTCCGATCCTTTACAGCATGAATTAATTTTCTTATCTTTTACCACATTCGTAGGACCATGTGTCTTTTAAGTGGAGATTTATATTTTTTAACAACAAGACTTAATTTAGCTTATTAATTATAAGATTTCTTATGTAAACATTTTTACAGTTTCAATAAAATCGTTAAACAAAAAATTCTGAAACAAGTGATTCTGTGCCGATCAGTGGTTCCAGTGTTAAACAACGAATAAAATATATTGATAAAGATATATCAACCAACTTTTTTTTAATTTAACAAGAGATTCTATGTATTTTCTATCAAATTGCCTGTTCGAAAACTGTATCAAACAAGTTCAAGTAGATATTTTATACTGACTCAATGGGTTTCGAAAAATGGCTGTGGTGTCAATCGAGATGATTTTTCGGCATTCCGTTATTGTATCGCGCAATTTGTAATGTCGATTGAAATAATATAATGATTGAATTTGGTGTATTATTGCGCAAAATCCCTGCGGTATTGTTTATCAGGGAAGTGACAGGCGTATTCAATGTACAATTACCGATCACAGGATCGACACTTTATAGTCTTGAACGGCCCCGTTACAATGTGGCATTCTATTGGTCGGCTACATGTTGCAATATTATACGTATACGCGGCCGAGCATCGAATTGCAGGCCGCAATGCGTGCTTGCGTTTAATTAATTCCCGCATATCCGGTCTGCCCGTGCAATCCATTCCATTCGCCGAATTTCCCGACGAATAGTAAATATTGCTGTTATTCAAATTTTCGGGTGGTAATTGATTAAACTCGATACAGTATTATCGATTGACCAGATTACGTGGCAGGGCGTTACTAAATGTTCAAATAATCGAATTGTCATTATCGTAAAAACTACGGTTCTAACGCTTTTCCGTAACGATAACAATAAATACTGTGGATATTTATACAGCTAATTTGCGTTCTTGTATAATGAGGAATACTGTTACCCTCTTTCTGGTATTACCGTATTAGTCACGTGACGTTGTGACACGTGTACGATAGAGATGAAACGCGTCACGTGACTGGACTGTGGCGGAGGAGTGGGGATGCTCGCTCCCGGAAAATGAGGGAAGAGCGTCGTAGAAGGGGAAGGGTAGAGCACATGAGTTAAACTTGAATAATTTTAAACAGTCAAGCGATAAGGAAGCGAAAATTGCTGAAAACTATAATCTATGCGGAACTTTATACATTTATAGGAAAATCGAGTAGATGAAATTCAAAATTGTTGGAAAATTTTTGAAATTGAAAACGCCAATTGTATGATTTTCCTCTATTGAGATCATTAAGGGAAGAAATAACAATCAATTTGGTTTCTATCTCTTGCAATCGATGCAGACAATTTTTATTTTGCATAAAGATCCGCAGTCTAATAATAAATCTGTCTAAAGTGGGCGAAGAGAAAAATGAGTACTGCAAAAGTACATAAATAAAAACGATAAAACTGGTACGCTGTTGTTCACATATTCTAATAGCTCAGACAGCCAGAAATTTTCATCTTACGAAGGATTCGAAAAATCGTAATTTGGACAACTTTTCGAGGCGAAAACTGTGCGACGACACTGTAGATCGATCGATCGACTCCGATCGTTCTCGAAAAACGGATGCGCGTACGTAGATAGGGAAAACCGTCGCTCGAAAAGGAAGAAAGATCGGAATAGGGGAGTTCGGTAGGGCTGACGAGGGAAGAGGGACAGTCGAAAGGGGCGCTTGTAGTTTACATCGGATGCCCATCGATGCGGACGGTAGCCATTTTGAGCGAAAGAGGCCCGGTTTCGTGGCTTCTTCTCCACTATGTGTTCTGAACGGCGCGGCGCGGCGCGCCGAAAGGATGAAGGAGGAAGAGCCGAGGAGTCCGAGAGAACGAGGATGAGGGTACCGAGGGTGGCTTCTGGCTCATTGGCTAGCCGTACAAATTCGTCGCGACGTATCCGTGGATTACGTGAGGGGGCCCGGTAACGTTGGTCCCCCCCGATGTTTCGGTACCACTTCGGGGCCCTGTGCCGCGGAGAAAGGGACACGTCCCCAGATCCCCCTCCTCTACTCCCCCCGTCGTCGTCTTATCTTGGACATCGGGCCCAAGCTTCCTTCTTAACGGGTGATCGGACACAGGCTACACGGATACAAGAAAGTATTCGAACCGCGGCGCGGTTCACACATATCTGGAATTGATATGTGTACGTGTACAGCGAACAGTAAACTCCCTATAACGTTGTACGAATCATATAGTTTATAATTAAACAGATCAGATATTATACAGAAAATTACGCAGATCCTGTTCGACGTTCTGCTACCGCAGACGAATCAAGAATGCTTCTCTGATACATGCTTCCACGAACAAAACGATACGAAATCGAAATAATATACATAATGATATACGAACAGGAACGCAACATTTGTGCTGCGTTGTACGAATCTGCGTCATGTATAGGCATTAGCAGGTCTGTCGTAACAATTCGCGTTAAAAGAAACGGTAATTGTAGACGGAATATGTTTGAGCGATGTTGCACATTCGAAGAAGTTTAATCTGGGCCTTTGACGAACGCGCGCGTTTTTCCGAGAATATTTACTGACCTCTCGATCTTGTTATTAGAAGATATTATTCTTCAATGTCTATAAATACCAACGAAGAACCAAAATATGTATACGATCTATTTAAAACCTTTTGTATTTAACCTATTTGCACAAATGCTTGTATATAGTTTTGGTAGTGATATTTTTGGAGGAACATTAACAAGTTATGTTGAAAGAAATGGAGTAAAGAATGGAAGAAGAAAGTTCGAGGAAAGAGGGAGCCGACGAATCGAAGATCGATCGGCGTTGAAAATCGCAGATATGATTGGTAGTGCGGTGGCTCGAAGATCAGCTTGGGTAGGGGGTACACGATGGTCCAGTTGAAAACGAGCGGAAAGGGGGGCGGGTAGGAGCGGAGAAAAAGAGTAGGGGGGCCGTCGATGGAGGGAGAGAGAAAGGAGAGCACGGAGCTCGTGTTTCCGGCCGGGTGAACAACAATGCCCGCAGACAAATGAGCATCCCGCCTCCATTGTTCGCTTCATCGGCACGGCGCGGCGCAGCCTCTCCCTTGGTATCCACCCCGGTTCCGCTTACGCCCCCTTCCCTCCAGCCGTCATCATAGAGTCCGCAACTCTCTCCTGGTTCCTCTCGCTGGTTCTCTATCACTCTCTCTCTCGTATCCTCGTCATCGTCATCGTCACCGTCGTCGCCCTCGTCCTCGTCCTCGTCGTCGTCCGTCGTCGTCGTCGGCGGCGTCGCCTTCGAACGCCCGGCTGGGGGGCCCTCGATCAACCTGATGCGGGCCAACACCGATTAAACATCTTTGCTTCGTCGAATCTCCGTCAACGGGACCCCCTTCCTCCGCCCTTGTCGAACGACCCCCCATCCCGACCGCTGTACCTCGCTTTTGTCCCTCTTCCATCGTCTTTCTCCTCTATTTTTACCTCCCTCATTGTTTCCACACGCGCGCGCTTCGTGAAAATAACGCGACGCGCGTCGATAGCTGGATGGAATCCTACCTCGGTTTTCATTTATTCTCTCTGCTCCGCCTGTTTTTTGTTTGTATCCCCGCTTCGCTCTTTCTTTCGTAAATTTTTGATGCCGCCGCGCCGGACTCGATCCGCTCGCCAGTTGTTTATTGATCCTCGCGTGAACATTTCGACGATTAGCACGCCCGGACATCGTCGTTTCGTCTTTCTACGGTAGAACTTCGGTCATCTCTTGTTTGGACAATACAGTTTCTGGTTACCGTCAATTCACCAGCTAATTCAGCTTCTGCTATCCGAACGCGACGAACAATCTTGTCCCGCAACGAGTTCGAGCGAACGAAGTCTCATTGTTAGAATTCGGAGTACGGGAATGAACGGGACGTACGTATTTTCATGAATATTTGTTCATAATTATGATTGAATAATACGGCAGATCGGAAATTTTCTATTTCACAGAGATCGAAAGGAGAGCGAGAGATATGTACATGAGCAGAATAACCGCGAACAATCGGCACCAATTGCTTAAATCAGGTTGCGTATACAATATTAGTTCATTAGTCGTATCCTTCATTCGAGAGATATTATATTCAAATTTATCGAAATGATTATCTGGTCTGTTTTAATTACATACAAAATGTTATTCTGATTGCATTCAGATGGTCATTAAATGGTGTCAAAATTACAAAATTAATACCTCGTTTGTTACACTTATCACATTTTAGTCGACTTTCGATCCCATCCAATTGCCGATTACACTGTGATATTTGCAATTATCAGAAACCGTTAATAAACAACTGATTTCGTGAACCAGCAATTTACCTCCTGAATTTCGTTTCAGATTATAATGTAAAAGAAACTTTCTAAGTCTTCTTTTGACAGCGCAACTATTGAAAACCCTATTAACAGGATTTAAAGTGTTCCGATAACAACGAAATAGAAGCCTCGCCAATCTGTATCGTCGGTTCACGCATAACAATATCAAATTCCGAAATCTCGCAATCACAATAGAACGTTCCGCGACAGAATAATGTCGCCCAAGAAATGCAGTTAGAAGTCTCGCGTGTTCAGAAATCAGAATGCAACATCCTGTACGACACAGTCAACACAGGTCTGTGAAACCCGAATCCAACTGCAGGCAATACAATTTGAAAGACGCCGAGACTAAAGAGAGAATTCAGCTTTATTACAAATATTAGGCGCGAGAGGATGACGAATTACCTCCCAACACCCGCTAATTTCACAAACATTTTTCACGATTCTGGACCCACGCCAGTGGCACAAACGTTCTCCGTTTCCTGTAAGATTTGTCAACCTAATCCGCCCTCTAAACACGGGCTTAAGTTTAAAGATGCGCGCTGAAGTGGCAGTAAAGAGGGTAACGCGAGAGACTCGAGGGGGGACCAGATGTCATGTAAGGATCCTCAGCATCCTCGGGTCCATTCATGGCTCCTGTGGCAGGGGGTACCTTGCTCGGACCGAACAACGTCGACCGCCTGCACCACAGAAATTCGATACTCCTCGGAACCACGGAACCGTGAGTTATATCCCGCTCATCTATGTATATTCTAACTTGTTCCAATTTCCAATTCCACAAGCCAGAAGCAACGACGGGGCCGAACACAACGTAAACGGTATCGGAACTCGATGGCGTGGACGCGAAATCCGCACAAAAATCAACTATTCTGTAAATCAACTGCATTTCAATGAAACTGTAAATGTAATTCAAAGTACTTTTCCGAGTGCCTGATCTTTCATCGAATATGGCCAACAACATGCACGTGTGCTATCTATGTCAATGGTGTGCGAGACATTTGATACTTCATTAAAGGACTATTTTTTTTGTCGTTCAGTTTTTCGTCAAAGTTTTTCATATCTTCCGACAACTCGTCGTATGGTTCTTTTACCATGTCTGCTAATTCTGAACTGTTTAAATATACATAGAGTTAGTACATGACTATAGCGAGTACATAACTGTTTGCTATTCACCTGTCGGTAGTCCCAATACTGCATAGTTTGCAAGTTTCAGTCGCTGCAAGTGCAGCTTTATCTAATCCATATTCTTGGAAGACTTTGAACTGATCCCGCCACATTGTTTTCGGTATCTTTGAAGTTTGCTCATCTTTGTTCTGTTCTTGTAACTGATCTTTACCTGTATGTTATAATAACTCTGAATTGATGTTAATCTGTTGTACTTAACCCCTTGCTATACGATTTTCATCGGGACTATAATGATTCGAATTTTGTTTATCCTAACGAGCACAAAATGTGACTAGTACAGGTTGTTTTATAAAAATTACAAGACTGCATTTATCATGTGTTCGAATGAAGAAATTTACTTCAATAACTATTAAAAAACATAACATTTATTACGAGTCTGACTCGTTATTATACAGTAAGAAGTTAATATTCAATTGCGTTTCTGCAAACAAGAAGATAACTGTTACCTGACGATATACAATATGGCTTTAATGGCGTCTCAGTATCAAGAAAGTTCCAAAATTCTTTCACTTTAACTCGTTGACTGTAGCTGATCTTTTTATTGAAAGTCAGTTCCATGCAAATTTTATCGGTTTGTGACATAATGTACGATTATAATGCCGCCAATTCTTTTGAATGAATAACCGTCACTTCCGATTTAAATGTTCCTAAATTAGAAAACACATGTGAATCGGTATCTAGTGACTTTTAATAATGCTCAGTGGGTAACGTAGAATTTGAATTCAAACTATGTAGTTATCATAGAAAACAACTGGTTTGACTAATAACGTTTACAAAATGATATTCTATCTAATAAATATGTCTATCTAATGTTTAATTGAGAGAAATCAAAATTGAATTTTTAATAAGTTCCCATTAATCGATAAAACAGTTTAAGGAACTTGTTTAGTCATTTTTTACCTTCCCGACTCAACATTTTCTAACATCTTCTAACATTATTATTAACAGTATCTCGTCGGTGCTTCTAACCACAGTAACTACCGACGAAGTACTAATAAAGACTGCCAACCCCTGTGCTATTCCATGTCATAGGCAAGTGGGCACGGGGACAACCTGGAACTTACAGTGATCTGAAATACCACATCGCTAAAAGTTCCACCACCGACGAGAATAGTACCAAATTGTGCCAAAACATCGTCTGAAATATGGCGAAGAATGTAACATTTAATAATAATCGATATGGTTTCGTGATGATTCGCCTTCTCACCGATGCGACGCGACGAGAATCTCCTCAGTGGTCTTCTGCACCGACGAAATACCGTCGATGGCCTTCTGTTTCTCTGGCTGGAGCCAGAATATATCCTAGAGGGCGTAAGAGAACACCGAAATATTCGAGTGACACGAACTCCCATCTCGTCGGCGGACGGAACTTTTAGCGATGTTGGTATTTCAGATCACTGTTAGTTCCACGTTATCCCCGTGCCCACCTGTGACCACTTGATTATGTCGCTGAATAGCACAGAGGCTGGCAGTCTTCAATAGTACCTCGTCAGTGACGAAACTACATAACGCGATTGGTCTACTCCATATTTGGTCTGTGGCGGCAGCTTTCAAAAAAATTCAGTTTCGACATTCGCGAAGATGCTTGAATCCCTGTTGTAAGTGTTTAATCAAGGACGAATTGTTTCAATAAACAATAAACGTAGTATCATTTCGATGACCGACTCGTCTAGTTGTGACTTTCGAATAAATATCAAATCCAAGTGGTAAAAAGAGACGAATGAATTGTACGGACGATGATGTCATTGCCCCGACAGGTTATGAGCAGTGCGCGGCGAGGATGTCAAGATGGCTGCCACGTACATCTGATCGGAGGTGTGTGCACTCGCGAAATTTGACGCCAAACCGTGATAAAACGAGCTGTGCATTTCAAGTCCCTGACATGTTGATAGTGCGTAGTTAGTCGGCCCCTATCCATGAGGACCGCTTTGTACTCCATCGATGAAAGTTCTTGTCGTCGCGGCCGGCGGCGGCTCGCATTGAACCATGTTCAGCAAGAAACTACATGTAGACGTCAAAAAGTCAACACTGAAAATTCAGGATGTTAAAAAAGATAGCGCAACTCGGTTCAAGCATCTCAAGATCGTATTAGGTGAGTCAACCACTTTCTATCCACCTCGTCGCGTCCTATAATTAAATGTTTCAACGTTAATTCGGTTCATAGACATTAACCGTGAATAACCAGTTTCCAGCTAATGACGATTAAGAGGGGGCGACAATTTTGTTAGCATTTGCCGCCTACGCGTCAACGCGCCGAGACCTTATTAATATTATCTTAGAATTTCAAGAATCCGTTGAAAATTCGAATCAACGAGTTTTCTGTTCGTTGGAATACTTGCTCGTATTTCGTTATCAGCTGTTGTTACGAAATTACAATAGTTTTTTTCCAAATGTGTCGCGACACGATTTAGAAGAATCATATGTAAATTAGAAATTAGATTTGAGCTAATATATTTTTCAACAATAATAGTCGTTATTGCGCTTATTGTCTTTGCGCTATTAATCTGATAAAAACATTGTTAAACGTTATTCTTGAACAATTAATGCAATTAGCTTATACAATTAAAATTACAATGTTATATTCATAGGTGGTCGGTATCTAATCACCAAACCGCATGACCACATTAACCAATCCACCGTGGCCTCCAGTTCTGTCTAATGTTACATTATTATTACGTATAGATAGAAATGTGTACATAAATGTAATCACCATAGTTCGATATACGATTTTTACACGTAGATTATAATTTAGAGGTTCGATTATTTCAAAATATTTGAGAAAGGCGAATTAAAAGTATTTACTAGAGTATAATAGAAATAAATTTGACTATTGACCTTGAACTCAGTATTTATAGTATACCGAATATTTAATTGGAATTTCTTTTCATTTGTATTGTTACGATTATGACATGTAAATACAGTGTTCACGGAAATATACAAAAACATAGAAGGAAACGTGAACTTCTACCTGCTGTATAATATTAACATAAGACCGATGATGTCATAGAGATTTCATAGCTCTTTCCTAGACTGGAAAATTTTCAAAGAATGCCAGAATATGTCCTTCGACAGAATTTAGTGAAATTTTGATATATTTCAGATCTACAAAGGCTACTACCACTGAAAATAATATTTTATTTGGCTCCCGCTTCTTAGAAATCGTCTCGAAAAATTGCAAATTGCATAAATTTGCACGGTCTACTCTTTCTGACTTCTTATGTTAAATGACAAATGTTTATGCATTCAAAATATCCATATGTCCATATGTTAAATAAACGGTATACCGTCGAAATCCTCTAAAAGCGACAACACAATGAAAAATGCATGGCACTCTGTTGCAGAAAATGTGGACACCGACGAAGCGAAAGGATTTTTCGAAGGCAACTTTAGCCATGTCTATTTCATTCTTTACGATTGTTTTGTCTCAGCTGAAGCGAACCTCCGGCAGAGAGGTAAGACTATTTCTACACACAAACAATCTAGGTCTTAACAATGTAAATTACAACTGCATTGCATATATATACATGTGGATATGATTGCGATATCTAATTCTATCAGTGCAACCAGATGCAGTTTTATTTGATAGAAGTAATGAATGCGTTAAAATGAAATATCATTTTTGTATTACCCCGATATTATAATTATTTTACTATTTGCTTGTTTCTCTCTATTTTGCTGTCAGAACTTTCCTTCCACATTGGTGAGTAAAAGATGGATGAATATATACATACATGTCCCAAGCATGTTGCAGAGTTTCATTAATCTGATCAGTATATCCAATCTTACAAATATACCTTTAGTATAACTAGCATGTGCTTAGGATACTTATGACCCGGTGCTATTTCTATTATTTTTAGTCTTTGTTAGTAAAGTATAGGATGAAAATACCATGAAAAATATGATATATATATATATACATATATTTAGTGAAACAAGTCTTTTTTTTATAGTCCATAAAGCACATAGGGAGGAATTGGAGCAGGTGTTGCAGCTCTTAGAGAAAGTTCTGACGCTTCTCCCTGAGCTTCTTAATAGGAGATGGCAGTGTCACAGTTTGGCAAGGATTTTGCAAAAGCTTTTACACCCTGGTAATAGTTGGAAACTTCGTAGACAAGCTATAAGGTACGCAGAAGGTTTTAATCAATTTTGTCCGTAATCAAAAGTTAGTAAATTTCTATTAAAGTATTATTTGTTTTAGGTATTTCATTTTGTGGTACCAAGCACTCGGCGAAAATGCACCTGAACATATACATCAAATGTTTGCAAGCCTGGTACCAGGGTTTCCACCCCAACAACCATCCCCCTACAAGTCTGAACGCAAGGTGGATGGAAGAAATAAACATGCAAAAGTAATTGGTTCCGATGATAAAGATAAGAAGGAATTCTACGATACACAATTGTCGCAAAGTACTTTCCATGACAACGGTTCAAATCAGAGTCCGATCACTCCGGTCGACGGCGGACCGATTTTACCGCCACAAAGTGGGGAAAAGCCTCTTGACAATGAGACTGTTCGATTTTTAGAAGCATTACTTGAATTTATGGTTACTCAGGTACGGTTTACGTCTACAAAATTTGTTGGAGCATCTGTCAGAATATTTATTAAAATTGTATTTCTTTCCATTCGAATTTCAGGTTGTAAAAATAGAATGGCGAGATAAATCTTCACGACAGCACAAGACCTTCCAGTTTTTATTAGAACGTTTTAAAGCTACGTACCTTCGTCACATTTGTCCCGAGTTCGACGATAATTTCTCCTTGTATAAACCTAATTTAGAATTGCCTACGATGCGCAAACCAACGAATCAAAGTCAGGATAATTATGTATTGTGTAAAGTTGCGTTGATCAAGTGGGTTGCTAGTTTTACGCATGTTGCTAGAAAAGATGGTCCCTTCGCACATCTTTCTCATAGGTATTACAGCTCGATCTTAAAATGTACAGAACCTTCTTATCTTGTGTGACACGTCTTTTTTACTTTCAGCACAACTCCAAACGAAGAAAACGCGGAGTCGGAACTCCGTCGCGTCTCGGTCACACAAACTTCAGCCGATTCGACTCTGCTGTCTCCTGAATCGAGTATATCTCAACAGGAGAACCAAAATCAAGAAGATAATACTGTCTCGGCTGTCACTCTTGTCAGAGAAGTTCTCTACGGTAACAGAGACAACGTGAATTTTGTACACGAGTTATATAGACAAGCATTTCTTTTGGACTTCAATCATGCCGGTGCTATCAGGAAGGCTATAGCTGTTTATAAAGATTGGATTCAGATGAATGTAAGTAAACAAAATAAGTGTAACATGAGGTATAACAGTAAAGCAATTGAGGTTGTTAACAGATTCTTGAATTGTGTTACAAGGAGCTACCTCCATTCATGCTAGAACCATTGGATACACATAAGGACAGAGATATGGAAGACAACTTCAAAAAAGATGGAAACGATATCGATAGAAGTCCATCTGAATCTTATCGTCAAACACGATTGAGAAATGATTCGTACCTCGGTGCTATACACAGAGAAAATTTGTTTATTAGGGCAGGATTGCAGAATGTTCTACAAGTATTCATCACACAGGCTTCAAATGTATTTTTCTTAGAAAATTATGGACCGAACGCGTCTCTGACGTTACTCGAGGAGCAAACGGACAGCTGTAAAAGAGTGTTAAATGTGTATCGTTACGTCGTTATGCATTCTAGATTAGAACCAGGCACTTGGGAACAACTGCTTAGGTATATATTCATGATATATTTTCTTATACTGTATTGCATGTTATTTATTTCATCGTTCGTTTGTTAGGATATTGCTACAAATCACGTCGCTCGTTCTGAACGAGAAATCGTCTCGACGGAAGGTTCAAGACAGTATCGGTGGCAAACTTGCACCTGCCATATTTCAAACCTTAATCGTCACGTGGATCAAAGCCAACTTAAACGTTGTTATTTCTACCCAGTTGTGGGATCAGTTTCTAGAGGTGTTGACATCGTTGACCCAATGGGAGGAATTAATTCGAGAATGGGCCGTGAGTTAATTAAATATCATTTCAATACATTCAATACATTTTAAAGATAACCATTTCTCCTTTAATTTTATTTTTTTACAGAAAACACTAGATACTTTGACAAGGGTACTTGCTAGGCACGTGTACAATCTGGATCTGAACGATCTACCATTGGATAGACTAAGTGAACAAAAGACTAAAAAGCGTCGCGGCGTCGGAAGTCGTGCTGCGTCTACCGGAAGTGTGCAACCGCCGCGTAAAGGAAGCGTTGACCAAGAAAGTCATACAGTCTCGAAAGAAAACGTTATTGGTATAGAACAACGATAATTTTTAAAATTATATTCGATGTACCAATGAAACAGCCACTATTTTTTTAACAAAAAGATCGTGATAGAATAGAAAATAGTGAACAAGTTGTTGGTACACCTAAAAAGCTATTTTCAACGAATCTAATTCTCTTCATTCCAAAATAGATCATCCAATGCGAGATTTGAGGAAGATTCGACCTCTTCCACGTAGCGCAAGCGATAATACGATATACAATGCCAAAGCTCGTACGAAGCTTCACAGAAACCGTACGCACACTGTGCACAGTGGTATCCCTGGTAAATATCTTAATTTACAAACGGATTGCTCTCGTACTATATCTTCTATTCCTCTCTAATTCGGTTAAGTTCTGGTGACTTTTGCAATTCGGTAGTGCCATCTGTGTTGCTGATAGCGCGTGCAAATTTATTTATAACTGTGTCTCTTACTTTTTCGCTTGGACGCCGACACCGGTTTAAAAATAACCAGTCCAGTGTCAGCCAGACACTTATCTCGTCTCATTCTTTCTCTTCCCTTCATCCCCTTCATTCGCAATATCGTTTTCCCCTGTGCTTGCTCTCTTAATTTTCAGTCGACGAACCGTCTCAAATGAGAACCGCCCTCTAAAGATATACATATTTCTTCTCGCTCGTTTTGTGGCTTATTTGTGTGTATTAAGTGCGAACAATTTCCACACGCGCAGTACTCCCCCTATCGATAGAGCAAGATATGGCTCGGTTGCTATCAGGCAATTCTACATCATCGTCGGGATACACGAGGAAAATGTTGCCCAATAGACGTGCTAAATCCTTGGATAGCCTTGTCATTGTTGATAGCGAACCACCATCGCCGCGTTGCCCATCCCCAACGCCCAGCAGCGGGGTTGACAGCAACAAAGACAGCCCAATTCAAATCGAAAACATTGATGGCAGTAGCATCGGTAAGTAGACTTGTGCAGCTCTACCCGCATACAATTATTAAAATCAGATACTTTTCCAATCATAACAGTGTGCGAGCATTTTCACAAACTCCTAACGAAACGTCCATGTTCTGATCGATAATTCATTGATGTAGTACTAACAATAATATATTTAGTTCGCTCGGAAGATAATTTCTTTGTATCATGCTTCGCTTATATTTCTGCGAATTAACTACGCCCGTGTGTACAGGAAAACGGTTTTCCCATTTACACGGACAATTTTTCACGTTTTACGATGAGTATTTATGTATATGAAATTATTTGTAGCTTCTTGCATTTGAGATTGTTTTTTTCGAATTCCTGACTGATTGTGAGCGTGCGATGAGAGTCTTTTTCATTTTGGTGGAAGGATTTGTACACCAAATGTTTATTATCACTTTGCAGACACTAATGACGCATCGGAAAGGAGATCTGTTATGGCAGGTGGTGGAGTTCGGGGATGGCTGCCCGATGTGGCAGTGGTTCTGTGGAGACGTATGTTGTCAGCATTAGGGGATGTAAATAATATTCAAGATCCCATTCTTCATGGTCAAGTAATGGATTACCTTGTGCAGCTAACGCAGACACTCGTTAAAGTTAGTATCTGTTACATTATACGAGTTGTCATAACTGTTGACTTCCTTGGTTGGCGTGGACAAGATATCTCACTAGTTGCTACAATGAATCATCATTAGTAGACTGCGGATGTTTATGCAATTTCCACTTTTTATAGACAAATTTTAAGAAAATGGAATGAAATAAAGTCTTATTTCTAATGAGAACAGTCTTTGTGGATCCAAAACAAATAAAAATAGTACTGAATTCTATCGAATTTTATATTCTAGCATTTTTTGAAAATTTCCATCAGCCATAGATGCATTAAAATCCGCAATCTAATCATTAGATTCTGCATCCTACACCCGTAAAACCTGAGTGACTTTCAATTGTAAACATTGAAAAACGGGAATGTAGGAAATGTTATATCCACAACATCTTATGAACAACATTGCACACCGAGATATTCCGTTCACGCCAACGAAGGGGTGAAGCTATTGTAATTAAATAAATATTACTCTTTTCGTGTCGAATAGATTCGTTTAAATCAAGGCGTGTCTGGAGATAATCAAGCGACCCCTCCAGCCCCAGAACTCATACCACCGTTAACAGTGATTGCTCCTTGGTGTTTCAAGGTTGTTGATAATTATTAAACATAATATAATAGTATTATTAAATATAATATTACGTGCTTTCAGGCGATACAGCTACCTGACCAGTACGAAGTTGGCAAACTAGCAGCATATCGTTTGGTCTGTCTCTTAACGATCCAGCCGCAGGATATCAGTTTACCGAAACAACACTTGACTCTGTTTTATCGTGCAGTTCACAACGGTATCGTCAGCAACGATAGTAAAGTGTTGCACGTGCTTGTTAAATATACGGGACCGAGATTATTCAGTTTGAATCTTCCCGGTTCCAGTCTGTTGATTTTGGACTACATTCATGCTGCTAATGTGATATTAAGCAGTCAGGACATTGGGGTACAGTAGAAATTGTATGACAATTAGACTGCAGACTTCATGCATTTATGACAAAAATGGATGGATGTAATTTAAAACAGTAAAAATATTTCTTGCGTCTTGTAATTGACGATGAAAATTTTCATTTTGCATCAAGATCCGCAGTCTACTGATAATATATTCACGATTATCTAAATATAAATGATGAACGATTATAGGCACCGAGAAGAGAAGCTGTCTCAATAATTGGATCTTTATTGTCATTGCCTGCCACCACAATTAAATTACCTGTTCTGCAACCCACTGCAACAGACATTGTAACCATGACGTGTCCAGACGCAAAAGTAATTGAATATAGTGACCTGAATTTATACACACATTGTATATATACATATTACACGAATCGTTTTATTTTAGGAACATATAATCACGATACTCCTACGAAGCTGTAGACGTGAACCGACTGGTATCGCAAGATGTGTAGCGCTCTCAAGTATCGCAATGTTCGTTTACAGAGAACTATGCCACAAAAATCAACACCCGAGAATCCCAGAATCCGTTACGGTTCTCCTTTTAGCGCTACGGGTAAGCCTCTTCAATCTGTTATCGGTAGAAAAAATACATTTTGTCCGATCAGTTTTATTTTTTCATTTAGAAAAATCTGCATGTTATATATACATATACATATATTTAAATTAGATAATATTAGTTTGCACTTGGGACATATCTTTTCAGTCAAAATAGTCTGCGCTATGTAGTATATTAATAGAATTTTTAGTTGCAATCTCTTAGGTGGATTTACCTAACAATATTTCCATTAAGCGTAGTAAATGTCAATAGTATAGTAGTGAAAAAAAATTCAGTATCTCTTCCACTGAGTCTGATTGACAGCGGATACAAGGGGCAGAGCGTCGCAGAGCTGGTTTCTGTTTCCCCTTAATGGATCAGGTAGTTTTTCTTGGATTAACAAAACCTTTGTCGAGTCCCTTATTATGTGTTGTTACAGTATTTACCTGTCGACTGATGTCTACGTGTCTTCTTTAAGGATGTTGTCAACATTGCATGGTTTTATTGCACGAACATGTGTCTGTATAATGTCCAACGATATTTTAGTGTTCGATCTTATTTATCCTCATATATATTAGTGATTAACGTACTTTCTGTTTAATACTAATTATCTTAGTGCCAAACGAAATACTACATTAATACTAGAAGTACCAGAAAAAATTATTTCAAATGCACCTTCTTTTTATCCTGCAGTTATTGAACATATAAAAAATTATCAAGTAAGTTTATTAAATAAAAACAGTGTGTGCTAACCGGTACTTCTAGTATTAATTGTAGATAAACATAGCAAAATAAAGAATTATGGTTTTTATTATTCAGGCAAGTCATGCCACTGTTGCCCAAGTGGCGTGTGATTCTCTTCTGCTATTATGTGATAAAGCTGACATCCTCTTGGAATTGTATCCGAATGTGCCATCAAAAATAATTCAGGTGTGTATCTGATTACAAATTAAATATTGCTCTGTATATAAATGCTTGTCTTCATTTCAGATATTGTCAGAAACGCTTGGATATATGAGTACAAGAGACAGACGCGGTCAATTGATAATATCAATGTTGTTCTGTTTGGGTGAATGGGCTATGCATCTAGGTCCAAGCGTCTTATTACGCGTGTTTCAGGGAAAACCACTGTTAATGACGTTATTCAATGTTAGTATCGTGCAATTAATAATTCTATGTTATCTTTAGGAGCGTGAGAGATCCTGGAAATATCGGGTCGAGTCGGTTTTGAACTCGTTACATAAAATGTCCGAGACCTTGGTCGCATTAAATATAACTACAGTAAGTCCTCGACTTACGCGGTTCCAGCGCTTTCCGCGTAAAAAACGAATTTCACAGTTCGGAATTGGTTTTCTGATTCGCTTATAAAAATCCGCATAAGTCAAGGACTCACTGTAGTTCGAAATATCGTTCAGGTTCTCGAGATTCTTGAAAATCCCGACATTTTCAGGCTTCCGCACACCCGTAGTTATTTTACACAAATAATCTGGAATGCTATGTGTGCAGGTTTTGAATAATATAGTACAAGACAAAGGTGGTAAAAGTTTATCACAGTCGAGCAGAAATCACGAAGACGAAGACGATGATTTCGATCCTGACATTACTTTGGACAATCTGGCTGACGAAACTTCCATAAAATCACCTCGTAGAGGCAGTATTCAGTCTGTTCAGCTGGCAGCGAAAATGGTAAAATATTATAGATGCTCTTTCCAGAGCATTAGTTCTATATGATAATTAAAATTCTAGGTAATGATGCATTTAATAAATCATTTGGGACACTTCCCGATGGGCATTGGAGCAGCTCGATTGTCTTCGCTGGTCGTTGAATTGGATGATGTGCCAGGAATCGATGGTGACGAGTTGTCATCCGCTATCTTTCATGCGCCAAACATGCAGTTATTAATGTTATCAAATTCCGTGATAATGTCACTGGTTGAATTGGCAGCTTTGGATGCACCTGGCGGTGGTGTCACAGCTGGTTTAACAACAGCACCATCGTTGGTCCGAGTTTTGTTGAGAGATTTGGCAGGAAAAGCTTCGTGGGATAGTTCTATCTTATACAGTCAACCTTCTGTTGACGATGATATTCCGATAGCATTTACAAAGCATGGTAATATATTTCGTATTAATTCAATCGCTACAGCTTAACCCTTATGTAGTCAACCAAAATGTATAGATTATTTAAAACCTTTCTGTATTTAACACTTCACCTACCGAAAACCTATTAATAGAATTTTCAATAATTGTGCTGTAAAAAAAGAAAGCATAGACGTTTTCTCTTTTACAATCTTAAATGAAAGTATTAGATGACGGTTGAGGGTGACTTGTTAGTTCACAATGAAAATTGCTGTCGCCATTGAAGGTTCCATTAAAAAGTGTTTAGTCATGTACCATAGATTTTTCAAAATTATGCAATAATTACAGGTCGGTAATGTGTTAACATGTTTGCACAAATTCTCATTATAAGACTATAAATTAATATATTAGCGAGTGAAGAATGGACATCCAAAGAAATTTTGTAATATTTTTAGAGGAACATTAACAAATTGTTGAAAGAAATACAGTAAATGGGTATCCAGGTACCCGGTTGACTACACAAGGGTTAATTTTATTTCAATTTTAGTTGAATGGAAAACAAAGCCTCACAACGAGGATTTGAGCAGCGTTATAACGTCTCAAACCTGTGCTCCTCGACATACTGTACGACATCGTGAACCTCATGTATTACCAACGTTCGCGAATGGTGCGAGCGATATGGATAACTTAGATGATGTAAGCTTTAATATTTCTAACCCCTTCCCCTACAATATCGTGTCTGACTCGTGATGAAGATTCTGAACATCTAATAAATATGTATGCTACTAATTTCCTTTAAAGTGAAAAGTAAAATTCTACTTTGGTTTTGTTCATGTACAGCTTGTACATTGGAGAATATCTAAGCATACAGTAGATATAAATCTTCTTCTTTTTTAGGAAATTATACGAACTACAAAAAAGTTCTAATTAAATTAATTATTAATTAACTCGTCGATAACAATGTGTTACGATTATATACTTGATACTTGAAAGTTTCTATTTTCAGCTCTTACAGTACATAGGACACACAAGTCCAGAAGTATTAACCAACCCAGAAATAGCACTTAACGAACCAGCAAATCCTCCCCAAGGTTACTACCTCGAAAGCGAAACTATTGCGACCATTCTCAGTCAAAGGAATGCGGAACAGGATCATATCAACAATTGGAGTCAGCATATTAGGTAAATTGTGTCTTGATAAAACCGGTCATTCTTGATTCTATTTGCTAATGTTATTATTATTTTAGCATGTGTGCCTCAGCAATAAGTCCGCCTTCCTGTCGTCCACCTCCAGCACCGTTTCATCACTGCCGCCTTCTCTTTTCGCATTTGGGTCTATCCGGTTGGGAACAACGTAGGAAATTGCATTTACTCTCTAAAAACGAGAAACTGTTACGAGAACTGCGAAATCTCGATAGTCAACGGTCCAGGGAAACGCATAAGATAGCAGTGATCTATGTCAGTCAAGGACAGGAGGATAAGAATTCTATATTGAGCAACGTCACTGCTAGCAAAGAATATGAAAGCTTTATCGCAAGATTGGCTTGGGAAGTCGAGCTTGAATCCCATACGGGTTTTCTCGGTGGTCTTGTGCCTGGGAAAGCGTCCGGTGTCACAGCACCGTACTTCGCTACATCCTTTACCGAAATTCTTTTTCACGTAGCAACAAGGATGCCTTCGGACAGTCCTGAAAGTTTATTACAGAAGGTAACTGTTATATAACGCAAGTAAACCAAGGAAATACCTTACGGTGAAATTGTTTCAGACCCGTCACCTTGGTAACGATGAAATTCACATAGTTTGGTCCGAGCACTGGAGAGATTATCGTAGGGATATCATACCAACTGAATTTTGTGATGTTTTAATAGTAATCTATCCATTGCACAATAACTTGTACAGAATACAGATCTCTCGAAAACCTGAAATTCCATTTTTCGGGCCATTGTTTGACGAATGTATTGTGGAGGACAAAGTTCTGCCCGGATTAGTCAGGACAACGGCTCTGGCAGCGAGTAGAGCGAAACGATCTACGCTCACGTTGTATCAGCATTAGTGAGTACACTATTCGCTGGGTGTGAATATTATAATTAGACTCCGGATCTTTATGCATTTATGAAGAGATTAGTTGAGTGAAATATAAAACAGTAATAGATTAGAAAAATTCTAATCTCTCTCTCTCTCTCTCTTTAAATGAAATCAATTTTTATTTTATTCCTGCTTCCCAGAATCAATACAGAATATTTTTATTTTGCATAAAGATCTGCAGTCTAATTATAATTGAACGCTTGGTAATATAAAAACATTACAGTTACGAGGAGAGAGCGAGGTCCATCGACACTGTCATGAGAAATCATAAAGAAGCTACAACGTTCGAGGAGTTCACAGCCAATGTGTACTCTCCGGTACAACCACCGAGTCCATTTAGTGGGGCTTCCTCCGTATCTGGTTAGTTTATCTGTTATATGTTAGTACGAAGGCAAACTGTAGAACTCTTTTATACATATACACATTTTCTAGAAACATTCCAGTTGAAACTAGCGGCATAGCCACGCGCAGATCGTGTTTATTTGCAGTTTCATTCAATGCACACAGTTCTTATTGTTCATAGCAGCCCCGAGACATAGATTTCTCTCTAGAATGTACGATAGATGCTCAACAGCTTACAGCTGAACAGCGAAACCCCTTTTTCAATAGTCTTCCGCATGATACACCGATTGTTTATTATTATTATTATTATCAATATCACACTGTCAGGATCTACAACAAGCGTGCAATCCACAGCATCGTCAAACCTCGCAGCAGCGCTTATAGATTCGCATCAGGGTCGATCCGGACTGAGAAGTTCATCGGCGGCGAGCAGTGATAACCGCGCGAATAGAGGTGACTAATTCAGTCCACTAACCCCCACCCACCTTGTAACACCATCCGACAAGGTAGTATTATAATTTATTTATTTTTTTTTCCTTTGCTGTTTACGTTCTATCTATACGAAGTATATCCTTTGTTTACTTTTCGTATACTCTTTCCTCCTATAGACTATCTGGTAGTGGTTCTATATGTTATAATATGTTAATACTTACTACAGACGTCTACACCGTCCTTCAGTTTAGTCCAACAGAAACTCTAAGCTTAATTCTATTATCACACAGTCGCTCTCAGTGAAAATCGATGGATGTTTTAGTTAAGTTTAGCAACAGAACAACCATTTTGACGAAAACTGGATTACCAACATCCAGTTTAACATATTTTCATAATTCGTTCAAAAAATAAAAATTAGTTTGGTAAATGACCTTGATATTATCCCACCACATATTAAAATTGATTTTTTACAATATTTTGAATGCAAAGTAAATTTCGGTCACATTTTTGTTATATTTTTCTAGTAAAAAGCAATTTCTATTTCTTTAGTTTTTGGACAAGTTATGAAAACATAGCAAACTAGAAGTTGGTAATTCAATTTTTGCCAAAATCCTTATCCTGTTACTAGACACACCACGATTTTCACTGCGAGCGACTGTCTTCTCTATCTTTCTTCAAACATCACACGATTTACTCAGACTTCACCGAACTCTGAAATAACTACTATATGCTTGGCATATGGTCTGAAATATATCCTCCAAATACAAGATCGGAGAAAAATATATTACAAACGCTCCTTGTTTAATATGTTTAACATGTTTCTTAATTATATTTTTGTTAACAGTCTTACACAATCTATTCAGAGGTAAAATTCCCCTTTCTATGTGCATATTAGGCATAGACCGATACAGTTTCCTTCTATTCGTATCTCATTACATTACGCCAGTTTTGTTCATATTGCTTTATAGATAGAGAATACAGTACTATGTTCCTACATATAGCATTTTAGAAGTGTGTTAGTAGTTAACAGTAAAAGTGTTACAACTTTGATGAATCGATGAATCTTTTACTAGCTTCTTGCAAAGTGTGTGAATGTTTTTATTTCCAAAATTCACCCATCTCATCCCCTTCACAGCCTGGAAAGTCAAATATGTAAATATTTTATGCCAAATTCTATCACAAAAAAATATCTGTATACTATCACGGTGTTTTATGTCTACATAGAGTGCTTGTTTTATAAAATTCATTTCACATAATAAATTTTTTTCAACAATTATTTTAGTATTATACATATAGCATAGAGTACTTTATTACGATTAGATTTCTTTAGCGAATTGCATGTTTACTTTCAGTACTATGTACCTACTTCCATGTGTTAATTGAATTGCATTTTTAGCTACACACGTAGTCGTTTAGCTTGATTTCAATTTGGCAAAATACAATGCCAACGAAAGTAAATCCTCCTTGTATTGTTTTTAGTGTCCGATGGAAGCAGAGTATGGTTCAGCAACGACACTCCGGATAGTACTGCGATTCATGGAATTTCACCTAGACCTGTAAAAAAGATGTCGTTCAAGACTGGACAGAAGCAGAGGGCAAGCACTCAACCTACGCCCCCCCGATAGTCCAAGATATAAATAAGTAATTTTATATCGATACCATAAAGAAAAAGAACACTTTTTGCACAAGAGGTTGTTTCGAAAACGTAGCATCCCTGAAATTGTAATTTAAGAGAATTCTTTAAAATGCTAATTAACACAATGCGTTACGATACTACATTATATACAGGAAGGTGACACCCGCTGTTCTCTGCATTAAAGATGGTAAAGTTCGTTAGAATCGAATATGACGGGTTAAAGTGTTTGCCAGTCATTTTTGAATGTTGTCTTTATAAGGGGTTATCGAATATATCTGAATTAGTCTTAGCGTTTTCTGTTTTCCGTCCTTAGGTTTAATTTTTATATTAAATGTACAGATCGTTGTTTATTTGTTGCAACGTGAATAATTAATTTATTGGAGCATAAACATATAACGAGAGGATTTAACGGACATAGGTAAATACAATAGCGGAACTATATTTGTTATATATACAATTTATTAGTGTCGATCGCGACAGCTACTTTTCATTGTACAGTACATTCTTAAGATATCAGTTTATCCTCGTACTTGAAACTAAGTAATCTTAAATAATTCTATCGACTAAACAAAGCTTCTATATATCTTAATTTATATTACGAGCTCCTCGATGTTACACACATGCCTTCGTAAGGGATAACTTTTTCATTTCCTGTAATTGTAATGGATGATGAGAGAACATAATTATTATAATAATCACAGAATGCATCTATGAGAGTATTGATAAGAATCAAATGTTATTTTTTAACGTCACGTGTTTCTTAATACTGTAATACGTTGTACTTGAACGTTGCGTATCACGTTGGCCGAATTTCTTTAAAATCATTTTCGAAACAACTACATTCCATGTCCGACTATCTTTTCTACACTTCATTCATTCTTTAACCGTTGCGAATAAATTTCTTCTTTTTAAACATCTTTCGGAGAAATCGAAGCATTCCATTGTACGTTTACCATTTGATTTCGACGGTTGGAAAGAAATCTTATTAGAATCTATGTGTTACCAGAACAGACAGTGTCTAAGTTATGTGTACATTGTGTAGCGGAAGAAAGAAAATTAGGGAACAGTTCTGTTGTCATACCAAAGTTACAGGTACTTGGTGCTTTATAATACTCGAGATATATAAGTATTTTAAATAATGTGTCAAAATGTGTTGTTTCTGAGGAACGGTAAATCTAAAGAGAAAAGAATTACTAAATCGGGAGATGTTTCAAAAACGAGAGGAAAATAAAAGTTACGTGAAGCGTAAAACAATTTTGCTTTAGTGAAAGATTTGTCTTAATACACAGTGATAATAATCAAAGTATTAAATATATTATTGATCGCTGTCAATATGAACAGAGTGTTAGAGAAAATGATATACATATATTGTGACGAATATATAAAATATATATATATATTATTATATATATATTAGTAATAGATTAACAGAAAAAGAGAAAGATCACAAGATTCGAGTTTTTTTACCATTTTGAGGATTATCATGAGACCGTATTAAAAAATGTAGGTGTTAGCAACGAAGATATAGGTGAATAATTACCGATGCGCAGACCATGGCCAAAGCAGCATTATTTTTTCACTAATTTGTAACGAAGTAGTAATCGAGAAGAGCCGTGTATATGTATTGTACATAAATTGTTACGCTCGCGAATGACTCCGAGGTCACTGAGCGAAAAAAATTATTCTCTGCGATATTATGTCGCTTCATTAACTAAAAGAAAAGGAAAGATATTGGTCTATATGTACGTATATTCGATATACACGCATAAACGAAAGGAAAAAGAACTTATTAGAGAGTCTTACATAAGGATGCTTCTACGAATCGTATCTAAACAGTGTACTTAATTAACTATCTTCATTAGTACCATTAAAATAACTACTTGTTATTATTTATGTTATATACATACAAATTGCTGTTAACATTATTAGTATTAGCTTTGAACTATTTTTCTTACGTTGCGTTTATATAATTACATACTTAGAACGGAACTCGTACAAACGAATCAATCCCACGGTCAATAATGTCGCACAAAATTACATTATCACTTTTTTTTTATAAATATTAACAACTTGAGATAATGAACAATGGCGGTGGCTCTTTATTTTCGACGACTCGAAGTAGAGAAATGTACAAACGACATGAGTTTAAATTTCTTATTCTTCTGTATAACTGAATGTTAATGTATGAAGTGTAAAAGTTAATGATGTTACTATCGTATATCTCTGTAATTAAGTGCAATACCAAAAATTTCTTGGTAGGTAAACCGAACCTCTCTTTTAAGGTGAACTTTTCAAAGTAAAACTGTTCTGTAGCATTTAATCACAGAGATTTGTAATTGTAACATATTTAATTTTGTACCATGCATGTATATGTACAGCAATCGTCGTATGCATAATATGAGAAAAACTATATACATTGATCATATCTGATCTTGCGGGTCTCATTGTATTAATCAGACACGTCTGATTCTGTTCAATAATTTGAACAGAAATTATTTTCTGTTCGTAAAATGCTTAATGTATTTCAATTGTTTGAATTATTTAGCCCAACGAGAACAGTGGAATTTAGAGTTTTGTAGAATTACAGGCGGCTCTTGAACTAATCGATAGATATTTTAATATCTCTAACAAAAAATTTTTGCTGTAAAGTCTGTACCATTTGAATTCGGAGTCTGTAAAGAAATATTTGCAGAATTTACAGCGTCATAGGGCAGAGTAGAAATCGGCTAGAAAATCGTATTGGTCTCTTAATCTATTGATAAGAATTCATCGTTAAAAAGTTCGCGGTATTACTTTAACTTCGAGAAATCGGATTTCGTCGCATGCTTTTTCATGTTTAAAGGTCAAGTAGTTCGAACGTTATTTACGGGCCCGGTACCTATTACTGCGGGTGTACGTTTTACTGTGGTATTTTTCCCAATGAAATTGAAATACGTAAAAATGAATATTTTCGTTGGCGAGGCAAACAAAATTGTCGATCATTCTCATATTTTTATAATCTCGGGATTTGAAAAAACATTCTTCGTAAAAGGTAAAAACCATTTTCTTCTGTCTCAATCACCAAAGGACTGTTCGCATGATTGTACATCATTTATATTGCTTTAAATTGCTTAGGGGAATGTTTTATTATGATTTAGATACCTACTTCGATACAATAAAAATATACAAAGAGACTTCTATTGCCTTTTTAATAAGAAAATTAAGCCCTCAGCATTACGTACGTTAATGAGGAACGAGATCACTAATGATCACTATGGTCATATCAAAACCAATGCAATTATTTAAATGTTTATCGTAATAAGTGAACACTATTGCTATAGGTCGTAGGAAAATTAGGAAGACTAATCGAAAAAGTTGAAAATATATTTATATCTCAGTGCAATAGTTCTGCAAATCACTTTACAGAAATATAATTCTATTATTGGACGGTATAATAATACTTTTCTAAATGGACGGAATCAATATCACTATTCCTTACGTGTAAAAGCGAGCGAAACAAACGGGTGATGAAAAAACATTTTTGTACACTCAAAAACGAAATTGCAAACATGATTAAGCCTATAAAAATATCACATTATTGCCTTCTCGACGACTTTAAAACATATATCGTTTGTTAGAACAATTTTTGATTTCACCGCTCGTTACGCAAACAGTAAACATAAGAGTACAAAAATATTAAGCGTGAACGATTATGAAATCTAATGCTGGTTTCGCTGTATTCGCGAAGCCATTACAAGTACGTAGACGCTCGATCTACATATAGGTGACAGTGCTGTGACATAAGGGGCAAGCATTAATATTAACGACGTCCCGCTCTGTAGCAACGTGATGCCTGCAGACTGTACATATCCAAGCGTTACTGAGATCCATCAACGGTTTCCCGGAAACGATGCAAGCGGGAAATCTGGTCATACAATTCGGACAAGCGACGCACCAATCCGGCACGAGACTCTCGCAATTCGCGCATTCGGCTTTCAAATTGCGAGCGTCCTTCGGGCTGTGCTTCGTGAAAATATCCACCGCCAAGTTCTCGTATTCTTCCCTGACCGATTCCGGGATTATCTCCAACGATTCCAATTTGACGAAAGCCTTGGAGCAAACAGCGAACGCGTGATGAACGGCGCTGGACAATGCTAGCAAGCAGTATACATGCTCAGGTTCCAGAATGTCCTCGTATTCGCGAAGCCGGAGAGCTGTTTTCATAGCCGCGTCGAAATTCCCCAAATATATCTGCCTATGCGCCAATAAAAGGAAATGATAAGCTTCCGCACCCTTCCAGGCGTTCTCTATCACTCGGGTGTCTTCGTTGTTCTCCGCAAGACCCATCACGACATTGCTGCGTGCTCCTTTGATCGACGGCGCACCGTTTATATGATCCTCGATCAGCAACGCTGCCAAAACGTAGATCTTCTTCACGCGCAACGGATTGGTTCTCGACTTAGCCTGTTCTTCAGCCAGCTGGAGCAACAACTTCGCAGCCTCCAGATTATAGTTCGCTTTCTTGTAGAGCTCTATCGCTTGTAACCTCTTGCCGTTCGAGAGAAGATGATTGGCATATTTGTTCAATAGCTCGCCGATCTGCGCCATTTTATAAGTTTTAGCCAGCTCAACGGCTTGGTCCCAGTGATTCAAGCGAACGCAAGTGTCCACAGCTAGCTTTACGTCTCCGTATTTAATGTAAGCCGCGACGGCCTGCGAGCACATGCCCACAGAAGCCAACAATCTAGCCACTGTCTTTAGCAAAGGACTCTTGTCCGGCAGTTGCTGCACCGTTCCCGCCAGCTGAACGAAATCCTCCAACTTGTAATAACATTCGACCAACTTCTCTAGATTTCTACTCTTCTCGTAATACTCTCTGGCCCCCTCCCAATTCTGTCTCTCCGCATAGTACTCTCCGATTTTGTTGTAAGCGTGCTCCATTTGCTTGTCCGATCCACCGATGCCCATCTTCATCAGCTGCACCACCCGAAAGTAGTCACCCAACTTTTGTCGCAATGTGATCGCAAGATCCCGCCTGTCCATGTCTAAATACAACTTCTCCGCTTCGTCGTAGTTGCCCAAGTATGCTGCTACCTCCGCCTTCTTCAATTGATCGTTGTGCACGTTCTGCAAACGCTTGATGAACTGTATGCCCAAGTAATCGGAGCAACGGACCATCGCGTTCTCCGCTGTCTCCAGATCCAACTTCTCCAGAGCCGACTCGGCCAGCAGACGCCACAGTCGCGGATGCGGATTGTCCTGAATAAAGTTGTTCGCCTCCTTTGAGCCAACTTTGACCAACAACTCTCTCGTGTCTCTCAAAGACTTCACCTCCAGATCCACTATCAACTCGTTCTTAGTATCTTCCGGCTTCTGCATAAGATCGTCCAACAGAACGCAGCGTATCTCCAAGTCTTTGAACGAGCAAATGTATCCGGAGCAGGATATCGGTTCTTCAGGATCGAATTCTCTTAACACGTACATTCTGGTCTTCTCCATGATAGCCAGGAGAATCGGATTATCTTCCGCCCAGCACATCGCCCACACGTCTTTCCTCTCGAATCTTTTAATATCGTCTGTCGACTCCCCGTCTTTCGAAGTCGACCTTCTGTTATCCGTTTCCAGATCCATCATCGTCAACACACCGCTCGTATCCATGATAGACGTGCGGGACGAGTCGCAGTTGATAGCGATCTTGTATAGTTTACAAGTCGTGTTGTATCTATTCATTAGAGTTACCTGTGGCAAGGAATACCGTTGGATCATACCCGATTCTCTGCCTATCAACAGTACAGTCTCGCTCGCCGACAAACAACAAATCGGATCCATGGTAGCTTTAGTGTTGATAGGTGTTTCGAACGATCTATCTTTATCCAGATCTTGAATGACCTCCGTCACACCTGTCGGTGTCTCGTCGATGTGGTAAATCTTCTCTCTCTTCGGCTTGCTCGCGTGCAACGACCCGTTACGAGGAGTACGATAATTCCACAGGAGAAAATTATTCTTCGACGCGGTGATCACCAGACTGTTCGTCATGCTTACCCACAGCGGCTCCAAGTTGACGAACTTCGCGTCAACCGGAGTGGCTATGGAGTTGCAAACCAGAAGAGCAAACTGCTCCGAACCTTGCGAAGGATCGTTCATCACTGCTAGTACACAGTGTTCCCCATGCGAATCTATCGATATTAACGCCCTCGCGTGTTTGGTGCAACACGTGTTGTTCACGGTGTTCCAAAACATTATGGAAATCCCATCCTTGCTGATCCTCTCATTCGTGTACACGACAGTTTTGCTGAAATAAGTCCATTTGTAGTCTAATCGAATATTGGCAAAGTATATGTGGGAATCGATGGACAAAGCTACTCGGAGAGATCCTCCTTCCCACGCGCAACTGGTCACTTCTCTACCAGGTATCCGTAGAGTTCGCATATGTTTACCAAATGGTGTATAAAATTGAATCACGTTAGTGTCCTTCGTCTCTCCATTGCCCAGCAACGGCATCATACCAGTTACCGCAAGCAAAGAGCCATAACTGTTCCAACAACACCATGCTGCTGTCATGCCAGTCTCCAGGACAATCGGATTGTCATCATTTGTGTTTCGCATCAGTTGTATTTTACCGTTTCTATAACAAATGGCTAGAGTTGGACAATCCAGGGCTATGTAACCATTTTTTCCGTCGTACCATTGTAATGCCACAATCGTTTGAATCTGACCTGTGTTCATCGATATCGTGTTCAACTTTGTTAAAAACACACCCTGATTATCGTAAAGATGAACTTCACCGTTCTTCAAGCCAAACAGCAACAGTTTCCCATCAGGCGACCACTGGACACCAGCCAGAGACACGCCTTTTAGTTCCTTTCCCCAAATTCTATTACCGTCTACCGAACCAACGATAACTGTTCCATCTTCGTAAACTATACAAATCTTCAGACCGTCTGAACTCCATGACATTCCTTTCACTACTGATTTATTGCCGTTGTTTGTCATTTCGTCGTACCAAGAACCTTTATACAGCATCCAAACGATTATTAATCCAGTCTCGTCGCTGGAAGTCAACTTCTGATGCTGCTCGTTCCAAGTGACAACTTGCACGTGACCGTTGTGTCCCTCCAATGTCTGGTTCATGCTTAAATTACTAGTAGCTGCTATATTCCTTAATTTTCCTCCGCCTGTAGATCCACTAGGGTTCGAATCGACTCTAAGTACTTTTAATAAACCATCTTCCCCACCGACTGCGATGTAACCCTCCTTCTGATTCCATCCTATACAATTCAACCGAAAGTTATTCGGTATCGCAATCTTTTTACTCAAGTAAACAAACATTTTGATTGCACGGATTAAAAAATGTTTGAGATTAACAATCAATTCTCCATACTCTGGTACAAGTTTCTGAAATAGGAAACATCAGAGATTACTCAAAATCACTTGACTAATGATTTTGTGTTACTTACATTATGCCAATACTTGACAGTTGATAAACATGTTTGTTGTCGTGATTGTCAAGTCGATGTTTACTGTGTGTATGTCGAAAACGTCTCGCAAGACGTCTATATCCTCTTACATTCTGTCGTAAGTGCATATATTCTTTCAATATTTTGAAAAGGCAGCACTTATCACTCAAAAATTGACAAAGAATAATAGATGTAAACAAAAAGGAAATGGGAGCGCTCAGGCTGGGGCACTGGGACTGGGGTTTCGGCATAGAAATTGACGGCAGAAAAACCTAGTGGCGTCTTCTCACGTC
This sequence comes from Lasioglossum marginatum, assembly GCA_028455795.1. Classification (NCBI taxonomy): domain Eukaryota; kingdom Metazoa; phylum Arthropoda; class Insecta; order Hymenoptera; family Halictidae; genus Lasioglossum; species Lasioglossum marginatum. The sequence continues at coordinate 1,102,152 of CM052270.1, read as the reverse complement.
AAATCGATGAAACCTAACTAAACTATGTCACTCATCACCTGTTAGGGGGCGCCACAAGAGAAGAAACTTGAGAAAAGAACAGAAAGTATGTACGACACGACAGCAAAATATGTAGCCACAAATTTTTCAAGCAGCCAGCTACTTACAAAAAAGATATTAATTCAAAATACCCATCACAATTTTTTCCTCTATAAATTATATTTTTTTGAAGATATTTCACATTATTTCATGAAACTGTCGATTGCTGTAAAATCGATTTCAGAAACTCATTTCATGATCAAAAGAGGTATACAAAAAGAATGAAATGCAAGTCAAAGAATTGGTTTTCAAATTTTTTATTCAATATTATGAATAAAGTATAATGTGAAATTTGTGAAATTAACGGTAAGATTTCTGGTATCGTGCCCTGGCACCTGGACCACCAAATTTCTTTGGTTCGCACCGCCTTGGATCAGCTACCAGAAGGGTTCGGTCATATTGAATCAGAATATCTTTGACTTCCTTTTTACTTGCTTCGTCAACGTCTGGAAGTAAACGTGAAATTGTTAAGCACGTCTACATTGATATTAATATTCTCAGAACTTTTGTAATCAATAATACTTACACTTTTGGTAGTATGCGACCAGAGCTTTCGAAATAGCTTGGCGGATAGCATAGATTTGTGCAACATGTCCACCGCCGTTTACTCTCACTCTAATGTCAACTCCAGCGAATTTTTCCTACGAATGCAGAAGATCATTTATAAAGATTGTTCTATGTAAACATATTTTTGTCCGGGAAGTACATTGCAATTTCTCAGTAATCTTTTGTTTAATCAAAAACAATCATGTTCGGAATAAGAAACCATCATAGATTAATATTAAAGGATTGACAACTATTTTTCTTGAATCGAAAAGAAGATAGAAAGAAACTTGAAGTCTGTAGTATATGAAAGCATTGCATAGTACTCACTTTGCCCAACAATAGAATGGGTTCCTGCAATTTATACTGCAGTACACGTGGTTCGACCAATTCCAAAGGACGTCCATTCACGCGAAGATTTCCACGTCCTCGTTTGCAATACGCGACTGCTGTCGCGCTTTTCTGTAAATACAAACGTTAAAATACTCGATTAAGGAAACACGCGCAAACATAACCTCACTTATTTTTTGGCAGCTATACTTACTTTGCGTCCGAAGACTTGCACGGACTGGATCGGTTCCTTTTGTTTCTGCAACAAAAGTGATTGTACATCATTCGCTAGTCACAGAATTATTTTTTACGAGATTGCAATAACTGCAGTAATCCGCAAATGATAAACTCACCTTCTGCATTTTGGATAGCACGTCGTGGAAAGGAAGTGGAAAGGTGGCGGCACAATGCTTTCGTCGGCAGTACTACGGGAGTCATGTGTGGGTCTCGAAACGATTTCCGCTTAGTGACGGGAAATTTGAAATTTTGAAGCGCGGTAAGCCCTCGGCGGATTTGTTTTACGCGGATTTTTAGAAGCGAATCGGAAAACCAATCTCGGAAACCAATTCCGAACTGTGAAATTCGTTTTTTGATTGCCAGAACGGGAGCTTAATCGGTACATATGTAAAAGCATATAATTTCATTAATCAATTTGTCTGCGAAGAGTTACGCAATGTTTAGATTACTTAAAAAATAATATTCAGCAAGTTAGCTGAATGTGATATTCTACTGTTGTACTTTATTGCTTATTCAATGTTTTAATACAATGTACTGTTCGTAAAAGACTTGTAACAAATGAATAAATGTACATATTCATTCTTGCAGTGATCATCAGCAACCGGCAAGTTCATTTTTAATAACATAAATTGTAATTTCTTCTTGTACGTCTGGGTAGTTTGAGTAATATCATAGAAAATGATTGATAAGAGAAATTAGAAACTAAGTAAATCCGATCGGTTTCTTTCTGTGGATACGATTATTTTGTAAATATATATGAATATGCATGAGTATCTTGGTCTGCGATTTAAAATTCTGTTGATAATACTTATTTAAGCTATCGTTATAAGGTATTTTTGCAAACACTTTTATCGGGTAATAAATAATGGTATAGTAAATGAGTCACTACTTTGACAGTAAGTAGATAAGTAGATTTACCCAGCGTAGAATTATTGGCCAGACCATCATGACTCCTGCGCAGACGTGCCCCTGTTTTCCGATTGACCTTCTTACAATCTAATACGACAGGTTGCCTACAGCAAGGCTGTCCCTTGAATAATTTTTGCGCAGATCACTTTAACTAGATAAAGTTAACTAGATAAACTTATAATATTATATTTAGACTGCGGATATACATGCATCATTCATCTTCATTCATAAACTAACAACCCATCAAAAAAGTAATCCAATCATATTTTTATAGATTTGTTGAAACATTAACTTTGGTTACTTTACTCTTCAAATCTTGTGTTTTATATTATTTTATTGTTCTGTAGGTACTTAAGCGAGATATTTAACCCTCACACACATCCCCCATGTTTACAGTTCACTTTAACTCCTGATATCAAATTGACGCAGCGATAAAAAATGACCAATACGATATAAATAATTGTTTTTGTAAGTACCTTCTCCGAAAATGAGGAAATACGATAAGATGCGATGTACATGTATATTTAAACTCAGATTATTGTTTGCAATCAATAACATTATAAGCAGCTATATTTACTCAGAATCCGTGAAAGCGTATAAAATTGAAGCAATTGAAGGGTGGGGTCTTAAAGCAGAAAACAATTTGTTCTATTTATATTCTTTATTTGCTCTTTAATTCGCCTGTTTAATTCGCCTCTTTAATTCTACTGAATATTCGTAGAAACGTTTCTTCAAACGTGTCAGGTAGAAACAGCGTCCTCGATCCATCCAGATAATGTTATTCGACTTCTACAAATAAATCGATCATATTTGCAACAAAGGTTCAATTCACAGTTCATTTTATTCTTTTGTTATTACTCACACTTTTTCAGAACCCCATTGATAGCTTTGAGAAGCGCGTTTTTGGGGCCACAGTTGCCATGGAAGTCGTCGGTATCAACGCTCCAGATCATTACACCGCCGAGATTATGAGACTTGGCGTATTCAGCCTTTAGCCTGACCGAGCTGTAAAGACATTTTACATAAACGTATACTTTGATCATTTAATCATTTGTTGTACTCAATACTTTAGTATTACGAATAAACACTCACCTAGGATCGTCATAGCTGACCCATTGGTTACCTTTGTACGCATAAGGCACGTCTTCCTTATGAGTTCGAACTACAGTCCATCCACCTTTCTTCAGGTTCACACACATCTCATTATAGCCGATGTTACCTTCGTCATTGGTGAACGGTCCCTTTTTCCCGGGGCCAGATGTGGGGGCATGAAGGCCGTGTTGGCTGCTGTCCTTCAGAGTGAAGGTTATTCCGTAGAATGGTATACCAACGATGAGCTTGTTGGCTGGGGCACCTTGGTGGAGCCAATAATGAATGCTGGCGTTCTAATAACAGTAAAAAGATCATCAATAAAATCATTCGCTTAGATCTGTTTGCCAGAAATACAATGAACCGACACAGTTAATTCGTTTAGTATTATAAATACAGGGTGAGTTAATTCGTTTAGTACTTAAATCAGGCCACCTGAATAAATCGGTTGCTGATAGAAAAAATCTGTCAGACAAAACTTTCATGGTTTCGAGGGTGAAATAATTTCATGTTAATAGATCTTTTTATAATTAATTTGTGTAATTACAAATACTTTACTTTGAGGAACTGATCGAACATACTTTACTGTGAGTTGAAACTACTTTACTTTGAACTTGAAAATACTTTACTTTGAGGAACTGATCGAACATTTTCGCGGGTGTTGCGTCGCTGTTGTAATCTCTTATTAGGGGCCATTGAATGTAAGTAAACCCATTCCCATTATCTGTACCCATGAATACTATTATTAGTTTGCGATATCCTATCGGTCTAATAACTGCGGCTCAGGTTTCGAAAGGTGTATCACATTCGGGAAATCTTTCAGTACAGTTCAGTTCATAAGCGACTCGAATGTAGTAATTTGTTCCGATATGCGTACAATGTTAAGTTGCCGGTAGTAGTCATCATGCTCGTCCTTAACCGAGGCATACAGCGGAGAATTCATGCCGGTGTAACCGTTATAGTATCCATTGAAGTCGTAGGTCATGACGTTGATGAAGTCCAAGTAGTGCGCGACTTTCGAGATCTCGTAAGATCTGGAAGCGGAATCTTGTTCAGCACCGACTGCGGCGCTCAGGCTGTAACCATGGCTCGAGAACGCTTGTTTCAGTTCCTTCAACAACTCGACGAAGTTGTTCTTGTCGGCTTTCTTGCCACCGTTTTGATTCGGGTACTCCCAATCGACGTCCAGCCCGTCGAAGTTGTACTTCTTCAGGTAGTTCACCGCGCTCTCTACAAACCGATGCCGTGATTCTGCGTTCGCGGCAATGTTTGAGAACTTTTTCGACTTTTCGGAGGCTCCACCGACGGAAAGTAGAGCCTTGGCACCATGGCCCTTTACATATTTGGTGAAGTGTGGCAGATCGGACGCGTCGTCGAGCAGTTTGAACTCTCCGTTAGGGTTGACCCCGACGAACGAGTAGATCACATGCGTACAGAGATTCACGTCGAGGGACGTGATCGGGTATTTGCCTTCTCCGGGGTTGTCTTTCGCCCAGCTCTCGTAGTAACAGATTATTTTCTCTGAAATGTTTTCGGTTGGAATAGATAAGTACATTTTTTACCCAAAATTTTCGCGTCATCGAGCCTCGAAGAAATATTATAATCTCCGAGAAGATTTTATCGACACCATTCATGGAATTTTTAGTATATACTTACTTTCTGCTGTTGATAAGGCTGCAATGGCCAAGAAGGTGGCCAGAACCGCGATCTTTGTGTGCATCTGTAAGAATGTAATCGTCTCCTCAGTATTGGGTTGGCAAGAAAGTAATTTCGGTATTTCAAAGTGAAATAAAACCAAATTTTTTTAGAAGTTTTATGAGCGCGGAATTATGAAGCTATCGGAAAGATGGCGGATGATCATCGAACAAAATGGAAAATATTTTATTAATTAAAGTTCATTGCTTGAATAAAAAAATTCGGTTTTATTTCACCTTCAATTATATAATAATACATCAATTTCAAGCGTAAATTCATGATATCGGATGCTTTAGGATCCGCATGTGAAGTGGAGAGTACTATTATGAAATATTTGAAAGACATATACTTTCAGTAGTAGAAGAGTAAGTTCCTCTTACGATTATTGTAAAAGTTCTTACCATAGTTGGTCGGCGCTTCGACGGCTTCGACAGTTGCATAAAGGAATCACAATTTTCTCCGTCGTACTTATACCCATTGTTACGTGTTTTTGTTCCCATTGAAAATGTATCAGTAAATTAAATAAACGATTGTCACACACAGCCACGTGTGCTATTTTAACGATATTTAAGTCATTCTTATCGCAGCAAAGTATTAAGCAAATACACACCACGTAACTATACTGTATGAACTCGTTGTTGCTATAAAACACTTGTATTTGTAGTCTGATTATAATTTGTGATTTCTCTTTGCATATCCATTAGGGGGATTGTTTCTTTATATACATTGCGATATACATATTGTGTCCTAATGAGGAACATAGAGGCGTTCGAGAATTAATCATTGTGTTTGCACATTCTTAACAGGAATAACTTTTTATAGCAAATTGTTTTGAACCTTTGACGCATTGAAATTCGTGCCGTAATAATAGTGCATAATCTTTGGTTTCCGAAAGTTTGTCTACGTATAAATAGCCCGAGGTACATTAGTATATATTGTATAAATATAGTCTCTTCAGTTTTAATAGCCTCTAGCCAATATCTACTCAAGACACTGTCCGATTTAACCATTCTCTTTCGAATCTAAAATCATGCGAAAACATGTTTTTTCGAAAACGATACATTAAAATTGAACCGACAAATGTATAATAAATAATTTTTATTTTTCACAATGGAATTACAATCGTTGAATAATATGAATATTATAGAAAAATATATAAAAGAATATTTTCCGAAATTGTTTTCACTTTCCACTGTTTATTCAGAGAATCATTGTCATCGAAATTGCGTAATTTTTGTGAAAAATTTTAATCTGATTTAATCATTTATAATCTTGTAATAATCTCAGAACATAATTGTTTCAAACCGCATCTGAACTTTTTAAGGTGTTGTCTTATCGTAATTGTTATTTTATCAGTAGTAAAATAGTTGTAAGATGTAACTATTACTAACTAATAGTAATCTATAATGATAACTACTATCCTATCGCTTTGCACTAATATTTTAAATTGTGCCATTAGTACGCCTATTTAGAATTTTAAGCATTTCATTTCTTGTAAATGTAAAACTGACTTTCAAATTAACAAAACAGTTCTTAAAAATAGAAAAACGCACCTTGTGGCGTAAAACTCATTTATAAATAATCAATTTCTGTTCTTTAACTTGAGTAAGAAAAGTAGGAGAGAGCTAATTGGACCTAAATTATAGACATCATAGTTAATTAGCGCCACTGTACTAACTGTATAAATATTTTTCTTAGATTTTCGTAGATTGGGATCGAAGGACATTCATCTCGTGATAATGATACGGGTGAAGACTTTGTTTAACGATTTTTTTTATTTAAATGCTTTTCAGATTACAAGTCGTGTATATCACAAAATCGTTTGGTATAACAGTCGATTCATTTGGATGGCATAGCTGGGTGTTTGTCAACAGCCGGGTACTTTGTCTTTGTAGTTGCAGCCGATGATGGACGGGTCAAAAGCGAGACCATCTGGGCAGTGATACTGCCCGATCGGTTTCAATTGTCCCTCGACATTCTGGCAATAATAAAAGATGGAGCAGTCTTTAGGATCGCGGACATATCCTTCTTTGCTGCATACTCCTGATGACGGTGGACCAGGCGGCGCTGGCGTTGGTTTTGGCGTTGGAGGTGGGTTTGGGGGTGGGTTTGGTGGTTGAGGTACGCTGCCTCTTAGAACTTCGTTCATCTTAGTCAGAAGAGGATACTTTCGTCCACAGATACCCCGGAAGTCGTCGGTTTCAACGCTCCACATCATAGCACCGCCAAGATTGCGACTGTTAATATAGTCACACTTTTCGCGAACGGAACTGAAAAACGAACGAAAACACCGTATCATTAGAGAATGATCGACAATTCGAATCTCTTATCACTAGACTGCGGATCTTTATGCAAAATAAAAATGTTCTACATTAATTGTGGGAAGCAGGAATAAAATAAAAATTAATTTCATCCCTTTTGTTACTTTAGAAACAACATTTGCAATATTCTCAAATTTTTAAAATCTTGTACTGTTTTACACTTCGCCCAACCAATTTCTTCATAAACGCATAAAGATCCGCTGTTTACTTATCACATATTCAGGAACACAGAACACTTACTCGACGTCATCGTATCCAATCCATTGGTTGCCTTTGACAGCATAAGGCACGCGTTGCCGATCTTCCCTACGAATTTCCCAGCCGCCTTGGCGGACAGATTCGCAAATCTCGTTGTAACCGAGCATGCCCGCTTCTCTGGTATATGGTCCAGCATTTCCGGGACCAGTCGCTGGAGCACCTACACCATTGTTGCTAGGGTTTGCCAAAGTGAAGGTTCTTCCATAGGAAGGAATACCAACAATGAGCTTATCGGCTGGAGCACCGTTAGAGAGCCAGTAGCGGACGGAAGCGTCCTAAAATAATAAAGAACATCATGATTATACCATAAACGATCAACAGCACCGACAGTCGTGTTGTTTAACGCGCACTTACAACGTTGAGTTTAGCCTGTTCTCCCTGCTCGCTAGCGGAAGCGTACAGAGGGGCGTTGATGCCAGTGACTTTGTTCCAGGAACCGTTCATGTCGTAGGTCATCAGATTAATTAAGTGAACGTACTGCGCCACTTGATTGATGATGTACGATTGCTTAGCGGATTTCTCAGCGGCGCCAACGGCCACACTGAGGATGTAACCGCGGCTGTCGAAAGCTTGTCTCAGCTCCCTCAATAAAGCCACGAAATTCTCTCGGTCGGATGGTTGACCACCGCGCTGATTAGGGTACTCCCAGTCCACGTCGAAACCGTCGAAGTTGTACCGTTGCAGGAAGCTGACCACGTCCTGAACCAGTCGGGAACGGGTTTGTGGGTTGATAACCACTTGAGAGAACTTTGTGGATCCTTCGTTCCAGCCGCCAATCGCGACCATAGCTTTGGCACCGTTTTGTTTCGCAAGGGAGGTGAACTTGCCGAAACCATTTTTACCGCCGCCGTCCGGTAAATCGGCCCATGCGTCCAATACTCGGACAGTGCCGTCCGTGTTGATCCCGATGAAACTATAGATCATGTGCGTGCAAAGTCTAGGATTGATGTCCTCTATCGCGATCTGCCCGTTCCCCGGACGATACACGGTCCAGCTACCGAAGTAGCAAACGATCTTCTCTAGATAACGAGAGTGCATTGTATTAGACGATGAATTAGTCACGGATCTTTTCAACGATAGAAAGCTCCGATGATCGATTGTCAACGTAGATATCGTAGCTTAAACGATCATGTAGTGAAAACGCTTTTTTCCAGCACATTATCAAGTGTACAATGTGTGTGATACTTACTTTCAGCTTGAACATTGGCGGCCATCGTCGCCATGAAAGCGATCAAGAGCGCTACCTTGAACATCTGGAAACAAGAGATTCGTTTCTCAACTCTTTATCTATATACTGATAGCTTCGTCTCTTTAGGATGACAATGATGTGTCAGACGATACAGTTCTCTTCGCGGATACGACCGCGGATATCGATCGCCGAACAAGTTCTCGCGACTTCGATTCTGAGATATGAAACTTGAGTTTTGAATTTTGAATACAATGATTATAAACACATTACGGCGCCGGTTGGTGCAGCGGCTATAGTCTCCGACTGCGGAACCGTTGATTATAAACACCTTTGGCGGATAAAGGAAACCGCGATACCTTGGTTACTTGCTTCCGACGACGTTCCGCAAAGACCACTCTAAACCGGCATCGTCTTTTCGATCTTTTTTATATCCCGCCCGAAAATTCGTAGTTTACTTAAAAGTAATCGGTGTTATCAGCGTTACATATGGATATGAAAAGGATTTTATCAGTCACGATCTAATCGAACACACGTACGATTATTATATACAGGTATTCGTACAAAAACAGCATGACACTTGGTCTAATATATCCGAATCTTGTTTGATCAATTGAAAGCAGATCGACTACGATGTAATTAATGATTACGAATCACTGATTGTAATCATTGATTATAATGGATCATCTTGCTCGTTACGAGCTATATGTATATACTATTCAAGTGTCTAATATCAAATAGAGATCGATCAAAGCTAATCTTTCATTGATTTTTGATGAACCAAAGTGAACCGACAAAGCAACGATCCCGTTGCGCAATGGCAATTGTCGAACAGCAGCGATTTGTTTGCTTTTCAAGTACGTCTTCGACGAATTGCCACAGATGTGCATTTGGAAATAAGGTCGTAACATCGACGGTTTACAAACCAAATTCATGGTTCCGCGGTAGATAATGGTATCTCTGGAAATATACGCGAGGTTACCTGCGTGCGACAACAAACGACCGAGTTTGATGCGTGTTGTGTACGCTGCTGAGAAATCGGCAAACTTTACGAAGTCTAAGATAATGAAACCAGATCTCTTTGTTATTCTAATCCGTGGCAACGCCGGTTCAACGTTTGCCGATATGTTTTAATTTGCTTTTTATTTGTCACTAAAATGATCGAAGAAAAAATACGAGAAAAACATTACCTCTTCGAAGATACAAGGGTACGGTCATACAGACTTTCACGGACGTACTGTGCTACGATGTAGGCGATTACTTGTCACTGAAATACGCGAATTTATCGCAAACCTTTTATCAAACAGATAGTAGGGAGAGGGAATATCCCCACGTGCGAATGTGAAAATTGTAATTTCCCACTGCAAATAAAACGAGAAGATAGTATGTACTCTCATCCGATATCTAAGAATCTATACGATTACATGTACCCTTTCCGCGAAGAAAGTTGGACTAAAGATTATGGTCAAACTGTTGCAAAAGATTTAATGTAGATTCATTACTGATCCCTATAGTAATCCCTCACATATACCCGAGATAACAGAATGTTTAATTAGTGACCAATGAAAATTTTCTTATCTGATTCAAGACCATGTCAAGGTATTGATCTAGCTGTGAATATATACCGTTTAGGATTATCCACTTGTAATTCTTGTTTAATCCTTTGTACTCGAAATTGTACAATTCCTGTTTTTTAACTGTTACTTGTATACTAGCTGCTTTGAGTCTATTCGTTAAATGAACAACCATATTGGTGGAAGGGTTGTTATTTTCGCAACCCTTTCGTTCGAAAAATTAATGTTTCATTTCTCATGAAGATTGTCGAAAAAAATCTAGCAATGGAAAATTTGCTGGCATTGATAGAATGCATTCTATGTATTTGAAAACTTCGTATTAAAACGCTAAAAATGAGAAATATGTTATTTCTTCTAATCCTTTAATGATCAAATAAGAAATTTTATTTCGATTAAAAGAATTAGATTTGGATCGTTCTCTACTTGTTTTGCTAATTTGACGAACGAAGTGAGTCAACATCATTATGCATTACAAATAGTAACATGTGTTTTAATTGTATGAAAAAGAAAAACGTTTATAATCATGATGTAATGACTAAATATTGGTCAATGTCAATACACTAAGAAGTTATTATTTACAATAAAAATGGAAAAAGCTAACTATATTCATCATTATTGATGCTTTTTGTAATGACTAAATATTGGTCAATGTCAATACACTAAGAAGTTATTATTTACAATAAAAATGGAAAAAGCCAACTATATTCATCATTATTGATGGTTTTACTAATCTGTTTCTTGAAGTGTTACCTCTAATCCATGATCGATGATTTAAAAAATGGTTACAATGTAAATTTTAAAAATTCTCATAACAGAAGTAAATATAATGTTAACTAAAATATACAGGAAACTATAAATCAATATTCAATTATGAACAAAGAAATACATACATGTATGTTTATATATGTATAATTATAAATACACTTTATGTTGTGATTTTTACATAATGTTCAAATAACATATTTAATCAATCTTAATGCAATCCAAAGTATTTGGCCCGTGTGTTATTCCTTCTCAAGCCTTGTTTTCGTAGATACCTCCAGTATTGCTTTGTATTTGGATCTAAATCTTCCAGTCTCCGTGGTTCGGTTTTGAGGGTCCACAACCAATCCGGGTATTCGGAGTCAGGCTTTAATTTCACATCTTCTCCTTCCTTGAGAATATTCGATCCACACACATAAGTTAACAATTTATTTACATCCTTTTCAACAGGAATCTCTACTTTCTCAAGTACAGCGACTTTTTTTACTGTTTTCTTGGGATTTGGTGCTGCAATAAGAAACAGAATATTTTCGAATTAAAGATTGTTCGTTGATACTTACAAATGATAAACACTTAATAATGTATAGCAGTATTTATTTTATTACGTGCTTTCGATAAACATGCAACAAAACACCCAAAAGGATCATTTATATCATGTATGTACAACATAACCTCTATCCATACGAAATAAAATGTGCTAGTATTCTAGTAAAAACAAAATGATGTGAGAAAAACATTTTTACCTGCATAATTTTTTATTTGCATTGCATATTGTACAGGAACAATAAGGCTTTTTTCAATTTGGAACAACCGCAACGCCGAAAGAAAGGACATCGTTCTGGAACAAATAAATTGATCAAGCCAGATCAAGCTAATAGTTAAATCTTGCACAAGTTGCAGACAATGGTAAAGATGAATTATTAATAGAGAATAATATTAATTATTTGATAGGTTATAAAAATTATTTATTTACATACAGAGAGAAAATTCTCTGTTACATACAAGCCAATACAAGCACAGACGTCTCGTCTGTGATACAAGAAGGAAATGTTCTTATTGTAAATGTATGTATATATATCTAGTCTACTTAGTAGAACCATGAGTCACCATGAGTAGAACAGTAGGACATAGCGAAGCGGTTCATTCAAACGTTGACAACGGCATGGTTACAAATGCGCAATAGCAAACAATAGCTTTGTCCCGTACTAAGCTTTATTAATGGTGATTTAACTAAAAATATATATAATATCCATAATGTATCAGTATTCGTTAAATGATTAAAATCAGATTCAGGAATTTATGGTGTAATCAATTGATCGTTTATGTTTACTTTTATGTTTCGGTTATGTGATGCCAATAAGCAACGATAGAGTTACGCGGGTAAGTACGATTTTTATTTTGTAAAATATGAAAAATTATACTCAGAGTTTATTGAATTGTTGTAGGTTAAAACTGTAGCCTTTGATATACGAGGCATAAAAGGAATATCGGTAGAGTCTAATTGTAAAGCAAACGTTCAGGAAAATAATCAATTTCTGACGATAGCACCTGCTTTACCAATTCTACCTGGAGCACCCATTCCACCGAAACTATCTAAACGGTATTATAACTCATTTAGGTACAAATAAACTATACAGATTAATATGTACTGTAATTACTGAATCGTACAACTCTTTTATCAATTTTTGACGCAGTCTAGCAGATTCTTCATTTAATATAGAGAATGCCAAAACCGAGGGTTCCAATACAGTCACCTTGCAATGGACAAGCGAGGGGAAGACCATGGTTGCGACGAGAACAGTCGCGGAGAAAGAAAAAAGTCCCGATAGGATATGTCTCGATAGAAGGGGTCTCACTACATTCCCAAGTATAGTTGGGGAACCGCGTTTACGTTTATTATCTCTTCAACATAATCTTCTCACAAAGATCGAGAACTCAAACTTCTCTCAGTTAACAAAATTAGTATTTCTTGATTTGTACGACAACCAAATTGAAAGGATTTGTAATTTCGATGTGTTGGAAAATCTAAGAGTGTTATTGATCGGAAAGAATAGGATAAAGAAGATCGAAGGTCTGAAACAGCTTTCTAAATTAGAAGTGTTGGATCTGCATGGAAATCAAATTCTACAAGTATCAGACTTGGAGAATCTTGCGTCTTTGAAAGTACTTAACTTAGCTGGAAATAATATTAAAGCGATAGGTTACCATGATTTCCAAGGTCTAGCGTCACTGAAAGAGTTGAATCTCAGGCGTAACAAAATCAAAAAATTGTTAGGATTCGGTGAAACGCCACAGCTACAAAAATTATATTTAAGTAACAATAATATCCAAAAGTAAGTATTTAGCAAACGATAAAGGTATCGATTATATTGTATCGTTTTATTCAATTCTGTTTTAGAATCGAGGATATAGGAAGTCTAGTGAAAGCGTTACAGCTTAGGGAAATAACGATAGATGGAAACCCTGTGACTTTAAATGGGGATTATATGTCCTTTCTTGTGTCGTATCTATCAAATTTACAATTCTTATCTACTGTGCCAGTTACCGAACAACTTCGAAGGACTGCTATGGCATGGAGAACATCTAAAGAACAAAGTAGCTCTACTTTTCTAAATCTCAGCGCACAAGTCTGTATGAACGTTCGCAGAGAAGAAGTTATATCGAACGCTAAAATAAATTGGGAACTTCTCAGATGTCATTCCAAATCCTCTGCGGATAGCAATGGCAACAGTACTCGAAGTAGTAACATCGGTTTAGTTCAAGTTCAGAAGTCGAATAAGTTTAATGCATTGAAACCAAAGAATCTAGAGAAAGCAAAGTCAAAAGGCTTTGGGAGTTTAACTTCGATAAATGAGAACATAGAAGCAACAAAGATAAATATTAAAAAACGAAGTAACTCCAGTGATAATTTATTTAGACTGAAGGACACGACTAAAACATATCCGTTAGAGTTCAAATTACCCCCTATTTTAGGTTCTATTGTAGATAATTTGATTAATAACAGATTTGACGAGAAAGCAAGCAAAACCAACAAGAATTTGTCAAAAGTAAAAGCTAGTAGCGATGCTGATAGCGAATCGAACAGCGACTCGGAAAGTTCAGAAAGTCATGAGAACTTAAAGAGTTGCTTGAAATCTCATCTTCTAAATTCTGGCAACCATATTTCTCCTCGCGATGTTAATAAGTCTGCTACTAACAAACTATTTAATCCTATACATGTTTCTTCGCCCACGTCGACTGCCAATCATGAAAAAGAAAATGAAAAGAATTGTACAATGTTCAAGTCCACCGAGGCGTTAAACGACGAGGAATTAACAAAATTAAGTCGAAACATGAAGTATGACCAAAATGGCACAAGCGATTGCCAATCGAAATCAAGCATTGGTTCCTCCGGTTATTTTTCGTTAAGCTCCAAAACAAACAGCATGGATAGTTGTAAGTCAATACTGAGCGATTCTAGCACATCTTCCGCCGCTAAAAATACACTGTTAAAGAGCAAAAATTCCGAAAAAGATAAAAATAGAATAAAGAGTGCCCAGGTGAAAAAAATAGTCACTTACAAAAGTAATAGAGCAGCGACAGCTAGAGCTAAATACAGAGCTTTAACACCGCCAAGTCCACCGCCGTTGCAAAATCCACCAAAAGAGAGAGAACAAGGTGTGTACTGGTAATACATTAGCAGTAGTAATTTGATTAACAGATATCGCTAATACATTCTAGGAGGAGATTATTTGATAGAAATTGTTGGTCGATGTTTAAATGTTTATGGTCAAGGTGCACTGCGTTTTATCGACAAACCATGGGACTGTTCAAAGGCTCAAGATGTTAATGTAGTTAAATTCAATTATGTACAATTCAACGACGTGGCCAAAGTTTTGTGTAAAGTGAAAAATAGGTTTCCACACATAGAACACTTTATGTTTAAAGAAACGAATATTAATTACCTTGGGCAACTTAATGCTTTAGCCGAAGTACAAGGATTGACGAGCATTCATATAGAAATCGGGAATCCGATTATATCCAAGGATTGGAAGGTATACGCTATATTTCGTTTAGCGCATTGGGGACTCAAAGTTATCAATGGGAAAGAAGTAAATACCTTTTTTATTTCGTACGAAATGAAGTAGAAAAGTATCTATTAAAAATATCCACTTCGTTCAAATGTTATCTTCAGATTACTAACGAAGAAATTGAATTGGCGAACAAGGAGTATGCTGGCCTCGTTGATATTGTCATGTGTTCACTGCCAGAAACCTTGTTGCAACCTTTGTTACAAAGACTTCACTTGGAAAAAGTGCAACGACAAAACGGAGAACAAATTACTGCCAAACAATTTTTGCTTAATAGTGATCCAGCGCTTAGAAGCGTTGTCGCTAAGGAGGCATTACAATGGAGAAAAGGAAGTATAACGCAAGTAAGAGAAAAATAATACAGTTCCTGGCGATAATCTGATAAAAGACAAGAATATATGAATTTGATAAGAAAAAAGATTTTTTCTTATTGTAGGAAGATCTTATCTGGAGACATAAGGGAAAAGTGCATCTGTTAAGTCTGATCAATCTCACTATAGACGCGATACAAAAGCTGCAACTTCTTGAAAATAAGTGGCCAAGTATTTTGTGCGAGATAATTCACACTACTTTATCCGACTTTTCCGAAATGGACGCGTACATGAAACGTTGTAGCGAGACACTTGAAAGTGACAAATGATGCGCCTTCATTTTATCAATTGAAGTAGTGCGAATTTGCACAACTTAACAACACACGTTAACTTAACGTTCCTTTAGTATGTGTTCACATTTATTTCATTCATTTATTATTTCACAGACTATAGTGCATGTTACGACTGTATATTTGTTACTTAATACGTATAACACGTTGAAAAGTGTCGTCGGCGATAACGCTTGAATTTTTATACAATATACTTCACGATTATGCAGTAAATAAGTTTATCGCGATGTTAATGTACGATAATGTATTTTAAATATAGTACGCAGAAATAATAAAAGCACACTGCAGACTTAAAAAATAGGAGTTCTTAAAAAATTACTCATGCTTTGGTTTAATCTATAATATAAATCGTTAAATTTACGTAGATCGAGAGGGTGAATTCTATTTACAATAATGACATGTAATCTTTAGCTAAAGAGAAATCAGTTATTTCGTATCACTTCGTCCCGATGATGGATTCAACACTAAAAGAGATGGTTGATTTCTTCTCTAAACAAGATCCACTAGTTGCTGTAGAAATGTTGCTGAGATCTGTCACGGCGGAAGTGAAGTTATTGAAGTTCTTCTTAATTTTCCGCTGCTCTGGAACATTTTCGAACCAAGGAATCGCGGAATACGTAGTCGGAAAGGACTCTAATTTCTTGGAATTTTCAGAGTCTTGCTGGTTGTGCGACAAACCATTCAACAAGGGTGCGTCTGCGGTAACTGAAATAAAGAACATGTTCGCACTTTATAAAAGTATTACAATATCTTCATACGTGTGTAATTGTTTGTTTGCTGAACATAGTGTTATATACGATCGCTAGTGCGATATTGACGATATTGTGGGATATAAACTTCCATAAATGAGCGTTTGACGCATGCTTCATCGCCAATACAAGGAAGAGAAAGTGGAACGGAGAGGGGTACCGGAATACAGCATGATCGAATTTTGGGATTCATTTAATTTCTATATTCCTATAAATACTAACATGCTGTGGGTAAACCATGAATAGTCTTCAATCCATAAAACCCTTGCGTGACGCTGATGCTAGTCTGCGTGAAGTGTAATTGATGGCGCTGAAAGTTCTTTGTCCTGCGACAAACAGGACTCTGATCAGGCTTCAACAAGTACGGCGAAGCGGAAGTATCCACGGGTGCATGGCAGACAGTCGACACATTGTCACCGAAATAATTCCCTTGGGCCTGTTGTTGTCTTCTGAGGGCGACCTGCGCTGCCATCACCCGTTGTCTTTCAACCACGAGCAAACAACAAGGACAACGGCAATCCTTCCACGCGCACGACCGTTTGTGGCCCTTTAGACCGGAAATCACACCGTGGTTCCGGCATCTCGCGCACTTTGGACTCCTCAGACGTTGTTCCATGCTGGAATTCACTTGGCTGGAACTGCTGATCCCAGTTTTCATCTTAAATTCTTGTGCAACAGCCCTTCGGTAATGTTCTAAACTTTACAATGTCCACGAAAATGTCTATCAATAATTAATCTTTCCAGTTCATTTTAGCGAACTTGTAAAGCCACTTCACTGAAATACGTGATCCTTAATTTTCAAAGGGAACTAAACAATAAGCTGGATACAAGGATCTCACGGAGTCACCAGGTTCACCAAGGAACTTCGCACCCTTTCGAAATCGCTCCCGAATTCCTGCACACTGCCTGGGCGAAGCGTGCTCTATGCACTGAATGAGTTATATACTTAGAGGAATCTTTTTCCTGCGGCGAAGGAGGTGTTCCTTCATCTCCTCCTACCAATTTAAAATGTATTTTTAGAGAAGAAACACGCTGGGATTGGCTCTGAACGCGGAGAAACGACGCCACCCTCGCAAACGAAGAGCCAATCGAGGATAACCGGGCTCTCGGTGTTCTTGTTTCCACGGTGTTGTATCACCCTCGAGAAAAAGGTGAAGATCTTCGTTAAGCGAGCGATTTCTTTGATCGCCGTCCCCCGCGACGGGAACGTATCGATCTTCCGCAAGGCGGATCCGACATGTATACGCACAGAGAGTTGTTTGGACGTAAAAGGGCGAGATTCATCAAACTCGATGCCTCACGAGGAAACGGAGTACATGCTGATACCGAAAAAAGCTTGCGAATTTATTAATTCAATGGATTCTGTAAATCCCGAGCGGTTAAGCTTCGTTATACATATTAACGTGAACATTTTGGCGTTCTTTATTGTGAATTATATTATTATTATTCTAGATCACGTATCCAGGTAGTCGATCGGCGAAGCGATATACAAGTGCGGCCATTGAAATCTTTTCGATTCTTTCATTTCGAAGCGTTTAGTAGGACAAAGTCCGCGAAGAGAAAATAATGCAACGGGTCGAAGGTAGATTTCCTTCGTGGCGTTTCCGTGGAAGAGTAACATAAACCGGACGCTTCCTCTCCGAGTATATAGATTTTCAGGCAAAACAAGGGTAGAACGTAGCGCACGGTGGGCCGCGGCACTTAAGAGCCGGCCTTCCGAAAGAACACTCATACGTTAAGAAAACATACTCGAAACTAATATTAACTGTGCGTTGGCAACATCCGAGCGGATCGTATTAACGAGCTCTAAGAGCAAGATCACAGAAAGAATGCCATGTGGCCGCAGCTGGCGGTGTGTACCGTTGTTAGTCCAACGAGACTCTGTCTTCTATTTTTGCAGTACGCAATAGAACGGAAAGGGTGTAGAGATTGCAATACACCGATACTTGGATAATATACTATATTCTTAGTCGAACGGGTTCGGACAGCGATCCCGAGATGCTCTCAGCCTAAATCTGAAATTCTGCTTCTCCAAACGTCGCGAAATTCTAAGCCTCGCTATTGCTTCTATTTTAACTAGGTTTCTAATTGCTATAATCACTATGGTAAAATTGATTTTTCCAGTTTCTCTTTTTGTATATCAATACGATAGCAATTAATTAAAATTCGGTATGCAACCCTTGATGAAGTCCTCGATTAAAATACGATGATTTATGCTGGGAAGATTTACACATTCACGCGCATTATGTTAACAACTTTTTAACGTATGTGAATTCGAAAGTGTTGACGGGCAGAGTTTCCGACAGGCACTCGATTAATTATATTTTTGCCGTCCTTGCGCTTGATTTATGAAACGATCGTTAACAACCGCAAATGAATTTCTGTTCTTCGAAGAAACATCGACCGTTAGACGACACATTTCCTGACGAACGACGAAAGAAAGAATGATCAGGGAAGTTTAAATTTACATTCAGCTGGTAGGCACGCGTGAAACGCACCGAGGAATTCGCCCTAATGAGCGTGGAACGAAGGGGTGTCATTGTAGATGTTCCCTCCCCCTTCGCCCATCGACGGAGACAGCTCTGCTCGAGAGTGTTGTCAGAACGGCAAATATGTTGACAGGTCATTCAACATCTTTCTACCGCTGGCAGCAACGGATCCGTTGGAGATGCGTGACCAAGCCGATGTTGCACCTCTGAAGAATATCTCTGGCTAAAATTGGCCCTTCTCTTCGATCTTTCCCGCAAAAATGACTCGCCGATTATTAATAACTAGACTGCGGATCTTCATGCAAAATAAAAAATGTTTGTATTGATTGCAAGATATACATAGGAGCCAACACTGGTGGCCTTAAATCTTTTTAATACCTCCACTGTTTTAAATTGTACGTACCCATTTTTGTCATATATGCATAAAATCCGCAGTCTATTAATAACAGTGGTCACGTCGACTTGTGACCTAATACCAGCTCTGACAAAAAGTGTTCGGTTGTCGCATTTTCGATATTTGATTCTACGCGTTAAATGAAAGCAAATATTTCGTAGGAACACGCAGGCTCGTTCCAATTCGCGAAATGTTGCCATGCTTTATACGTTCTCCGCGTTGCCAAACTGGTTTCGCGAGTACTGTAACATTTGTCAATTGCACGCGGATTTTAATAAATGTTCTTGACAGATCGCCGACTCTATAAATAATTATTTGTTAACAAGAGTAACGCAATTTCGGGAGAAGCGAGCCGAAATAAGCGGCGCGGCGGTTCCGTCGAAACCGACAGCTCTGACATTTGCGTATCGTGACACTTTGCATTTGTTCGTAGCCGAAAAACTGTTCGCGTCACTGGAAAATCGCGGTGTATATGTAAAATTCATAAATCCGCGTCTCTTGACAGCTCCGACCGATACTCGCGTTCAAGCCCCACCGGCCGTTTCTCGAATGCGAGCCGGTGAAGAAGATCGGCGCGTCCCTGCCTTCGATGTTGCAAACATGTTATATAACACGAGATTCAAACCATAAATCAAACCGGCGAAACATCGCGGGCAGGACAACGAACAGCGAAACTAACCCCCGGGAAATTTCAGAGAATAATCTTGACGAGTTGTCCGCGACATGTAATGCAATCGTACAGAAGGGGAAGAGCCGCGAGGAAGTATTCTTCATTTACTGCCGCTACTTCGTTCGTCCGAGGTATAAATACGAGCGTAAAGAAGCGTGTATTCGTAGCAATACTTCGGTTTAGTTAGCGATACTCGAATTGTCGGTGTAAAGAAGAAAGAACTTGCTGGAAAGATCTTTTCCTAGCTCTTCATTGCTACTAGACAGCGGATTTTTATGCAAAATAAACATTTTCAACCTAAATTGCGACAAACTGGAGTGAAATAGAAATTTATTTTCTTTCTTAACACATTTAATAGGTCAAAAATAATATAACAATACATATTTTGAAATTTTTGTCATGACGGCATAAAATCCGCTGTCTAATTATTACATACAGTTAGTTCTCAAAAATAAAAAGAAAGGGAACGTCATACCTTTTTATTGTTGACGCAACGTTGTCTGCGTTATTTAAAATTATGGTTCGTCGTGTGTTGATACGGTACTATCATTTTTACATGGTGCAAGGCTGGTGACCAGCCAGTAACCGAGTACATTGCGATGCCCCACTGTACAGACAACTTCGCATGGTACTTGACCAAGTTTCTCACGGGTTTCACGGGCATGCTCTTCTTTTACGTGTGCTTCCTGAAAGAAAAGTAAGCCTCTCCCGCTGCGGATTAAATCGGCACAAACAGAATAGATAGAAAAAATGTATTACGAATTGCAGAGAATACACTTGCCTGTGCAAAGCGAGAATGCGAGAGTTCGCTCGTGACAAAGGAGAAAAGTGAGTCACGTTGGTCATATGTGCGAGATTTCTCCGAGGATTTGATTGAATTTCGTCGTTACTAAACAAACATTATTCGTCTCGTTAAATATGCATTGAAATTGTAACATTGCCACGAGATCCTAAAGAATATCACGCATCGTATGGCCAGCGATATAATGTGCATGGCGTAATCAAAAGTTCTAATACTCAGTACTAATCCCTGCACTTTAGACAACCAGACTGGTGCGAATGTGAGGCAGGGTAAGCGAGAACGATATTTTCCGATATTTCCGATATAATTAATATCAATGTTAATAATGCGATGTCTCCGATAGAAGGCAGGCCAAGGTTTATGCTTGTGGTTGCCGAAAACCTATCGGCATGTAAGTATATCAATTTTTTAAGAGGTTTTCAATATTAATTATTTCATTGTCTCTTAGTAATCGATTTTTAATGGTGTTTAGGGTACGCAGAAATGAGACAATGGTTTCTCGAGAACGACCCAGCGATCTCGGAGACTGCACTTGCGCTAGAAAAAAATCCTCCTAAAAATGACAATGGTAATTTCGACTTCTCCAGCGAATCGCTGTAAGTCTTGCCATTGTGAGCCACTTTAATCATGCCACAGATCAGTGACGCTCCGATCGTTTCAATTGCAGGTGTATCGTCCGAAAATTGTACATGCTGTGTAACATTGCTTAATCGGAAGAGCAAGGTACATTTTTAACAATTTCCGCTTCAAATGCAATATTACTTCAGCTTAAAACGTACCGATAAGTAATCCACTAGTTTCTAAGGATATTTATTTCTTTAAAAGTCAAGATAATCGATAATGTATGCTGTTTTCTAAAACTACGTGATTTAATCTTTCATGTATTGAAACTATTGTTAAATCAGTTTGCAGAATCAACGACCAGTGTGAGAAGAAAACGATTGCGCCAACATTGTCATTTCCGTCATTGCAGTGGCCTCGTTAGCGCCGAAAAGCTTCTGAAGAAAAGAAGAAAACGTTCTTGCGTCCACATGCATGTTTCCCAAGACAGTATTACCGACTTCTGGAAGTTTTGTATTAAAAACATGAATCATGATTCACGGAATCCTACAGATGATATAAAAAATGAAGATACAACTATCGTAGACGAACGTAAAGATAAAATTCGGAAGAATTGCCGATGCAACGTATTGAGTAGAAACGTGAAATCCATTAAAACAGAAACAAATTTAGAAGATGCTCTACAAGAAGATAGCAAATGTGTAGACGAAATGCCTTCGAAGCCGTGTACAGACAAAGTAGATGCGAAAAAGGAAATATCGATTGACTCTTCATGCAATAATGTTATTAATAAGGTGCAAAACTACCTTAGTAGTACATCAAAGCAGGTTTCTACTCAAGATATTACAGACTTGCAAACTGTTAATAAAATCTGTAATATAAAATTTGAAGCAAGAACAGCGTCCAACGAAGATTCGATCAAAATGATCGATTCGAATAAATACTCCGATTGCTCTCCGAAAGAAAGTAGAAAAGGATCGCAAAGCGAAAGCAGTTTCACCGAAACTCTTTTAACAGATAATTGCATGGATTTGATTCTGTACCGCGAACTGCGGGAGAAACGTGCTCCTAAAACTAAAACGAAGACAGTACCGGTTCGTCTGAAATTTAGCAGAAGCATCGAATCAAAATCGAGCCTCAAAGCGCGAACTATTAAGTTGCCAAAATATTCGGACGTCGATGACAAAACTCGAAAAAATTGTTTTGCCAAGGAAAACAATCAACCTAGCCAGGAATGTTCCGTGATAAAGCGTTCTTCGATTTCGGGGTCACAGAAAGGTATTCACGACGAATTTGAAACCAAATCTATTTATTTCGACGTGTGTCCAGCGAGTAAAGCAAATCAAAAGAACTTTCGTGGGAATTGTTCTTGCGATTCGAAGTTAGTTACGGATTTCTTTTTATAAATGTTTCATTCTGTAGTTTCGGAGCAGTCTGCGTTTAATAATCATATTTCATTGTTTCAGAAGTCGCGATCGTACGCAATCGTCCTTCAATCCTAAAATCTCGCAGCAGCGCTGCAAAACATTCTGCGAGAATTCGCAGAGGCAAACGAGCAGTTTCTCCGGCGACAATGCGAAGTTAAAGAGGATCATCGATTCCATGTTCGATCGGAAGTCTACTTTGGTTGGCGAGAAATGTTTCGCGAAATGTAAGACGTCGTTCCCACAGAACAAGAAGAATACTATCAAGGTAAGGAATTCGAGATCGAGGAGCCTCAAGGATCAGAAATACAAGGACACCACGGACAGTTCTTCCACTGTTTCTTCCGCGAGCTCCGACAGCGGGGATCGAATCGCTTTCCAGAGTCCTTACAAGTCGACGATGCATGATCGATATAATTACGATTGCTCTTCTCCGACGGATCTATCCTGGAGAAGGTGTCCGTCTTGCACGATGCTGTTCGAACACTCGGCCTGTCACAAACGGGAGCCGATTTCCAACGTCAACAAGTGGAGAAGAAAAGACCAAAGAAGACGAGGTAGCCCGACATCAACTTCTTCGACGTATTTCGCCTCCCCTCCGATCTGCAAAGAAGACTGCGTATTCGATAGAAATAATGTCGATCGGGGCATGCGTGTCCTATTCAGAAAAAGTAATCAAAACCGATCGTTCAGGGAATCCACACTTTACGAACAGAGCACGAAAAATAGAATGATGTACACGGATGGTCGTCGCGTAACGTGGAGCTTCAAGCGCGCTTATTAATGATTGTTGAGCGAGTCGGAAGAGAATGAGTAGCTTCATCAGCGACGAAGAGATACAAAAGTCGCGTGAGCCAATGATTTGATATAAGCGATGAATGATGAGTCTTCATCTTTTGCTTTGTTATCGCAACAAGTGGATAATTGGTGAAGTTATATACTCGACATGAAATAAAATTAAGCAATGTTGTATTATTTTAAGATTTTGAAAAGTTCGAACGCAAAAATCATTATCGTCGCGATTGTGAAAAAGCAGGGCGCCGAAACGTGGACCCTTTGATTGCAAATTTAACAGTGGCAACCGCGAGGAACAACAGTAACGAGTGGTCGTAATTGGCAGGTACAGAGTTAGCAGTGAAACGCCGTGAATAAATTGGACGTACAGGGATGACGCGTCCTGTTGGACGTGCGTTGGAAAATCTGAAACTCGATTAATACGCGTCGTGTCCGTAGGTGAAGAGTCTATAAGTAGAATCTTCGGCGGACACGGACGTCAGTCATATTCATATATTATATTCTGAGCCGGTAGACGAAACCTTCCTTTACGCTAACGAGATATACGCGGCGGTTAACACTATGCATACATCATGCGATACCACGGTATACATCTTCGACGAAAATTTCAGCTACAATTTACTCGACGAAAAAACGATTTACCGTGTACCGGTCCTAAAGTTGTCTTGAACCTAGCTGTTCTTTTAGTTAATAGACCATATATATATATATATATTTATATATTATATATATATATGTTTGATAACGGTGTACTTTATTAACGTTCTGATGTGCATTTATTTTTACTGAATTTTTCAGGATCCCAATAAACTTCTTAATATCACCACTGTCAGTTTCATGAAAATGGGATTAGGTTTTTTAATTAACAATGGCAACAGCGAAAACATTTGTCGGTGCACCGGTGTTTGTATGACAGCAAAGCTACCTCCCTCCCTCTCCCGGTATGCTCTCGTCTTAATCTACTCGAGAATCTCTCTGAATGGCAGGCTTTGTAAAGGAAACGTCGCAGCTGCGTCCCTCTTGCCTCATATTTTGCACGCATTCCGATGAAATAAAACGAGACTAGTAAGGGTGTCGAGTTCAACCGAGAAGAAATATTTCGAAACGGGATGTTAAATGAGCGAACTGTCCGACTGTCACTCCGCCTAGTACCCAGTTTCTTAGCACTTAACGAAAATATGAGCCAAAATGGCTCTACATATTTTTGGTGTCCATGTTACAAATAGACTTAGCGTAACACCACACTCTTTGCAAACGATTACAAAACTATACTTTCTGGTATGTACCGTTTAATCTTCGGAGAAAATATATTACAATATTTATTTACATTCAAGTAGCCTTCCATTATTCGTGTGTCGACCGACGCTTATCTTTCGCTTCACTTTCTAACAATCAGAAATATCGATATGTACAGTTTTCTTTCAAAATTATCATTTTTAAAAAATGTATTAAAATGGACATAGCAATGGCTTCTACACCTGGAAGATGTATTCCTCATCTGGAATCAGTTTCCTTTCATTAAAACAAGCCTCGATCCATTCACTTTTGACAATTATTGCACGTCTCTGTAATTCATCGTTTATTGAACTCTTCAATTCAGAACTGACAGGACTTTCGTCAATGAATATGTGCGTCACAGAATCGTCAAGAGTTTCTTTAACAGTTCCACTCAAGAAACGAAATTTGTATTTAGACGAATCTGATGGATTATTGAAATATCCCACTATGTTTCTGAATATGGAATAAGGTGAAATTCCGGGGCCGAACAACTCTTTATCTAACTCGTTCATTTGTACAAGATCCAGCTCCATAATCTTCGCCTGAACATAATATTATGTTACATTGTCAATTTTATTCATTAAAACTGTAGGAGAGATTAATGAGAAAAAATAATACCTCTTCTTCAGCTTTCTCTAATGAACGTGTTAAACTTTCTTCGGTTGCATTTATAAAGAAATTGTCGTAATAATCGTCGTAATTCTCTGCCAACCGACGTTTCGTCGATTCACGGCAACTTATCAAATCCCAAGGAAGAAAGACCTTTAATGAGGACCAATTTTCTTCTTTGATAACGCGCTTGAACCAATCCAATGTTACCACATCGTATATTTTCTTCTGTATAATATCCTTCGCCCTTGCCTAAAGTATAAAGTTGCCTAATGTATCACTGACAATCTTATAAAAATATATTGTTGAAATACTTACCGTCTTGACGTTACCAACAATGACACAGTAATTTTCATTCAACGGGTTCTGTACAACTTTTGCTCTGTGTTGCATCAGAATTTTTTCAATGCGTTCTTTGGCCAATTCGTCGTCTCCATTTATCACACAAATCTCTTTACCATCGAAAAGTCGTGTCAGGCAAACTGGTGAACTTTCATATATATTAATCATTGTTGGTTTGTTATCATACGTGCGAAGACGTTGCTTCGATGTTCTGCGTACTTTCACTTCAATGTGTTCTTCTATGTCATCATGGTCTACATCTCGTTTCGTTAGCTTCTGAACGTGTCGCGAATCCTAATTACCAATCAAATTTACTATATGTATACATAGGCAATTTATCTTCCAGTAGAAAATGTTAATTTTTAGAATACACATACTTTAACGAATGATAACAGTTCTACGGTAGTGCACACGTTGTACCATGGTTTGTCAGTTCTCACGCCTGTGACTCTTGGGAATCTTAAACTATATCCTGTTGGATAGTCGTTACTTCTTGTCATCTCCGATGCCCTCACTGTAATAATTATAGAATCTTCGGGTGGCATCCATAATCCTGGTTTATCCAGCTAGAAAACATTGAAATTAAGATTTTATTCAGCAGAGTCGCCATCTTAAGACTTGTCACCCACTTCACTCGTCCAACTTGCTTACTATGTAATTATATTTAAAAATACGTATACCATGTAAGCTTACCCTAGGCGGAATCACATTTGCTGGGCATTCATTCTTCCATTTTCCATCAAACTTATTCCAAAGATCTCTTAACGTATCCATAGAAAACCCATTGCTTACTGATACAACTGATAGAAACTTTGTCGGATTTTCGCCTGGAACGTCCGGTGGTATAGCTACACCCACCAGGAAACTTTTTATCAAATCCATGAATTTTCCTTCTCCATAGTATCCACCGAGAATAATCAAATCGACATCTCTCACCAGATTATCAGAATACTACGATAGCATATTGCAAGATAAGGAAATGTACGACATTAATACGAATATATACGAATATATATAGCAAACACTACCTCTGCTTTTATTTTATAACAACCGCTACCGTCACGCACATTTGGTTTATATTTAATATCACATCTTTTTACTACCAGTCCTTCTTCTTTGTTTTTCATACTTTCGTTGAACAACTGGCATAAGCTTTCACTTTCGACAAAATATGTGAATTATTATCAAATAGTTTTTTCTTAAATTATATTTTAAGCTTGAATTATACCTTTTCGAAATTTTATTGATTTCACACAACATAAGAGAACCTTCTTCTTCGTTGAACGCACCCTTTAAAATTTCCAGCCTTTTTTCGTACGTTTCATTATTAAGCAAAGTATCATTGTACATAATGATATCAAATGCAATAAAGCATGGCTGGTGGTGGCTGCTATCCGATAACTTTTTAACATCGAAATTCATCGCTTTCGAACCCAGCAACTTCTTTTCTTTATGCCAACCCATTAATTCACCGTCTAAGATGATCGATTTACAATTGGGATTTAAAAGTCGACTAAATACACTGCTCATAAAACCTAAAATAACGAGATTCATTTATACTTATGATCATACAAACTACAATATCTGTTAACTATACCTGAAGAACTAGTTTCTCCGTAACCAGGATAATTTGTAATCTCGTATCCTTGTCTTGTAAAATATTTATATCTGCCATCTTTCATGTGCATCTGAGATCGTTCGCCATCATATTTACATTGCACAAAATATTGTTCACCTTCCAGAAACAGTTTCTTTGTATCCTCGATTTTACATTTCTCTAGCAGCATGGGTTTAAAGTGAAAAAATACTTTGATATCATGATGATACCTCAACCGAGTATAGAATAATATATCGCAGACATGATGTAAATTTGATACATCGATTACTGAATTTGCATCTGGATGAATAACTAAAAAAATATAGAAAAAATTTATAGAGACCATTGTAATACATAGAATGCAGATAATCCTAATATGAAAAAATGAACCTTCTAGTATTCTCTTTCCTCCGGTACCAAGTTTCAAATCTTTAAGAATTATACGTGTTATCCATTTAAACTCCAACGCATTGATTTTTCCTAATAATATTTTAAATGTTTCATCCTTTTGCTGCAGAATTTCGTTGTTTGATATGTTGTCGAGAAATGCATTAATTTGTTGTATAGTAAGGCCTGAAGCTTCACATTTCAAGCGATTCTGCAAAGTTCGGCAAGCAATCTCTGCAAAATCGCGCCCTACTTTTCCCGTTCTTGGAACTCTAAAAGGAAATCGTGTTGTCATTAACTTCATTTTACAATATCAAAAAGAAAAATACGCACTTGTATTCTAGAAGTGTTTTCGCATCCTTACTACTTTTACCCAAGCAAAATACACGAATATATAGATTGGCAAGAGATTTTTCCTTCAGATTGGAAGGTCCACGTTTTCGTTCCAAATGAGGTAAAATCAATCTGAATATGGGGAAAGGTGAAACATCCTAATGACAAACAAAGTTATAAAAATATCAGTCATATATTATTAGAAGAATCTAATTAAAAGCTGCACAGTATACCGCATTAGGATCTTGTGTTCTCAATTCGCAACCAACACGACGACATTCCTGGACGAACTTTTCCAAGACGTCAGTTTTCTTAGCAACAGGTGTCTTGGTAACTTTTTCCAAAACATTGCATAATTCTTTAAACTTAATTTTCTCTCCCAAGGCGGCACTCATGTTGTTTATTTATCTAAAGAAACAATAATAACAGATGGAACCAAATATAGCATTGTCAAAAAAGGAACAAGGTATGTTGTATATGAAATCCAAATATCGAAAATAGGAAAGTACCAATACATTTATTTACAATTGTAACAATTCATTGTACATTTCAGATTCTAATGTTCTTAAACTAAATTGTGATGTAATTTTCAAGATACGTTCTCGCTAATAAATAATTCTCCGATTGTAAATAAATAAGATGTAGATTGAAAGCAGCTTCTTGTTTTAGATCTAAAAGGTATGGGTGTTTCTGTACTAAATCTCCGGGCTGTTCGTTAAGTACTAATTTGTAAAAATGCACAGCTGCTGGTAATAAACCGATTTGATGAAACGCGCGACCCATGTTGTAGTATGTTTCTTGTTTTCCGTCTTCGCCTCGTAGCTGACAGTATTTCCTCAAAAAAGCAATACCTAAAATGAAATAACATAACTTTTAATATAATAAAAATGCATAGTAACTAACAAGATTAAACGAATCTGTAATTACCTTGAATTATAAGTTGATTCTTCTTCGCAGATGATTTCTGGCACGCCATTTGGAATAAAGTTATACCTATAAGCAATGCTAATAACGCACTGGGAGCTACTTTAAAAAGAGAAATGTAATCGTTGAAAGCGTATTTGTACGTTGCCGAAACGAGACAATTGTTCGCGTGCATTACATGTACATAGGAAAATACATCTTCTCTTCCAAGAAGACGCATGATAAACCTGTTATGTCTGGAGTCTTGGGCTTTTTGAACTATAATGTTCAGTAGATTCCAAGAGTTTGGCGTTTGACTAATGCGTAGCAAATTTCGCACAATGTTGTATCCATGATAAGAATCGTTGTTATAAATACAGGCCAACGAACATAGAAACATTATATGCGCGTTTCTCTTCTCGAATTTCTTCGATGTTAAAGCACTCAAACAAATTCTTTGTAATAGACCATATCTCTTTAATTTACAAGCCAATTTACACATTTGCAAAAGCAAAAAGAATTCACTCTTCTCGCTAAGTTCCATAGAGTTGAGGAACACGGGAGCATTTTCTTCTTCAAACTTTTCACCGCGTGACAGCCGATTGAGCTTCAAGGAATCTATACGGCGTTGTACAGAGTACGGTCTTGTTATCGCACTTATCTCAACTTTGTTTCTTATATGAATGCAATGCCTAGAGAAGAGCAGCATAGCGGATCGAAAATATTCATCGTACCTCTTTACTTTGTAAAGAAGTAATGTTCTTCTGTAAATTACTTGAGGGTCTAAAGAGTCAGACTCATAATCCTGATCGAGTATGTCTATCGCTTTATTATATTGACCTTTCAATTGATACAGCTTAGCTAAAGCTATTTTTGCACCTAAATGTTGAGGTGATAATTTCGTCACAATTTCATACGATTTTATCGCTTTCTTCAGTTCTTTACAACCGACCCAGCATTCTGCGTGTCGTAACCAAACTGCGGCTAAACTGTAATTAGCACTATTTACTAATGGATCTAGTAATAGTAAGGCACGTTCAAATTCTTTCTTCCCCATTAAAGTTTCGGCTATGTCTAGAAAGAGATCTCCAGAGATCTCCGGGCTTTCGTACAGGTAGAATTTAAGCAAAAGCTTTTCTGCTAGTTTTATTTGGTCCAATTCAATTAGTATTATCAGGAACTTTGCTTTTAAATCAACAGCAACATTGCCTGGTATTCCACAGCTTTCTATTTCACCTATTCTCAGGTTGTCGAATTCATCTTTCTTCTCGTTTCCAGTTTTTTTCACTGCTACAGCGGAACTGTTATCGTTACCATTTTTATATTTCACCCAAATAGCTGTGTAAGCAGTCAAGATATGTAAACATCTCTTAAACTTTTTCAGTGATATCAATATTTCAGTCATAATATTAACTTCCTCTAAAGTAATGAAGCTAGGACACTTCGAAAAGATATTTTCCATCGCTTCTAATGCTTGTTCATTATTATTCTCCTCCATATAACGCTTAGCTAACATTTTTGCGTACTTAATTACATTTTCGCCATCTTCAGGCTCCAACTGATGAACCAATCTTGAGAATCCTCTCAAATATGCCTTTTTGTCTCCATACCTTTCTAGAAGTTCTGCTCGTGTTTCGTACAAGCTTACATCTTTCGGGCTCCCTTGAATTGCTTTATTATAGCATGTTATAGCTTGTTTAATGTCTCCACTTTCCAGCGACAGATTTGCTAGTCTCACCCATTGATCGGAATCTTTCGGACTGAGATGAGCTGCTATTAATGCGAATTGCAATGACTTTTCTGGCTGATCTGTTTCGTATATCATCGCCAATGTTTGAAATGGTTCCGGAGCGCTTGGCACCTGTCTGAAGAGAAGTCAAAATGTTTACGTTGTTCAATGGTACTTTTCATCTTACAATGAACACTTGCCTAATTATTTCCATACATATTTGAGCAGCTAGTTCTGCATCTCCTCTAGCAAATCTTAAATTCGCTTCGCCCATTAGTCCTTGTAGAGCTGGCGGAAGCGTCCTTTTCTTCTTTCTGTAACGTCCTCTTGGTCCTCTTCGCTGATTAACTTTATTCATTCCAAAATCGTCGTTGTCATTCTCACATCTATGCATAAAGAGACCAATTGTTGTGTGTTTCGCATAAAAGAACATACATAATTACTAGTGTTTGTACTACCTAGCAGGATCTGTTCCTACAGTCTCCGAATCTATATCTCGGTCCATTCTCAATGAATATTCAGAAAACGTTAGTTCTCCGTTCAAAAATTGTTTTGTTAATTGATCTTCTTCATCTGCTGTCATTAATATATCTTGATCTTCTGTGTCTGTAGCAATATCCATGGCAGTACTACTTTGTTCGATATAAGTATCCGATATAATGTCCTGTGTTATATCCTGAATCTCCAAAGCTCTAGCTTCGACGAATTCCGACATATCCACGTTCATATTGCTAAGAGCATTTTCATCCAATTCTTCGATAATCACTGTTGCTATTGTGTTCTCTTCGTCGAGTGTCATATTATTTTTCTGGCTCGACGACGATAAGTTAGTTTCAATTTCTGCTTGTTCCTCCATATCGGTGTGCACGGTAGACTCCATAATAAAATCATTCACTTATTATTCACAGTAGAGAACACTACAATATAAATATGTAAGTAATAAAATTGAAATAAAATTGTATTTCTTATAAATAGCTGCGAATCTTTATGCATTTATCAAGAAATTGGTTGGGCGAAATATAAAACAGTAATGGATTAGAAAAATTCAAGAATATTGTAACATTGTTTTCAACGAACCAAAGTCGTTAAGGAATAAAATATATTTTTATTTTATTCCTGCTTCCGACAATCAATGCGGAATATTTTTATTTTGCATAAAGATCCGCAGTCCACTTATAAAAGTTGATTTTAAGAAAAGTACAGCATCAGGAGACCTAAATAAATAATATTATGATATGTAAACTTTTGGGTATGTGTTTGGTTCACATGTATTAAAGACGTGATAGCACATGCATTCACGATTAATGTTAAAAATTTCATATTTCAAACCATTAAACTTATATGAATTATACCATAAACTCATTTATTGTAATTTACAAGCAGATATAAAATATGCATTTACATGCAGAGGTTATATTATTACGTAAATTGTTTACCTTCGTTGTTGTAATCGAAAAATTTGGAAAATGCACTTCTGTGTAAACAACCGCTTCTTTCTAAAATGAATGTTTTGCAACGTATGAAACACGATTAACACATTATAATTGTTTACGTCGGCAGACAGATAATGTAAGTAAATGCTTCTGATACTGACATCACTTATACTGTGTAACGTGAAGTTCTGTAAACAGTGTGATACGACAGTGCATTATGATTTATTTGTTCGTCGTACACGAGCGTAATTTATTCGCGAGAAACTATATTGGTCACACTTCAAAGAAGTGAGGAATGTGATGAAAATATTGAAGGAAAATGCGTATTTCGAACAGCTCGACTTTTCAATCAAGGCAAACCTTTATTTTAAGAACTTTGAGGTTATGACATCGAAAACAAGATTCTGACAATAAAAAATCATCCCAAAACCCTTTACAGTTTTCGTAAAAAGTTAACTATTCGGAAGAATATGAAACTACTGTTTCATTAAATATTCAGAGGAAGCATGATAACGAATTATACTGTTTAACAAATTATGCCTTTCTACTATTTATATGTAAGTTTTGCAGTATGCTGCATGTAGACAAGTTCGCATAAACTAAATTAACAATGATTTATTAATAAACTGCGGATCTTTATGCAAAATGAAAATTGTCTGCATCGATTGCAAGAAATAGAAACCAAATTCAATTCTTTCAAATTCAATTTTTTGAATTTTCCAACAATTTTGAATTTCATCTATTTACTCAATGCATAAAGATCTACAGTCTATTTATTAAAATATATATATAAGAAAAAAATATAACATACACACATATGAGAATAAATAATTATGTTCTCCGATCGGTGTTAACATTAATGCGTATTTTGCAGCTGATAATAATAGTATGAAGCCACATAGATGCTGGCTATATATCCCTTTATTATTACTGCTTGGTATCGGAACTAAAATATCGAACAATCAAGTGAATTGTTCTGACAAGTATAATAACTCTGTAAGCTCCGACATTTCGAATATCATCAAATCATTGTGTCGTGACAATGATCCAGAACAAATAAAGGTCCACTTCGCTAGCAGAATTGTCAAGAACGAATACATTGTTGCGTTTAAAGGCTACTACAAACCGCACGCACGCAAAAATTATATAAGAGCTACGTTAAACTCATCTGGCATTCACAACTGGAAAATTTTATTTCGTGACAATTTGGCGAGCAATTTTCCAAGCGATTTCGATGTTGTACTTCTGGAAGAAACAGATAAATATGATGGTCTCGACGCTTTAACCGATCATCCTCTTATCAGGAGGGTAACACCTCAGAGACTTGTTCGCAGAAGTTTAAAATTTGTTAATGCATCGGAAGATGCTGATTTCCCGGAGTATAAAAATTTTAGAAGAAAAATCAATAATTACGTGAGTCTTTCGATTCGAATTTAATTATATTTTACATTGCAGAGACGTATTTATAAATATATTAATTTGTACGGTTTCTAGAACAACCAATTTTGGCAATCAACCAATCGGCACACATCGCGTAGATTATTAAGAGCTATACCGAGACAGATTACAAGCATACTTCAAGCTGACGCTTTATGGGGAATGGGAGTTACAGGAAATGGTGTTAAGGTAGATAATGCAATTCATATAATGCAGATAATGCAGATAATGCATCCATAATAATCATTAATAGGTAGCGATATTTGATACTGGACTAGCAGCTAGCCACCCACATTTTAAAAAGATCAAAGAGCGTTCTAATTGGACAAACGAAAAGACATTAGAAGATGGTTTGGGTCATGGGACATTCGTAGCTGGAGTTATTGCATCTTCTTGCATTGATTGCCTTGGCTTTGCACCGGATGCTGAACTGCATATTTTTCGCGTTTTCACTAATACTCAGGTATTTGTATTATTATTGGAGGCGTGCGAGAACCCAGAAGTGTCCTCCTAAATATTAAACTTGTTGCTATTTATAGGTATCATATACTTCATGGTTCTTAGACGCATTTAATTATGCTATTCTCACAAAAGTCACAGTACTGAATCTTAGCATTGGAGGACCAGACTTTATGGATCATCCATTCGTTGATAAAGTATGGGAACTGACAGCAAATGGTGTGATCATGGTCTCCGCAATTGGTAACGATGGACCTCTATATGGGTAACTATAATAATCATTTTCTTTGATTAGAGAACGCAAAATTATATATTGAACATAATTTATTTAATATAGTACGTTAAACAATCCCGCGGATCAAATGGATGTGATTGGAGTAGGCGGAATCAATTGGGAGGATCAAATAGCAAGATTTTCATCGAGAGGAATGACAACATGGGAATTACCATCAGGATATGGAAGAGTGAAACCTGATTTAGTTACGTATGGATCGGGAGTACGAGGATCTGCGTTACAAACTGGTTGCAGGACGTTATCTGGAACTTCAGTCGCCAGTCCTGTGGTTGCTGGTGCTGTGGCATTGCTCGCTAGTGGATTCGTTCAGAAAGAGGGGTCCCAAATGATTAAACAAAGAGTAATTATCAATTTTTAAGGAAGACATGTATTTCTAAGGAAAATTAAACTCGAGCATTTTATGTATTATAAAAGGTAACACCTGCGAGCATGAAGCAAGCATTACTTGGATCTGCGCGCCGATTACCTGGAGTAGGAATGTTTGAACAAGGTGCGGGTAAATTGGATTTATTACGAGCGTTTCATTTTCTTCGATCCTACACACCGATTGCTACTTTAAGTCCAAGGTAATTAATTTCTTATACTGTGAAATGTATTACTGTACTGAAGAGCAACATTGTAAGCATTTTCTAATTGAACTCTTATCTTACAACATCATTCATGTTAAATTCAGTTGAGAAGAACTTTTGATTTAGAACTGCCAACAACGTTACTCTGTAATATAGCGTAACACCTGAATAATATAGAACTTGTGGTATATTATTAGTTACATAGATCTGACCGAGTGTCAGTATATGTGGCCGTACTGTACACAAGCTGTATATCACACTGGAATGCCAACGATTGTAAATATAACTATAATAAACGGCTTGGGAGTATCTGGTCATGTAGAAAATATTGTATGGCATCCCTACACTGGTAATGGCAATGGAGAACGGATTGACGTGTCAGTAACTCATAGCGATGTTCTTTGGCCATGGTCAGGTTGGTTAGCGATTGCGATAACAGTACCATTCTCTGCCCGTGACTGGCAAGGCATAGCGCAAGGTTAAAAGTATTCTAATCACTTATATTTCGACTCTGAAAAGATACAATTTTTGTAATATTCTATTACCAACACAGGTCACGTAGTAGTTACAATTGAATCACCGCCAAGCGACGGAGAAGAAACACCGAGACAATCTAAAATCGAATTACCTTTGAAAGCAAAAGTCATACCTACACCACCCCGACAGTAAGTATACAGATTTTCAAAAATGTATAATGTAATTATCGAAGTAATAACATTTGTTTATTAGTAAACGAATTTTATGGGATCAATATCATAACTTGCGTTATCCTCCTGGATACTTTCCACGAGACGATCTACGCGCAAAGAATGATCCCCTAGACTGGAATGGTGACCATATCCATACCAATTTCAAAGATATGTACCAACATTTACGAAATGCTGGTTATTATTTAGAAGTACTTGGTGCTCCATTCACCTGTTTCAATGCTAAAAACTATGGTACTTTGCTTATCGTGGATGCAGAGGAAGAATTCTTTCCTGAAGAAGTATTTACATTACACAATACATGCAGTAATATTTGTTGCGTGATATATGAGGTGTTCACGCTATTACTTATTTATTATTATTTAGTATCTAGCTAGTAATAGCGTGAACACCTTGTATATGTATATTAAACCATGTTAACGAACAATATTGCTTTCAGGTAGCCAAATTAAAAAGAGATGTGGAAGAAGAGGGTCTCTCTGTAATTGTATTCGCAGACTGGTATAACGTCACTGTCATGAGAAAGGTAAAGTTTTATGATGAAAACACTCGGCAGTGGTGGATACCAGATACAGGAGGCGCAAACATACCAGCCCTAAATGATTTATTATATCCTAATTGGGGCATAGCGTTTGGAGATCAAGTACGTAATGGGCAATTCACTCTCGGACTACATCCTCCCGTAACGTTCGCGTCTGGTACCACGATTACACGGTACGTCAATTATTTGTGAAATATAGATTAGTTAAAAAATTATTATGTAAGATCGGCATATTTATGTTTCGCTTATCAAGATTTCCAAAGGATGGAATCATTATCTACGTAGAATTACACGATCAGGGCCAAGAACTTTTAATAGAATCAGAATCTAGATCTACAATGTCTATGCCAATTCTTGGACTTTTCCAAACAAGTGGCTATAAGAGTGTCGAAAAGGTATATAAAGATAATGATGACGTAATAGCTGATGAAGAAAATGTAGACAAAAGTAAGACGAAAGATCAAATAGTACCAGGCAGAATTGTAGTGTATGGAGACTCAAACTGCATTGACGATAGCCATTTACAAAAACGTATGAATCTAGAAAAACATTTAAAACCGTATGAATAATTTTATAAATTTCATTCATTAACGTTATGCCTTTTTAGCCTGTTTCTGGATGCTCGATGCTATATTGGAATACACAACAACAGGTCATGTCGCCACGGTTTTCACCGATGAAAGCCGGACCAAAGCGAAAGTTCTAGAGAAACCTGCAACTCTAGACAACAGCGAACTGCCACAACGTATGGAGGGTAGTCACTTAAGACGTCATAGTAAAGTATTACTACCTGAAAGCACTAACGCTGGCCACATTCGACCACTTCCATCTTGTCCTACCATCACTCTTGCTATTCCAAAACCATTAAACGAATCTATTCCCATGTAAGTTTGTGAAATTTTGTATTCAATTGTTGCATCAGTAATAGCGATATTAGCAATAATATAGTATAAATTTTATTACAGAAATCTTTACAAGCCGCAAAAGTTACTATCTGTAGGGGATACGATAGTTGCGGTAAATCCAGTTTTACAAGACACGAGCCCCTTATGGCTTAGAAGGCGAGTTGGTGCAAACATTCCTACAATACACCATGCAGAACAGAATAATATTATCGATGAGTTAGAACAAAGTGATGAAAATAATAGTGAACTATTTACAAGTAAGTGGAGTTACATTGCAGGAATAATTATCGTAGGGAGTATTATTCTATATTTATTAAACCAGTGGAATTGCTTAATATCAAAAAGGCATTCTCGAAGAAAACGAACAGTCAGTAGATTACGCAGAGTTATTCAAACAATTTCTGTACGTCGAGTGCCTCAAATGTGATTTTGTATTTGAGAAACGTCAACCAGTGCAAGATAACATTCGATTATCTGCGGTAAACGCATAGAAAATAAAACAAACTATGTTACGGTGCCTTTAAACATACAGTACTCAACGTAAATTTTACAAATTATATAACTTATTTTGATAAATTTTACGTGTCATTAATTCATTCTGAATATAATTCATATTTCTGTTAACAACTAATTACAAATGTCTATAATGCTATGTTATTTCTTCGTTTAGTCGCTTCTATACAGTTAAGCCAAAAAATATAAATTCACCATAAATGAATATACAGAAACACATTACCGAAATAAAATAAATTTATACTTCCAATAAATTGTAAGAATATAGTTTTGGATTTAGTATTAATAGAAATTTACATGTTTATATGTACATCTCGATGAATACTTTAATCATTAAATTTATGAACAACACATTTGCTTGTACCGAATAAGTATATATACATAAAAACTGTAATATAAGTTGATTTTTTACTATTATTGACATGTGATACATACAGTTATTATGCTTTATTATACGTAGCTATAACACTAGTTATTTAATTTTGTTACTATCTAGTAAGATAGATTATAAGAACAACTGAGAAAACAATAGAAATAATAAGACCATACATTTTACATATATGGAACTGATTTATTTAATGATATGAAAGATTAATTTTTCTTACATTGAAATTATCAATGTTTCAATTATAGAATGGATTATACGTAATCCAGTGTGCCCTATCTTGTTCTGCTGCAGATTTGTGACTGGTAAAGAGACTTTTAAAAACTTCCGATGCTTTCGGGTCCTTAGCGACGCTGTAGTTATCTTTCACTTTCTTATATGCCGGATCTTCTGCTTCGCTTCTGTTATTGTTTATCTTAATATTAGCAACTTTATCTTCCTTCTTTATTTTTTTCTTTGGTACTTCATCCTGTTTAGCATCTTGAGTTTCAGTACTTTCGGTACATTTTTGTTTCTTCGATTTCTTTTGCATAGTCTTTCGATTTGCTACATTTTCCTCCATTTTTTTAAGATCATCACCCTCTGCATTTATAATAACGATATCTGTTTCACAGAATGGTTGTTGACATTGGTGACATACCTACAAAAAGAAAACCTTTTAGTACATCGGATATACTTTTTCCATAATCATATTTTATATTTAATTATTTATATTTAGTTATTACTTACAGTACTCTTAATTTCTTTAAGCGCACGTTCGCTCATTACACAACCGCACGACCATAAGAAGCAAAATTTATATTTGCCGTTCATTTCTAATCCAATAACTGGACAAATATATGGACTTTTGCCTCCATCTGTATAACAATCTCCTTTCTCAGCTTTATTAGCTTCGAACGCTGAATTTGCAGTTAAATTTAAACTTTTTACGTCTTTCAAGGTTTTAATATGTTGCGCCGATTCTGGGAGTGTGCTTCTATCGAGAAGACTTTCTAAGACGGACTCTTTGCTATATAAATGACCTAAACCGCAACCAACCACTGGTGATTGTAGGGGTAGTTGTTTTATCGTGCAATGTCGCCATTTGAACGCAAGTTCTGCCTCTTTATCTTTCTATAAACAAATAAGTAAGATATTATAAATATTAAAAGTTTCTGTACAAGACACAAGGTAAACTATAAGAATTACCTGCTCTGGCTTCTTTTTAACTCTAACTAGCTCGTCTCTACGAGGAATAGTTCCACCATCACAACCCATGATAAGTATCGATCGAAACTTATTGGAATCTAAGAATATTTACGTCAAACGTTGTTGTAGACTACAATGAGTGACAACCAATGATAAGTGACAACTAACGAACTAACTGGAACTAACAACCTTCGCATCCATTGACGCACAGTATACTAGACACGAAACACCAACGTTTTTATTGCCAGAACCAATTTACAATGCGCTTGCGCAGGCAAGTTTCTGCACCATGAACATAGGCGACATCTCATGGAAATATTTGTGTTGTACTATTTATATAAACTTCTTTATATTTTCACAAAGTAAATATAAAATTTGTCTTGAGCGTTTACAAACATTCAGTTATTTAATTCATTTAGTTCACGATATCTTATAATATATATTTGTTAAAAATCGTTTCCTACTGTACTGCATTTCAAATATTACCGCGCTTTTCAAAGTTTCCAATTTGTCGCATCAGTCTGGAAGCAATAAAGAAGTGTTTAACGTCCCAATTAAACACCGCGGCAATGTTGTCTATATGTAGTATGTCAAGGCCACTCAATCTAGAGACCGAATAACAAAGATTGTGACAGAAGTTTATGTCAATGTGTTTGAGAAACGAAAATCAGTAGTGCCAATCTCTCTTTTCTAATTAGACGGTTTTGCGGAGGGCGCATTTTACATCATATTCGTAGAAATACGCGTAGCATTTGACAATTAGTTTTTCTAATAAGCATGCGACGAGTAACGGGACCAATGAAATTAAAGTTAATATTACAATCGTAAGTTGCAATGTGTATATTGCAACGCGTGTAGTGGCAATAATGCGTAATTGTCGCAGATGGATTCCGAGTCAGCTGATGATGCTCCGTTTCAGTTTGTTTTAGTTGCCGGGCGGGTCGTAAGGCAGCAGCACACAATTGTCATCACGTGAGGTCGCAATGGTTTCTGATAGTTTCGGCGACGAGTGATTTAGAACAGCGAATGTTTTGAATTTCTTGAGAAATTCAAGCATCTGCCGCGTTCTCCGAGCAAAGGTGCAACACCAAGATATCTGGTAAGTGGAAACGATTTAATTTTTTCCGTGATAGATGAAACTGATACCGAGACGGATTTTTTTTTCTTCTCAAATGGTAAAGAATCATTAATTTATGTGTTGCCATTAGAAGGTGTCGAAAGTTTCTGTCAAGACTTTCTAGATATGCATTTCGCGAATGTTAAACGCGATAATTCGTCAGGTCATGTGGCATCGAACATCCGTATAATTCAGAAAGCGAACGTGTGACGTATTTGAAAGGAGGAGCAACGCGTTATCGATTTTACCAGGGGTTTATTAACGGACGCCATTAAATCGTTTCGATAATAAAGCCCAACATTGTAGTTAATGCCCTCGTATGGTTTACGACAATTCAAGGGCATCCGTTTTCGTATGCAATTTTCTGTACACTTGTCACTTGCCTATATCGATCACTATGCGCGCCATTCGTGCACTAACTATATGTCACGTGGAAAGCGCGCCTAATTACATAATATCATTGTCGGAAGAAATACACTGTGCCACACCCCCTTCTTTTATTGAACTTTTCACGAATTCACGGACTTTCTGAGGAAGCCCTTAGCATTCCATATTTTAGGTTATTGATTGCTTTATGTGTAGACGCCAACAACCAGTCGATGAATAATGATTATAGGTTTATACAGTTATTTGTCAGATCGATATAATAACATGGATCGACAAGATGAAGCAGGTGGTTGTTGGCGAAACGTGATTTTATTAGTTCAAAAACAATTTTTCCTCTTTGAAAATGATTATCGATCCGCAGGAATATATCGTAATGGTAATGCAAGTTTTATCGACATATGTCAAGTGTTAGGTGTAGTTGTAGATTGTGGATCGTGAAAAAGAAATGATCAGTAATAAAATGTAATAATATGAGAATATAATTATCGAAAATTTCACCGATAACAAGATTGTTCGGTAATAATTTGTTTTCTGTTATTATTATTATTAGACAGCGGATCTTTATGCAAAATAAAGATTTTCCACCTGAATTGCAACAAATCGTTGTAACAAATAGGTTGAAAATAATATAAAAGTATTTTGAAATTCGTCTAATGTCTTTTATGTTTTAAATTATCAGTTTTGTCATAAATGTATAAAAACTCTGCTGTCTAATTATTATTATCCATGATATAAAATATTGTATACCATTTCAGAGATACTAAGATATTTATCCAGAAATATCATTCAAAATGACGGAATATTGGTTGATATCGGCACCGGGAGACGAAACGTGTCAGGAGACATGGGAAATCATGAACAATTTAACGTCCAAACAACATTCTTTATCGGTTAACTTCAAATTCCATATTCCGGACTTGAAAGTTGGAACGTTGGATCAGCTGGTGGGTTTGTCGGACGACTTGGGAAAGCTTGACATCTATGTGGAACAAGTTACTCGCAAGGTGGCAACGTATTTGGGAGAGGTCCTAGAAGATAAAAGAGACAAACTGCAAGAGAATCTAATGGCCAACAATAGTGAGTATAAAAGTGTTGTGCTTGTAAATCTAGAACTTGCTCTTTAATTTATATTTGCATCTATTCTCTGGTAAAAGAGAATAGATCGTTTAAACATTCAGGGGTCCAAAATTATTTAATTTCGTACTTTTATTACATACAAATGCTAAATATAATATAAATAAATATAAATATAAATTTTATAAACTACCGTATTAAGAATACTGCTTTTTGGACCCTTGCAGACAGGTATCGATCGATTTTTTGTGTAAGATGTTATAACAAAGCATAATATCGGTTGGCAGAAAAACATCAGTGAATACTATACACAACACAAAACATACACACCGTTTAGAATTTTTCTTTAATGAAGATTTCTTAAACATTTATCAGTTGATTTATTAAGATTTTTCATTTATTCATTGAAAATAATGATAGCACGACTTTAGAGTCTTTTGGTCCTTATTCTCCTGAATACCCTACATTAATAGATCAATTAGGTGTAAATGAAATTTTGTCTGTGTATGCTAAATATAATATATGAGCGATCGCATTTTTCTGTGACTATGTTTAAACAAATACATATTCTGTTTGACTTTTAATTGAGAGTAATATGCAGGCAAAATATTTGTGGCTATAGCACATAGTAACTAAACTTCCATAAATATGATGTGCACCATTTTAAAATTAATTCAATCTTCTTACCATTGTACTCGAAGTACAACAAAATTGATGTTATCGAAATTCGTATTTTAATACTCAGTTTTTAAAAGACATGATGCAGATTTATACTGGAAGTAAGCACTTTGATCGTACAATTTGATAAAGTTGATTAATTACATGAAACAATGGTACGCATCGTATTCCGCCATATAATTTATATATCTGTAGAATGCTTATTATTCTAATTGGTTTAGAAGTCATATCATTTATTACTTACTATGAATAAGTTTTCATATTTGTGGTGTTGCTTGGCTTGCTTCATTTAATTTGGACCACATTAACCCTGTTTCCCTACCTTACTTATTATTTTATTAACAAATGCTCATACATGTGCACCATCAAGGATGTTGTATAATGCTACAAAAAACATTTCAAGACAGAAATATGCAGTATTGTGTGCTAAGTTAGAAGAGAAATTTCAGTAGTCTTGTACATGGAAATCTGGAAATATAGACCATACTTTGTTATATGAGAAACGTATAAAGGACGCAAGGAGTCGCTTGGGTTAC
Organism: Lasioglossum marginatum; assembly: GCA_028455795.1. Taxonomy (NCBI): domain Eukaryota; kingdom Metazoa; phylum Arthropoda; class Insecta; order Hymenoptera; family Halictidae; genus Lasioglossum; species Lasioglossum marginatum. Next base: position 1,059,153 of record CM052270.1, on the reverse strand, counting down.
TGTGGTCACCAAGCTCTAATTAGTTATTACAAGGATTCTGTTTCTTCTCTTTAGTTTGATTATGTATTACTTTCCCCTTTAGCATTATTGATCGTTTGCAACTTTAAGTTTTAATCATTGCATATCATTTGCTCGTACAGTTTCCAATTCTTCTTTTTTCCTTTTTGTTTCTTTCGATTCTGTATTGTTTCTTATTAGTTTCTCGTTATTCTATCTTAGTTTCTTCTTCCTTTAGTTACATCGGAGTATTTAACGAAAAATTTATTTCATAGTACAGATATAAATAGTGTATTCGAATACTTCAATAATATAATTAATAATATGATTCCGAGATATACATACGTTATATTTTCTTGAACGCAGTTATTCCGATATACAATACATAATAATTAGACAGCGGATTTGATGCATTTATGACAAAAATGGGTAGATATAATTTAAAACAGTAAAAACATTAAGACGATTTAAGGACATCCATATGTTATATTTAATTTATTACAATTGTTAAAGATAGAAAAATCTTTTTATATGATTCCTGCATCTTGTAAGTGACGAAGAAAATTTTTATTTTGCATAAAGATCCGCAGTCTAGTAATAATATATAATACCATAATATCAATGTGGGCAGTAGTTATTAGAATTGGATTGCAAGAATGATTTATAATCAAGCATTATTATAATACATCCATTGACTCTTGATCAGGATATATAGATTTCGATACGCTAAATACTCCACGTTATTATCTTTTTTTCTTTGAGTTATTTTGATTGAGTTTCGACAGCATTGTCGTTAGGCATTTGCGTAGGACGCAATAATAGTTGAACGAGACGTAAGAAAAAATCGCGCGGAGATTGGGACTGGGCTGTAATGGATAGGTCAAACGTCAATGGATGGGGAGAGCTCGAGCCCCGAAGGGGGCCCGGACACCCCGCCAAACACCCCCGTCACCCCATCACACAAGACTTCGAAGGAGCACCACAGGCAGTGGAAGGAATCGGAGAAATGCGAACCAGATCCGGCCGCCTGTTTAGGTCAGCATCATCACCAGCGTCACCATCATCATCATGATCATCATCATAGTCATAAACATCATAATCATTCCAACGATTTCGACAAGAAATCATCACACAGTCCTCAAGGCATCTGTGATGTTCGATCATCGAACGATCCTCTGTCAGTATATTCATGCTACCATGCGCATTGGTGCTCCGCTTCAACCTCTTCCACACCAATCCCTAGTCCTACCCCCACAAGTCCCAGCCTTTCCCTTTCATCAAACTGTAGCAGTGAAGGAGAGACCAGATGGAAGTCGACGACACGTCACCGGACTACTGAGAAAGCGGATCGGTGTACCTCCAATCGCAAATCGCTTGGCTATGACAACGACGACGAAGACGATGCGGACCAAAACAGCGACCACGACCAAGACCAAGACCATAGCGGCAATTTGCCCAATCCAGGTACCCGTCCTACCACCGCCAGGTCAACCCGTCGAACCTTTTTCCCCAAACATAGCTGCGAGACTTGTTCAAACCTATTTTTCCTGTGCACCTCGTGACTCGCCCGTTTAGCGACCGATTCTTGTCTTGTCTTATCTCCTTTGGAGGTAGATATAGGAGAGAAAGAAAGTAAGAGAGAGAGCGAGAGAGAGAGAGAGAAAGAGAGAGGTTGTCATTTCATGGTATTCTAGTTTTGTAAACGACGATCTTCGCATGCAGCTTTAACTTTAGGGACAAGAACAAGAAAGAGGAAAAATATAATGTCGAACTCCAAGTCTATTCGATTAACTATATCGTGTACAATGAAAGTATCTTCATGATCCTAGTGCGCATTTCCTTCAATGTCAATTTTGCACAGCTGCACTACATATGCAATGTTTGTAACGCTGAAATATTTTTCTGCCAAATCTTTGAGGTCTTCCTTCAATGTTAATGTGCTATGTCGAATAAGAAAGCATTGCTTATTATACATATTATTTTTCGTTTCGTCACTGTAAGTAACTTCTCCACACATTTTTTGTGACTATTAGATTTGCATTGTTTGAAGAACACAACCGTTTCGTATCGGTGATTATAAGTATACATATTACGTATTTGTAAATACTTATTATATACATATTTCAATGATGTGTCGAGAAAGAGGAAAGGAACACTTTTATAAAAGTCATGACAATCTCTCTCCAATGCTTACAGCATACACAAAGTGAAACAGTACCAAAAAGGAAAGATACTTGGGTTAGTTTATCAAGCTTGTGATTCTAAATCAAATACCCTAGTATGTCAAATATTTTTACGTTCTACCGCAATAATTTCCTCAATGATGTTACAGCAATATTTAATTTCTTATGCACGCAGGAATTAAAATATCGGAAGATAACAAAGACAGCTGCCCAACTTTCTAGCACATTTTAATTGCAGCAAATGTGCGTACATTCTGAAAGTTTAATTTTTCGGGAAATGCTCTAGTATGTTTTCAGTTCTTAGCTAGTTCTTTTTACTCTTGCGTCCTCGTGAAGAAATATTTCACAAAATTTTCTGCAAACAAAAAATTAGGGAATTGGTCGAGTTCTTTTTTTTGTGAAGTCCAGAGAAAATTTTTAGAGAAAAGATTCAATTAACATTTTTCGGATATTGTTCAATCAATTGTTCCAGGTGCTGTGGACGAATGAATGAACACATAGTGTATTATACCTTAATAATTTTCAACCCCTTCTTTTTCATTTTAAAGCTTCTCTTTATGTCTTTATTTTCTATCTTCTTATACCATACTCTGTTTCAATTCTTCCAGTATGTTATTTTCTAAAGATACATGTTTAAAAAGATTTTCTTTCAATTTCAAATTATTAGAGACAATCAGAAATAACAAGAGAAACAATCAGTTTTTAAAATATTATTGTTTCAACATTATTTTCATTTGATTCTATACTTTTAGTTAGATTGTTCAAAAACTCCAAATTCTAATCGAATAATTCGGTTTAATAAGTATGGTTTAAGAATCGTTGTAAAATGTGGAAATAGCAACACCACTTTGTTTAATTGAATTTTGTTTTAGTATACTTTTTAGCATTCTTCCCATACCTAGCTTTCACATTGCTTTTTAACCATTACATTTTATAATTTTTCGTAGAAGGACAATACTGCACAAACTGTAATACATGTACAACATATGTATTATGGACGCTAGCACAGATTACAGATGAGACACAATTTAACAAAACAAAATTTTTAAACACTTATCGATCGGTACATGGACTTATAAGAATACTATTTCGCATGATCAGATATAGATTTTGCAGACAGTATGGTGCTCAATACCCTTCAACACTACAAGTTACCCATTTCACAGAATACATCCTACTGATCAACTTTAATAAAGTACTTCATAAACAGTTGGCATGAAATGCTTACATATCTTGGCTTAGCTGCATACTCTGTGTTTACGTTATTGCTCATGTTACAATATATCATTTAAGTCACTGATAGTATATACAAGATAAAACTAATATTTTTCAAATATACATAGAAATATTCATATTACACAATATCTATAGCCATTATATTCTGTGGTATTCATTTACTTATTCATAGTTCTGATGATCCAAGTGTACATGCGTATAGATGCATGTGTGAGTGCGTGAACGTGCGTGTGTTTGTTCATTCAAAGATGTTGTAAAGCAACAGTTTTATGAAGAAACATTATTAGAACTATATGAAGTACTATGAACTACTTCAAAGTTCATTTTCTAATTATCACAGAGTTATCATAAATTTTGTTTGAATGAATATTTTGTAAGACAAGTTTGCTTTTCCGAAATATTAATAATGCTTTTACAACCATTTAGTGATTGATTCATTCAAACGTGATTTACGAGTAATTCTTCTAACTCTTACAATTAATTATTAATAAATATATATATATTACTAACATGCATTATTATTATTATTAAGTATAAATAATCGAATGAATTTCAGAAATAGATATTTATGAAAATGATATTATCAATTAGGAAGCCACATCTATTAATATGAAACGATTCTCATAATTAAGAAACGATGCATTGACAACATTAAATGCTTCTATACTAATGTTTGCATGCTGTATTTTGTTAACGTCTCGCTTATTTTTGTAATGCTAATAATTATAGTAAGGAGCGTACTAGAATCAAGAGAAATCAGTTTAGTAGAAACAGTCTTTCTCTGTTATCTCATTGTTATCAATACTCTCCTTATCACAGAGTCAGTCTGAGAATTGTTTTATTTATAATCCAATTAAGATTAGTTTAATTAGAATACATATTCATATGCAATAAATATATTGTACACACGCATGTAAATAAAATGCAAACTTATGATTAATAAATTTTGTAGTACAAAAGCATATTTTTATTTGGACATAAGTTATGCTCACTATATTACATGGAATACCGTATGCGTTTGTACAATATATTTTGTGATTCAACAGAGCTTTGTCATTCTCGGCTTCTAAATTTGTTTCAATCATTATTAAAGATATAATGGATATTGCATTTGTGAGCACATTCTAAGCACTTAGTATTACATATGATTTAAACATTGCATGTTACTTATGATACCATATGTTCAGAATTTTGCAAGCTCTGTTCGAATATGTTATAGAAACTGAAACATGTTGCACCACGGAGTGATTACTATAATATTTCAAATTTACTAGGTGATCTACCATCATATATAACTCGATTCCAGTGGGATATGGCGAAATATCCTATTAAACAATCCCTGAGAAATATCGCCGATATTATCAGTAAACAAGTGGGTCAAATTGATGCAGATCTCAAAACTAAATCTACAACGTATAACAATCTGAAAGGCAATTTACAAAATCTTGAAAAGAAACAAACGTGAGTATTAGAAGTATATTATATATGTTACAGCTAATTTTATTGTCATTGTAAGTACTGTTTGCGCCTCACATGAAGATCCGTGAAAGGAATGCGGAGCTGATTCCTTTCACGGAACTTCTTGTAAGGTATGCAGAGTAATTGTACTACCGCTCTCAATTTTATACTATTCATATAGTAATCATAAATAATCGTTATTACACAGAGGAAGTTTATTAACAAGAAATTTGGCTGACTTAGTTAAAAAGGAACACTTCATCTTGGACAGTGAATATTTAACTACGTTACTTGTAATTGTGCCAAGGTAAACACACTTTTCTTTAGTATATTTATTGTGAAATTTACAAATATACTTTCACACATGCATATTTTAGAGCGAGCTTCCAGGAATGGTACGGTGGATATGAAAAACTAACAGATATGATAGTTCCACGTAGTACACAACTTATTACTCAGGATGCTGAGTATGGTTTATTTACCGTTAGCCTATTCAAAAAAGTTATCGAAGAATTTAAGTTACATGCTCGTGAGAAGAAATTCATCGTTCGAGATTTTACATACAATGAAGAAGAGTTAGCAGCAGGTAATTGTTATTCTAATAGAAGTTCTTATACTTTTGTACATATGAATTAATTAAAATATATTGTATAGGGAAAAATGAGATTACAAAGTTGGTAACTGATAAAAAGAAACAGTTTGGACCTCTTGTACGTTGGTTAAAAGTCAATTTCAGTGAATGTTTTTGTGCATGGATTCATGTTAAAGCATTGCGTGTATTTGTGGAGTCTGTTCTGAGGTAGTGTTTCATTTAATACCTAATGACATGACACTTTCAAGCGTACGCGTACTGATTAGAATAATAATTGAACAGGTATGGATTACCTGTGAATTTCCAAGCAATTTTGTTGCACCCGCACAAAAAGTGTGCAAGGCGACTACGTGATGTTCTTAATCAGCTCTATGCTCACTTAGACTCCTCTGCTACAGGATCTGCTGCTTCGCAAGGAAATCAAGAAGTACGTTGTATTTTTACATTATTGTAAAATAATACACTTGAAACTAATTAATTTTTATTGTATTCGTATGTTTAAGCAGAGCATGGAAATAGCTGGATTAGGTTTTGGCCAAAATGACTACTACCCCTATGTGTATTATAAAATCAATGTAGATATGGTCGACAGTAAGGTTTAATCATCAAAGATGAGCCTGTTTTCCTTCTATGTTTAAAATTTTTTTTTCATTTACATAACATACTTCTATAACTCCAGGTACTTAGCAACAGGTGCGTACAAAAGTTTATTTTTTTAATTGTATAAATTATGATTTCAGCATTTCGAACTTTATAGTAATTTGGATTATCATGTAATCGTAATTGTCATCGGTTCACTTCCAGGAGTAGACCAAATGATTATCGAAAATATAATGATATTTTTATAGTGCATCAAAATCCTGGAGAGATGTATGGTCTATGATGTTAGCTCAATATAAACTGTGCATAATAGATTGTGCAATCGTTTGAATAAATTCCAGTAAAGATATTTCAATACCGCATAACAAAAATTCTTCTTTTTGTCCGAATATAATATATTTGTATTCGATTAAGTAACTGGCATTAGTACAAATTGTGCTTTGAAAATTTCTGTTGTTTATAATAAAACAGAAACCACGTATTCCCTTATAATACCTATATAAATTGATTCGTAAACTTTTCCATAATTAAATATAGCACAACCTATTTTACATGGTATTACAACAAGAAACAAAAAAAAAAGAGTATCATGCCAGAATAAAAATTCTGCAATGTATAACTGTATTATGTTATGTATTATCTACAAAGTTAAGGACATTGTGAATATTGTTATGCAAGAAAAAAATGCATCTTGTTATAAAAGCATATATATAAAACATACAACTGAACAAAGTGATGCTGAATCGCCTTCATTCAAAGTCTTTATATTACACATGTTACTGCATGTAATGCAACTAAACAATACAATTTTTTGGTAATATATGTTTCAAATTTACTGGATATTAATTATACAAATAGTATTTATTAGAAATTACGGATTTGCAAAATCTTAGTTAAATTGTGAAGTATTATTACTATAATTTAACGATACATAAACATGATTAAGAAACTAAATTGAAATTGAATAAATACTGATGTGAAGAAGGCAGCACAAAAGTAAAGTGAATATTGAGGAAATCATTTATCGAATGATTGAACAAGTTGTACTGTAAATGCTTTGTGTATAGAAAATGTACTGTGCATATTACTTTAAGTATCGTTTACCCTCGTTTCTTTGAAAATGATACTTTAATTGAAGGGCATAAATTAAAAGCATACGTTTGAAACACTCGCAGGTTTAATCTGTACATACGTTTTAGAAATAGAACGGGTACCAACTAGGATAAATTATTATCCCACTTTTACGCAAATTGATTGTAACTTGTGGCAAATAATTTTTCTCCAATTAAAAAACTTTCCTTTTAATGGTTAGTTACGATCGGTGCTTCAAGACGCAACTATATATATTCGTATATCGTATTGTTGGCGATAAATTGTTAACGTAGAAATAAAGTTTTATCGTCTCTAATTGAAAATTTGTACAAAAATAGAGTTTCCTATGTGTTATGTGATGAACATATTATATGTTTAAGAGAACCGTTAAATGTATCATACTGATAATTCTGAGTAATGTATTATTTTATATACCTTAAAAATCAATTACAATATTATATTTCAGTTATAGCAACGACAATACCAAACTGAATGATAAATGTATTTGATCCATGAATAAATGAATTCTTATTTACGATCAAAAAGATAACACTGTTGCCGCTTGTAGATATATATTGAACAAAAATCGTCATTCGATTGATTTGCTTTTATTAACTGTATAGAGAAATAGTATTAAATAATAAAGCCAAGTTTCGTTGTCGCATTATTTATTAAATATTATATATAAATGTATATGTTCCCAAAACCTTTAATTTAACTTACAAGTTATAATTGAATTTGTATACTACTGATGGTATGCTTTAGTGGAAGCATGGATTGAGCTGGATTCGTTCCAAATCGCTGTGTAGCGTGATAGTATCGACCAAGAACTATCAAATTACGAAAAAAAACTTGAAAATTCATGGATTGAGCTGGTTTTGATACTAAACGCTTCAATTCTTAATTGATATTCTAAATTGTAAGTCCTTGTTGCGATTGAAATCATAAGAAGAAAGTTTAAGAAGAAACATTACTACTTTCGGACAGTTCCTGAAAAACAAAATCATGTATAATTTAATACTTTTATTCGCCTATGGCCTAGTTACCTTTAAATCATTGATCTCTTTCTCCCAATTCTTTTCACCGATAACTTTGATTGTTCCTATAAGCAGATTTTTCACCTTATCGATATTCTTTTTAAATACCGCCACTACATCTGCTGCATGGACTTTATCTTCGCTGTCTTTCCAACAATCATAATCTGTTGCCATTGCAATAAGTCCGTACAATAGTCCTGCTTCTTTAGCCAGGCATACCTAATTTAATCATTCTCTTGAAAATTGTCTAAATTGAGACATTGAAAATTGAAAAATGTCATCTTTAAAAAGTGTTGCAATGTTTGACAAAATACCTCTGGACATGTAGTCATACCAATCAAATCTCCACCCCAGATACGCATTGCTTTACTTTCTGCTTTCGAGGAGAAACGTGGTCCTTCTATAACTACTACTGTTCCACCGCACCTAATATCGTAGTTTAGGTCTTTACCAACTTGGTATAATATTTTCGATATCTTTGGGTGAAAAGCTGGTTCCATTGGAATGTGGCATACTCCTATAATCGAACATTATACAACCTCTGTTCGCAAATGTCTTGTAAATAAACTATGCATTGGGAAAGCATAAACATTACCCGCATATTTAGATGAAGTACTATCATAAAATGTCACATTTCTTTTTGTTGTTCTGTCTATGAAACTGTCTGGAACAACAAATTGCCCTCTGGGAATGCATTCTTGCAGCGATCCGCATGCTGCGGTTGCGAGTACATGAGTGCATCCAGCTAATTTTAAAGCTTCAATATTTGCACGATAATTGACTGCAGTGGGATTCAGTTTGTGACCTGCACCATGCCTGTTGTTATTAAGGAATTATTAAAAACCAATTTCAAATTAACAAATGGTGATCAAAAGTATTAGTTTTACTCGATATAATTGTGTTAGGGTGAAGGTACCAGTTACTGTGTCCTACCAGGTTGTTATTGTGCTACGGCATAAAAGGAAATGGATTAATTAATTTATAAGCAAAAATTTCTTGTGTCCGGTAAATAGGATTAAAACTTCGGATTAAAACTTTGTTAATATTTAACGATACAGAAGAAAGAAAATAATGCAAAATAAATTACAGAATGCTTTGAAATGAATAAAAAACTTCCAAGTCGTCGCTAAATAAATATCTGGTAGCTAGTACCTTTACCATAGTAATGTTTCGAAATATATTTCATTGCTTTCGTAGATATATTACCTTGACAATAATACTACGTCCACACCTTGAATCTTTCCCTGATAAAGATCACCGGAAGGCAATCCAAACTCATTTTTCACGCTCTCCCGAGTGAGTACAGTACGCTCACTGAGGATTTCTTCTTGGGGATCATCCAAACCAGAACCGCCAATTATTGCAATCTATAAACTTCAATTACATAAACTTCTACGAAATGTCTTTAATATAATAAGAAAATAGCGTGACACATGTCACGTGCAACAAGTAAAGTGGATAAATGAAATTTAAAAAGCTTGCGTACCTTATTTGCGTATCTATTTGCGCACTTTTTAACGTACCTTTTATGACATAAATGAAACATGCTACTAAATTATATTACAAAAAAAAATCGTACCTTAATCTTGTATTTAGCCATTTGAATATTTTCCAGTTTAAGAAAAGTTGAATACTGATAAGAGCGGTTCAAGTCAAAGTTTAGGTAGTTATTTTAGTACATCACTACCACTATAGGAACAGGAAGAAGTTGGATAAGCGCCATCTGGTATTATGAGTATTTTTTATTGTGAAACCGATGCTATTTTGTTATGCTTTTATGCTTACATTGTTTTCGAAACATTTATTTTGGTATAGTAACAAAATTACAAAAGGAAATAATAAAAGTATGAATCGCATACGCTTGATTTCATTGCATTACAAACATATTAAAATATTCGTTCGAGTAAAAAAACAATATACAAATGTGTATTTTCAATATTCAGTATTAAACCGAAAGAAATTAACCAATTATTTGTTATATATTAATATATTACGACACTAGAGAGACCTGGCGTTTTAATTTCCTGGCAATCTAGGACGGGAGTAACTTGTTACATAATTTACTTGATCGTTGCATACTGTCCAAGGTGCACAAAATTTTCAATTTGTTCAAAAAATAAATAAGACTTAATGAGCTGTTCATTTTCATTTCGATGATATATAAATATATAAACTTTGGCGCGATAAAGTGACATCATAAAAATATGTAACTTACACGAGTACTCTATTTTATAAAGTATTTTTCCATTGAAAATTATATAATTAAAAAAAACCCTTATTGAGTCAACAAAAGAGTACTTCGGCTTAAGATTCTTTGAAACAGTATATATATATATATATAACGTAATGGGAAACAGGATATGAAAATATCGAATTTCAAAGTTCTTCCGCATCTTCCAATCGCTTGATTACTTTTTTATACTCCTCTTCTAAGCTTCTGTATTCTTTTTCAAGAGTTTGCAAACGTTGCTCCGATGTAGGTAACGTGATATTTGATTTCTTATCAATGTTTTTCAGTGCGCACTCCAACTTTCTCAAATCATTCTGTTCACGTTTGTATGGAATATTCAATCTCTTTTTTACATCTAGTCTATACTCACGATACTCGTTCTCGTTAGATAAATCGGTTGTGCGTAATCTCAAAATTTCATATACTCTACGAGCTTGTCTCTAGAAAATATACTCTTTATTATAGACCTATATAAAAAACGAATGCGTATCAATGCATATTTTAATTATTAATACCTTATTGATCTTGAATTTCTCTTTCGCTTCTATAGCCATCGTTTTATTAAACCCTTGAAGCAGACATTCACGTGAAAAACTAGGTAACGTGCTGCAGTTTATTGCGTCCACATAATCTCTTAATCGTTGAAAAGTCACTGATGGGTCCTCAACTACAAAAATGATGACAATGCCTTACCAAAATGAACTAGTTTTACTGAAACCAAATTCATTGATCAGGCCTAGCTTTTGCTTGGCTTTTTTTCAATCTTAAACACCGATTAAGCACAGGAACAAGACCATCGTATACGTAGAAATGTCGAATGAGTTGTGTTCTCGGTCACAACATTAAGACGCAGGGGAAATATTTTATGTATACAGTCCACAATAATTATTAACCATCGTGTACTCGTTTACCTGTTATATCTTTGACTTGATTTCTTCCTATATATTCGCGATAAATCGCATGTAACAAATGAGTACCAAGACCCATATTTTGAAAAGGTGGTAATATTAGAACTTGAGCTATACGGGGTCTAGTATGGTGTGGATACGCGTAATATTGATACACAGTAGCGAAGCCAGTAGTTGCATAGTGAACAGTTCCATGCGCAGAATGATACTTTTCAAATCTATTTAAAGAAACAACAGATTATTAAGTATGTACTTAACGAGCTAAAGAGAAAGATAGTAACTGATCTTACATGTTAAAGTAATGCCATCGATCGTCATCTATATCTATAAAATTAGCAGCATCTATATACCAAAGAACAAATGTTTGCAGACGTTGATGATACTCTCTGAATCCTTTGTAAGTCATATCAGCTTTGTATACTTCAAATTTTCTAGTACATCCTTCATCTGTATATACACATAAATATATATATTAGTTTATTCTCTGTAATTTTTCAGATTTAAAGAAAGAAGAATAATTACCATCGATGGAAAACGAATGCAGCAATTCTCCGTGAGGTCTAAACGTATCGTCTTTCTCCAGAGACTTAATAAACGAATCTAAGTTATCGTATACTTTCGGCGCAAGTTTCTCCGCAATTTTTGGTAGCACTTCGTCAGCTTCGACTCCTTCGCAAATTGATTTGTTTACTTTCTCTGAATAAGTCATACCCAAATAAGTTTCTAAGCAACCTGCCGAGTAGTATAGCTTCACTCTAAGATCCCGGTAACCAAATATAGATTCACTGACAAATAAAATGAATAATCAAGAAAATAATTAATAAAGCAAGTCGATCAATATAATGTGTATAATGTAATTAACGCTGGCGTCAAGTGTATTCTTGGAAATATTTTATTTAATAATTATATTTCAAACAAACCTGTCACCGAATACTTGATGAGACATTTCTGGTTTAAACGTGGTTTCATCGTCTTCTAAATCTTCCATAATACGGACCAGCTTGAATTCCAAGGCATCGTTGCTACTTACGACTAAAGCTTTTAAACGTGCTGTAGCTGGATCTTCCATTCTACGCTGACAACAAAACGACGATTACATTCATGATTTAAACAATTTCATTAAAACATTCTTGTAAAATTGTTGATCATTCTTTAGCTGATTCTTAGACGAACAATTAAAAATAAACATATTTAGTAATTTTATTTACATTGTAGAAGAGAAACTTCAAATCAGTTTGTATTTTACTTTGAATTATATAGATTTGACCTTGATCGATTGGAACCTGAACTTTCATAGGTTATACGTTATCCAGTACAACATTGAATTACACATTAAACACAACACGTTCATTATCGTACAGCAAATTAAATATAAATTGCCAAAACAACAACAATTAAAATTTGGTCACTCAGTTCTTTAACGTAATGTATCGGTGTGTAGCCTATGTAGTAGATGTTGCGGTTTCGGTATTTTAAAAAGTTTTCAATGTTTACGTGTATTAATATTCAGTATTTCTACTATTGTTATACCTGGTGACGGTATGCTTATGTTATACGTCTCAATAAATATCACTTATTACTTTGTTTTTCTTTAAATAAAACCATAAAACGCCTTCGCGCCAAAAATAAAGCGGTTATTCAAGCTATAGTTACAATCCTCTTGAAGTTTAAAGATTGACTGCAGTCGCAGCCTGTATTAGAGTATCAGTGAGTATCAGCCTTTATATTGAATCCTTGTTACCCATTGGTTAATTTCACAAAGCAACCCTCTTCCACGTAGAACACGATTCCTTTAAATTTGTAACAAAGTTAATAGCTTATCTTATATAATTTTAATTACACATTACTTAAAACAATAATTAAAAAAATGTGTATACATGTACATAAATGTGTATATTTCACTTTTTAATAAAAATGTAATTTACATTTATAAATATATGATATACATATAAAGAAAGGCAAAATCAGTACTTTGAATAAAAATATAATATAAGCTCATTATATTTTTCAATCAGCAAATAACAAATGAACTGTTATATATATGTTGAATTAACATGAAGCGCATTGCAAATTTTTATTATTCAATTTATATATACGTAATATATATTTTTAAAGGAAAGAAATCATCATAGAATTAAAATACACGAAAATTTATATAAGATGTCAGCAGGAGAGGTGAAAAAGACGGAAGAACCATTAATTTTTCATACTTATCCTCTGTGTAAGGTACATTTAACATAATTCTCAAAGGTTAATATTTGTCATTTTATTTTTATATTAAAAAATATATATATATTATACCGCTGTGTGTGTGTGTGGTGTATATATCCTTCAGCACAGCGATATGTCGGAAGAAATGAAACAAGAAGCTATAGAAATCTGTGTAACTGCTACGGAAAAGTATACAGACAATTACGAACTTGCGGCTCGGTCAATTAAATATGGCTTAGATAAACGATTCGGAGGACCATTTCACGTAACAGTTGGCGAATCGTATGCTTCTGCAGTTACATATCAAGAAAAAACATTATTATACATGTATAATGGCGGTAATGTTGCTATCCTTGTATGGAGAACAGTTTCAAATTTTTGACAAGAGTACTAAGAGATGAGATGTTTTATTTTTTCAGTTTCAAATATAAGAGCCCCTTACCATTTCTGTGTCACATCCTGCCGTATCGGTCGGAACTAATATTATAGAACGGGTAAACTTCTGAAAATCAGTCAAATCGGATTCAGCTAAATTTTTGCACATAGATCCTTTCGTATTAGAAACATGTTTCCCAAAGGGATTTTTGGACGTTTAGCTAAAATCTGGATTCCTCGGACACAGACCTTCCATGTTGCAATCTTGTGTAGTTCGCTAGCTGACCGTTCCATTTTGGTAGAGTCCGCTATCGCAGCATTTTCTGCAGAGTCGGTAATTCAGAACCGTATCAGATTGTGTGCAATGTCTGTACGGTTGTCAACTCTGTGGCGTGAAATAGAAACCACCCCTTGAACATTCTTACCATCGTGCACGTGCTTCTCTCGTTTCCATTGACCGAAACACGTCTCGGTTTTCCAAAGTCGACCGGACAGCAAGAAGATCCGAGCTATCATCGGGAATGTGTTACAAAACACTGGTATACTTAACTACAATTAACCCTTTGCACTCGGAGCTATTTTAACTGGAATATTAAACATTTCTTCCGATCTGGAATATTTCCATTCCCTATGATTTTTGAAATTTTATGGATATGAAATTGGTATAATACCTCATACAATACCTAAATGTTTAGTAATTGATTAGATACCGATATATTTAATAATGTAAACAATATTTTGAATAATGGTACAGCAATTTTTAGTGGTGCCTCAGAGGAGACAACCGAGTGCAAAGGGTTAACTATAATTAATCTGAAAAAAAATTCACTTGATTTGTTGGTAGTTGACAACGTGATCCAGAGGTGAAACGCGTTCCAACAGAGATTCAGTCGCGAAACGACTGAAGGGTGAAAGAGGGTAACCGTGATCCGCGAGGCTATTAATAATTATTAGTAATTATTGTAAACACGCGTTTCTGGATAGTGGAGCCGGCAGAGAGATGCTCGACGATGCCACTGACCTTCCTATGAGCTGCAAAACAAGCGTCGTATTGAGCGATCTTCGTCCCTAAATGGTCAGAGAAGCCGGATGGCACCTTTAAATGCTCTTCCAGCGTGGCGCGTCGCATGGGCATCGATCTGATAGAAATTTTCGTAGACTGTAGACTTGTTTTTACGATAGTTTTCGCAGTTTCTTTATTGTGGTACAATTTACTTCGGGGCAAAACGAGCCAAATGTTTCGAAGGTGAACCAGAAGCTGTGGAAACGTTCCAGGTTTCGGGTTCTCGACAATATAAAATATTCAATCTTCGTACTGTCGTCGTCCTGGTACGCCGCGGTTTCCGTGTATTACTTACAAAAATGTTCATCGAACGATGTCAATAATAATAATTATAATACAATCTTATCTCACGAGGTAGTGTACAAAGTGTGGAGGAACGGTAACAATAGTCGGATGCGATAGCGTAAACGAAAAAGGGAACGGGTTAGAAAGTATAAATACAATACGTACGGTGCTTAAATGGCGAGGTATGGCGTGTAACCCGTGTTTGAGAAACTCGGCTCGACGTTTCCTATGCACCAACCTAATCGAAAACGTCACTTCCGATCACCGACCGAACCGTCTCTTCGAGATTCGCGAAATGAAAAAATCCAAAAGAATAAAAAAGAAAAAACGTGTGAAGTTCCGTCGGGTTATCAAAATTACCTTCTAAAACTGTACATTAAATAATATCAATATCCTCTTAATTACGTGACAATTAGATGTCGCCCGGGCGGGGCGAGTCTTAACAAGATCATCAAAGAATATCGTGATCACACTCCGAGATCTTCGTGTCCGTAGGTATGTAATTAGCGATACGACCTGGAACATTGAATTGGATTAACTGTCTAGACCGGGGTTCCGACAATTGTATATTTGAAAGTGGACGTGATCGATTCCGTAACACAGGCAACAGTTTCAAGACCAGTAAAATCGTTTTTCACCACTTTATTAGCTCTCACATTCCATTCCTTTCTCTCTCTTTTTTTCTTTCTCTCTATCTCACACTTGCACTCACTCTTTTTCTGTCGCTCTCTCTTTTCCCTCTCTCTTTCTCTTTCTTATTGCATATCGTCCCATTCTACAGTGAACTGAAGAGAAAACAAAAACAAAGAACAACAGTGGAGTCCGAGTCCCTTCCTCTTCGTGTTCTCCGTTCCCTGTCCTCATCGGATATACACTCCCGTCCATAAATCACCGGACACTTATCTTCAACAAAATGGTAATTAAAAAATGCAATTTTAAATATATACATATACTACAAAATATATACATATACTTTGAGTAAATGTTGGAAGAAAGAGATTGAGAGATTGTGGGTTGATTATGGACAGCTCTAGAAGTCAAATTGGAAAACAATTACCCCACTTAAATTTCTAAAATTCGAAGAAATTAGTAAGTACCATTTCTCTTTCGTAATATAGGTCCTTTAATAACGAAAAATCGTCTGCATCCAATTTGAATAAATATCCGGTGACTTATGGACGGGAGTGTATACACATACACGCATCATGGAACTGACGAGGAGAGTGCAGGACCTTCGGGTCACCTATGTATGTACCGTGGTGGGATGAGAAAAACAGCCCCGGTACGGCGCGGCGCAGGGGCATGATCAGTGTATCGTTAGGTTCTATTCCCACCTCAGACGCTCCCATAGTTCCAATGTTTTCGCTGGACGTCACACGCTACATAGTATGTGTGACCGCTTTAGCCAATCTTTTGGCGAGAGCCACCCCTAAACAGTACACATTCGTAAACAGAAAAACGAGCTCTACAAGTGTGCAAAGTTTGAACGAAAAATTGGTGACTCCGAAGGACGCGCGCAGTCCTCGTGAGCGAGACCGCGCGCGCGTTCGCCATTTTTCTTTCTCTCTCTTTCTGTCATACAAATATTGTCGCTCGGAGGATACAAAAACGTGTACCACCGGATCAAACGTCGATTATAAAAGGGTTACCGGAAGAAAGAAGCGGGGGATCGATGGGTTCAGAAAAATTGTGCGTTTATTAGTGAAGACGGCGCTCGACCAGCGTTCCAACCGTTCGCTGACCCCTTGCGCACCTTGTGCACCCCCTTTCTCGCCCCTCTCGAGGGGGTAGAAGAGCCTCTCAGCCTTGTGTGCCTCGAGTGTCCTCTACGTTCTTCCGCTTCGAGACTATCCGCAATGTGCCCTGCGTCCAATAACAAAGCGGGGGAGACAAGCATACTCGTACATCCATTCAATCTCCATCTTGCATACATTTCGCAAGCCTTCAACGCCGACTTTCGCGTCCTCTACTACTCGCGCGGTTTACTTCCGCTCCTGCTTCGAAGTCACCGTTTCACGTGCGTACCCGTATCGCCATCGCGCAATTTTCTAGTACTGTGTTTCGTGCACACAGTTTAATTGAACGCGTCTCGTGCACGTGGAACGGGGATCTCCGATCGAGACACGGACGTTTTGATTTCACGTGCATCCGTGAAATAGGAACCTGTATTTAAGAACACGGATCTCTTGAATCCTCTCTAACATTTTACACACCGACGCGACGCTCTCTGCGTCCTTGTATTCCTCGTTTCTGCGATTCTTTCATTTTTGGTCAAATATACGGATTCGCATATTCGGATACTGTTAAGAGGGGATAACTTTCTTAATTCGTCAGAAATGAATTCTTTTGGGTATATATTATTGATAAAATGGCTGAAAATTTTGGTAGACACGTTCTGTCATTGTCGTAAAGTAAATGTTAAATCGAAACGAACGTTGCTAAAAATTCTGGAACATCGCAGAGGACTTCGGTAACACCCGTTTACATCTGCAATCTCGTTAAGCTCGCGTGCAATCTCGCGGCGTCGAATTCGATGCGTTCCGTTTCTCGATAAAAAAAACCGTCGTTTACCCTGAATTGTGTTTCCTTAATTTGTACCCTGGGTTGAATTGTTCCTGTCCGACAAGGAGTAGGAATATCCGGTGATAGAAGGGTCAAGATTGAAGAATCGTTTTACGGAGGGTCGATAATCGTTCGTGGGGCGGAAAGAGATCGCACGGGAGCGGAAAATGGCGACGCGCCAGGCTGTGCTGCTTCGTCCTTTATTTTCTTTTGTTTTTTTTCTCGTTTTCTTTCTCGCGAGTCACGTGGAACAACAGGATCAATGAATGAATAAAACCGGTGTCTTTCTCTCTCTATTTCTCACTCTCTTTCGTTCTCATTCACTCCTACACTCTCCCGCCCTTTCTCTCTGCCTCGCGCGCGATTCGTACCCCGCCACCCTTAAACGCCGAACATATGTAGCACATGTACGTGATTCCATATATATTTATAATATATATATTTTTTGTTTCCTTTTATATTTATATATATATATATATGTATATATATATATGTATATTTATATATTTGCATGTATAATTAGTTTAATCCTCTCCCCTCGTCCGTGGTAACTATCTATAATATTATCTACAGGGCAGTAGCCAAACGCTGTGCCTGACTGTGCGACTTGGTTTCCCCATCGTTTATTTTCGCTTGCGTCTCGTTTCGCGACGATGCGCGCTCATCGATTTCATTTTTTAGTTTGTTTGTTTTCTTTTTTGTTTTTTTGCTTTTTTTGTGATCGATCGAGTTCGGTCCTCCTGAGCGTCGGCGATCGACGAGCTTCGAACGAGTTCAGGGTCTGCCACCCCTGTCCAGTCTTATCCCCTGTTCACAGAATAATCGCGAACCAAACGGTGTTTCAAGACTAGAAGAAAATTGGCACGGAGTGAAAGCAAAACGAGATCGTTTCCTCCACGCAGAGAATCGCTTTCGATCGACTCCCTCGATCGACTACATAAGAACCGATCATTCGAACGCGTTTGTTTAAAAAATAGTAAGTTGTTCTTAATTCTGTCGAGGTCGCTGTTTTTTAGCACATTACTTACGTTTGTGACTCACAGCTGAGAACATCGTAAAAAATGATTCGACAGCAATGTTGATCTCGTATGATTTTCATACCAACGATCCATCTTCAAAAATGTAATCTAATCATTTCTTTCGGAATTATCTTCTAAAAGAAGATTTTTAATTCTTACTATTTATTTTTAAAGCGATTAAGATCGTAGACTAGCGACGCTCGTCGATCGAAGGAGCTTGATTAAACTCGAGATCTGCACGTGTCTCTTTCTGCTTTGCAAAAAACGTGACTCCACGAGGGAGATTGTACCTGCGACTCTGTAAAATTGTGCGAACATTCGAGACCCCGTGTCAAATCGTGTGCGTATGTTCACGAATGCGTGATCCTTTTGTGCGAGGTCCGCCCGAGTGCGAATCGTTTCCGATTCATCTCGCACTTCTCTATCTTTACTACAAATGGAAGTTAGGATCAACAGACCGCTTAAATAAAATAATCTCTTTCGTGTGTTTCACGGCTCCGCGAGAACGAGGTGTTTCAATTTCCCACGAGAAAGATTCGCTCGAATCATGACTAGACTGTCGAAATTGACAACACTGTTCTTTCAGTGAACTAAACTCCCATTTCTTTTAAACAGCCTTATGCAGAAACTCGCGAATAGACTGCGGATCTTTAGTGAAAAATAATAATTGTTTTGGTCGATCGTAGAAAATAGAAGTTCGATGAGTGTTTCTTTCAACAACTTCAACCCTGGGACAGTGGACCGTTTTTACAACTATGTCATTGATGATATTTAAGACTATTTACTGCATTCTTTACCGAGTATTCGAAACATACTTTTGCCGGTACTTGCAGACATTGAGTAATTAACACCTTACCGACCGGAAATTTAAAAGAAGTCCAATAGCTTTCTTTTAGATAATAATTTCAGCAGAAGTAGTTACATTATAATAACTCTAAAAATTTGTTGATCACGAGCGAATGAATGGAATCGCTTTTGAATAGTTCATCGAGAAATTCTCAACTGTTGATCTTTGGTTTTAGAGGGACTATATTAGAACTTTGTAAGTAAAGTGTTAAATAACGATATCCCAAAGCTCGCCAATCGGAGGGTTAACAAATCAGATTCTTCTTGGTGTCACTGGTTTCCATTCCTAAACGCATCAGATCCGCAATCTACTGGCAAAGTTCCGAAGCCTAACGATTCGTAAACAATAGTAAATTATTAAGTTGAGAGCGACTGGTTTCGCCGGGAAACAACTCGCGTCGCGACGTTTCCGCTCTGAGAATGGCGGCTGCTCGGATCTCGGAAGTGGTTCGAACTGGCCCGAGTGAGTATATTCCCTGCTTAGGCCATTTCCTGTCATCGACGCCATCGTCCTCGAGCGATGCTGACTAGATCAATGTCTCCCCTTCTTCGTGTTCGTCTACCTTGGTCGTCGAAGTAGTCGTTCGATCCTTGGTGTGTTTCGCTGGCAGTAACTCGGTGTACGCCATCCGGAGCTGACCTTTCGGTCCCTTCGTCCTTGAAAACGAATATCGAAGTTCGAAGTTCCTCTTCGAATGAGAAACGGAAGTTGAACGTCGCGACGTGGACCGGTGTCGTCGAGGAAGATCTTCCTGGAGCTCTGTCTCGCTTTATCCGCCTCTGCTCCTCGTGATTCGTTAACCCCTTGCCGTATTTTAACTAGGGCTGTTACTTTCCTTCGAAGCTCTGGGTTGAATGTTACGCGTTTCTTTTTAAATTAAATAATATTTGATTCGTTTGTATTTAACATTTAAGCATTCAAATAAATGTAGCCATACAAAAAATATAAATTTCCTTTCCTCTTCTACGACACTTTTCGGCATAAAGACGTTGTAATCACTGTAACTGTAAAGAAAATGGTACGGCAAGGCGTTAACGAGCCGCAACTGTACACCATTGTCTCGCGACACGTCCTCGTACATCGGTAACCAAGTTACGTGAAACTAAAATGAACGCCTTCGAGACCGAGCGAAATGAATTTCTTAAAAACACTGAAAACTGTGCCCGAAGAGCTCCGACTTTCCAAAATACGTTCATATACCTATCAGACTGTGTAGATCAAAGTCTGAGTAACTTGATTTGACCGATTGATGCTTCTTTAAGAAACGATGCTAAATAAAAAAAGACAGTTCTTCGATGTCGATTTTAAATGCATGGACAACGATCAACGATCTTTCGGAAGCATTTCGAACAACGTAATCTATGAACAGTTCGCAACCTGTAAGCTCGATAAGTCCGTTCGTCTGTTCTGTGAAAGCGTTCCTCGCACCCGAAGACTTCTTTCGGTACGATTAACACATTCGACGCTCGATTGTTAATCGATTCGTCTCGACTAGAGAGGCCGGCTCGGTTTCCCGGTCGTGTTTCTGACGATTCGCCGGCTCGGTTTCGGACGTTAAAGGTCCATCGGACTAAATACGTTGCAGACGAAACTCCTCGTCGCATTCTAGAAAAGTCACCCCCTCTTCTCGTGGTCCCGTTGCAGCAATCGCGATTGTAACGAAACGAGGGTACTTCCGCGATCAATTTTAAACACCCGGAGATCGCCCGCGGCCGCTCTGGCACGGTATCACAAATCTGTGGTTATCAGGAAGAACGCCGCATGTCACATACTTTTACTTTCGAGATACAGTAAAGTCGCGATTTGTTTCCCATCGCCGGTTCCGAGCAGGGAGAGAGGGCGGCGTTGCCCCTCAGAGGAATGGGTAGGCAAGGGAGAGTGATCGTGGAGATCCTCGGGGATAGAATCGGTTAAATTGCATTATTTTTTTCAGCCTTTCGAATTTGTTTTCATGACTTTTTTCCTGGAGAATACGTAAATCCTCTACTGTAGAGCTCAATTAATGCATAAACTCAAATCTTTTGAAATTCTGATATGTGACGTTTTTCCTTGCAACCACAGAAATAAGACCAAGCGGAACGGGGACCCTTTTCCCGTTTTTTCTCTTTCTGTATCTCGGAAACGATATGTTCCGCCGCGCGAAAACGATCGGGAAAGGAGTCCCCTCTCGCGCAGGAGTTTCGCATGCAAAGTGGGCGTCGCGTCGCCCCGCCACGTCGCTATCACGGCATCTCGACGCTCCTCCGTCGATCTTCCGTATACTAACGATCGATTCGATCGATGAGATTCGTTCCCGCTGATGAATATTGCTTCTGTCGCGTCGGCCGCTGCGACGAGCGTCCCCGTGGCGTGCGAAACAGCTTTCCTGCGCCATTTTCGAGACGCTCGCGAGCCACGGGAAATCAGCCCGCGAAAATCCTGTACAGCCAGACCTCGTGTAACGTGATGCTCGTGCAGGGTGCCGTGTAACTCGCAGCGCAATCCAGGATTTCCTTAGAACGTTCTTTTGGACTACGGATTTTATGCATTCGTAAACTGAATAATCGAGATTCAAAACTCCAGATTCAAAGAATCTAGGAACACGAATATTTTCTTCCGAATTCATTCGAATTATTAAAGGAAGAGAGAAGTTTCTATTTGGCTCCCTGTCTCCTGCAGTTAATGCAGACAGCTTAAAAATCCGCAGTCTAATTGTTGCGTGTAATTATGATTCCGCAGATTTCATTCTTCCTCTAAACAGTTCATTCGAGCACAAAATAGAGACTTCATTTAACTACGTTCAATTTTTAATCATTCTGATTGTCAGCTTGGAACGATCGAGGCTGCGGTAAATGGTTAAAGTCCGACGTCTGATACAACAAACTCGGTGTTCGACTTATTTTTTGCATTTTTTGCATTTTTTGTGATATAATCACAATCGCTTCTTAACTACACGACATCCTGTACAACGTGGTCCATTTCTTTACGTAGCGCGGATTACAGTAAAACATGAAATGGCGATCGATATACATATACATATACATATATATATATATATACATATATATACATATATATATATATATTATATATATTCCTTCTTGTCGTTCTTGAAGTCGTTACAAAAAATGTCTACTCCGTGTACAAAAGAGGTACAAAAGGTTTTTCATGCAGCTTCAACAAAATGTCCCGAGTCAAACGAAAGCACATATACATTACACTTGAAAGAATCGTTCTTGGATCTGACTTATATGAAACATTTTCATACCTGACGCTAGAGAGACGATTCTTATTTTATTCCAGAGCCGGTCGTTACACGAGGATCGATTGTACTCGACGTCCTCGAGCGAAACAAGGAAAGAGAACGATCGGAAACAACGAACAACAGAATCATCAACCTAGGAGCTTGTTTCGCAGCGAGGATCGCGTTCCGAGCGTCCCGCGGCTCGGTCGCATCGTGGATCCTCGACGATCGTCCCGCGAGACCTCCTTCGACGATGGAACGGAGTGGTTACGGTGAAAGAGAGTGAGAAAGGGAGGAGAAAAAACGGCGGGGGTTGAGGGATCTGATAGAAACAGAGAGAGAGATAGAGAAATAGAGAGAGAGAGAGAGAACGCACGCTTGAGGGAGAGAGAGAGAGAAAGAGAGAGAAATGATCGGCGACGATCAATCGTGTAAAACACTCGGACGATGAGCTTAGGAACTTCCATAACGGACGAACGTCATCTCCGGCCGACCGATCTTGTTCGAGCTTTTCTTGGCCGAGTATCCTAGAAGGAAGAGTCGGCTTCCCGATCCTCTTTCCTGGTCGCCTCCTCGATCTGTCCCGTCGTGTGCGATTCCTCCCTCGTTCCTCTTCCCTTTGTTTTTCGTTTACTCGGTTTTCTGTGAATTTTCTTTCGAAATGATTCAGTCCATCGTCAAGTTCGTGCGTCACGTTCGCAGACGCGGCGAGCGTGTTCACGTGGCCCCGATGTGGCGTCGTGTCGTGGAAGAGCGAGTTGCTAGCGAGCATCATCTTCTTTATTCCTCGACGGTCCCCGAGGTCCTCGAAACGGGACCATTCGCCGAAAGGACCTCTCTCTTCTTGCCTCTCGCGACAGAGGGATGATGTTTCTGGTTGATGACCGGACGAGACCGGTATGGTCCAGGCCGTGGATCCTAGCTGTCCCCGATCCAAGCCCGGTGATCTATGATCGCCGATGCCTCCTGCCGGCTCGTCTCTTCGCCGGCCAACGTTTCAACGCGGTCCCCGATCGAGACAGACGCTCAACGATCGGTGGACACACGCTTTGAAAACGGAGGGTGTTGTTCCGCTACCACCCCTTTCCGTAACGATACCCCGATTACGTCGTACCCTTCTTCCCCTTCGATTTACCGCTACCCCCATGGTCCTCGTTGCCACCAGCGGCCGACTTGTTGTCCAGTCGTGCCACTCGTCGGTAGATGTCGCTGTTCACGAAACGGGGGTAAGAGTCCCGCTGCATCAGCGTGTAGATCTGCAGCTGGGCCTCGTCGAACGTGTGCGGGGTCGGCTCCAGCATGTTGTTGTTCACTATCTCGCGCACCTGCGCGTCCAGGCTCACCTGAAGTCGACAGTTTTGTTTAGAGATAAACGAAATTCAACGGAGATCGAATGAGCGAGAGGAGGAAGAAAGCGTATTATCCTGGGCCTGCCAGATCGGTAGCAAAGGCTGTATAGCATGTCCTGTCCTCTTTAGACGCTAGGATATCCGAGGACGGTTGGGTACGGATGTTCCAGAAATTGTGTACTTCCTTGAAAAGGGCGATGCTTTTTCCTTCGCGAAAATATTTCATTTAAATTTAAAACAATTTAACAGTTCTTGAAAAGTGCCCAGCATAATTTCGAAGTTCGAACAGTTTCTAGTAAAAAGTTGGATCACATTTTGACCTTTGAACGTTGAAGTACTGTCACTCGACACTTAAGTAATTAGAAATGACTCTATCCCAGCGTGAATCAGACCGAATCTTCACTTTTCGCCCATAAAGTTGACAAGCGAAGACAAAAGAATGAAAAGGAAGAAATGCTTCACAGAAATCACGTAAAAGAGTCGACAGGAAATAGATCCTGTCCAAAGATCATGCCCGAAAAGCGCAGGATCCAAAGGGGAAAGGATTAAGGAAATTAATTAAATGGAGTAGAGGATGAAGAAAATAAGTTAAAGAGGCGAGGGCTGAAGGAAAGGAATTAAGGGGATTACAAAGCAAAAAGCGTGGCTCAAAGAGGAGTGTCGATTACCGACATAGAAAAAGACATGGAATCGCGAAGCGCGAAGCGCTAGAAGAAAGGAAAAAGGAAGAAGGATCGGTTCGGTTCAAGGATTAAGCAATGAAAAACAAAGAAATATAGTTTTGCCCAGCTGGATGAAAGACAAGGAGACTTGACTCACTTCCTTCGCCGAGTCTTCGGATATGTACGCCTTATAGATGATCTCCGCCTGTTTCTTGATGTACTCGGGATTGTTTTCCCGCTTGAAGTCCTCGCACGCCATCCAGAAAGCGATGTTCTCCTCGCTGAACTCGCTCCTGAGGAACGCCCTGAACAGTTTGCGACCGGCTGCGCTCCTCATCAGCTTCTCGAAAGAGGAGCCCCATGTCCTGACCTCCTCATTACTGCACTCCATGCTGTCCTCGAGGCCGTTCCCCGCACCTGAGTGCTCGACGACGCTGCTCCCGTGCTCGCCGCCGACGCCCGCGTTAACTTTCTTCTTCCCCTGGTCACCTGCGCCCTCTGCACCCGCCGAATTACCGCCGATCGCCGCCAAACTGTCGACAAAATACCATCTTTAATGTTCATTGCCTCGCTGTCGTCCTTCTCCAATAGCTTCCAGAGCGGTGATCGAGGCTCAGGGTTCGCGAATTTCGACAGTCGTTGACTTATGTCCTAGGCTAGTACCCTATGAAAGGACTCTCAGATGTACTCGAAGCCATAATGCTGAAGTGATAGGAGTAGGATAGACATTTATTACGACTTCATATATTTTCTTTCAGAAAACAGACCACAATTCAGGAAACATATATCACCGAGTAAAGACACTGTATCACGCGTTATTGGAACGACGCAAATATCGCGATGTTTTCGGCTAGTACTCACAAATGATCCAGTGTCCAGGATTCTCTCAAGGTTAACCGGGAGAGATACAGGAACTGTGATTCCCGGAATCGCAGGGATTTGCTTTATCCGTCGGAATTGTATCAAAACTACCCCCGATGTCGACGAGACCACGGACGGAAACTGTCCGCGTTATCGCGACCGACCAAGGGCGGAGAAAAAGAGAAAGAAGTGAGATCCAGCTGAACAAAGAACGATTGTTGTTCCCGAGGCCCGTAACAACGACAATGCCGAGGCAATGTCGAATACGATATAAACTGGAAGAGAAGCGTTCGTCCGCCGCGGACCGTACGAAGAATAAAGTGCGAACGCAGGTTTTCTTCGAGTTTCCCGGCTCGGTCCCGATTATCCTGGAAACTTGCTCGTTTTGTTTCTGCAAACAGTCGACCGCGACGATAACGCCCGAACGGCAGGGCCGAGGGTGGAGAAGAGAGACGCACGGATAAATAAGCAGATAGCGACAGCCGGAAAACCTTCGTTCCGCCCTCGCCTCGCTGGGATAGATTTCCGCCGAGGGAGGACACGTGTTACGCATCCGGAGGGTTTTTCCGCGGCCGACGGTTTTACCAACGATCCCAGCGGCGGTTATCGCTGGTAAATCTTTGTCGGCGGAAAGATTGGCCGCCTCCGCCCCGATGCGAAATTGTCCCCGTATAAATGCCCCCGGCTCGCAACCTGGAGAAACTCACCCCCCTACCGAAACTAGGGCTGTTACTTTTCCGAAGCTTCGACTCTTCGAAGATTCAAAGCCTTCGAATCGTATGAAGTTATAACTTAATCAATCTTTTTGTCTGTAGTTGTCTGCAGTCTGTAATTGTATCAAATATAATTTAGCAGCGAAATTTCGAAGTTCAAAGCTTCGAAACTCCGTTTCTTTTAATCCTCTAATAATTCGCATCACCTTCGAAATTTCTGAAATCTTAGCTCCGAAATTCGAAGCTTCGAAGCTTCAAAATCTTCAACCTTCGAAGGAAAGTACTACTTTTGTCAGTATTTCTGTTAGAGGCTGAGCACTATAATGTTGGATAATGTTTCGAAATTTGGAAGAAATTATTAATCGTTCTTTATAGTGAAACTCTCACCCCCTCGTCGGAAAAAATTGTGTTCATTCTCTTCTTTAGATATTATCTTAAAAATCGAATAGAAGAATCGAAAAATTCTTATAAGAGATAATTCAGAATCCAGAACTCGATGCATTAACAGCCCTCCAATAAACTCATCCCTCCTGAATTATTCTGATCCGTAAGTGAAATTAGAAGCTCCTTCTCCATCCAATACCGCGACGAAAAATAAAAAACCTTTGATCGGGTCGAAAACAAGATAAAACCCCAATTAAATTTAATTAAAAATGATGCACCGCGGTCGGCGAATGTAAATTGATGTCGAGTGAACAAAGTCCGCGAACTGTTGGCAACATTTATAAGCTACCACCGACTCGAGCACTCGTTCATTAAAAAATATAAATATAGACGAAATATCGGAACACGAACAACTCCCAAACTATACACAACCCCCGAGCAAGGGGGTCGTTCACATAAAAAGTTAAAAGCCTCTTTTCATCTAGCTCCGCAAACGGGGGATGAAAGGAAGTATAAGTTGGCTCTGGAAAGGAGCCCCTAATATTCCCCCTAATATTCCCCGAATATTTGATTAAACCAAAATGATATTTTTATTGAACTTCGTAAAAATGTAATAGCGTGGAAAAGAGAATCCATTCGCAATAATTCTGCACATTTAAATCAATTCATTATTTCGGAGAAAAATCATTTTATTTGCTTTCTTCAAATTTTCCTACAAAACATAAAAATTGCATAGACATCCGCAGTCTAGTGATTATAGAGAAGATCTCGCAAGTTTTTACGCGCTATCACGACGGTGGCAGGAGGAAGGAAGCGAAAGTTGGCTTTAGATAAGGAAATTCTGAATTCTCTCCCAGCGATAGAGCTCCCGTTGCAACCACCCGTCCCGAAATCAAATCGGAACATAGAGATTACTAGAGCATCGGGTCTGGTCGGATCCTCGAAATTTCGGAACGACAAATACAGTTCATTCTTTATGTCACGAGGCGAATTCGAAAAATTCAAATCAGAGTGAATGAGATGTACAGCTTTTCGGGAACAATTCCTGTTCGACAAAATTCGCTCCAAAAACAATTTCCTGTTCAGAGTATTGGCTGCCCGAGATTTTCGGGTTCTCGCACACTTGTACTTTCCAGAGCCCGACCCGATCCGGCCCGAGATTTTCGAGTTCTCGCACATCTCTGGTGATTACGTGTGAGCACGCTTCAACAAAGTCCAGCCCCGTGGCCTGCTTACCATTTATTCCTACGCGCGGCATGAAACAGAGAAAGAGTGTACGTAGGTATGTCAGCTCGACGGTAAATAGGTCGTAGCTCCGTTTAAAGACAATGGACTGACATCGTTCCACCGACGATTATATTACGAAACGGGGCGATAATGGCTTGTCACGCGGCAGGATGTACGCAAGTTTATCGGCAGTCGGTTTCGAGGATCGATCGCCGGATGTTCCCACTTTTTTCACCGAGCCGAGAACGAACCTTTCAGACAGGCTCGTTCACACATTTTTCTCGCTCTTTCATTCCGTTCCTCGCTACTGTCCGTTGTCTTCGAACAGCTTACGGCTTAAAGAACGCGCGGCGTTCTCAAAGTCGGACACACGGAAGAAATCGTTAATGTCGGAGAAATTATTCGAGCGAGATCGTATTGAGACGAAATCCGGGGATTTCAGTCTCGTAAACAGTAAAATAGCATTCAGTAACCGACCGTATAGGCGAACAGGAAGACTCTAGCAGAAATGCAAATATACAGGAACGGTAATACCACAAGCAACTGCAGCACCAGCACAGGCAACAGTTGTCCTTCTTCGAGCGGCCCATGATCCCAGAGCCCTGACGTTGCTGCTGCTGCGGTTGCTGCTGCTGTGACGAGGGCGTTTGTTGTTGCTGCTGCTGCTGTTGCTGCTGCTGTTGTTGTTGTTGTTGCTGCTGTTGTTGTTGCTGTTGCTGGGATGATTGTTGCGGATTATTGTGCTGCGACGAGGATTCGGACGCAGGAGTCTGAGCTTGGCTTTGGGCGCGCATCCGGCAACCACCGGCGACACCCTCGCCACCCCCGGTCCCGTGACTAACGCCGATCCCCATTGCAGTTGCACCGATTCCGCTCGACATCTGGAAACGTACAAAGTAGCAGAGTTAGGCATTATCCGAATAAATATTTATCCACAATAATTATTCGAATATTATATTCGCAGAATAAATTATTCATTACTCGTAACAAGTTATATTCGCTCTATTTCATCGAATGATTCATCAGTATTTCTTCGAATATTCTATTCGAATAATTATTCTAGTTTCGATCGTAAAAATTATTCGAATAATAACGCAAACTGTAAATTTAACCGTGCTCTACTGTACTTCGTCCAACGAGTCGAGTCAGTAAAGATAAACAAATGCGCGTACTGTCTGTCCGCCACATGGTAGCTGAGCAAAGTATTTACGTTCTCACTCTAGCTTGACCTTGACTCGCATCGCACGCATTGTTACTATTCATATTCGTCGGAGATGACGACGAAGAATGACAACTTGAGAGACTACGCCGATGTTGTGAAATTATACTATCTCACTCGGTCTCGGTCTCGTCCGATTCGACCAATAGCAATAATGGGTGTGGTGGTGGGGGGCCTGGATAGAGTAAGACTGTATTGTTTGTCTAGACATCATTTGACGGATGAACAGTAGCATCCTCTTGAATGCACGCTAGTGCTACACTGGCTCGTCTCCTTGGGCGAACTATAAGCTGCTAAGCTCTACCAGTGCTACGCTTACTAGATTATTTATAATAATATAGTTTATATCATCATTTATTAGGTTGTTTAGAATAACACATGAATACAGATCGTAGATGCTCGGCAACTTACAATCTCTGCACTATACCCGCCCCTACCCGCTCTCCGCTCCGAAAATAAAGCGCGCCGCTGCGAACCGCCGCGCCGCGCGGACACTCGACCTTAACCTTCGCGACCCGGTTTCCGCCTGGCCCTCCGGAGGGCTTCGATCGGCGACCTACGAGCTAGTTACCTAGAAATCGGCAACAAGCTGATCATAGTACTCGCAAAAACATAATACATATAGTCAGTCTTACAATTGATGGCACACGCGTTAAACCTGAATAACTTTTTTATAAATCGAACAAACGACTTCGGTTTTTCTGCCAAGCAGGATGGAATAGTTTACTAGACGATGTGCAATGAAAGTTTTGGAAAAATTGCGTTTAGTCTGGATTACGAAAAGAAAAATAGTAAACGTTGCTTTCCACAACTTTTTTATTCGGGCTTGTAACGAAAATTTAGAAAACGTGTTCTGTATACATGCTGAAAATTTCATCGAAACTAGTCAATTGATTTACGAGTAATAACTATTGAAAATGGTGAAAATTGTGGAGAACTAATTTGAAAACTATTGTAATATTTTTTGGAGGCCACGCTTTTTTCTGTGAACTATGAATAATAAATGAACGATTAAACTGCGATTTTTACGATTGTAAGACTACTTGAATATTACAATATGATAATTTAATGTAAGAAAGTTGGAAGTCAGAGATGGAGGTGAATATAAATGAGGAGCACACTTGTTATCCCCAGTTAACAGGTTAAGGTCAATTGAACTCTAGCGCTCCGAAATTCTTTAACAAGCTGGACGAAGGTGGACGACCTTTTTACCGACCATGTAATTGCTTTATAATAATATTGTATTGTTAATAGCATTGTTCTCTGAAATATATAATCACAATCGTTTAAAATTACCAATCGATCTGAAATACTTTTTCAGATTCCGACTAACAGCAAGCGTTTAGAACGAATATACAGTGAAATCTACAATCGACCTACTTCTTCATTGACCTACTTGCAGCGACTGTGACATTTCGGAACTAGTTCAAAGAAAAACACAGTATCACAATAAACAAAGTTTCTATCCGCAGAATGGCGGTCTCATGAATTTTTGCAAATTTCATCGTAGATACATATACTACAACGAAAGAAATATGTATAATGAAAAAACGATATGAAACAACAGTTTTATGGAGACGGGTAGAAAGTGCTAATTAAATGCTTTTTAATGGGATCGAATATTGCCTGGCACGTTCGAAAGGCAACAAAGTTGGAAACATGAAAATTGCGAAGGTTTCGCCTGGATCGGAAAAGTTTTGCGACGTAAACCAACGGAGGTTCGCCAACCAAAGCAACAGAACTTTACAACATAAACTGCAGCTTCATTAAAAAAAAGCTGTATAAACTTTGATAGTTAACCCTTTGCACTCGGTTGTCCCCTCTGAGGCACCACCAAAAATTGCTGTACCATTATTCAAAATATTGTTTACATTAATAAATATATCAGTATCTAATTAATCACTAAACATTTAGATATGGTGTGAGGTATTATACCAATTTCATATCCATAAAATTTCAAAAATCATAGGGAATGGAAATATTCTAGATCAGAAGAAATGTTTAATTTTCCAGTTAAAATAGCTCCGAGTGCAAAAGGTTAATGGCACCACATGTGCCAGCATAGAAATTTGAAATCAGTTCGTACAACTTATCGGCTCTCATTAGAACAGTTGAGAACTTTATTTCCTCCGGAGGATTCGAACTCAACGAAAGTGATCATGGTGTGAGAAATTAATGAACCGAGGAGTATTATTTGCATAAGCGTATTCAAGGAACTTTTTACTGTGAGAATCGTGGATTTGTTTCAAAATTAATATTTTCCCGATGCCTGTTCGTTTACATCTTGACAGTTCCTTCGACTGGCAATTAAACAAGTCCCGTGACGTGTCGCGCTCTCTCTGTGAAATTCTAGTCTGTCTGCTGGAAAAAATTGGCAGCTCAAGGGGATTTAGTATCCGCGGACAGTGAAAATCGTCCACAAAGAAATTAGGACGGGATCCGATCTAGCGTGCACCGGCAACTAGATCGACCGGCGCGGCTTATTTGACCACTCGAAAAAACACAGCCCCGATTCGTACGCGGAAGCACGATAAAGTCGTTAAACTTTAATTGAAACAAGCTGACCGTACGGTAATTGACACATAAGCTTTGAAAAGGCAGCCAATTAGTTTGGATAGCATTGTCGCACGCTCAGCTGCATCTATCGATCCGCTTCGTGTTTTCGATGTTAACGCGGAAACAACGACACCGGAATGCAAAAGACTCGCTCGGAGAGATTTACTGTTCGCGTCACGCTCAAAGGGCGGAAGACAAAATGGCGCCCACTGCTGTTCTTTTTATAATCCATTATTTTAACAACTCCGAACTCAATATTTAAACCTGTTTCGGCTAATTTTAGACAAAACCGACTGAACGGGTAAACATTCAGCTATACGCTGATAGCATACGTTCGTCAAGCAATTTAACCATTCACATACTAGTTAGGTTTCTGTATACTAGTTAGTGTTCAATTACTTGGAATATTTCGAATATTCGAAGATAATTAATTTCCTTACTTTTCTGGGAAATTAATTGAATAAAGAACTACTGGATTCAGCACAATAGTAAAATTATAGTGTCTATCTTCAAGAATATGTTTAAAAAAATTGATAAAGCACTGGATGGTCTTATAAGAACGATTCGCCGTCCGAGGGTGAATTGATCTTCGACAGAATTCCGCAAATAGGTTGACCAACCAGTAGCATAAAAGAATTAACATTTCAACCCCTATGTCAATCGGCGAATAGTAAAACTTCTATAGATTCTTACTTTCCTGCATAATCATGATATACAGGTGTATAAATACATGATGAAGATATTGCAACAGAACGTGGCTGAACATCGCAGAAAATTTTCTGTTAACGTACAAGGGTGAAATAAATCGAGAATCCACGCCCAGGGAGAGTGTCGCTGAATCTCATTTCCTTGACGAAATTTCTTTAACGAGAAAAACAATGCGGTAGTGGTTGTGTTTATCGTGTAATTGTCGGATGATTGCGATCCAGCAAGTGCCCAGCGAAGGCACCTCGTGGATCGAGACTCCGGTAAGCAAAGCACCGCGCATGCACAGCCTGTCTCTCTCTCTCTCTCTCTTTCTCTCTCTCTCTCTCTCTCTTTCTCTAGCTCGCTCTCTTGGGGGCCGCTTTATTTTTACGCCACGGTGTACATCGATGATCTGCTCAGGCTTCGCACGATAACGACCACACTCGAGAGCCGCTAATACGGGCTGTGGGCAGCGATTGATAAACAGCAGACTTTCATGGAGATCCGCGAGCGAGGCGCACGTGTGTGCGTCCAGATGGAAGCTCGTGCATTGGTCGACTCTTTGTCAACAACAAAATCGCAATTTCAGATTCCGGAGCGTCGATGAAAATACCGAAAGCCGAGAAATCTCACGAATTCCTGAAAACGCTCCTCGATAAAATATTCCGTTTCTGTTCCGAATACGAGAAACTTCGGATTGGTACTTTGCTTGACACCTTGCCTTAAAATCTTGTCTCAGAGACGTGAATCATTTCGTAAACTAACATATATGCAACAGCTTAGCAATTTAACAATTGGTTTTGATCTTCTCCCTGTACACTGCTATTCTAATGTTAGGGTAATTGGAGGGTAATTGGACCCCGCACATTTTTGGAGCAAAATGAAAGAAAAAGTCCGCATAAGTATTGTGAGATTGTATTGATTTTTAAAAGTATACGGTACTTTAAAAATTAGGAACACATCATGGGTAGCATTCCTAGGAAATTTTTCGGAAAACCTTAAAATTCCTGGGGAAACCTTAGAATTCAGTTGTGAGCCGAGGGGTTAAAACTAATTTATTCAGAGCGCGTCGAATTTGCAGAATAAAAGGAGGAAGGTTCTCAAACATTTTCGGACGACGTTTCTATGTTTTGTAGTGCGTTAACAGCGGAAAGTTCACGAAGGAGTTGGACAATTTGGAAACAGCGAGGCGTCAAAAATTCTCGAGCGTTGAAATTCGCTGTTTACATAAGCGAGCCTCGGCGCTGCGGCTGTTTGAATCGCTCGGGTGCCGGTATTTTCGAAAATACTTGGCCGCGAAGTGATTTCAGATCGCCGCGCTGTGGAAGCTTCCAGCTACGTTTCCCATTAAAACGGAGGAGTCTAGCGTATGGAAGCATAATGGAGCGATAACACCAAGCTAACGAAAGAAAATATGTCCGGGAAACGTACATCGGGAACGCGCGGCTCGCGAAACGCTTGCGAACGTGCAGCGATATCGAGATGTACTCGTATAAACGAAGAAGACCGTGTCCCGCGACTATTATACTCGAACGGCGACCGTCGCGAAACTGTATTTAACAAAATAATATTTATGCCAACGATATACGGGAAGCGTAACAGATACGAGAAGGACGAGGGATCTCTAGGTACTGAATCACCTCGCAACCGTTGGAGCCGCGCCAAAAAGTGCATTCGCACAATGTTTACATTCCCCCCGGGGCCAGAATATAAAAATATTTTCCGCACCGAAATACCCGCGGCGAAAAAATAAAGCGTAAAATACCGAACGGATAAAATGGCGCGTCGTCGGGCGAAGTGTCGCGTCCCGGCGTCCCAATGCTATTTTTATTTTTATTTTTCGCCGGGTTCGTCAAACTATCGCGTTTGTGTTGAAACGCGCGGCCGCGGCCGTTTCGAATCGCGCCACTTGTTCTAATTATGCAACGCTCCTTCCGGACACTTGTTGATGCGCGCCCCCGGCTTCCGAACCCGAGCACGAATATTCCTCAAACAGAAAAGAACCCGGTGTCTGGTTATCGACGCCGATGTATCAGCGGATCGACCCCGTCGTCGTCGACGAGTTGCTCAATTGGCGAGCACGTGCGCCGCATGAGGAATGCGGCTTCCTAAATTCGTTTTGACGTGTTGCGCGTGTAGGTACTCCGCCTCTGCCGGGCTCGATTTTTGTGTATTTTTCCCTGTCGTTAACGCTGAAATCACTTTGACTCTACCGGCGGCGAACCAATCGTTCTGTAAATGAAATTCTTTCGGCCCTAGCATGCTGTTAATGAATCAATGAATTTTTGCGGAATTCTGCTGGAAGTTTGATTCATGCTCCCCGACTTCCGAACAGCCGAAAGATGCAAACATTCGAAACAGTCCCAACGTTAACCCTTCGCGGACGAGAACGTAACGTTAAACGATACAGTGAAATAATGCAGTTCTTACTGTTAAAGCTTTCAGGTGTAAGCCGTGCTCTAGTGGAATTATTTTCCCGACAAGTATCAGCGTGTCTTCAACCTCCTAATGCTTGCAAAATGTTGGGAAAATAATTCCACTAGGGCACGGCTTACACCCGAAAGCCGTGAAAGTGAGAATTGTTAGACGTCGCCCAGTGAAAGCCTCAAATCTCTGATTGGGTAAACCCTCCGTGGGGAAATCTGGTCCATTTATGTCCGAAGTTAAAATAGGAACTTCAATATGTATTCTAGAATTTGTTGGATTTTTTGAAAGCTCAGAACAGTAAAAAAACATAGTCGTGGACTTGAACAACTTCATTTGTTTAGGAGTTCGTCTAGGAAGAATATAGCTACTCGAGCCTAATTAGGGAATAGACATTCGAAGAATTTCTGAATATTGTGACACTATTGTCGACTCGTTAAAACGATTAAAAGGAAGAATAGATTTTTATGAAAATTCTGTTTCCGACGATCGAGCTCGAAAATGTTTATTCTGTATACAGATACTACTCATTTCATGATCTATCAAACAGTAATATCTCGGACCGGAGACTTCGTGACCGGGAATGTTCAGTCAAAAAACTACGATAATGTCTGAAGTGGTCCAAGGTTCGAGGCGCGATCCTTGGCACCCCATCCCCCACCGTGCGATCGATCGCGGCGAGTAGATCGCGCGGAAGGCCTGGTAGTTTCGGCGCGTGTCAGTCGCGCTTCGTCCATGCCGAATATAAATCCCGGTTGGATCAACAGGCTCCGTGTGCGGCTAGCTAGCAGGCGTCTAACCCAAATCCACGGTTCACCGAAGCCTTCCAGCTGTTCTGGTTCGGCGTGTCTCGAAGGCGGCGATAGCGTATGTCCGAATCGCGGCTAAAAGCGTCGCTTTCGCATCGGGAAACGGGAAAGAGTGAGCGAGAGCGAGTAAGAAAAAGAGAAGGGTAGGGAGATAGATAGATAGAGAGAGAGAGAGAGAGAGAAAGAGAGAGAGAGGGAGAGAGGGAAAGAGAGAGCGAGTAAAACGGAGCGCGGCGGCGACCGCGAGCAGACATCTTCCGACATCTCGCAGCCATCGACAGGCTCTGGGTCTCTCAATCGATATCGCATCGGCCTCACCTCTATCATGTTCCATGCGCCCAAAAGCGAGTCCAGCTCGCTTCCCGCGTTCGAGATATCTCAGCTAATCGACGTGTTCACGGTTGGAGCAGCTAGTTGGCGAGGAGGTCTCGCCGATCTCACCTCCACCCTGCCGTGCGGGATGGATCAGCTTATCCTGGTCCGCCAACGGGACTAAGGCCTCTACGGGCCTCGCCCGATCCCTGCATGCTCTTCAGTAGGTTCGTTTCTCAGACCTGGTTGTGTCCTGTTACTCGGACCCTTCGAACCGGCCGAGATACACACACCGGGGGCTGGCAGAACTTCTTTTTCTCTCACGCACTCACGGACGGACACATACGAGCACCAGGTAGTTCACCACTCTCTCTGGAGAGATTATCTCTCTTGGAAGAGAGAGATCTCTTTTCCGCGACACTATGGGGACTCCGGTGTGCTCGAGAACGGCGAGTAACAGCTCGAATCAGCGCAGCGAGGTCCAGCGACACGATCGTCCTCGCGCATTATACACCACCGGCCATTTCCCGCCTCCCTCTGCGCGACACAGTCCTCTTTCGTCCAGGCTGCCTAGCCCTGGTCGCCGACACCGACTCCAACTTCAAGCCGATCTCTCTCTCCTTCCGGCCGTTCACCACCGCCGTCGGCCACGATTCACCACCAGGGCCAGCAGCAGCAGCACGTTCAACAACACCCGACCGAGCGACGAGGAGCACACGACGACGCGACGACGTGACCCAACCCCATCCACCTCTACAGAGCGAGCCGCGGGTCCCAGCCGCGCGCAGATCGCACACGATGCGAGAAGGGAAGGCGGATGCGCGACGGTCGATCACACGGCCAAGGGAAAGATAGACTCTCAATGGCGTCCCCTATGGGTGGGCACCGTTCGCGCCGCACTCCCGACACCCGTCACGATCACCAGGAAGATCCTGTCCCATCTCGGCGGGTCCCGTTTGCCTGCGGCCGCGTCCATCGACCGGGCCAGCGAACTTCCGGCCGAACACGAAGGACGATCAACGAACCGAAGGACGAAGAACGGGTAGGAGAGAGAAGAAGAGGAGGAGAGAAGGATTGATCGTCTTGTGCGTGGCTCTGCTCGACGGACTCTTCGAGGGGATGATGATGATGATGATGGTGACGATGACGACGATCACGACGGTTTCTTGCTTTTCTCAGCGATATATCCGGTTTATAATCCGGATATCCCGGGCACCGTTTTCTTTCCTCTGTTGCTACCGTGACGACGATGTTTTCCGCTTGTCGTCGCACCGCTTCCTCTCTCTCGCTCGAGCTGTTGCTCGCGTGGGTGGCCGAACACGGCGCTGTTCTCGCTACGTCGTCCGCTACGTTGACGGTGTATAAATAGGTTTCGTGGCTGTTTGAAGCTGCAGGGCGCTGGCGCGGGCAGCTAGAGCCTCGCCTCGCCTTGCCTTGCCTCGTCGCGTCGCGTCGCGTCGCGGTGTTCCCTCCGTCGACGACTGTCGCTCGCCGATATCTCGTCGCTCGAAACACGCCGACTACAACTCGCCGCCTGCCTCGCTAAAGAGAGAGAGCGCGCGCGAGTGGGACGCGTTTTAAAAGGGCGGCGAGCAAGGAACAGCGGAAACGAGGGGAGAAGAGACAAAAGAGGGAAGCGATCGCGGGGAGACCGGGAACAGCCGCAAATCGGACGGAAGAGGGAAACAGGAAAACATCGCGAGCCTCTCAATGCATCTAGGCAATTTTTCAGCACCGCCGGACTGATTTCGCCGGCGAACAGATCGACCTAGGTGAGCCAGACTGAGACAGAGGGAGAAAGAGTGTGCGTGCGAGCGAAACAAACAGTGTGGTAACGAGGGAGAAAGAGATAGAAAGGGTGAGGGAGACAGAGAGGAGAGAGAGAGAGAGAGAAGAGAGAGAGAGAGCAGAGCGTGAACGAGTCGGTGCGCTGGTTATTGATTGGCAGAAGTCGAGACCAGAGGGAGAGACGAGACCACGGCGTTGTCACGCTGGACGACTGGACACCGAGCGAACGACCAGTCGTCGTGATTCACCTACCGCACCGTCTCGATCCACGAAAATCACCTACGATGATCGAGGATCGATCCCCCGTGCACGTCGGTAACGCGCGAGTCTCCCGTCTCTCGAGAATGGCGGCTTGTTGCAACAAGCGATGTCACCGATCCCCCGGCTACCGGTGCCGGTTCAACGAACGAGTCGCGAATCTCGAGTGATCCGATGGAATTCCGAGAGTGAGTCTTCCAAACGATTCGATGAGTCGAGTCTATCGGAGGCAGGATGTAAATTTTCAATGTTTTCGTGGTTCCGAGGGTGTAGGCCGAGGGTGGTGAAGTCGGTACTCGAGACTCATCTAACACACTGGACACTTTCTTCAGCCACCGAACACTGATACACTTCTTTTCACCCCTCTGTTCCTCCCCTGATACTCTGGTTCTCTGTCTCTCGCTCTTTCGTCTCGCGTGTATCTCTGTCTCCCTCTCCCTCTGTATGCGCTCTCTTTGCGTGCGTGCGTGTGTACGTGTGCGTGTCTCTCTCTCTTTGTCTTTGTTCCCCTCGTTCACCCTCTTTCACTTGTCGTGGAAAACATTCGAGGCGTATCTCGGCGTGTCTTGCGACGTTATTGCCCTCTTCCACCACCCCTGTCGACCTTCTCTCGCGCGCCGGGTTAACACGACACGCTGCTACGCGCTACGCCCTCGTTCTCACCCTCTGCCTCGACCTCCCTTGCCTCGGCCTCTCTCGTCGCCACGGATCCCGAGCGAAGCTTCGCGAGCGCGGCCGTGTACCCACGGCCTCCGGCTGAAGAGTTCGCGGCCAATATGGCGGATTTACGCGGTCACGCGATATGCGTTTGGCCACCACTGTTGCCTCCGTCGACGGTCCCAGCGACGCTGACGCGAGGCACCGCGACGCCAACCTATCCACCGACGCCACCGCCGCCGCGCTCGACGCCGACGCAGCCCGCGCCGAACCAAGCTAAGCTCCGGACAGAGTTCACAACAACGGATCCCTAGTGCGAACGACCCGATGATACAGCATTCCTCTCTTTTTGCGAAGATTCGGATCCGGAAGTCGAATTCTCGCGTTACAGGCCAGATTCGACAAAGTAAGGGAATAGATAAAGCGAGCGAAAGCGAGATACACACGGTCCTTCGAGCATCGACGGTACCCAGACTCGACGCGCGACGCTTCGCAAAGATGCCGCGAGCGTGAAAAAAAATATACGTGCGATATAGAAAATTTCAAATTCGGTAATGTCCGTCTTGCCAATTTAAACGTGGTAGCAGCAGATTGTTGAGATTGTTCCGATTAAAACAAGTCCAAACACGACGCTAATTGGTCTACTTTTATTGTACACTTTTATGCTACACTGTTTTTATACTATACAATTAGACATGATTGATTCACGTCGTGTTTGGATTCGTTTTAATCAGAAGAATGTCTGTAAGCCACTGGTACCAGATTCGAAAAGATAAGGCAAAAATGACTGAATTTGAAATTTTATTCACTTTATAAACTTGTGAAGAATTTGAAGAATGTCTGTTTATGAATACCAACGCAATTTTTTCTTATATACGCCGAAGATCTTCGCAGAAACAACGGCTGACTCAATGTTTACAGAATCGATGGTGGGGACACATAACAGGTGCCATTTTCGCGAGGTTCCCGGCGCAACAGCACGCGTGTGATCTGCGTGAGAATAATAAGCGATGACGCGAACCACGTGCGACACAGTATGACGTTGATCCCTGACGTAGGCCAGTGTGCTTAGTGTTATCGTTTCAAGGATTACGATCTTGGAAAATGATATCACGCGACAACTTACGTCGAGCCTTTCTCCGTTAATTTTTCACTACCGTCGATTGTTTATTTCATCGACGAATACTCTTATTCGCGATTGAACGTGTTTGATATTTTCCGGAGAACGTGATCGTCTCGGCATGATTCTTGAATGGTTTAAATGTAACTTACACCGGTCCCGTGACTCTCGAGAATGCTGGCCGATCGATCCTCCGAATTCCCTTCGCCCTTCAGTCATCCCGAGAAAATTACACGCGTTCCATAATTTTCCTGCTCGTTTACGCACGCCCGTACGTCACGGTGCGTCATCTTTTACGCGAGACTGACCGCCCTTTCCGTCCTTAGGGTATACTCGCCTCATTTATTTATAGCGTGCCCCGCGAAACGTTTTCACACAACGCAAACCTCGGATCGCGGACACCGTCTTTTATTCGTCCTTTTGGGAAATTTCTGGCTATTATCATCCAACGCCATTAGCATAGGGATGGAACGAACAATGGAGCTAAACATTCTGCTCGTTAGTCAAAGAATAGCGTTCGCCGCAACAATATCAAATATTTCCCGAGAATACGCTCCACCAAATACGCTAAATTGTTAAATAGAATACAAATGTCCTTTTCCAAAATTCATCCGTTGTAGAGCCGATATTCAAAGGAATTACTTTCCTATCTTGTATTTCATAATGAGTAGACTGCGGATCTTTATATGCATTTATGAAGAAATTGACTGAATGAAATATAAAACAGTAATAGATTAGAAAAATTTAAGGACTGTAAAGTTGTTTTTAATGTAACAAGATCATCAAGGGATGAAATCAATTTTTACTTTCTTTCTACTTCCCACAATGAATGCAGAATATTCTTAATAATAAGTAAGAGACTTAATATACTACAGAACACGTGGTTTTTTCGGAATTTATATTTCACCCTTCGACTTATCGCTTTCGTAAGGGATGATCGTAAGGGATGATCGCAGCTTCGTGGATAAAACAGACCGAAACCGTCTCGAATTGTGGCTGCTGGCATCTAGTTCCTCTGCGTTCAAGCTTACAATGCAGCCACGTGAAAATACCGACGATGATACAACCGCAGAACCTCTGTCAGTCGGCAGGACAGTTACCTGTAGCTACTCGAATTGCAGGATACACCCACTCGACGCTCCCGTGTTCGTTTCACCCGTAATTCTTACGACCCAGCATAGCGCAAGGAAACAATAAGCGAATTTCTCTATTCCTCTGCATTAAAGTCTTCCATCGGGGAGTACCCGAGCGATTCCGGCGAAATTGAATCGCGCATCGACGACAGATTAACTCGCTCGGATCCTCCCCATTCACCGGAACCGATAAAAAAGGATATTAATAATAGGAATAAAAGGGAAGAGCTACGAGTCGGCAGGATTGAAGCCCGGCAATTTATCGGAGGATCGAATGCGAAGCAATTTTCAGGGTCCGCGAGCTGATTATCGACTCTTCGCCCCAGATATCGAATACTCCTATAAATAGAAAGCCTTCGAAAACAGCTGGCGCGCGAACTTTCAATCCGCGACTTCCTTCGCGCGCTCCGTCTTGTCCGTTCGTTACAAGTTCATTACCTGAATTCCTCTCGAGAAATTTTGAGGATCAAGAACACTTGCGCTAACTCTTTTCTTAGTAAACATACGTTATTCATTTCCTTTGAATCGAGAATTAGAAGTCTACAATAAATACAAACTTCCTTCCGCGTAAACGTAAAATAAATCGCAGTGCTAGGGGTGACTATAGTTTCAGCCCCTGCACGATAGTCAGCCACCCTGGAAACAAATTTGCTAAAAAATAAGAATAAAAAAACAATTTTTAGAGGAGTCCAAAAATATTCCAAGAGCTGCAACACCGTCGCGATCCTAGGAAGGCTAGAAGCATCCGGTGCAGGGTATATCCTGCGCACCCCCGCGCAAGGCAGCGCAGCTCGGTCGAAGAAATATAGCCCGCGGGGGGAGGCGAGAAGAGGGGTCTGTCGGGGCCCGAAACGTTCGAGACCCTTCCGAGGTACGGTTCCCTCGGCAAGGACCTCGAAGGGCCTCTGTCTCCTCCCTCCCCTGTCGGTTGGCAGCGAATCCGCCCCTCGGCTGGCACGCAGGCTGCGTTCGTGAACACGTGCAGGGAGGTTTCGGCTGGCGGTGGATGTGTCGGGGGTATGGGTGTACGAGTCCGTGTTCCTGTCCATGTGGTACGTGCGTGAAAGAAGAAGCAGACAGGGTCGGGCGAGAAGCCTACACTATTAGAGCGTGGCAGCGGTCGCACACACGCACCGACGACGCGAGGCGAGCTGAGGCGAGAGAGCACGAACACGCGTGCAGGCATCCGTCGTCGCCGACATCATCCTCGTCGTCGTAG
This sequence comes from Lasioglossum marginatum, assembly GCA_028455795.1. Lineage (NCBI taxonomy): Eukaryota > Metazoa > Arthropoda > Insecta > Hymenoptera > Halictidae > Lasioglossum > Lasioglossum marginatum. The sequence goes on along the minus strand of CM052270.1, from coordinate 1,016,857 downwards.
ACGTTCCTGCCTGGGATATGCGTGGCGGAGAGGCAGGGGGAGGGAGGGCGGCAGGGTGGGAGGGAGGGAGGGAGCGAGAGGGGGAGAGAGGGTCGGGAACAGGCTCGACTGCTCCCCCTAATACTGCAGGATTGAATGGGCGAGGAGGGTGGTATTGGGTTCCCTCACCCCACTCCCACCACCCACACGCCGCTGCTCCCAACCCACCCGCACCACCCACTTCTGTCCGCCTGCCACCCCGCCTGCCCACCCACTCGCCACCCGACTGCCGTCGAGGAAACAACCTGCAACCGAACCAGCACAACGTTTTCTCGAACAACGAAATTTCCATCGAGGCTACACCACCGAAGGCCTGGCGGCCAAACCACGTCGTCGCCCATCTGACCCGTCCGACCCGTCTCAACCGAGAACCGTGAGTACCCAAAAGAGCACAACACACCTCTCTCTCTTTCTCTGTCCACCGTTCCGCGGCGCGATCCGCCACCGTACAATCGGACAACGGATATCATTGTCGTCAGTCCCGAGGACCACTGCGCGCTTCAATTTTTTCCTACTACCGAACGAGGCCCCCCCATAGAGAAGCGTCTCCTTTTCTTCTCCTTCTTCTTTCTGATCCTGGCGGCTGTCCACCTCCTTCGGGGAACTGTCTTCCTCTCGCGTTAGCTGTCACCGAGCGCCGACTACACTCGTGGCTGCGGTCTACTCTCTTACGGACCTTCGACACTTCCTTCTCCTCTCTTTTCCTTTCCTTTGAGTCGCGCGCGTACCGTGTAAATTCGGAATCGATGGGTGCGAACGAGGGAGCGACGGAGGGCGAAACCAGTGAGAATGTGGCAGAGTGCGCGTACAATAAGCCCGCGGGGAGGAGAGAATCCGACGACGACGACGAAGTCGACGACGACGGAGGAGAACGCGTGCCGTGTGCATCGCGAGGAATAAAGTTGCGTGTCTTCGCTTACTCGCTCGCTCTCTCATCGAAAAAGAAAGAGAGAGAGAGAGAGAGAGAGAGTGAGAGATAGACAGAAAGTGAGAAAGAGATATAGATAGAGACGTGCCCAAAGGAACGGTGAACGCGCGTATGTACGACGCCGGCTCGCGCGCAAGTGGATCGCGCTGGGACGCGTACGAGCGATGAACGCTCGATATGCCGCGCGTCGCGTGTGCGTGCCTCCTCTCGCTGGTTGAGCCTTTTTCGTCGTCTTCTTCTTCTTCTTTCACCTCCTCCTCCTCAACCTCCTCCTCCTCTTCTTCTCCGACCGCGTCTTCCTTCTCGGTTTCGTTTCCGCGTGTGTGCGCGCCTACTTTCGCGCGACCGCTACAAGAGAGTCGCCGGCTCTGGCGAACGGATCGTCTGGACAAGCGAGAAACACGTTCAGCACGAAACGTCCTCCGGAGAAGTATACGGGCCACTCTTCTCTATACATTTCTAAATCTCGCGTGGACGGTGTGCGCGCGCGCACCGACCCGCTCGCCGTCCTTGGTTAGTCGGTAATAATTTCCGGATGAATTTGAATGGCACACTGCGCGCGCCTTCTCTCCTTCGATCTCCCACCATCCTTGCTCCCCTACTCTAGCCCCTCCACGCGGTCTCTTCAACCGCTTCTCTCCGATAGTCTCTCTCTCTGTCTCTCTCTCTATCTCACTCCCTGTTCCTGTCTCTTTCTCTTGCCCCTTCGTCGCTTTCTCTTTTTTCTTCTCTCCGTTCCCTCGACACCGTCTGCGTTTATACCTCCCTCTGGCCGACCCACCCGCATCTCCCCTCCAGGCCAACGTGGTTTTCTTCGGAGACAGTGGCTCTCAACTGGCGCAGAAGCTGAACGCCTCTAATGTCCATCCCCTCCGCCCCCATCTGTCGCCTCTGCAGGACGTGTCCTCGATCGCTGGGAGGGGAATATTGATTTATTCCCGAGCCGGTATATGTAGAACCCCTTCCACATACCGAACGTTCTTGCCCACCCCTGGAACACACCAGCCTCTACACACCACCGACGTACACGTCGCGCTGCTACGTGTTCGCTGACTAGGGTTGCACGATTTCTCTCCCCCTACGCCCCTGTCCTCGCCCTCTCTCGCTCGCTCCACCACTTTGTATCTGACCGTCTTCTTTCTACCTCTATTTGCCCCTTCCCTCTTCCTCTCTCTCTCTCTCCCTCTCACTCCCTCTCTCTCCCTTTCTCTCCCTCTCTCTCTCGCCATTTTCCACTCACGCGGCAGCCCGATCAATACCAAGCTCCTTCTTCCTCATTCCGGACAGCACCCACCCGAAAACCGTGCGCTACCTCTACCGCTCGATCGAAATCAATTGGACACCGACGGGGGTGGGATCCAGCTCGATACGTGCTTTTCGGGCTGAATCAACTGGTTGAACGAGGAACTTTTTCCTTCGGATCTTACTGCTTCGTGGCTCCATTGTTCGACCATGACTCCGACACAACGGTTCAGATTGCTGAAAAATCGCCTGTACGGAAGCAGAAATTTTCGGCGCTACGATTCATCCTGGTACTCATCTTTTTGTGTTGCTTACTCTCCGGGAATAGATTATTCGCAATGCTTCCTAAGGGTGGCCACGTCTCGGAAATCAGGTTCCTGATTAAAGTAGAATCATCTAAACGTTGTTTCAACCGTGTATTGGTTTGATCTCAACCCCTATTCATATTTTCACAAGAATCATTTCTTAAAAGTCTTTCTTGTTACGAGAATATCGTTTTGCCTTAATTTCTCCCCAATATCGATTTTCACCGCTCTCCAGTGTCCCCGATTAGAGAATACTTGATTTCAACCCCCATTAATATTTCCACAAGGATAAATTCTTAAAAATCTTGTTACGAAAACATTGGTGTCTACGTTTCTTCCCGATATCGATTTTTCACTGCTATCGAGTGTTCTCGATTGTCGACTACCCGATTTCAACCCCTTTTTATATTTCCGCAAAGATAGACCCTCGAAAATTTTCTTTCGAACAAAAATATTGTGTTGACCAAGTTCACCCCGATATTGATTTTCACTGCCCTCGAGCGTCTTCAATCAGCGGATTCTCGACTTCGATCCCTATTAACCCTTAAGTGGTACCGCGTTTACTCGGACTAAGAAGTATCATATATTGTGAGGCCTTTCTAAAATTCCGTAAAAATTTTCCAAGATACTTTTGCACTCGGAGCTATTTTAATTCGAAAACCGAATTTTCTTTCTCCATTTTAAATTTTATCGATATAGAACTGATATAACACCTTGCACAATACTTTCAGTAGTTTATTAAAATGTTAAATACGTTCAGTAATTTATCGAATACGAATTTAATAATGCAGCAAATATTTTGTTGAGCCACCTTTGCACTCGAGTGCAAAGGATTAAGCTTGTAATTTAAGACTAAATTTGAAAAAGTTAGAACAGTATAGTTCCTCAAAAACACTGCAGAATTAAATAACATCGACTTTCACCTCCGTATTGATCATTCACTCTCGAATGTCCAGGATTAGCAAATACTATTCTTAGACACGTACACCGCTTCCCCAGAGTAGAAACTCCTCGGAAGTCCTTTGCTTTATTGAAAGAAAGACCGTAAGACGTGAGATACGTCCATGGACAATCTTTTTAGAGACCGTGGTTCTCTCGTTTAATATCCCGCTGTAAAGACGAAAAGTTATGTCACCCATCTGCGGATGATATGGCGCTCATAATAGGAACGTCGGTCTCGTATTTGGTAAATCGAAGCCGCTTTCAGGGACGGTTTTTTGTAGGTGGTGGCTATTTCAGTATTGGGGTTGAGGGTAAGAAATCTGTTGTACGCCCGGATGGCTGTGTCGGTTGGAGTCTGGGTTTGTAAACGGTGGATCTCAATCCTGAGCCATGTGGTTGGTTTTTTTCATCCCTCCCTGGACAGTTGCTCGAAGGGTTCGCGTTGTTTGGCCGCTGCGGCACGTTGGTAAGGGGATGATTTGCGCTGGGTTAATATTCGTGATCTTCAAAGTTATGTTATCGATACAACAAATTTTTTACGACAAATTTTTCAAACATAACCACCGAGAAAGCATCCTCTGCTAGAAGGAAAATGTTGCATTCCGATTGGTCCGTTCATTCTAGAATTATCGTGAACAATGTTTTATTATTCCTGAAGCAGCCTCTCACTTAATCACGCCATTTGTTTTCTTAACATTTTCTTAACATTACTTCATAAAAATAATAAGGATGTATCGAACCAAATTTTCAGTTATTTTTTCAATGATATATACTCAAAGAAATAAATTTGTTGAATAATTCCACATGCATGCACCTTCGCAATCTCGTCATTTTGACAGATTCTGTGGACTTAGTGATAAAAACTACTCTGAATTTGTTCGAAAACAAAGTGACCTCCGACCAACAGAGATGTGCAGCGTTTAGTAGTTCATTTGCGAAGCTCTGTCCGCAAAGACTCGAAATCGAATAATTCGCGGAAATTCAGCCGCGAAGGAAACGAAGGCTCTCTCGTTCGAGTTCTAAGTGAAAATCGATACCCCTTTTCAGCGAGCCTCTACACTGTACCACGCTCGAAAGGCGAAAGATTTTGCCTTCATGAATATTTAACGTTCTGTAACACAATCAGAGTTGGATTTTTCGCTCACTCCTGTTCCCCGTTGGACGCGACGGGGGTGAAGAATTAAGATTGCTCGCGCTCGAGTAAATTACAAAGTGACTTTAACCGTCGATCGAGTCGCGCGGGATCCTCGAGGAATATCCGTAACTGTTCCTCGGCCCTTCTTCGTCGTCGTGGTTCCTTTCTAAAGGATATTGCGTCGCCTCAAGTGCTTTCCCAGCATCCCCCATTATTTCCTTCCGGCCTTAAATATCCTTAAGCACTCTCTACACACGGCCGACAAATTTCCCAAGCGAAATTAAAATTAATTGAACGCGCGGAACCACGCGATCAGAACATTTACCAATTCTCTGGCTAACTTACGAACTTCTTCACACTTTCGAAATCTATTCCGAGTCTGCACATTGTATTAGGTGGATGCTATTAGGTGACTAAAAGTTTTAGTCTTGTTCAATTGTCCATGCATAATGACTAGACAGCGGATCATTATGCAAAATAACAATTTTCTACCTGAATTGCGACAAACTGGAGCGAAATAGAAATTTAGTTTCTTCCTTATAACTTTTTAAAAATCGCGCCTGATATTTTTTTGAGCAATTAGAAGAATCGATTTACCAAATGTCCCGCAAGAATTATGTTGAAAATGTGTTTTCTCCATCATCTTAAAAAGTCGAAAATAATAGCATCCTTAAGTTCTTCTGTTTCTTCAATTTTATATTTGATTCATTTTTGCTACAGCTGCATAAAAATCGCAGTCTGGTAATGCGTTACGAAAATATTGGACAATCGGGAGGCAGAATGCAGGAAGACATTTTTACACGGAATATTTGTATGCGAGGGATGCGATCTGTCCGCGTCGCTCCGATCGAAATGATCTAACCAGTTAATATTACGGTACCATTAGACTTCTCGATCGAATTAGAGTGTCTACGAGCCAGCGTTTCCTCGAGGCCGATAAACGATCGTCTCGGAACACGCCCGCCGCGCATAATAATTACATCGCGCCGGTGTACTTGATTTCCGAGGGCCTCTAATTGAAGATCCGTAACGTCGATCGCTGCACCTAAACGCTTCGTAACAACCTGATTCTAATGTCGTCGTGCTACCCCCAGGAGCTCGTTAAAGTCCCCGTCACCGAGTTTCGCGTGTCTTTACATGTTCCCGTTGCCTCGACACAGTTTATTACGTCCCCGATCGACTAATTGCCGACTTCAAAATCGATTTCGTCAACCAATTGTAATTTTTTCAAGATTTTTTTTACATTTCGTTTGGTAAAACAATGGTTCTGATTGCTCGAAGAAGGTTAGGTCGTGTGGTCCAATTTTAAAAAGATTAAAAAACAATTGTCAGGCTGTACGTTTCGAAAGTGTGAAGAGTTTGTAAATTAGCCAAAAAATTGGGAGATGTAAATAGTTTCGCGGTTTTAATATCGCTGGGGAATTTGTCGACTGTGTGTAGGGTCGTGTTTAATGATATTTCAGGGCGGAAAAAAAATGGGAGATGCTGGGATTTCTCCACGTATTTTTTATTATAAGATTCTACGGTATTCTTCTCTTTTTTACAAGTTTCCGTCGCCTCGACACGATTTATTACGATTCTGATCGATCAATAGCCATCTAAAAAATAGTTTACGACATTGACTCTTTTGCCTGATAAATTCTTGGCGCAAATGGATTTAAATATGCAGTTCTGCTTCCCACAAGAAGACGATTCACTTGAATGTATTGTATGCGCGCGGTGCAGCTGAATATATAGAAGATAAGAGCAAAGGGGAGAAAAATGAAGTGGGTGAGACACGGACGGGAAACTCGCGCACAGTATATGTACACTCCGAAATAGTCATCTCTTTTTCGTAGATTATACAGCGCGCAATTCTTTTCGTAATATCGTGGAATATAATTGAAAGTGTCTACTATTATTGTCGCTCTTCCAACGTTCCAAGAACCTTCATTCGATGCGGAGAATTTTTATTTTGCATGAAGATGGGCGATCTACAAAATGTGACTTTGTAAAAGGTTATTTATCGTGTACCTCCTGCCATCTGGGCAAAGTAGTCGTCCGAGAGGAAAAGTCGAATCGTTTCAGTGTTTCGGGGAAGCGAGTCTTCCTCGAAGATTTAATTAAGGTTCGATGACCCAATTACCGTGGCTCCTTTATCGACTCAGCCCCAATTACCCTGGTGAAAGGGTTACATTCTCGAGCAAGCGAAAGGAATACGCGGGAAAGAATTGCCTTGTAGATTTAAGGTCAGCAGGAACGGCAGGGAAATGGAATTGCGGGAGGAGGAGGTTTTAGGAGGGTTGGGTTGGGGGGGTTAGTGTTTCGAGGATTATTAGTTGTAACCCGACTTACAGTCTACAACTTCGTGCGCAGGTAGCCGAACGGGCAGGGTTTATTGTTCCAAGGATAGTGGGTGACCGCCCAGGTCTTCAAAAATGGAGGGAAGCGGCACCGGAATTAGCAGGCTCGACTGCTACGAGGATATGTTCAAGGAAATCACCAGGAAACTCTACGGCGAGGATCCTGATCATAGAAGTAAGACATTCTGTTAATTAGAGATATTACTTCTCGCAAAAATTATAATTGTTCATAATTTTTCATTAACATCAGTTTAGAATGTTTCAAATATAAAAGTGACTATGAACTTTCCCAAGATCGCAATTTTATTACAAAGTGTTTTAACGAAACAAGTACTCGTGACGTTATTTTCCTTGTCGAAAGTTTTGCCGACATAGAGGTCGATTATTGGAATTGTTATTCTATTGTGATTTGCATACTAAAGGGTAATATTAATGCATGAAATTTGCAGTTTATAAATGGAGAATATGGTATTAGACTGGAGAAGAAAATTATAGATATTATTTATCGCGATACAGCTTAAAATCGCGTTTATTGAAATCTATGGTAATCGGTGTCTATCTGATTGAAATATACGAGGCACGTGTGGATAATATGACTATTATACATTTATTTTCGATAATTCATTTTTGTATAAATATTGATTCATTCGTGAAGGGGCCTCTGGAACTACCGAGTACCTACTGGAATTTAAAATTGAATAATTCTCTCTTGAATCGGAAAATTCGACGGGAGTTTTTTTTATTAATATTGATTCATTCGTGAAGGAGACTCTGGAACTATTGAATGTTTACTTTATAATTCGCTTTTGAATCGCAAAATTTGACCGGAGAATTTCGGATCGTGCTGCATGACATTTGTTCATTGAAGAAAACGAAAATTTACGATTGGTTTTTCGTGCAGCGTCGAGCGTGCAAAACGAATTCGAGACATCGGTGTCGTACAAGAACGACGATGACACCGGAAACGGCACCGACGGAAGCGACGATGTTAACTGGACGTGCGAAGAGGAGCCTCTTAAAGGGACGGATGGAAGCCGTATCGCAGCTTACCATGCTGGAAAAGCGACGTGGAGGTGCTACGAATGCGGTTCGTATCTTTTCCTTATTAAAATCTCTCAAACTCAAACCTCGAATCATTCGAAAACGCTCATACGCTTGACAAGCTATAAAAGTGCATAACTACGCTCGGCTTCCAGTAAAATGCCAAAACTCTTACAAAGTACCATGAACTCCTAAGTCTCTCTCACTTTTGTAATTAAAATTCAAAGTACAGACTATTATTTATATTTGTAAAATTTCGATATATATTACTTTTGTTGGATCGTCATCTTGGATGACAACTAGGTATCTCAGCGAACACTATCCAGAAATTCTGTTAAAACTTTCTGGAGCATAGAGTGTTTCATTCACGTAATTAGACTGCAAATTTTCATGCAAAATTGAATCTATATGTATAGTCAGGACTTGTAGAATTTGATTCTACATATTAGTAGTATCGGTGGAGGAAAAATAATGATCGAGAAGGAAGACTAGACCACGGGTTTGATGCTTTTATTATGGAAACGAGATCGAATGCAAAATTATCAAGGAAAAAGAATAAACGTAGATTCAGTATCGCGCAATTAATCCGGACAGCTTTTATTTTGCATAAAAATCCAGAGTCCAATTATAACTGTATAAAAATTCGATCTCGAGGGAAACGCTAGAGATCGAAACGAAATATTAAAGATGTAAATGGAGTGCTAAAAGTCTGAACAAAAGCGCTATGCAATCGGGCGCGAACAAATTAATTAAGTTGGGCGGATTGAAATTTCCGGAAAGAAAAGCGTCGTTTATACAAGTTTTCCTTGGCTGGGGGAGGTTCGTTTAATGACTGCAACACCGTCGAGGGTTAATAGGCAGAAATGGCGAACGTATTCGTCGAAATAACGGGTCAACAATCATGAAAGAGATCCTCACGGCCAAATCGACACCGAGTTCAAGTGGTAAACAATAACGAAATGCAGCCGGGCCGGGAAGCACGGTACTTTCCCGAGGACAAAAGGCAGTTTTATTGTCCCCGGTCGGTAATTTTCCAGCGTGTTCTGTGTCATTGAGTCGGCTTAAGGATTCTAGTGTCTCGCTTAGGCAAACGGGAAAACTGTCGACTTTCTCATAATGCCTTTTCTACCCCACACCCCACACCCCTCACGGTCGCGATGAGCTGACCCGACCCTAAATATCCTTAAGACTTCATGGACTCGTTATTGTCTCATCGAGCTTGTGTACACGTCACGTTCGACGACTCTCGGCGCTGTTAAAGCGAGACTTTCGTTCTGTTACACGGCGAATTTAACCAATTACGTGGCTGAGCGCACTGGTATACGAAATTAATGGAGCTCGCGTAGTATACTGCGAAGTATACCAAGTGAAGGAACCAGCCGGTAAATCGATCGGTGACACTTTCCAGTCGTTTTTAACCCCCGCGATTTGTAAATCGGCTCGAGACGATGTCGTAAAAATCACATTGAATTCATTTAGTTTAAAATAATTTTTTTTCTTAATTTTGACTTAAACCACTTTCATAATTATAGGCACAATTAATCCCTTTACGAAATACTACGTTTTATTTATGGAAAAGAAGCAAAATATGTGTGGGCTTCGCCGTCGATGGTTCCCAGACGATAAGAGGTCGCTAATGTGGGTTTAACATTTACATACCATAACTGTATTTTCACTTATGTGTACACTAGCGTCCAAAAGTATTCGTAGACTTGCTTAGAGTTTCAACTGTTTTCTTTTGTAATTGTAAATATTGCTTTGTAGAGAAAGCAATATTTGTTAATAGTGTCGGTGAAATTCCTACAATGAAGATGTACACACCATAGCAGTCTTATAAAAAGAATCAATTTTACAGATCTTTATCATTACACATTAATTGAAGAAATATACTTTTCCACCGAACGTCTTCTTTTTGCAATGAACGTAGAAAATGTTTATTTTGCATAAATATCTGCAGTCTATTTAGCACTCATCTTATTCTTTCTCCTCGTCGCAGCGAACTGGGTCTAGTTTTTACTACCCAAGTTGGTCAGATATACTCATTTGAACGAGTCTGAGTCACTTAAGATTGATAAACACGAGAACCGAACAATGCATTTCGAAGTAGCATGACGCATTAGTCACACAAGTTAAAATCGAGTGTCGAAAGTCTGACAGAACGGTTGTACGTCCAATTATGAACAAATCCGAAAAGAAACTTGATTTCTTGCTTTCTTCTTCTTACAAGTTTTATCTTCACGCTATCCTGAATCGGCTAGATATCGGAATACTTATGGACGACAGTGTACGCAGTCTTTCTAAACCATTATCTCTATATCCAGATATCAGGACACATTGCAAAATTAATATATGGATTCATATAAACAAATAGATTTCTATTTTCTTGATCGACTTAAATTCGAGGCATAAAACAGTGCATTGAAGTTGTGAAATACAAAATAGAGTACATTCAGGGTGGTCCGAAAGCCATTAAACCATTTAAAAATCGAACGAACCTTTTGCTTTTCGAAAAACATTCATTTTATTTTGTCAACAACAATGCAACGCTTCTTCGAATTTGCAGTAATTTAGTAACTCTCGGGCCAACCTGTGCGAAATACAACGTGGTTGAACGTCATAGAAAAATTAGGCATAAGAGACATAAGAGCTGAATTTGCAAAAGCACTTATCTTTTGCATGTCACCTTCGAAAGAGGAAGCGCGTTAAAAAGAAGACAAAACTGGAGGAGCCGTTGAGAGAAGGAAATTTCGAAGTTGTGGCACGAGGGGGCGTGATTAGGGGTAGGAGGGTACACTTGCATTTCGAAGGAATTGTCAAACCCCATTGTCCGACAGGCGACGTGATGGGAGGAGGCCCCCGCGATGTGGCCGAGCATTTCATGGAGCTTCATTCCTCGAGGATCCTCGCTGACGACGGTAGGAACAGGCATCATTCGCCGCGCAAGGACTACCTGCAGTCGGATCTGAAGATCGAGGAGGTGATCTCGTACTTGGAGAGGCTACGGGAGCGGGCTGAACGAGTAGCGCCTCCATCCAGACGGACTCAGGAGACACAAACAGTACCTGCAGCCTTGTTGCCGGTCACCTCTACGTTTCTGCTGCAGGAATTACCTTCCTCCCCTGCGCCACAACACCTTCATCAGGTAGGTCTTCATAATTTCTAGATCCGTCGGCGAGAACTTGAAGATTTTGGGCACTCCGATCGGGTTAGATCTTCAGTAACTTCATTAAATTCTTTTATCACACAATCATCTTTTATCATACAATCTAAATACATGACAATCTAATCTAATGACAATCGTCATTAGACTGCGGATTTTCTAGATTCAAAAACACTCTAACTTTGTTTTCAATTCATTAAATCTACCGTCGGTTGCTGTTGACGGAATATATTTTTATTTTGCATAAAAATCCGCAATCTAATCGGTACGAGGCTGGAAGATGATTGGGCGAAAGGAATCAGAATAAGGGCCACTTGTTTGATATCACAGTTTATTCTACGGATTCGTCCGGATCGTATATGGAATATCGTATCCGCGAGAGGTCGGCTGGTACTGAATGTTTTGGCAATATTCGGCGCTCGGCTGTGTTGACAACTGGGTCGGTGTAACCGTTGCGCCTCGCGATGCTATACAAACAAAAATTCGCGATTCTTACGTGCTCAAAATTGCAGAGCTCCGTAGCCAAGTCGAGGGCCGTTACGCACTGTTGACCAGTCGCCGACGACTCGCGTTTTCGTTGGTTGATCGTACCGGCTAATATTGTTTCTCGTACCTAGTGGCCGACAGTGCTTAACGACTCTAAAAGTGAAGTGGATGATGTCTTCCATCTTTATCTGAAAAAGAGTGTTACCTAGAAGTTCATAAGTCAGTTTTTAAAAACGATTTTATTCGCGACAACGAACAATTTTGCAGACAACAACGACAATGCCGACGTCCGCCACAGTGTCCGCCAGCGGGAAAAGGTACACCTGTCCTTACTGTCCCTACGGGACAGATCGTCGGGACCTGTACACTCGCCACGAGAACATTCATCGCGAGGAGAAACCGTTTCACTGCTATATATGCTACAAACCGTTCAACCGTGCGGACCACGTGAAGAAACACTTCCTAAGAATGCACCGGGAACATGGTTACGAGCTGTCCAGGATACGCAGACCTGCTGGGTCCAGCGCACCCAAGCCTCTTCAACAAGATTCAACCGCCGGTAACACCGGAAATGGAAACACGAACGGCCAGCAACAACAGCAACAACACACGAATTACTCGACCGGGTTCAACAATAACAAGAGTTACCAGTTGCAGCCGAATCCTGGAAACGGCACCACTACGACTACCGCGAGCATCTATCAAGCGACTTCGATGCCTGCACCTAGCATTATGCAACCGGACGCGACCAACTGCACTTCTGGTAGAAGGGTCCAGAACGGAGGGTGCAATTCCAAGAGCCATCTCAAGGGAGGCTCGAAAGGCGCCCAGGAACGAAGGTAGAGAGCGGTTCTTCTCGCATTATTCCGAGACAGATCATTCGAGTGAACTTCTTCAAAAATACCGATAAATAGACTGCGGATTTTCATGCATTTATGAAGAAACGAGCTGGGTGAAATATAAAACAGTAAAAGAATGTTGTTTTTAACAGCCGGAAACAGTCTCGCTGTCTGCTTAGTTACTAAAAACGAATCAAACGAAAATGAATTCTAGTTTGGTGTAAAATTAGAGTTCAATGTGTTTTTTATCGGTGTCTTTGAAGAAGTTGGAACATTAAAAACGTTCAAAACAGGCAGGAATAACATTCGACTAACCAATCGAAATTTTCAGGTACACCTGCTGCTACTGTTCGTGGAGCGGCGTAGACAACTGGTGCCTGAAACGGCATTTGAACACGCACCTGAAGCCGTTCGCCTGCACCCTCTGCGAGTACAAAGCTGCACGCGCCGAACGTCTGGCAACGCATGTATTGAAGGTGCACAACAGGCGGCAGTGTTCGAGGTGCTCGTTCCTAGGCGAGGATGCAGCACAGTTGCAGATGCACCAGCTGCATGTGCACCGTGTTAGCAGCGCGAACGCACCTGCAACCTCCACGGCGCAGGCCGCACCACCACCTAATAATCGCCATCAGCAACCCTTGCAGTAAGAATACGTTCAATTGCTCCACTCTGGGTTGCAACAATTTCATTTCGACACGTTCGCTACAACTGTTTGTTTCGCTGTATTATATAATGTACTACGACTTTAAATAGCGAAATGTATGAAGTTAATTTCACTACTTTCTGACGGTGATGGCGAACGTGTTAAACACAGGGCTGTGTTCTTGCAGACACTGAACATTTTTGAACGCTCTAAAATTGTCGCGGGCAATGTTCAAAAACTTCTATTCATTTTTCTGGCGAGGAAACTATCTTTCACTGGGGTCCGATACACCTGGGAAAGCATATTTGCACAATATCATCATATCAAGCACAATTGAAATCGTTGGGGGTTGAATCGGTAGAATCTTCCTGTGAAAAAATGTGAAAGTGAAATCTCCTTAAAAGTGACACTCGAAGTGTTAACAATATACAATGAGGACACGATATTCTATCGTAGGTGGATTTATGTTTTAGTGAAATTTATCCGAACGACGCGCAAGGGTTAAACGAGCGTGACGCGTCGCAGGCGTCATCCGTCTTTGCCGATCGCTTGGAAAACGCGATCGAGCGACGGGAAGTAAAGCCGGATCGGATCGACGCCGCGTGGGAACGAAACTCTCGTCGGACTCTCCCCCGTGTATTCCTCTGGTGCTCCGTTAATTGAAGTCTGATAGAACGGCTTCGGTCGGTCGTTGTAAATCTCGTCGGCGAGAGGGGCCGTGTTTAGTTTGTCGCTCGCGTGGTTTCCGACGGCGCGGCGCGGTGTGGCAGATTCATTAAAACGATTTAATCGGAAGCCGATCACATCGACTAATCCCGGTCGTTATTTTTTCGGTCGAGTCCGCCGGGCAAACATGTGTAACGAGCGGTCGCCAGATTTAAACTTCAATCGGGCACCGAAACACGCGTGTTTCTCTTTCTCGTTAGCCACCCTCCCCCATCCGTCGCGCGCACCCTTTAAACAGAATTATTTCTGCTGGACAAATTTACCGTCGAACCTGATGAGGCCTTTCGTCCGACAAAGAAGCGTTGCGAGTCGATCGATTGATTTCCGCTGCACGGAGGATTAGAAACTTCGTCCCGATTTGTCGACTGGTAGTTTCGATTTTGGGCAACCCGAACTTCGAGTGTATATTTCTTTTTATTCGGTGAATTAGAAGTGCAGGCATTCCATTTTATTCTACGAGTTAAGCTCGGATTACGAAGAGTTCTTTCAACACTTTGATTTTCTGATCATTTTAGTATATTCATTTGCTTTATAACAAGGTTGTGTTCTGAAGAACGTCATATTGTAGTTGAAATAAGGGAAAGATGTGTTTAGTATGAATTTGTTCGATGATATTTGAGAGTAATTATTTTTTTACCATTGAGTAGAAAGAATACACTTTTATTCTGCTTATTACCACTACTGCCACTGTCATTTCTTTAAAAACTAGGTTGAATTTGCACAGCAGAACGTAAATAACATTCTACATTGGATAAAATGTCTCGGTTTAGGAGTGAAAATGAATAGAATAAATTTCGAGTGCAAAGGGTTGGAACTTTAACTGGTTTTGATGTTTGGTTGCGTAAAATGGTCGCGCGGTTTCCCGAAATCGGCGACCGTTTTTCGCAGAATTGTTGATCACCGTAGTATTGTAGATCGTGGTTAATAAATGAGGGTCCTTATTTATCGAGAATTGTGAAATTTACAGTCCCGCGGGAGGAGGTCGGCCGCCACCTGGTCCACCAGTTTTTCCCGCACCAGCACCGGCCATCGCACCTGCTACCACCGTGATACCACCGACAACGATACTCGGGTGAGCATCTCCCTGTGCCACGTCGTTCATGCTATTTTTCTGCTTTCATTTTATCCACCCTGCAACTCATATTTCTGCAGTGACGTCAGTATCTCTTGTCATTAACCCCTTGCCTTTTTGCATCGTATCAGCGAGAGTTCTTTAAATGATCTGCATCGATTGCAAGATCCGAGAGCCACATAGACATTATCAGTTGAATATAATGCACCAGTATTTTCAAAGTCTTTCAAGGTTTAGAGAATGTTACTTTCGCTTATACATGTTAAATTAATAGACGTGAAGCAACATTAGGCTAGTTCCAAAATAAATCAGAAGACAAGGGGTTAATATTTTACTCAATTTTTCGTTAACAGTAGAGAATGATCGATAGACCTCTAAAACGGTCATTAGTAAAACAAATTCGTTTATTATCATTGACATAGATTTAAGTTGCGAGTGTGACTATTACGCTTTTTTTAAAATGTGTTTATTCTGAAGCGATGGTCAAAAGAAAGATTAAATTATTAGTAAAAACGTTTTTTTTTGCAAAGTGCAATACATAAAAGTAAAACTGGAAACATATCAATGATATCTACCGAAATATATCGCATTTTATAGTGAACCGTACCCGAGCAAATACAAATATTGTATATGCAATAACTTTCTTTTGGCCGTCACGATATAGTGATTTATCTCGCTGGGTCACAGATGTTCAGCGACAGGTCGCAAAAAAAAGTCAGCAACAGTTTTCACTGTTTTACATTCTAGTAATTTTCATCGCGAATGCACGGTAAACGTGCAACCGGTTGTTAACATAATAATAACATAGTAATTGCGACCCGTCGCCGAAGTTCCGCTCCACCCCGCTCCCTTCCAATTTTCTGTTACGTTGCAGCGTCATTTTTTGGTTGACCGTTCCTTTCCGTTCGCGTGTGCACGCTTCGTTTGTTTGCTTTCGGTGTTCGTGGCAGGACAATCTCCGGTTTCATCCGGCGTAGTCCTAGCTCCCACCATTTTGTTGTATCACGTGTTGTATTTCTCTCTTTTCTCTGTCTCTATCTCGAAGAGCGTGTACCCGTGTCGGCGGGTCGCGCGTTCATTGGTAGAAAAATGACGCGAACGTAACTTATGGAACAGTGCCGCGGTGGTTGCAGCCACGAGATGGTAAACTCCCCTGCAACTGCAGCGACAATGGCGTACCCGACATTGGAAGAGAAGAGGCGGTCGAGCGGTGACGACCGTTGCGATCCGACAGGCGACGAATCCGACGAGTTCGACGACACTTCTGAAAGGCCTGCCAACCCGGCGGGTCGCAGCGTTGGACCAGCCGCGGGTACCTCTACTATACTAAACCGTGATTTTGCGTGCAGCTACCGAGCGGTTCCCGAGGCAAGCGAGGCAAGCGAGACAAGATCAGCCACCATGGGGCCGTCCGAATGTCCTTGGGCGGGTCAGAAGCCGAGCGAGAGGCGGTCCAGGAAGCAGAGCCAGCCTAGGAAGGTGACGTGGAACCAGGAGTTCGAGGAAGACGACCTGAAGACGACGGTTCCGGATCACAAGAGCCAGGACAGGAGGCAGCAGGAAGATCCTAAGAAGATCATCAGACTCCCCGAGCTGAAGAACAGGTACCAGCACCGAGTAGCTGGCCCAAGACTCCTTAAGTGCAGGCTCTGCCCTGAAGACTCGTTCGCCAGAGGATTCATCTGCCGGCCATACCACACCAAGGCTTCATTGGTGCTGCACAAGCTATGGCGGCACGGTATGCGCGACAAGTGTCCTAAGATCTGCTTGCTCAAGGACCGACCTCAGGTCTCATCCATCACGCTGAAGGCCACAGTCTTCACCAATCCCGGATACGGTTACCACAGATAACACGCGGTGTTCTGGACGACGTAGCAGTGGGCGACCAAGCCGGTGGACGTTGAAACGCTTCTGGACATCATCGATCTCTGACCAGTTGCACCTTTTACTCACGTCACGTCAGCTCTTCGACGTCCACCAGCTTCGGTCGCTGTTTTTTTTTTGGATTCAGGGTATTCGATGGGATGCCCCGCATCGCGGGGACTTCTCCTCAAAAGTGATATCGTTACGCGGATGGGAGGCAAACGCTCACGGGGACTTTGGTGTGTCTAGCATATCTAGTGTCTAGAAGGAATGTGATTTCCGAGAGAAGCTTTCAGCAGAAGGCCGAGCTCTTTCGTGCCGGTGTTTTTCAAACCTCCCGGGTTTGAAACGAACCCGAGGAGCATCTCAGTGATAGGAGGAACGTTCCGTCGGAGCCAACGAAACGGTAGATAGAAACCAATTTCGTCGATGTTGACAGCCGCGGCAGGATTAGGGCCGCGATCAGCAGCGAACAGGAGAACGTAACTTGAAGGGGGTAGACTCGTTTCTAGGATTGCAAGGGTGCGAGATGCGCGTTCTCATTTTTCGATAATTCAAAGATGGAGCGTCTTAGTAGTCAAAAGTCCTATTTTTACGTTTACGAGGCGTAATTTGCATTAGTCGGCAGCATGTAGCTGTCGCAGCTTTATGAAAACATAAGCTACATGCGCAGCTTTATGCTTCCGAATGATGCAAATTATGCCTCGTAAACGTAAAAATAGGACTTTTGATCTTTTATCTAGCGCTTTTGACTCTCTTTGCGCTATTGAGAAATGAGAAGGCTGAAAACGCGAATCTACCCCCCTAAGAAAGAGCCGAGGATATGGCAGAGACAGTTAGGATAAGGATGAAACTAATCGAAAGTACCTTGACAAGCGGTTTCCTTGCGAACTCCCGATCACAATGTAGGTCCTATTAACGATTAAGCAGACGAGCGCGGAGCTAGACGCGACCCGACCATATTTTCATGTATAGAACGCGTGCTGACCGATAAAATACACCCATCGATCGGTGCACCGTGCATTTTTGTCCATCGTCCAGCCATAAACCGAGCGATCAAATCTTAGTTCGCCTAACTACGAACTTCGTCGTTCGCGGTTCTCGAACGCGCAACGATCATGAGCAAAGCCGTGAACGCTTTCTCGGCCGGGCAAGCATGGTTTTTATATTAAGGGATATTTGTACAAAAACCACTATCTTGTTTACGTTATGATATGAAATATATTATATCTATTGTACTTAAGCAGACCACGCGAGCCACTCGGAGCACGTCGAGTTTCAGAGACCCAGGGACTCTCTGGGACTCTGACGGTTTCCGGTCTTACATTTCGTTCGACCTTTTCTTCGTTCGAGACACTTTCGTTCCATTGTTCGGTATTTGTGAGTCTGTGTTTGACGTTATTAAATGATAGTTTTATATCTAGCGTTGAGTCGTACATTCATTCACCTCTCCCAGTCTATTCTAGTTTGGCATGATTTGTTCGCGTCTCTTCTACGTGGTCCACGATTGCTTCTTACTGAAAATGTCCGGCCTTTGGTATGAAAAAGGAAGATCAACCTAGTTTCTTTTCACGAGAGCGCCTACGGAAGGCAACCAGAGTTACAGCGGTGCAACGTTGTAGTCACTCTTCAGGGGCCTCCCGGAACGCTGTCGAACGCAGCACAAGTTTCTTTTCCAGAGAGCGCCTGAGGCACGCAACCACAGTTACAGTGTAGCATCTTTGTAGCCTATCTTCAGGGGTCTACGTATCCATGGAACGCTGTCGAACGCATCATCGTTTCCATACGTACAGAAGCCGAGCTCGTCTAAAAAGCCTAGATGCTCCGTTTTGAAATTCATCTCCTAAATTATGGAATATCGGCCGCGTTTCCGCGGAACGGGAACGTTACCAGAACGCTCGTAACTCGCGGCCCGGTTGAATATATGTATGAATCCGTCGGCCGTGTCACCTTTATCACGTCGAAACTTTACGCGGCCAGCGCCATCGCGCATTCAAAAAAACGACGGTCCAACATTTTTGGAGCTGCCACGGCTACAATCGTCCAAAACGGCGTGGCGGTTCGTTGTAAACGCGAAAGGCAAAAACAATTTAGAACGGAATTGCATTGTTTAACAGGTGAAAATACAACGGCCGTGGGAAACATTCCCCGGCGAACATTTTTCTTGCGTAATTTCCGAACGGCTCGCGATATTTCAAACGATGGCGAACGAATGTTCTCGTAGTGACCGTATTTCTCATATTTATGGAAAAAAATGGAGCTTTTTATCGCGATTTCATCCAAGTAGAATCGCATTTCGACACGAAACGATGTTTTGACAATTTATTCGGGACATTCACACGCGCGAATAATTTTTAGTAATTTTTCGTCGTAATCTATCTCGCAAGGGGAGAGGCCGCAACAATCTCGTTTTTATTTGAACACTGTCAAAAGCTTTCGACCCTTCATCCTTTATCGTGGATTTCCTCAATTCTCTCTGGACATTAAGAGCCATCTGCTTCCATTTATTAAAGCGAATTATGCGATTAAGCTGCGAGCTCTTCTGCGGTGACATATTTTTCGAAAACAGTTTGTAGAGGTGGAGTTTAACAAGAAATCTTCCCTCCTTTCCACTTAACTATTTCTTGAGAAATATTGAAACGTTAACAAACATCAATCGACTTTTTATGTTTTTTGTTAATGCTTGTGTTATTTAACAATATTGAATGTGCACATTGCGAAATAAATATTTGGGACAACATAACATTAACAAGACCAGATTGTTCACGCTGTCAACGAGGATTTTTTAGAACAAACCATTTACTGGAATGGTTCCTTCGGAATCACACTGATTTTTCATCGATCTGTGATGAAACCGACAAGACAATATCATAGCAACGTCTCGTGGTGGCGCTGTTCAAAAATCGCCCGAAGCCAGTGGACTTTTTCGATGGATTTCCGGTTCCGGGATCGTCCTATGCGTCGGAAAGTGTGTCCTCATCGATGGTAAATGACTTGTGCAGAAATGGACTCGTGTTCCGAGAGTTCGATGGAGCTGCATCCGAGCGACGAGCGCACCGGAAAGCCGAAAGATCGAAGCGAAAGTGTACGGGCCCTGGCAAATTCTGGTGTATCGGGCCGGCAGATAACCGAGACGAAACAGGTTAGCAAAAAAGAAAGAGTGAGGAGGGTCACTGTGATGTGAACTTCCGGTCGATAGCGATCGCGTGACAGCGTTCGGATCGGTCGGATTATTTGAATGTCATCGGCCGCGATGCAACATTCCGCGCGCTGCTGGTTTACTTATTCATCCGCACGCGAGATTACCGTTGTTAGAAAAATTAATAATACAACGCGGAGTGCGCGGCACCGATTAGTAACGTTGAATTGTTGATCCAGCGATTGCGGTATCATTATTTGTCGGCAAATAATTGAGAATTTATTTTCTTTTGTAATCCACCGCCTTTTTCGGTCGCTAGCAAACGGTCGCAAAAATGATTTAGAGCTACTTTTTATTTTTCGAACCTGTTCAAATTCGATTGTGATTCAAGATTGTTGAAATCATTCACCCCTATTTTTCATTCGCCGTATTTTAACGAGTCAGACTCAAAGTCTAACAAATATGAATGCTATGCCCTTTTTTTTGAGATGAAATAAAATTTGACTCGTTTGTGATCGATATTCAAGCATTAAAATAAATGTAGCCATACGAAAAATATAAAATTTTCTATAATAGATTGTACAATAAATACGATTTTGTTTGCGGTTACAATGATGAGAACCTCTTTATGCTTAATAATTTCACAGAGAAAAAGAGGAAATTAATTTTTATTCTTCATCTACATACATTTACACAAAAGAATGAAATTTTATTCCGCCCTGAAAGAAACGTTTGAAATGTTCATCACGAGTCTAACTCGTTATTATACCGCGAGGGGTATAACAACAATTAATTTTTTCCAGAAATTGTCTCGAACTGATTAGCAAAAAAAGCGACGTTTAAGCGGCCATATTTTCGTCTTGTTCGAGCTCGAAGGAAACGGGGATGGCTCGTCGGAAGTCGAGAATTCTTTGATCCCGAACCGTGGCGCTGCAACGCGACGCGCAGGCAGGAATTACGCCTGGAATTATATCAGCGCGGAATTGACGTAATTAAAATGCAAAGCGCATTTCCGCGAGAGTAAATGAGATACAAATAAACGATTACGAGGTTGCGCGCCGGTAGAGAGGGCCGGAAGAGGTGGGATGGTTGGAAGGGTGGAGGGCGGAAGTTTTTGAGCAAAAAGAAAAGAAGAAAAAGGGAATTGCATTTATCATTTCGCTCCCGCTGGCGTATATACATATAAATTCCCACGAGCTCCTCGCGGCAGCGCTGCCACCGTTAAGATATTAAAAAAAACCATATGTCATGAATATTCATACGCTAATGCGGCACGCGTTTGGCGAAGAGCGTTGTTTCCAGCGGTTCCACACACACATACACAAACACAAATAGCCGTGGAATCATTTCGGAGTCATGGGTCAATAAAGCACGGAACAGCGAAGAACAATTAAAGAAGCGAGATGTAAAATACTTCTGGATTACGTTTTAAACGTCTCGGAGATCCTCGTTTCCTGAAACTACTTCGTTTTATTTAAGCAATCGGTCGCTGCGTGTCGTAAAGATTATGTGGACTTGAGTCGTTTCGATTTTATTTCGCGGGTTCTGCGGATTCTGTATTTTATTATGAAATCGTGGAATCAGGTTCGGCAAAACCCGTGCAGAGACGATAATTATTTGTGAACAAACGGGTGCTTCGGTGTTTGTCTTTTTTCTGTTGATATCCTCTGTAAAACAATGCTTTCAGGTAGAAAGATAATCCCCAAAATTTTAGGTCGCTAACCCCCCATTTAAGGACAATATGCGGGTAAACATCTTCAACATTATCAATTTTTTTCTCGGTTGTTAATTAGCGACGAGTCATCGAAAGACGAACCGTACTTTTCAGATATCTTGTGCCCTTTTTACGATGTTGTCGATTTAGTCCACAGGGTGTCTTGCACATTCTGGCCACCCTGATTTACAGTGCAAAAAATCTTCGTTATCTTCGAGGATCGCGTAAACGATCGCGCAACGAATTACACTCACAATGACAAGTGTTTAGGGTATGATCTAACATTACTAGCCGGCCGCAGGGGTAAATACCGCATTGTTCCGTAGACCGAATGGAACGGTGAACGAAACGCTTTGCGGTGGTCATGCTGGCGGTGTGTACTAATTTCTCCCGGTACCCGTTTCGTTTATCAGGGGAGGGACGCGGGAAATTCGAGTCAAATGCGACTGCACACGAAAAACGTAATACGCGGCCGAGATAATCGCGATTCTGCGGGACCACGATAACAGAAGTTCCGTTAATGCGGACGAAAACGCGCCGCGTCGCGGAGTTGTCCTGTATTTTTTGAAGATAGGGACGCGGCTGTAATTTACGCGCCATTACGCGACCCACCCCGTACCCGTCGCATCCGGTACGCCCGGTCTAGAGACACCGACCCGTTCATGAATACGCTTTACGTACCCGACGGCACTGCAACTTGCTCGCGAATGCATTTTACATGGCCGGCGAACCGGCTAAAGGTTAAGGAATAACGCTCTATTTTTGTTCTGCCCACTTGGAGAATGTGGCAACTGACTCGATACGGTCACCGAAGCCTTTTATCGTCCTTCCATTTATAAATTCCTACGGAATTACGCTGCATCCTGATATTACACGGTTTAACCCTTCCACGCTCGCACAATTACCACTTTACGGGGTATTCTTATTTTAACAGGCATTCTTTAACGAATTTTTAGGAACGTTTTCTTCGAAATCGAAAACAGCCCACACGGGAAACGTTGTGGTTCAACGCCCTAATGACAGGATCAAAATCCCAAAGTTGTGCGATGATGCCCTCAGGTTACGCATCGAGCCCAAAGTTTGAAAGTTAGGGAAAATATTATTACTAGAGAATGTATGTATGCATACATATATTATTAGAATCATTAAATACTTCAAAATTTTTTGCCGTTTATGTAGAATGTGTGATTAATAGAATACGGATCTTTATGCAAAATAAACATTTTGAGAGCTAGATGAAAGTTCACTTATTTCGTTAATAATTTTAAAACGTTGGAAATAACATGTCGATGCGCTTAAATTCTTTTAATCTTTCCACTGTTTTAAATTGCACCTACCCGCTTTTACCAGAAATGCATAAAATTCGCAATCTAGTGATCAATTTAAAAAACCGCCCCATATCAGGCAACTTTCCTATTGCCGTTTGTCAGGGCTTGGATTCCCTCGGGCCCTGCAATCTCTAAGGGCGGCACTGTATATTTATAGCTACTGTTCGCCATGTATAAACCCAAACAGTGTCCCGTAAACGGTTCATGCGCTGCACTGCATGTATATCGGCGCAGTAATGAAGTTTTAAATCTGGACCAATAATTGTGTCACCTGTATACGAGCGACACGACAGTAAACACGTTAAGAAGCGGTTGTAACCGGCGCGAGAACCCGTTTATCGTCAATATTTACCCCGACAAATTATTTTGTAATTTACAATCGCTTTCAATATTTATGAGGCGCCGTCAGCGTCCTCGTTCCACCGTTAAACTTTGTAATTAATTTTTGAAACAGGAACACGCCTGACCAAAATGTCGCTAGCCATTCTGGATTAATTGTTAATTTTCATTGTATACAGGTCGGTCCACAATTCCGCACCGGACGGAGAACATAAAAGTAGTTATCGAAGTTCGCATAAACACGTGTATACTATTTTGTCGCGTTTACACTCCACTGTTTCTAGCCGAACAATTTATTAAGCTGGCCGATCGAATTCTGAGGAAACAGTGTACCATTTGAGGGTTAATAAGATTTATATTGCTTGAATGAAACTTTTCGTTCGACTTCGATTTTTCTGGAACGTATAGCTGATACGCTGATCTACTTCTAATGGAAAAGATCAAAGGTGATCGAAAAACAGGATGCAAGCAATTCAGGAACAAAATCGACAGAAATACCGCGTTCTCGTGCTTGATATTTATTGTTTACCATCACAAAAGTCGATGCATTATGGAGGATCCTGTATTTATCAGGCAGAACGCTCTCCCCAATCGATCATCGAGATTACATTCTCCCAGGCCTCGGAGTAAAATCCTTTGATAACGCTCCGCGAAGTTTTTCGTTCGCAAATGGGCCGGCTTATACAGGTTCTATCACAAACTTTCCCAGTTCGCGCTTTAGATAAAAATAAGACTAAAATATCATGCAGAGGGAAGTTCGTAAACAACTAATTAAAAAGTTGTGAGCCGAAATGATCGGTTAACATGCTGATTAACTCTCGAATCGCTGGTTCATTTTGATACGGACCTGCAAACTTCCCGTCGAAATTCGAATTTTCTACTAGCCAGTTCAAGCGTACGAGAAATATGAAATTGTAAGAACATTGAAAGAATTTAAAAACAATTATTTATTGGAATTGTTAAGAGAAGAAATCAATTTTTATTTTGCACGAATATCCTCGGTCAAGTTAGTATCACGTACAATAATAAGATCAACGTTAATCTCGCAGAAGTAGATTCAAAAATACATAAAAAATGAGAAGTGTGTAAGAAAGTAGAAATTTAAAGCACGGAGATATCTGCTTGAGAAATAAACTAATTACAAAAATAAACCTTGCGTGACGAGAGAATCGGAAGTTTTCGCTTGGAAAATTAAAATGCATTGGTACTTGTCTTAGTCAACGTTTCACTGACATTTTTATTGGTTTCGTTAGTCAGTTTAGTGGATCCACCATGAAAGTTTGGAGACCTGTACGACGCTGTAGCTAGCTGAACAGCCGTTCTGAGATAGAGAGCGTGGGTGGCGCAGGTGACGAGGGCTGGTACGTTACGGCGATAAAGGGCTCGGGCCAACTTGTAAATTCATGTCAGCTTTACGCACGCTTTAATAGATATAACGGGAATTTTTCGGGAGAAAGTTACCTTAGTGCACTCGGGTTCCCAAAACTTCGGGGAGACTTTCTATCTTCGTCTAACGTTCTTTACGAGGTCGCCCGGCGAAGCATAACCTCTCGAAACGGCGCGCGATACGTTTCTTGAACCACCGATGCGAAAGGAGAATCTAACGCACTGAATTATGCACGGAATTTAATGGAACGCGAGCCAGCATCCTTGTTTAATTTACAGTTATCCGATGTCTGGAAGCCGCGGCAACGTCGGGTGCAACTCCTAGCCCATCCCGGAAGCGCTATTGACAGTGCAGTTTTAATTATTAATTAATAGATTGCCGCGTGCCAAGGTGTTGTTCTTCCGGCCGTGCGAATCAATACTTTATACGACGATTCCGAGAGATTTTACGTTTTCGATTGCGCTGATATACACCTGGCGCACGGAAATGGAGCGTGAATTTTCTATGAGCCTGAGACACGAATTTCGCGGAATGAAAATATGAAGTGCACGAAACACCGCGCCCGCCGTTCTTGTTAATACCATTCAACCTGCGAATTATTTCTTATTTTCTTATTCTTATTTTATTCGGCCGAATCGATGCTCGCGTACTCGAGATATTTTGTACATTCATTCGGAGATTCGGAAATCAAAGAGAATTCTTTCCCTAGCTTTCGATATCCTGCTCCATTATTATCGCGAGCGAACATTTCACTCTCAATTCTCGTTTCGCGAACAGAGAACGTACAGTGATCTCGGCGTTTGTTCGCTTAACTTGTTCGCGTTATTTAGGAACCTTGTTCAATCATTATCGCGAGCGAACTTCTCTCTCCAATTTTCGTTTTACGAATAGAGAACTTTCCGGATGTACAGACTCGGATCGAAATCGTTACGGAACGTACCAGCGCGTTTGTCCACTTAGCTTGAAGAGAAAAATTGTTACGCTTCACCTGTTTATTTACATCCGGTTCCCTTTGCTTTACGTGACACTTGAAATTCTATACAGAATTAGGACGAGTAATAAACACTGCACAATAAACATATTTTCACCGTGGTATTTTTACTCCAACGATTTCACCAACCAGAACAAAAACATAATTTGGTTTGTAAATTGTAGTTCTGCGACTTTCTTCTTGATGTTTCCATTTTCACATCATTTTTACTCACGCTTAAAGAAAATGCAAAAAAATCGTTTTGAAGATTCAAAAGCAGAATATCCTCTTAATAATTCTTTGTTACGAATCAAGTTGAGCTGGAACAATGTTAACGGGATCGGGGACCGGATGTTAACACCGACAATCGTGCGTAATCTTCGATAAAGCTTCGCTACGCGCATCACAAATGTTGCACCATCGCCACTATCGAAAACCCGGAGCACGATAGGGAGACGCGTGCCGTGCCACGTATTTTTGTATCGCGGCATTACGAAACGATCTCCGGGGATCGCGAAAACATTTTTTTTCATCCATTTGTTCCGCGAGAAAACCGTACAAAATCGGCTCGCGTGTCACCGGTTGCCGACCTCGGCTACACTGTCGTGTTCCGACGTATTAACCCCGAAACATTTGCAATTGTGTGTTTGAACGGCCATCGCTGGAACGCGCGCGATTATCAAATAAAATTCGCGACACGGACAATACCTTCGCGTTTTTCTGTATGCAAGAAAAATCCACGGACGGATGGTAGACGCAGTTTTAACGAAATATTTACCATCGAGCAAAGAATTTAATAACTTTTCAGCAAAGGGGGAGCATTGTTCTCCCTTTTCCATTATGTCGGATCAGGAAGGCAGATCCTCGTTAATGAAAACTGTAGAACGTAATGGATCGGTAATTAATTGAAGAGAACCAACGTATTGTCTTTTCACGCACACTTTCTCTGTTAATGGTTCAGAAGTGTGCACGCGACACAACATGGCTGTAGCAGTCGGTGAAGGCAATGAATAATGAGAAATATTATTTCCTTTTAATGGAAACGTGGCTGCCAAGTGCGACAAAGATGTGTTAGGTGCACGCTCATCGACGTCTCTTTGTCCAATCCTGATTGTGTTCTCCGACACGTTGACTTCAATTCACAGAATCGAATTATTTTGTTTAATCATCAAGATTTCAAAGAATAGGTTCACTTCGAAAAGAACCAAGTACAGGCTGCGCCGAAGTAATTTGCGCGATGAAATATATGAACCGCGCTTGAAAACATCGATTCCGAGTGTGAATTATCGATCGAGCCAACCAATTAATTGCGTTCGACGGAATCACGGCCGTGTCCCAATATAAATCGAGCAATCCGAAGGATTAGCGAAATGAGTCCGGCTCAGCTTCCAAACAATTTCCGTGGCCAGTTTTCGTGCGCGTTCGTAGAACAGTGTCGTAATTTTCGAGCTTATAATTAATTGATCCCCTCCCTACTCTCTTAGAACCCCTCTCCTGCGTTGCACCGCATTTATTCCTTTTTCTTTAACATACGCGACGGGGTTCATGACCGCATTTTTCGTAAAGTCGCACGACACTTTTCAGATTTTCTGGAAAGATATTTAACGTTATTCATAACGATCGATCCCGTGACACGATAAATAATCGCGTTAATAATCGCGTAATCGTCGCTCGTGACGGCCGGCGTTCGCGTGGCCGAGAAATTAATGCGAAAGAACCGTCGCGTGTCCGAAGCATCGACGAGCAATCTTCGATGTTGACTCGACTTCGTTCGGCGTGCTCGGGAAAAATGGTCAAAACGGAGCAATAAAACCACGCACGGAACGGGGCTTAACCCGAACGGAAAGGTCACGTTGAACGTGAACTTTCTGTTGGACGTATCGGGCCCTTTGCTAACCCCAGAGAGGCCCCGAGGAAGATATTAGAGAATCTCAGAGAATCTCGAAAACAGAAAGATTTTTTGAGGACCTCAGGATCCCTATAGACCTCGGAAGGATTTACGTAACCCTGAGAAAACTGTACAAAATCGATCATTGAACTTCAAAGCCCCTAGACGCCCTTCGAGAGTACTCGACGACTATTGCGGACCCTCTCGAAAGCTTTGCGACCTCCTAAAGTCTCGCGAACATCTTTCAAAATCAATAGATTGAAGAAGATCGTCATTTTCCATCATCGAAATTCAATTAAACCCTTCAAACCTGCTTGAAAATCAGCTTGAAGCGAGCAGTTTGAATTTGACCCTTTATTCAAGTTTGCGCACTTTTGTGTGTAGATACACTCTCGGATAACTTCCAAGGGGCTTCCGCAAAGCGAACAAGTGCAAGCTATTTGATCACCCAAATTATGTTAGCAAACTCTGGCCGATGAAAGTTGTGCGGAGTCCTCGCGCTGACATATACGCGTCGGCCACACCGAGCATTAATCTTCTTTAACCCGCGATCACCCTCGCGTCCAGTCTCCCCAGTGATTACCGACTCCTCGCGAATATTTTATCTGCTGGTCCACCCCCGCAATTTTTCCCTCTCCCCGTAATTAACCGCCCCTCTTCGGACCATCAAAGATTTCCGGCCGCGATATCGCAAGGAAATGAAGTCCCTTATCTTTTTGCCTCCGGTTTTACGGAAGCGGCCAAGGGGTAGCTACTTAACGCGGAGATAGCGGCGACCAGCAGAATCTCACGAACTCGTTCTTCTTGCGTTGGCCGAGCAAACTTCCGGCGAATTCTTCGCGAATCAATTCTCGTTCCGCGGCGATTCGCTCGATCTGTTTCCGAGTCTCGGCTCCAGTTCCGAGACCCCGTAATGTTAATAAAACTTTCCTCTATGCAATTGAAAGGAATATAAAGAATGTACAATCATGTGAGCGACAGTCCTGTGATGATGATTTTATGAAGAATGTTTCTTCAAATCCTGAGATTATAAAAATACAAGGATGATTGACAATTTTGTTTGCCTCGCCAACGAGAACACAATCTCATTGAATTGTACAAATTTGTTCAGGGCAAAATATTTATTTTTACGAGTTTTAATTTCATTGGGAAGAAATACCGCGGTAATCGATACATTTACCCTAGTAACGATTTGTGGTTAGGGTGGTTAGGGTGACCCTGCCAAATTATACCGGTTCTAGGTCCCTGCTAAAAATAGTATGCGCGCGATTTCATGGTAGATCACACAATTTGCAAGGCCGAGATCATCCGCGCGCAAGTATCATCACACGCGTCCGGAGCTCGATGATCGTTACCGACTACTGATTAAATGTATCGCGTTAAGAATCTCCGCGACGCGAAGTTTGAACGAAAAGAAATTCTGAATTTGGAGCGTGGAGGTGCTCGGTAGCTCATCGACTCGTTAATTTTACGTAAGTCCACTCTAGCGGCGTGATAATTGGTAAAGTATTGGTCGGGTACGAAAGCCGCGGATCAAGCTTCCACGATGATGATCGCGATCGCGATCTCAATCGAGTTCGAACGTCGTGGCTGACACGTGAAACAAGGCTACGGCTCGGAAGGAAACTTAATGAACGACATTAATTAGAGACGGAGATCGACGGAGGAACAAAGCCGGCACGTTTTTCTGCAAAATGGTCGTTAGCCCGTGAAATAATTACACGGACAAATGTCGCTCGAAATAATACCTTGTTATCGGTAAATAATTACTACGACATTGATTGTTACCGGCAGACCTTCCTCTTCATTCGCTGCAAGTGCAGCCAATGGAATCAAATATTTCATGGTTATTGGATGCATGATTTTTAATGGGACGGTTTCGAATCCAAGGACTCTAAAAACACATTGGTAGCTTCCAATAAACTTCCACGGGCTCTGGATAAATTTGTCAAACTGAATTTCACGTTACCACATTACAATGAATGCTATATCAATAAGAATTAATTTATTACATTTTTGAAAATATATCCAGAAAATGTCAACGAACGTCGCATCCATTGTAAAAATCATTTCACTGCTCCCTGACACAAATAAATATGTTCATATTTTCATGTTTCCGACAAAATCACGGCAGCCGGAGGTTAAATTGAATTTCACGTGCTGCACGGTGCTTTGACAATGGACAAAAATCAAAAAATCAAGCAAATGTGTGTTCGTTCTATACAAGTGAAAATTTTTTTTCATCTGCAGTGTCTGTGCTTGTTATTTTCATGTTAGTTTCTTTCCCGTTTTTGCTCGAGAACAAATTAATAATGTAATGTTTTAGTTGTGATTAATACGGCACGAAAAATCTAGAGAACGAGCGAAACGTGGAGAACATTTGATACAGCGAAACCCTGGCTGAGGTCGAACCACAATTTAGCGAATCGAGGATCCCCGGCTCTCGAACCGCAAGCAACGCAGATGACGCGCGAGCGAGCGCGAGCGCATCGCGGCCCCGAGAGCCGGGCGCGTCCTCGAAAATTATTTTTTCCCGACCACGGGAATTTACGCGGACAACGAGCAACCGGATTAACTTTTTAATTAATCCCAACCGCTGCTTACCGTTATTTCATCCGATCGGATTTCGGTCGCGGCGAACCGTGGCATGGAACGGGGTAAAACGTGCGGGCTCGGATCGATCATTAAATGAAACCCGTGAATCGATCCGGTCGAACAATGTCGGGATGCCCGTGTAATCTATTCGAGCGAGGGCGGGTTTCGCGGAATTCTGGCTGGCGAAAGTAATGAAGCCATCAAGTCCGCTAGATCCCGCTGGAAGATAATGTCGGGCAACGGTCAACGGGTCGGCCAGATGATTACGTATTACATCGTGAAATCGACTGGACCAGAGTTGTAATATTATTTAGATACCTACTTCGGACCTTCAGCCCCACCGTATCATGCGAATCCGTTGCAATTGATTTAAGAAAACTTAGTATGCGGACAGACTCGTTACACAAGCTAATATTATAGCATCGTTCGATGATCGAGCGATAGAGTCCCCATCGGATCCGGAGTTAATGGCCAAACGAATTTACAACCACGATATGCGGGGATACACGGAGGCAGGAAGGAAGGAAGGACGGAAACGAGGCAGGGTCAGTGCCATTTCCGGAACGAATATACGAGGGGCCGGCGCACTGTATGCCGTTGATAATTGTCGCTCTTACACAGCCTGCAAAACGCGGACAGCCACACGGAACGATTAATTTATTCGCCCAGAGGAAACCGATGCTCTGCACTGCAATGAAAAATAATGTCTCTGTCCCCCTAACTTTATTTTAAAGGACACTCGAGATTCCAGCTCTCCTTAATAAAGGAAAATTGCCGAACGACTGTTCCTTTTGCGGCGAATATTTCACCTGCAGAATCCTCGGGGGAAAACCGAACAGAATCCAAGCCCGTCTCGATATTCATGGGATGTCCGAGTCACTGATCAATAAATTTCACGCGTTTACGACGAAATCGAATCGGTGAAAGGCGAAACGGTCGAAACAGTGGAAACAAATTTAACGAAGCTGTTGTATTACCATCGACTTGATCAAATTCGCAAGGGAGGAATCGAATTTTTGGTCGATTCCTGTTTCTTGCAGCAGATGCTGACTATTTTTGTTGTGGACAAAGATGTTGGTTTTACTATTATATTATTTTCAACTCGGTCACATTCGCAAAAGAAGAATCGAATTTTTGATCGACTCGTAACACATTTTCAAGACCTTGATTTTTCTGAATGATTCTTAATTTTGTAATGGTTTTAATATCGATGAGAGAACTGTATTTTCATCTACTTATAAAAATAACACAAAAAGATCTGAATTGTAATAAATCAAATTAATACAATACAGATGTTGCTTGTAATTGGACAAGAAATTCTACAAGCTCCATCACTTTCAATCAGATTTTGATTTTATACAGAGCCTGATAAATTGACATTTAAGATGTTGTTAAACATCTGTGGTCTGGTTAGAAATGAATATTTCTCGTCGACCGCCCAGCTGGTCCATAATAATGAGAATTTTGTTGCTTTCGGAGCAACGCTATCGAATCGAGTGGATTAGAAAAGTCAAACGTGACAGCCGCGCGTGCGACTATCGAGTGGGCGTTAATGATTTTATTCGTTGTTATGAGTGTCACTCTGCAATTTGAATCATCATTCGGGGTAAAATTCGATCAATCTCCTCGGGGCGGAACGGTAAACCCGAGTAATTTTGATAATCGTTTAAAATGATGACTTTAATTCGATTGGGCCGTGCAACGGATCGCAGCTCCACGAAAATGCATCTGCCTACGATTAAACGGGAATTATTTTGTACACAGGATATTTCCGTTTTCACATGCCGGCGCGTCGTTAAACGAGAAACATTCACCCGGATATTTTGACAATAAACGGACCGAGTCAATGCGAGTCGAGCTCTTCCTTCTCTGACAATGCCCGTTCGCGTTTCAATTAGAATCGGATTCTGCTATGAAGAACTACAGGTGATCTCGTATTTCCAACGAAAAATAAATCCGAGCATTATTCCGTTGAACGTAGGCAACATAATACCGTATGATTCCGGATTATTTGGTTTGAAACAAGCGTGTTGTTCCGGCGATCCCATCGGGTGACGCGTTCGAGCGCACGGCCATTTTGTCCACGCGAAAAATTCGACCGGTCGAAATTCGTGAACGAGAATACGGTTAGCAGATAATCGATCTCGAAGCTGCCGACGAAGAATCGCCAGGAGAACCGACGTGAATAAATTGTACCGACAATGGTCGATTAGCTTCGGCGAACACGATGGAAAACAGCATCGACAGGCTTAAAGAAGAAAGAGAGTTCATTTTCGAACGATACATCTCGCCCGGAGTCGATACAATGATTTATGCATTTAAAAGAGCCGACGAATCGATCGACCATTAGCGTACTCGGCCCGGAAATATTATCGCGACACGTGTTACCACGAGAGATGCGAAAATGAATATGTTGCGAGACCAGCTCGCTCTTGCACTCGATTGTACAGGGTGTTCTCAGAACGAAAATATGTATCATTCGCTTCGAACAGTTTTGTTCGTATTCCTCTTTTAATCGTTTTAATAAATCGGAAAGAGATCCCGTTGCAAAATCTTCATCACGAGCCTGAAACGAGATTACCCATTTTAGTTTTTAATTAAAAATTTCTCAGAATATATACTGGGTGTTCCACTGACGCTGTTACAAGGCGTTATCGTCGCTATTTTTCCTGCTCACTTAAGGAATAATAACATTAACGAACAGAAGATTGTGTTGTTTGTGTATGCTGATGTTATCCAGTAATATGGAATGTGCGCGTAGTGAAAGAAACTTTTAGGACAACCTGATATATTGGCCAACGCCTTGTTGTCTCATATTTCTACCCTACCTCATATTGTCACTTTCTTTTCTATACTACCAGTACAATTCTGAACGGGAAGTTCAGTATGGTACAGTATCCACGCGGCACGGAATGTGTTAATATAGAAATTGATAGCAGAAATCTCGAGTATTAAATCTATAGAATTGCACAAGCATTTATGAATGAATTCGGCCTGATAATAATCGACGGTGAGAACGAATCCTAGGAACGGCGGCAGGTTGACGACAACGACAGGTGGTGCAAGTTTGTAGGATCAGCGTCTCCCAAGAATTAGTATCACCTTGTGAGACGCATTCCGTGGCGGGGGAACCGCCACAGATCCCGGTGTTTCCGGGGCCACATATCAGGGACACAGGCCGTATTAGTTAATTCGCGCGGAGATGAATGAATGTTTAAAGGGAGACGCGCCGCTAATGATTTCGGATCGATGCAGTCATGTTTGCGGGGTTATTAAGCCGCTGATTAATCGCGTCCCCGGCGTAAATGATTGTTATTAGACAATGAGACGAGCCATCTGACAAGATTGATTGTTGCCCGCGAACGGTACACTGAACCCGTGAACGATCGGCCATTGTTATCGTCGCCGGGGAATGCATTGTTCGAACACGGAGAGCACGAAACGCGAACGGCAACGTCCCGGCCCGGCCCGGGGAAAACGAAAAATACGATTACAATCTAACCGGTCCGAATGACTTCATGAGCGTTTAATTAATTTCACTGCGGTCGGACACGATGAATTCGGGGACCTGGTTGACGTTCCCGCCACCCTCGAAATGATTAACCATTTGCTACGATGATTATTTTTCACGGACCCTCCACCGTCCACACAATGATTTCATCATTTGCTGAATCCGGCTGATAGAACGAATTAATCGTTTGTTCCGATTATTTACCACTGGAGATTAATAACTGCGATATGCAATGTTATTAGCGTGGATTACAGAATAATGGAAACGGCCGAATGAGATGTTTGTTATAAACGAAACAGTTCGCAGGCGTGTGTAGCTACGAATATATACGCATACCACAATATTAGTGTTACGAGCACGAGGTATATTGTAACCGTGAGAAATCGACTTCTGTGTCACCAGCTGTGGTTGTTGATTAGAAGATCGTCGAACGATACTGGAGATGTAGAATTTACAATTACGCTGCAAATAAATAGTGACAGAGTTTTCATTAAGAGCTGCATCACTGTCTTTGCGTGTTCCATCATGCGAACAGACTTTCTCGTCGACCTCATATAACAGAAATCTAAATGAATAGTATGAAAAGGGAAACGCAAGAGTGGATGCTGCCGATGAATAAATAAATCGTGTACTCGTTTGGACAGTGAAACCGCGCGTATCATGGAGAGTTATTTATGAACGAAAGGATGGATAATCATGAGAAGCAAAAAATATTTGCAGATCAGTCATGCGATACAATCGTGAATCCATACACGGTATTGAAGAAAAAACTGACGTATCGAAGCTTTCGGATAATAAACAAAATCGCGTATATTTGACCTACGAAGCGGCATTTATTATCCACAATTCCAGTCGATCCAATTGAAAATAAATAGATACACACGCGCTGCGTAGAATCGGTGAAAAATCCAGAAACGTTGCAGCGAAATGTTTGCGCAAGCAGAATTTCGCAAGGCAACAAATGTTGCGCGCACAGGGCGCGGGCGTGCCAAAACCGGAATCTACCGTTCGTAAACACCGGAGCTAATGAATAAAACAAACAGCGATGCACGTGCGGCTACGCAATAAAAATTACCGAAACGCAAGGAACGGCTGTGCTCGCAGTTCTCGTGATGCTCGGGGGACAAGCCAGCCCCGGGTACGCGCAATAAAACGCGGAATAACACCCGTCAGCATCGATCACCGGGGTCCAGCGAAACCGAGCTGTTCGCAAAAAGCTTCTAGCCGAAGGAGGAGCTTGTCGGATCTACTTACGACCCTCTCGATGCCCTGTCCACATGACTGCCGCCAATTCCCAGTAAAACCGCCCCCGCACTCGCCGAGGTGGATGCGAAACGACGCACAGTAGGCCGAACAACGATTCTGGCTGATAGAGGATCAAAAATTGAATGTTGTTAGTCGGTGGACGATTGCATATCGTAAACAATGGCTTAAAACTCGTTCACCGCCAAGCGCCTCATTAAGTATTATAAATGAATTCCCAGAAGTTCCCGGAATAGATATAAATGAAAAGATTAAAGGGATTTAAGGAATTTCATATGGAACGTGCTGCATAAACGTAGATATGATTAATAGACTGCGGATCTTTATGCAAAATAAAAACTTTCCATCTGAATCGCAAGAAACTGGGGTGAAATGAAAATTTAACTCTTTCCTTAATATATTTAATAGGTTAAAAATAATATAATGGTACCTTTAAATTCTTGTAATGTTTTTCCTGTTTTACATTACACTCACTCACTTTTATCATAAATGTGTATGATCCGCAGTCTAATGATTGACTACGAACTAGTGGGTCACCCTGTGTAATAATAACTGCGAAGGAGTTGAAATTCGAGGAACATAAAAATCAGCGGGATGCGAGTCTTCTTTCGGGACAAACCCTCTCGAGTAATTTGACAAAGGGGTGGTTTCCTCCGAGCCTTTTTGATGGCAACAAATTCGATGGGGAAACAATCTCGACGACAAAGAGTCCTGGTTAAACCTGGAGCAGCTTATAATTTGCCGTGAGATGTCGCGACGCTCGTCACGTACCCTGCTTCTTCGGTTTCTGGGACGGGGATGACGGTGCGCCATCCCTCCGTGTAAATATCTCGCTGACGTAACCCGTTTCGAGCGCCAAGGGAAGAAATAAGGGTGGTGGGCGAGGGTGGAAGCACATTGCGACACTCACGGGAACAGAAACGTCTAATGTCACAGAGTAATGGCGGCATTGGCGGTATACCGTTTCGACGTATGTACGTGAGGATAAGTAACAACCCTAATATACTATTATACATACCTGCCGATTGCTCCCCTAACCACGATACAGATGATTCTGTCATTTTCATACTTGAACAAAAACGTGACGACTGTTCATATTAAATATTCGATTCATATATTAAATGTTCGGTTGTAAATTAAAAGAAATAACCATTGTTAAATACTTCCAGCGACTGGAACGAAAAACAGAAAGCTGACCAATGTTAGGTTGCTGTTTCACGGCAGATTCCCAACATGGCGGCTACCGTTAATAGATTGATGTATCCGCAACGGATGGTCGGTGGTAATTTTTTTTCGCAAAATTTCAAACTCTTGTAGATCACGCTATAAACCTTTCCGGGCCCTGGAATCCGGAACCAACTTCGATTTCTCATTTGTATCGATTATGATTCCCACGCGCAGCCTCGATTTTTCAATAACTAGTAATTGAAAGGTTCGACAGGCGACACGGTCCCGTTGAATTTATTGATTATGTATCGCGGCAACGAATTTCCAGTATATCGGGGCTGGCTGGCGGGCAGAAAATTTGTTGGAAGGTTATATCGACGGGTCCGGCGTTGGCGTTAATTAAAATTACTGCATCATTGTGTCGTCCATGAAAAGTGGATAAAAGGTGGCCGAATAAATGCGACTAGATGTAACGATATAAATGCAACAAAAAGCGAGGTGTGTTACGGATGAATAGAATATATTCCGCAATGCTTTCTGCTAGGAGAACGGTACATTTTAATTTTCTAATCTCTAAAGATCCTGTTTCTCTTCTCTAAACGTAGTGTTTTAAGTAGAAACAAAAGTGTCGACTAGCAAATATCTATTTTGCATTAAGGTAATTATTTTATTGAATAAAAATTTATTTATGTCGGAGTAATATAAAGTTCCATTTAAATAATTCGGAAACATCCTACGCTGGAAAATGAGAAATGATTGCAAAAAATTCATGAAATTATAATTAAATATAGTAAAAGCTTACCTGAAATGGGAAGATACTTCTTTTATAATTAATTCAGATATTATAATGGTTTAAACGAGACGAAAAGACTGCGTTGTATATGTCAATGACAAATAAGTTCCAGTTGAATAACGAGAGTCGCTAACTAATTTATATAGTTTATACGATGCACGCTACTATCGAGTACTTGTGTGTACAAATAATTGCTTGCGGAACGCGAGCCACTAAATTGCGCGAACTGTGAGTCTTCCAGACACTTCGGGGTGACTTGTCCCCTCTTTTAAACAAACATTTGCATAACAATCCCCGCGTCATTATTAAAACATTGCTTTTATAACCGCTCGTTAATGGATTTATTTTAATTAACTAATTTCCGGGCATATATAGATGGGCCAATTTGCTCAAAGCTCGATTGCCATAGATCGAGGCTAATTGGGTGGCCCATATAAAAACTGTTAGCTAACTATTAATAAAACCTCCATACCATGACTGTTGGAGAAACTATATAAATGGATTTCCTAATGTGCTCTATTAAAATATTCAAGTCCGATATACTGGCAATTAATTTCTGAAACAAAATAGTTCGGCATGTCCGATAAATGTCCTGTTATCGATCCAACAACTTCTCGATTTCGGCTTAAACGGAGTCAAAGGTAAATGCACTCGATAAATAAATAAAATAGTCACAGGTCTGTTTCAGTCCGTCGCACGGAAATCATTCTTCGATAATTAAGTGCTTGACAGTAATTATCGTTTATTCCATTTCATCAGAGTTCGTCATGTGCTTGTCAGAATTTTGATCGCAATAAAGTCGCTCGCAAATGTAACGCAACAATTTATATAATTGAGTCAATCGGACGTTACAATATAAATTAAATTGGAAAGCTTCTCTGTGCACAGTGGTAGGAAAAACCTTGATTATCCGAATCGATAATATCTGATATCTGAAGTGAGAATAAATTGTCTACAAATATAGTGTAATTTCATGTATCGTTCATTCATAAGACAAGTGACAACTCAAAATGTATTTCTAAAGAAAGTCTAATAGTAAATATATAAATTGTGATGTACAGTATCTAAATATCAACAAAATATTTTACATTTCTAAGTTGGTGATATACAGTGAAACAATTTCAAATGGCTCTCCTGTGAAATTTCCTTCTTCTGACTTACGTCACTTTTCTTATGAATGAAAAGTTCCGTTTGGACGATACTAACTTCTGCGTACGGGTCCGAATGGACCCCGTGTCCGTCTTTGAAACAGAAACAAAAGCGATAGTAAGTGTTCGGGATCGGGTACGTCATAGAAAAGCGAAATAAACTTTCTCGCATCGGAGCCACCCGGAGGAGCCAAGGAAATCCCAAGAATCAATCAATGCCACGAACTGCCGTTGCTCAGTATTCCAGGAGATTAGCCCACGAGGATCAAGAATTCAACAATCCCATCGATCACGAGAGGCAAAGTGAAAAACGTCGAAATACTGTCCACGCATCGTTTGCAACCGATAAGACCCTGCCCGTTGGATGCTGCGGTGCCCTTAGAGGGTTGGTTCGAACGAGAAGCCGTCGGGGGTTGGTGGTCGGGGGTGACGATTAACGAACGATTATTAAAGCGGCCCCTTATCGCGGTAATTGCGTGGAATAAATCCAGGTAGCGAACGGAACGAGGACGTCGTCGACGTCGTGGCAATTTTCTGGCTCGACGAGCGTCCGGATGATGATACCCTTTCCTCCCTTCCTCCCTTCCTTCCCTCTGTCGGATGGCCAATCCTATCCCTGTAACCAATACTATCTCTTTAGCCAACACGCTATACGATAATCTTTTTACCGGTGGGACCGTTAATCGCTGATCGAATTGGTACCTAACCTAAAACGTTAGGCTGAAGCGAAGCTCGTTCCTCATCGTAGTTGCAATTCACACCGTAGTATTACGAATATTTCTGGTGATTTTTCAGCCGCAGTGGGCTTCTCTTTCGCTTTAATGTACGTCATGCTGAGGGCTCAATCTTTTTAGTAAAGAGGCAAGAGAAGTTTTTTTTTATATATTTATTGTATCGAAGTAAAACGTACACCCGCAGTAATAAGTACATTTATCCTAGCGTCTCTTTCGATCAGAAAGTTTGTGCTTGTTAAACGTGACGTTTTGCAACGCGTCGGCTGCAATTTTCTGCGAGCGGTCTTGATACGTCTCGCGATTCTCGTATTCGCTTCTAACAGGCGAAAAATTCTGTTTAGGCCAATTGTACGGAATAGTTCGCGCATGATGGCTTCCGGAAAGATTCTAGGGCCTTTAACGTCGCAATTCGCAGCGCGGTCCGGCATTCACGGAACGGCAACAATTCCTTCGAAATTTCCCGGCGGAAACAAACATCCGGCAATTCCGCGGGACCACTAAAAGTGGCGAAAACAGCGGCAAGTATCGTAATTGAACGCGTCGTTGGCCTCTTGCCTCGCGCTGTTGGAATTTCGGAGGCGTCTCTCGCGACTAAAGCCGCCCGAATAAAGCGTCCTCGAGGCCCGAACTCTCGAGGATGCGACGCTGCACGCTTAATACTCCGTGATATATGTATATACATGCATACACACGCGTTTACGGGGATGGCATAATATCGCGCGGTTACACAGCGCCAGCAATAACAATAACATCGCGGCAAAGATGAAAGCGAGGAAGCGAATATAATAACAGTATCGTCGTGCCGCGCTGACAATTATTAATTTGTCCGTATTAATGGCCGCCCACCGCAGAACGTTTGTTGTTTCAATGTTGCATGTGATTCTACAAGGTGGCCCGCAAGTCGCTTTTACACTGACAACTCTGTTGTCTTTTAATAATCTGTATGTAGACGGGCGGCGCGGAGATGCACCGAATTTCGTATGTCTTGCGAAGAGAAGCACATTTATGGAAATTATTAACAAAAGACAGATAAACAACATCACTCAATTCTTCTGATATCTTTATAGTTGAGTTCTGATATCTTTTGTCGTAAATACGTAAAATCTGCAATCTACTCATAGTTAAATGTGAATTGTTCTTCGAATTGCATTTTTCGCTTGTACAAATACCGAAACAGGGAGAAATTAATTCAACCGAATTGACGGTAACAAAATCATAGGCGTTCCACTATTGTTGCAGTATTAATGCCAATAAAGCAATTAATAATATTAATAACGATAAAATTATTAATAATACCTGTGCAGGACCGATAGCGAATGTCTGTATTTGATTTCGCGGAATGCCCGGGAAAAATTCGCGAATATTCCTGTTAAAAGAGTTATAATTATATATTATTAACGAGTCGATTTTGATCGGTCAACGCGCACCAGTCATGAAATTAATTACAAAATTCGTTCCCCCGTGTATTCACCGATAACGTACCTGGATATTATTTCGACGTCGGGGCCACCAATAATTTCCAAAAATGCTGGCAGTTACGGGGATTTGGGAAACAAATGGCTACCTTGTTCCCGTGACTCGCGTCCGCGGGCTGGCAATTAACGTTTGATAACTTCCTCGTAATTAATAATTAACGGAGCCGGTTTCTCGGAGAAAATTTCGTTGAACGCCAGATACACATCGTGCTCGCACTATAATTGGATACCGCGTAAAGTCTACGCTTGACTCGCGGAAGGGGCTTCGCCACTTGATCGTTCGTCTGTGAAACAACATATCAGTTTCGCTAGTTAACCGCAACTTCATCGATCCTGGTTTCGGCAAAAATATACAGTAAAGATCTAACAAAAGCTCTCGGGTCCGTGCTCCGACATAGATCGCGAAAGTTTACTATTTTTTTGAGAAATCGTGGATATCCTGTAGCAGTTCTGCTCGATTCGCTTTATTAGAAGGAACGCGGGAGATAAGTGCGGCTGTAACAGGTGGAACGCAAACCCTGTACTTAGTGTTCTGTAAATATTTGACGAACGGACGAGCTATAGTTGTCGGATACGTGGACGTCCCTCCGACTTAGGAGCCGAGGAAGCGCATATATGGAGAAACGGGTCGCTTCTCACGCTTACTCTACGCTGATCCGATTCGGTCGAATCGAAATCAATGCCAAACAACCATAAATACGACATACCAACTCCGAACGTACACTCCGCCACGCTGTTCGTGCTGCTATTGAATCATTACATAAATATTTTGATAAGAATGCCCCCATCGGGAAGCACAATCTTTCACGTTTAATTTAAGTGATGATTAGTTGAAAAATTCCTACGGGAACGCACTCTAAAATTGACTCGATTCATTTTGCTCCCAAAAATGACAATAGCAGAAAGGTTCGACAAGACCATCGATTATAGGTGAAGCACAGTTAGTCGTCGATTCGTGATCCTTTCCTCACTGCAGAGTTCAATCACTCTTACTTCGCTATCCTGAATTTCTATCGGTCTGAAGATCTAGCAACGCAGTTAGGTAGACGTTCGCGAAAGACAAATTGAATCAGATCTGACTATACCAACGAAGTGATAGTCGAACAGAGGGGCTAGGTAGGCGGAATGAGTTTTTGATTGGACGAACCGCGGCGAGAGGTTTAGGATCGTTTAATGGGAGTTTGGTTGCCAGTAATCGATTGCGTTTTAGCAGCATTAGCGTAGCACAGGTGTCGGTGCGTACGTGTGTAACGTGGGAAGTGTAATGTTGCATAATTAATGAAACCCGGATGACATTACTTTGTAGTCTCGAATACAATTAACAGTTAAGCGGATCGATCAGAAAACTGTACCGTTCCCGCGAAATTCTTTCGACGAATCGCGAGACCGAGGGAACTATCGCTCGAAGAACTTTCCTTATTCCGCGTCGACAATGTGCTTCGCGTCAGAAAGCTCCTCCATGCAATTCAAAAACGGGGAAATCGATCGAACAGATGCAGATAAGTCCGA
Source organism: Lasioglossum marginatum (assembly GCA_028455795.1). Classification (NCBI taxonomy): domain Eukaryota; kingdom Metazoa; phylum Arthropoda; class Insecta; order Hymenoptera; family Halictidae; genus Lasioglossum; species Lasioglossum marginatum. Next base: position 975,134 of record CM052270.1, on the reverse strand, counting down.
TCTTTCCAGCCGGTACTTTAACGAACTCATAATAACCCCAGAGACTGGCCCAAGAATAAGGGGAATAAAGGTGAAGAGACCGAATAGACGCGGGAGAGAATGAGACGAAGAAGAATAAGGAGGAGGCGGAGTGGAAGGCTCGCGAGAAATTTTCATTTCGCTGGAAAGTTTTCGCGGCCCATTGAAAGTTTAAGGAGTTTTCGCGGAACGGCGATTCCACGGTGGCGTATGTTAATTTATGTGCGAACTGCATTACGCCGGTAATGTATTCAGTATTCACCTGGCGGCGAGCGCCGGATTTCGGTCTATCTGTCTCCGAATCTACGATCCTCCCCTGCGGTATTCTTCCGCCCGGCTCTGTATTATAACATCGACCGCGAGCTGCGACGACGATTTAAGACGTCGCGCGTCGTCGACGTTCCGCGGCGTCCACATCCGAAAGTAATATTGTCCGACTAGCATACAGGTTCTAAGCAAGTTAAAACCGCCAGCTGAAGTAATATCATGTACCGCCTTCGTCGAAAAATGTTAGAACCAAAATTTCTTATATTTAACCTTCTTCTTCAAATAAAATACTATTTTCAAAAATCACTGCCTCAAATAAATTATTTTATTTTCAAAGATTACTGCATCAAATAAAATATTTTTTTTTCAAAGTTGTACACATGCTTTATATTTTCTGCATGATTTTCACTATTGACTGTACAAAAGTACTGATGGTCTCGTTGTATATAGGTCCATCAGGAATCGGTCGTCAGCATCTACCTGTTCTTCTGCGGCACCTTGCTTCTGACCATAGCGTGCACGTTGATGTCCAGTGGTGTCTGGTGTTTCCTAGTTCGGTTGCCCATGATCCAGCTGGTGCTTGGACCCACGAGGATTATCATGACCCTTAGCGGTTACATTGTTGTCGCCGGCACGCTCACGTTCCCCGCCTCATGCATCCTGTTCCGAGAGCACAACGTGACTCGAAGAACCCGTACCCTCCTGCCGGTAAGACTCTGCTCCATTCCTCCCTCCCTAACTCCTCCCTGGGGCAATTAAGGAAATGCTGCGATTACGTAAGAGTGCGGGATAATTGAAGGGCTTCTGGCTTCTGGACGGTTTACGAGTTCGGGGGAACGCGACACGACGCGACGCCTCGACGAGAACACCGACCCTGTGAAACGGCTCGATTCAACGACCAACATAGACCACGTTTCTCGAGGTCGTTGTCCAACCCTCGCAAACCAGAAATGCTTCGCTCCATTTGCACCATTGTTAATTAATTTTGAGAGATTCATTCTCGTGGATACCTCTTCCGCGCATACTCATCTTCATGTCGAACTTAAGAACGGCTTCTCGCGGAAACTACGAGTCATAGAAGTTTGTTAATTTATCGTTACGGAGATACCCTGATATTTTATTTTCAATGTGTAGTAATTGATTATATACCAACATATTTAATAATGTAAACAATATTATGAATAATGGTACAGCAATTTTTAGTGACGACTCTGGGTCACCACTCGAGTGATAAGGGTTAAAAGTTAAAATCTGATAACAATTATGAAAATTAGACAAGTCTCACGCTTCGAAGACGAAAATGAACTTTTTCCAATTGAAAGATTGGGTTTACATGAATTGAAATTATATTAGACATGAAAAATGAAGTAAAAATCATTGTTCGATAAAATAACAAACAGATTTCGAACGTGTGGAAATCAGATCGCAGCGAGCACATTGTGAAACCACTTCTCAAGATTTAATGAAATAGTTTATGAATTCAGTAGCCGCGATTAAACTTAATGAATACTATCGCATGCCATTTCGTGGGATATAGTATTACTATGTATTCGGATAATGAGAGGCGGTGCTCTAAATTACGTTCACGTCGAATCCCGATGAAATATTGCGAATTATAAATGAATTGATCTGTCGCCGGGTTTATTAGCAGACTAAATAGGAGATGGAAAGATTAATTTATATTGATATTTTTCATTCGTAAAGCATTCGTTTTGAAGGCTTTAAAGCCCCGATGCTAATTATAACCAATGGTCGATCATTATTCATGTTTATAGAGTAATATTATCCTACAGGATTTACATATATGGATCAAACTACGATCAACTATAATTTAACCTAATTCTGCTGGTTCTAATCTCTGCCAGCTCTGTAAAAATGATTGCAGATGCGTTTTGCCATTGCAGCAAGGGTGGTCGTACAATGCTAAGCAACCAATTGTTTCTCCACATTGATAATTTATACATGCACATTTAAAAAATTTGTCAAATCGTCACCTTTGGAAAATAGTTAAAACAAAAGAACACTAAATTCGTATGCTAACATGTGCCAGCTATTCACCAGCGAATACTCTAAAATCTTGATGGTGCGTGTGCACGAAAGGGCCATAGTCGACAGTAAACTGTATAGGAGTCGCAATATGACATCGAATCAAACCTGCGTCGCATAGAATTCACCATTTCGGTTCCTGACCTAGCCAAACGACGTTTTACGAGCCAATATACGGTTTCATTGAGCCAATAGCGAAACAGTATCGTCGGGCATCATGAAATTCGCGTTATTGTTGGAGCTCCTCTGCTATCAGCGGCCGGAATGAATAAAGTACGATTCTTTTATCTCTCGTTTTCATCCTGTAACAAGCTCGCGCCTTTTGCGTCTCCCGCCGCGCCGACGCGACGCCGCCGCGCCGCTGCCGCGAGGCTCGGTCAGATTGCACCGAATGCACCGGATGCAACGATCTGAATTAAAGTGTTATCAGAACGGAGCACCCTCCGAGATTCGGTGTCGTTGGCCCGACGCGACGCGCAGAATCCAATCGATCGCGTTTCATATTTTCGAAATTCCGACGGCAAACGAGCTGTTCGAATTGTTTGTTAGTCGGCAATGTCGCTGACAGATGGGCAACTGTATACCTTAAGGGAGTTTTGTCATCGCGCGAACGCTGCAGAATTTAACAATTTTCATGAATTTTTTTCAAAGCGATGACGTATTACGTTTATGTGACACACCTTTTTGTAATTGATTTACTCTCTCGTCATACAGAACCATTTCTAGGGCCACTCATTTTTGCGTCCCCCAATTCATTCAGAAGGTGAGCGCATAAAATCTGCACAGCTATATTACATGTATATACAACATCTACATTACATGTTTAGATCGTTCCTATCTATCCGTGGCGCATGTAACAAAGTCTCTGCAATTTATAGTGTCCTGTTCCATAAACAGCTTGACGGCCTTAGTATGCCGGACGCTAAAAGACACATTCAATTTTCATCAAGATACACAGATAACGTAGCGAACGACGACGCTGGCAATCGGATAGGGTATCAAGCCAGTGCATGATCGCCGACATAAACGACATCTTCACCAGACTGGCCATCTACCATAGTTCTACCTCGGAGTGGACTGCGTTAGGCGTCGTAAAACAAGCGGCATCACGTCGTGCTCTGAGACTCTGCCGGAAACGTGTCCTCTCGGAGCTGTTTGCCTCAGTGTACCTCGTTCGGAACAGCTGCTCCAAATGGGCTAAGAACCGAGACAGTTCACTCGGCCGCTTCCGGATCCGTTGCTTCGATTCATCGACGGCTGTGATAATGCTTGCACAAATATCCAGCGCCCTTCCTGATTGAAATCGTTCTTTGCAACATCCTAACAAGCCTTTAACACCTCGCCTGAAGCGAGTACTCTGGCTTTGAAAAGATTCCCGCATTTTGATGAAGATTTGTGAAAAAAAGTTGTTTAAACAATGTCCTTGACCATGATATTCAAGGTGGAATTTCTAACACCTCCAAATCCGTCCACAGCGGTCGTACCAAGGCCTCTCGATCGTATCGCCGTCGAAGTCGCTGATCGTTTCGCCGACGAATCGATCCGATACCGGGTCGACTACGCGCGTGTTCTCCGTAGCCGGGAATGTCGACGAAAAAGCCGGTCGGGAAAAAGGAAAATATATTGCTCCGTCGGAGGGACACAGAGCGTCGAAAGATCTTATTCCGGTCGGCGCGCGGTCCCTGGCCGTAAAGATAAATTCGAACGGTTAGGGAGGTGGTGGCGGAACGTAGTATAGCAGAAAGAGGGTGGGAAATCTAGTTTGTACCATCGAGCTCTTTCTCTCTTACGGGCTCTCCTGCCTGATAAAATCAATGAGACCATCCTGCTTTTGGCCGGCGTCCTCGTCGTTTCGTCCGCTAAGACTTCGAGGACGTATTTAGGCTCGAGAGCCTCATCCAGAGGCTCGATCGTCAACCCCCTCAAGTCTCCGGAAGTCTCCCGAAGCCTTAGCCGATCGGAAATCCGGCGTGCGAAATTTCAGGGAAAATTCTGGTCGAGTTAGGCTTAGCTAGACTTAACCTAGAGCCTCCTGGAGTCCGCTGAAGTCTCGGCCGAGCGGGAATCCGGCGTGCGAAACTTGGGAGAAAATTCTGGTCGAGTTAGGCTAATTGAGACATAACCCAGAACGATCGAAAACTCCCTTCCCTCTCTTCCTTAAAATTTAAGGGAAAATTCTGGCCGGGTTAGGCCAGATCCCTAGCAGAGAGCCTCATCGCGAGCATAATCAACCCCCGTGCTCTCACGGTGTCCTCTGGCGTCTCAGCTGATCCGGAATCCAGCGTGTGAAATTTAAGGGAAAATTCTGGTCGAATCAGGTGACCGTCGAACCGGCGGTCGACCACTTAAATCTTCGCGGACGATTTGCCAGTGATCTATGACGGACAGGGCGCGGCGGAAATAAATTTCCCTCGGGCTACCGTTGCTCGTGTTCCCTTGGGAACAGAGCTCGGGATCCTCGACCTATTAACCCCCTCGACGGTTTGCTCCATTTCTGGCTGATCTGGCATCAGGGTAGAGGATCCAGCTCCGATCTCTGTCGGGACTGTTGCGCCATCGAATGGCCATCGGGGGGAGAAACGTTCGATGTCTTGCTTCGAGATTTATTTGTACTTCACCTGCCTTCCGTTCGTTTCTTCCGTCTCTTTTTCTTTTTTTTCTTTTTCTATGGATTGCTCTCCGGGACCGCCATTAGATCGATGGCCTTGGATTATGTATGTGCTCCTAATTTTACAGATACTCTGCACGGAGGCAACTAAGCACGCCGGAACGCTACAGAAGACGTAAATCTAGCGACAAGATCTATTCGATTTAGAAGACCGCGAATTTGTTCCACGTTTCGCTGAAAGCTCGTTTCGATTGAATGTATCGGGCTCTCTTATGGGGTTTCTTTGTAATTAGACTATGGAGTTTATGCATTTATTGCAAGACTGTGAAGTTATTGTTTACGACCTTTTTTAGGGGGGGCCTATATAGAAAATTTAAAAAATAAATTTTGTAGATCCGTATCAATTATACGTATTCTGAAAATTTCATCAAAATCGGTCAATGTTTTTATTTTGAGATTTTTTTCACGAAGTAACGGGTCAGAAACTGGAGACCCTTTATTTCATAATTGATCATTAAAAATGATACGAATGAGGCGGAATTATCACGAATATATTAGTATAAAGAGAAGCATGTCAACAAAAATAGGAAAAATATCGACGAACTTGTTCTGGCCAACCTCGTTAAATTCTTCTAGCCCACTGAAAAGTATTTCAGACAACAGTTCAATAAAAATGTACTCCGTCTTTGAATAATTTCAATAGGTCGAAAATTAATGTTTGTCATGAATGTATAAATATACGGTAGCCTGTTTCTAGAGACCCTCTCTGGATAGATACTAGAGATTTCGAGGGTTGGCAAATGTATTTGGGGATTCACGGAGAACTGTGAGGAAGCGGTTGATCTTTTATGACCGTGTTCTTTTCTTAGTCACGCAAGGCTGGGGTGAAATTGTAGGGGACCGTGAACTTGATCCTACGATCAATTTGTTGACTATCCACTCTGTTTTATGAGAGTTAAGCACGAATTCTCTCCGACGATTTATTGGTTCGGCGTCACTTCGCTCTCGGGACTGAATAGCACGAAAATATACTTTGGAAGTTCCAGCTAATGTACAGGGTGGTCCAATATATTTTATCACCTTCAATAATTATTTACAATATGACATATTATGATGCAAATATTTTTTACGCGAGTGAAGGCGTTTCGGAGATCTCAAGATCACCGCGATTTCTTTAAATCGTTTGACCTGCCTTTTGTATCGCGAATCGATAGAGTATTATAGAAAATATTATATAAAATCTTTTAAAGAAATATAAGTGGAACAAGAAATGAACATATCATTTCTTTCTACTTCAGAAATTTCATCTGCGAAGAGGTGAAAAATATGTTGCAAGATACGGGGTGGCGCATGGCGGGTGAAAATAATTCTGTGCCGCGCATTAAATCTGCGAAATATGCGCGGTGTTCATTGTCTCCTAGGAGAATGTAAATGCGCGATAGATCTAAAAATACCGGCGTTCCGCTCGTCTCGTTTTCTTACACTCTGCTCGGCTTCCCTGATACTGCAGGGCATTATATGGCAGTTGAACGGAACTTACCGCTACGACCGGAAGCAACCGGAGTCTTTCGCTAACACCAACAAAACACACACGAGCCCACTGTAATACGCATTACTAGAACGAGGGAAAGTTCGTTACAGTAATGCGCGTACTGTAACAAACTCGTTACACGGTTCGCCGGAATACACGCCTTCTCTTATGCTGAACACGGCAGTCGAACAAAGCAAAAAATGCCTCTAACGTGATTCCCTTAGCATTCCGCGGGACCAATTGGTTGAAGCTTTGTTGATTCAATTACCCGTCTTTAATTATTCACATAACACGCTGCCGGACTTCTTAATCAGACAGATACACTTCCGTTGATAAATGCTCACCCGAAGGGAGCCACCGGTTTCGATAATCTTTTAATGTGTTTTCAGGCCATCTCACTCCGAGTGCTGTTGTTTATTAATCGCAATATCACTTCATTCGAAAATCGGGAACAAATGATTTTCATACTTCGTGCAATTATGAGACACTTAAATATTCAATAGAGGTGATTATTTAATCTTTATAATTACCTGTAATGTGCACAAGCGTGATCGTGTACAGAAATAATGGTAGAATATGTTAGAACACGAATGTTGAATGAACAATGAGGCATTGAACAATGAATATTGCTTTACATGTGTGTGTGAAACTGTTTTTCTTTTTATTCCATATACTAGATTAATAACCGTATTAGAAAAATGTAGTATTTGATTTAAAACTAAAACGTGGATAGATCTTTTTTCGGGCGTATTATTTTCGACGCCATACAGTAGCTGGATATATCGTTATCGAAATAAATAGGAGTAGCGAGAACGTTAATTAAAAATGTGTTTTTCCTCTGTTCCATGTTTTATTTAACGAGTTGCACAATTATCACGAAGCAATTTTTTCTCTCGTTTTATAAACTGGTTCCCGGTGCCCGGAAGTTCGTATAAACATCCATGCTGCAACAATGGACAACTAAACACTGTAATATTTCCATTGGAAAAACAAATATCGCTATCGGAGAAACATCCCGACATGCTCTGCAGTTTTCCAATTCTTCGGGCGATTAACTATAAAACGATCCTCGCAAAGTTGCATGCACAAATCCTCCGGGATTCGAATAATGTTCGTCATTTCTCCATCAGCCTCGCACAAAGAAACGGAGAAACGTCTCGAGAGCCATGGCGGATTCTTCACCCCGTTGCCGAAGAACATTCCAAGCTCGCTTGCGAAAGCATCCTCCCTGGCAAATATGTTCTCCGCGGGCGTGTTTCGCGAAAATATTTGAAGCGGCGAGACCGTTTCGAGTTTAACGGGATGCTTGTTTCAGTCACCGCGAATAGGTAATTTTCCTCTATTCGTTTCCACAAAGAAGCCCTACGCGAATCAGTCTCAAATCATTTTCAGCTCAGTGTGCAAAAAGCTTAGCTCAAGTAAAATCAATCCAGGCTGGACCAATGACTTTGATCACCTTGAATCTGTCCGTTGTGATAATGTAAAAAAATGATGTATACAAAACTTGCATGGCATAGACGAGGAAATATTTTAATGCAAACATTTTCAATGTATCGACCTTCATGCGTCCTAAACTAATAGTTGCCGAGAAATTATCGAAATTTTCACGTTTTCACGTTTCAAAAGGTTTTGATTGACCCTCCCGACAGAATGACGAGAAGAATACCAAAAGTTTTCAGATTTTTATTCGATGAGAAGTTTTTCGACACAACCAGTGGATACCGAGTTATTTTAGATTTTCGGTACTAGTTCTTACCGACTCACTCTGTATAAACAGATCGCTGTGCAGTCAGAAAATAAAAAGAAGACCTATAGTTCCGGAATCACGTCGGAACTGGAGCTAAAAAATGTCCTTCGTAAAAGCACGGTTATTAACGTGTTTTGCGTTTGTTAATATATCACACTTGAGACGCCGCCCCAGTCGTTGTTGCGTTGTGCAATTGTTCTCTCGGTCAATTACAGCGTCGAACGAAGATTAATTGGTCGCTTCGAGGTCGGCCATTTTTCATCGTAGCCGTCGCGCCATCTTTTATAATTATTGTCGCTGGGGGAGGTGTGGGTTGAGGGCGCGAGAAAACAAAAACAAAAACAAAAGCATAGAGCAGCAACGAAGGCGACGCGACGCGACGCGACATGGGAATCATGGCAAAAAGCTTTTTCCTGCGATTCCGTTATTGAATCGAAACACTAAGCATTAATCGTTCCTACTCAACGGAGCGGTCCATTTCAATTTTTTTAATTAACGTCCGCCGATTCCGATTTCAACATAAACAACGGCGCTGTTCGCGCAAACACGACTATCGAAGCGGAACAACGCTCAGCGCGCTGTTCCATTCAAACATTTTGCAACAATGTCCCGACGGGGTCGAACGCCCGCGCAGCTGAAATTTGCGAGCTAGCTATTCAATGATGTCTGTTTTTGATATTTAAATCCCGTCTGTGATATCAATTATCAATCGTGAAACGAACCGTTCGTGAGAAACTGTTAGCCACGCATTCATTCGTTTCAGAGAATACGATTCACTCTGCGAAAGTGAAGGTAACCCTGGAATTCCAAATGATATTAGTCACTAACGCCGTGACCAATTAAAGTTGATACGTCCAGTGTGTCGACGGGCAGAAATAATGTACGCTGATTATGATACGGTCCGTGCGATCTGTACGATCTAGTGACCCGCCGGAATGAGTGATCTGGCAATTCCGTTGCATTAAAAATACTGGACGTTTCGACGAGGAAGCAATTTAATCGCGCTTGGAAACAGCGCGGCGTTTCGCGCGTGCCTGTGAACCATTTTTCATTGGTTGTTTCGAGAAGAGACAGAACGAGAGATCAAGAAAGAGAGTGAAAGAAAGGGAGTCGCTCCGTTATTTTTCAATGCTCGATCATTTCGGAAGAGGACGTTACCGGCGACCGCGTATCATAATAATAAATAAGCGTTTGTCTCAGCATTGATCTCCTCATTTGAAGGGAATCTTCGTTCTCCTAGCCATTTTTAAGGTTTGTAGAAAATGAAGGTTCCTTTAGAGTCCAACTCATTTCTTATATCAGTCGGGGTAAAGTTCTTCCAAATGAAGTACTTGATCACAGCATAAACTTCAAATTTATCCATTTCACAGGAGTGACAACAATCGTCTGCTTTAATGGATCATCGCGATAAAACTATTATACGCACGAGTCTGAAACTTTGCAGAGCGCCATCTGAAAGTTTTTTTTTAAATAATCAGATAGCAAAATATGGTCAGAGTAGCGACGCCCCTGTTTCAGGCCGAGAACTTTTCGAACGACCCTCATACAGCCGTCGCGCAAATCCTATGCAGAGAGCGATGTTTGCGTCGGTCGCGGGAAACATTATCCAACGCGGCCGTTCCGTCGCGGATCAGCCGGGGATCGGCGAGCGCGGCAGATTTAATCTGTTTGCAAATCGGCGTCGGGTCGCGGTGTAAAACTGCCGGCTGTCGCGAATGAACCCGCGCTTTTCCGCGTTTATTAAAACGTCGCGGTCGGGACCTGCGACACCAGCGAAATTGCGCGCGGGAAATGTTGACGGCCGCGCCGGAATTTCATCCCGGAATGGTCCGGAAAGTGAGATGAAGTTTGCCTCCAGTGAGGCGTGACCGAACACCGGCGCGAGCTTGATATAGTCAGTCCTCGGTAAAATCGCAAAAATTTTCCGGTCCGGTGGATCTCGCGCACTCATTCTGCTAAAGAGCCGAACACTGAACACTTTCTCGACTGTCGCTGGTCAACTACCTCTCGCAAGTGGTATGCGTCACTGTATACTCGGACATACTCGAATCGTGCAGCGCAGGTCGTGCGTTCACTTTTTTGCGGAGCATTCTCTATTAGTAGAATGAGTCTGCATGTAAACAGACACACGGAGATTTTGTATTATGTCAAAGCTATACGTTCGATCGTATGTCCGCTTCTTTGTGAGATATAATTTGACGTGTGTCTTTCATTTTAGGACCCTTGAAACTATTATTGTAGAATGAAACGTTGTGCGTTTTTGTTCATCAGATAGTATTTGAGAAATTTCCTTCGTTTCAGCTGCATTGAAGCATTCTCTGTTAGTAGAATATGGATATATGTAGTCGGACAAATTGCAATAATTTCAATTGGTAGTTCAATACAGAAATCGCATTACGTTTTTATGAAATGCATTCCGTTTAGAAATCGTGGACGTACGATTTCTTCACAAAACCCGTATTCAATCTCTGTGCTTTGAAGTATTCTGAATTAGCAAAATGAACCCGAACTCGATAATGGTAGAATAAAGAATATGAAATGCGTCATTTATGCATTATAGCAAATTTGCACCACCTCAACATGAATGTCGGCAACTAACAAGAAGTACGTGTCAAATATTTTTCAACAAACTTATATAAATTCTTATATAAATCTTGTATAAATTTCATTAAAATCGGCGTCTTACACTCGGGTAAATGTCCCTCGTGAGGGTTGAAATATAGTGGAGCGACTTGGCTACATTCACTATCTGATAAATTAGATTTTAAGTGGATCGAATGAAAAATGGATCCGTTCTAGAAAATCGAGGATCAACCCTTAACGAGATGAAGAATTCACCGTCTAACTGAATCCCGGAGTGAAATTCCCGATTAAAGAATTTCGTGCCGAGTTGTTCGTCAGACATGACAGACACTCTTGATGAAGCAGCTTCGCGTTGATAAGACGTGGCCCACGATCCACTTATTTCCGCAGGTTTCAAGTGAACCTGGGCCGCATGTCCGTGTACGCGCGCCGAGTGTTCATCAGTATGCGAACTCCGGTATTATAGATCACGTACCGGATTACCTGAACGTATCAAGCAACAGGACTCTAAGCGTGGGTCGATCGAGGCGGCCATGTCAATATTATCCATCGTTGTAAATCAACCAGACACAAGCCTCGATCTTGCTGCAATGGAATCGTTTCAGCTTCGAGTGGAAATGTGCTCGTTACTCGTAATTAAAATGCCTAATGAGAGCACACTCCTCGGCATTGATATTCTCCGAGTACTAACACAGATTCGAGAACTTCTTTCCGCACGACGAACATTTTTGCACTCGTAAAAACTAATGAATCTTGAAAAGTAGTCGCTGCGAGTGGAACAGCTCGACAATATTTTCAAATAATTTTCGTACAAGGATAGAATGCATCTACTGATCATTACACGATTTACCAAAATGTACATTTTTCTTCGATATCATGTGATAGCACAAAGAATCGAAGAGTTGGCATTGACCGGAACTCGTGCGTGCGCGGCAACAATAAGCAGACGTTAAACGAGAGTTAGTG